>OY821756.1:15061398-15661398 GCA_963682095.1 Potentilla sterilis | reverse complement strand
CAATTTAGATAGGGAGCTGAAATTTACACTCTTTATTTTTGCAATCCACACTCTCACTTTTGTTTTTTTATTTAAAGATTTTATAATGAGACAAAATATATGTCACTAAAAGACAAAATTTAAATTACTTAATAAAGAAAGTGGGAGTATGGATTGTAAAATAAAGAATGTAAATTTCAGTTCCCTTTAAAAGCAAAAAAGAGATATTAGAAGAAACTAAAATGATTGATATAAATATCTTTTATGTTGAAGGAAAATACCATAAATGTGCCTTCGTCAAAGTAACTGACGATGACGAATTAGGAAATTAGTATCAATCTGATGTAACGTTTCAATCAGTGTTTATTACCATTATTGTAATTGATGTTTCCATTGTAATCGTCACCCTATATAAAGGGATTCTCTAATGAAATGAGTAGACCAATTCTGATTATTCTACAACACGTTATCAGCACTTTGCTTTAGCCAGAGAGAAGAAAAAAAAGAAAAAACCCTAGGCCTTTGTTCCTGAAAAAAAAAACCTCCAGAAACCCATTCTGCCGACGACAACTTTGTCGGCAGAGCATAAAGATTCTCTGGGCACCCAACAATCTGTTTTGGGCACCCATCGTCTTCTCCGATCTGACCCGTAACCTTCCGGCACTCGCCGATCAACCCTTGACGCCAGCCTCGATCGACCCCGCCCGTCCTAGCGCCGCCAGCCTCGATCGACTCCGCACGTCCCAGCACCACCGCCGCCGCTAGCCCCAATCGGCGTCGCTCGGCCTTGGCCTCCAATCCTTTGACCCAACCACCGATCCCGATCACGATCCCGATCCCGCCTTCGTCGCCTCCACCTGCCTAGCCCAGTCGACGTGGCCCTCGACGACGATCCGGTTCCGCAGCAGCCCCGCCCCAGATCGCCACTGCAGCCCGGAAGCACAGGAACCCGAAGCACAGGAACCCGGAACCCGATCCAGCTTTTACCGACGACAGCTCGTCGGGAAAAGGCTGCCTCAAAAGTTCTCTCGACAAAAATTTTGTCGGCAGAACTTGCAATCCACCCGACCCGACCCGGATCTGGGTGACCCGACCCACGAAAAAAAAAACAGAATTTTTTTTTTTGGGATAAAATTTGAAGGTAATTTTAAAATTACCGCATAATAATTCTTATTACTGTGACTATTTACTGTTTTATGAATTTAATGGTAAAATATTAAATTATTTAATTGATATGGTAAATGTATGATTAAAGTGACTAATCATATGAATATTTTTTTATGTGACATATCAATTTAATGATGCGGCGATGAATATACGACGACAAATTTGGAGTCGAAGATCGAGCAATCGATTCATATGCAGTTTATTTGGCAAACTTACAAGTAATATTTACATTGACGCTCTGCTTTCATTATATTTTGTTTCAGTTATTTATATGATATAATGCTCTATTAAAATTGATTGCATTAGTATTTATATAAATATGAAACATGAAGCGTTATATGTTCATTTTATTAGTGTTAAATAATTGTTTTATTTAACATATTACTTATTTTGAACACTGCTCTGATAATGTAATTTCATGAGCTTCGTAATATAAAGAAAAAGTGACAAACCTATAATGTGGAAAAGTATTTTCACGAAGTAAGAAAAATATGACCATTACAAATTTTGGTCTTGAGATCCAATTTTAATTTCTTGAAAAAAATTTTCATCATGGATATCTTCTTGATTATATAAAAAGCAATGATAATGAAATTTCATTAGCTTTACATGCAATGAATATGGAAAAATCAAAATTTTATTGTGATAATGAAATTTCACGAAGCATCGGATTTACCATAAAGTATATTGGTTTATTTTAGTTGTCGTGAATGTCATAGACCGCGAAACTAATATATTTTATTCTTCCTATATTTTACAGATGGTTTAACCATCACAGTTTAGTTTTGACATATTGGACTCTGAAGAATTTGAGTACCAAATTCCCCTATTAAGCCGACTAAGGCTTGAGCATGGTATATTTATGCAAATTGCTTTATGTAAATAGCAAAATAAATAATTTCAATATCTTGAATGACAATGTAAGGTCTAAGAAAAAAAAATTCCCTGGAACAAATTATGCAAAGTAATGCAACAACCCTACACCAAAGGGCAATGACAATGTAAGGTATGAGAAAAAGAAATTTCCGGGAACACATTTTGAAAAATAAAACAACCCTAAATCAAAAGGCAATGGCGATGTAATGTCTTAGAAAAATATATATTCTTGAACAAATTGGGCAAAATAATGCAACGACCCTAAAACAAAGGGTAATTACCATGGACGTAAAATTCATATAATCATCCAAAAGTAAGTGGAAACAATGTAATATTTAAAAGATGACATAGGGGACATGTCATGTGCAGTGAAACACTCTGCCATTGTTGTAATTCAATGAATTATTGATACGTACATCATACGCTAGCAAAGAATTAGCTACGACTTTCAATAAGTATGAAGAATCATATGAGTACGTGGATTTTTTGGAAAAGTATCTTCAATATACAACAAGAACATCGAAAATGAATTTACAACTGAAGACATAACATATGGGAAAAATATGTCAAAATGACACATCTCATCATTGCAGCTATTAAAAGAGCACAAAGGATCTGGCTCAATCCAAAATTTGATTAGTCTACTTATAAATTTCCAAGATATCCTTATAAAGGCTATTACGCCTAAATACGACTTTTGGTCCTAAATTATACTTTTTGTCTTAAAGTTTCTCTCTCTAAATTGGATAAGACTAAATGTAATCGTTGGCACGTTCATTTTTGAAATTTCTCTAAAGGAATTGAGATTATTCAAATTTTATTCATAATATACATGATTCAATTTTCTATATCTAACTTTGCAAAGTATTGCATAAAGAAAAACAATATAATATAGGCATGGCACAAAGAACTGTGTACAAAGACATAATATAGGCATAACACAACGAAATGTGGACAAAGAAACGCACCATGTGATCCCTAGAATAATAGTACTGAAGGACAATGGTACTAATATAGCACAATAGTACTGAAGAACTGTAGTACTATAATGAAAGTGATAAGGATCGGTATATCTGTTCCTTTGGGATTCATAATGCACCTGCCTAACTGGGATTACCAAAGTTTTTATAACAATCCCCATCGAGTTACTCTAAAGAACTTGAGTTACGTTTCGATGTATATATTGAGCATATGTCAAATTGACAATTTATGCGATAAGAGAAAATTGAATTTGTCCTATACTTTAAAGAAATTTATGCCACGATGTTCATGTGAAAAAAGACACAAGTGAGAATTCATTTGAGCTCCTTTGCATTACCTCTAAATGACTGCGAATGTAAACGAGTATTAGAGAAGATTATATGTCAACTTAGTAGGTTCTAAGTAACCGCTAATTAAATCCAACGTCATAAGAAAATGATCTTTTGAAATTCTGACATAGATTGGCTTTGATCTGGTGATCCATACATTAAAGAAACTACTATGGACACCCATATTTTTGGATAAATAGAAGCAAACACCAGAAGAATATGGTTCACATACGAATCTGAGGACGATCAATGAACATTTGATCCATAAAAATTGTCATATAGGGTTGAAGACGTATGTTCAATTCCTAAATCCCGCCGCTCCCCCAATGTGGCATTATAATATATTTGATGCACAAGCATATGCATTTATATCTTATTATGCTTCTCCTATCCGTCGTGATTTTATGGATAAAAGTACATCATTCAAAGCCTATTCGTTAAAACAATTATGATTGAGATCATCATATGCAAAGGACACATGAGTTCCTCATTATGTTGTTATATTGAATCAAAAGAGGATTCAGTGGATCGATTCAACCAACTTGCGGACACCATAGATATTTTATGGTGTTGGTTGTTGTGTCGACACGCTGGTCACGTGTCATGACACCATCCACAATTAAAATTTATGCTGCTTATGCTAGAAAGTCAAAGCACCTAGGCCGGGTTAATTTCCGTAGGTGTGATGATTTTATGGCTTATTATATGGGATTTGTAATGGACATCATATTCCTATATAAAAACCCAATTGGTCTCACGGAAAACGACTACAGTAATAGTCTTAATATTGGTAAAACACACCAATACTTCCGTTTTGGGTTATGCAATTTTTGCATGCAGCGTTACTTTTTCATCTATGGCCATCATCACTGAACCAATTTACACCATAGCTAGTGACTATGTGTGAGGATTTTAAAGGATTTCAAACGAACTTGTAATCCTTGAGCTCTTTTGGATTGACACGGATCTACAATCCTTGAGCTCCATTAAATGTTTTATGTGCCAAAATTGCGCCGCCACAGCGCACAATGATGGGTTACTTGAGATGAATAAATATTTATGCTGGATATGAACTTCCAGCTATAGTCCGCTATGTCGAAACCTTGACAGGCGATCTCCTCACCGCTAGATTTGCGGTGTGTCACTTTGATGAGACAGTCTTCCCGTCGTTAGGGGGAGATAAGAACAAGCATGTTCAAGTGGAACGACAGGAATTGTCGTGGTTTGTCCCCACTGTGTCTCATCTCGATCCCCAAAATCACACAAAGTAAAGTGTGCAGATGTCTTATACATTAAAGTGACGAGATCATATAAACCTGCTGCAAATATACCTGCAAGGATTGTGTTTTATCAAAAGGACATGGTACCACCCAAGTGGAATTGGGTATTGTACTGCCACCATCCATGGTGGCATGGTGACGCCATAAGTGGCATAAATGGTGTCACAGGCTGTGGCTCTCCAAGGAAGAGGGGGAGGCCACCTTAAGTTCGATACATACTTGTGTAAAGGAAGAAAACAAGTTTGGCACAACCTGATCTATTGATCAGTGATACTCAAATCCGTCTCATGAGAATATTTATGGATTGTGGTTATCATTGGGGGACGCCTCAAATGTTAGAACCAATTCTTAAAGTATAGAGATCTCTACAAACACATTACACTAGTGTACATGAGGACGTGGAATAATGAGTCTACTATCGAACCATTCTTCGTTGAAAAATGTCAACTTAGTAAACTGGCCTAATGGAAAGAAGCGATCCAGTATAAACAAAGAGATAGGTATTTGGGCAGGTGACGCCGACACCGCAAATGTAAACCCTATCAAATATATCTTTGTTAGAATGCGTAATGAGAATAAGAGTATGCAGACTCACCTTATGGCGCAAGGTCTCTCAAAAACGCACTGGAATCGACTACGAGGAGATATTCTCTCGTAATGGACTACGATGAGACAATCTCTCGTAATGGATGTCATTGTACTCCACTACCTTGTCAGTTTGGTAGTTTCCGAAAAACTGAACATGCAGCTTATGAAAAGTGATCAAAACATATATCTCTATGGGGATCTAAATTAAGAGATATACATGAGGATCCTAAACGGACTTCATCCACCCAAATCAAGTGACTCTAGATCACATGAGTACGTTTGCAAAAGAAATTGAAACGTTCACTAAAGTGACTACTTGATTGGATAGAGATTGGTGAATTATGCCCTTGCGTGCTCATTATGGATATATATGAACTCTAAATGAAATAAGAGAAACTCAGTGTATTATCCTAAGTTGAGAATGAAAAAGATTTTGGGAATACACAGTCTTGAAATGGAACTCAAGGACTGTAATGATGGTGACCATACATCAATCGGCTTAGGCACTCTAAAGAATAAAGTGAGGCCTACATATACTCCCATGATCAGTCGAAGTCTTTACTATAGATCCGTTTTCATCTAAAGGAAGATGACGAAGAAGTATTGGGAAATGAAATTCCTATACAAGTGCAATAACGCATGATTGTACTTAAACACAATATGTAAGACTCGACCTCTCATTCGATGTAAATTTGTAAAGCTATGTTTAGCTCTGCGCCTACACAGCGCAAATCGTTCTTTCATTAAAGATATGAAAGATTTGGACTTATTCAATCTCTACATAGAATTTGACATGATAAAGAAATTATCCACGTCATAGCTAACTATGCGTAAAGAAAACCGCATTAAAGGTGAGATAAGAAAATCTGTTATTACAGATCAATTTCAAATTTCTTAATGGTTCACTCATACTCTAGACGAAGTTACGACTATTTTGTTATATGAAGGTCATATCACGAGTGAACCTGATGTTCAATATGAACCTATGTATTCAGTTCATGAACAACCTTATCCTCAAGATCAAAGTAAATCAAGTTGGATCTGAGGACGATGTGGCAAGATTTAGTTACTAAATCATTGCTCAAAGTCACATTTGGAAAAACATGTGAAAATGCATAAGTATGCTAATAAGACTGAAGCTCCCTTGATCAAATGAAAGAATCAGGGAGAAACCCATGATTAATGTAGAAATCAGGGGGAGGTGCAGACATCAGGGAGAGTCTAGCACATACATGTTGTTTTCAAATGTAATAGGTGCGTTGTGCTCTTTTTCCCTTCGTCCAAGTTTTATTTTGTCCCACTGGGTTTTGTTACTTGGCAAGGTTTTTAATGAGGTAACACCATATGCACCATTTCGTCTTTGACTTGGCACAAGGGGGAGTGTTGAAGGAAAATACCATAAATGTGCCTTCGTCAAAATAACTGACGATGACGAATTAGGAAATTAGTATCAATCTGATGTAACGTTTCAATCAGTGTTTATTACCATTATTGTAATTGATGTTTCCATTGTAATCGTCACCCTATATAAAGAGATTCTCTAATGAAATGAGTAGACCAATTCTGATTATTCTACAACATTTTATACATTGTTCTCCGAAGTAAAATTCTTTCCATAGCATAGTTATAAAATTATTAAATTTAATGTCAAGAATGAGATTTGAACCCATACATGAAACTGGCGCCTGAGACTAACTCGACCATTTAATTTTGACAATATTTATGATTAGTTGATTGAATTAATATCCTAGTAAAAAGTGTTTCTCATCACTCTATTAGTCAAATTGGTACGGCTATAAATAGCACACAATATGTAAATCCTAGTCAGAGATTGTATTAGAGTTGATAGTTACACATATCAACGTTATTTTTCCTTGTAAGATGAACAATTACAATACAAAACATGTATTTTTCCCTCGTAAGATAAACAATTACAACACAAAACATGTACCATGACTGAAGCTAAAGAAATCATAGATTGAATTCACTGGGGCGCTCACTTGTACTTAAACCATGGAAAAAGACCAAAAATGTGAAGAATTAAAATAACCAGATTTGCATATTAGAAGTTCAAGCACAAACATCCACATATATAGTAGACTCACTAATGACGTTAGCAAAGTAAGTTTCGGATGCTGCTTACAAAACATGGTTTGAGGACATCAGATTTTTCAGAACCGTACTGAACGATTGATTAGTAGTGCTATAACCCCCATCAACAAGAAGGTTTAGTCCACTCACAAACTTCGACTCCTCGCTCGCCAAGAACACTGCAGCATCTGCTACATCCTCTGATCTAGGAACTACTCCTTTCAAAACAGCCGAAGCACAAATCAATTCCTCCACCGCATTCTTCTCCATTCCCATAGTATTTGTTAACAATGGAGTAGCCATAGCGCATGGAGAGATGCAATTAACTCTAATACCATACTGCCCCAACTCCACACATAAACTCTTCATAAGCCCCACCACCGCGTGCTTCGACATCGTATAGGCATGTGAAGACTCGCCACAACTAGCCGATGTCACACTAGAAGTGAAGAGAATGCTGCCGTTTTTTGCAGGGATCATAACCCTAGCAGCATGCTTGGCGCCCAAGAAAGCCCCGTAAACATTCACATCAAACACTTGTTTGAAGTTATGGTGATCAGCACCTAAAATCGTTGGATCCAAGTTACCGGGTATGCCAGCATTGTTGTACATGATATCGAGTTTTCCGTACTTGGAGATCGCCACATGTACCACATTTTTCACATCGGAATCGATTGTGACATCGCAGTGGACATACGAAATGGATTCTTGCTCCGGGTCGAGTTCTTTGCAGAGGGATAGAGCAAGCTCATCTTGAACATCGGCGATGATGACTTTGGCGCCGTGATAAACAAACAGTCTTGCGGTGCTCTCCCCGATTCCGCTGGCACCCCCGGTGATGATTGCCACTTTGCCTTCTAACCTGCAATGTTTATAAGACTCAGAAACCTACTGATGATGACCAAAGTCAAAATTAAGCTTGTACCTTTTGGGACCAGGAGGAGCCACTGAGGAAGAACTCATGCTCATTCAAACTGTTTGGAGACCCTTTAACCTTCTCTGTGGTATGACTGGTGAGTATACTTATATATAATATGTATTTTTTTTCTTTTCTCTTTTCTTTGTTTAAGAAACAAAAGTATTGGATAGAGTGACAAGGTTTCGGTGTGATGTTGCAGACATTTTTGCGCAACCCAATTTGAGAGCATGTGAAAGAACTCGTTGAATATTTGAAGCTTTCCCAATTTTGTTTGAAAGTGTTTGATCTTTTCCATATTCTTAACTTTAAGAGTACATTTTCTGAAAATTAAAGAGTACTGTATAGAAATTTTGACTTGTTATATAAAAGAAAAGCCAACAAGAGACGTTCGATCGAATTTTTACTAGATCTGATATATACTTGTACTTCACTGATGGATGATAATACCACTTGATTCCCCACTGGGACAGAATTATGCTGTGTAGCTGATAAAATAATTAAGATGTGAATAAAATGAACTGGCTGAGTGTCAACTCCACAAACCCTCCTAGCTTGCAATTGGTCTGTGTGGGTTTGATTATAAAGAATATATAACCTTTGTCGAGAAGTTCCGTTGGAGAATCAACGTGCCCCTTCACTTGATTAGAGTATTCACATAAAAATTTCAGGGAAAGGAATCCAGAAATTAGGCTAGGGGTGTCCGTTAGTGGATCGAATAATTTGGTGCATCAATCAAGATTAAAGAATTCAGCCTAGACGCTGTTGAGGTTTGTACATTATTGGATTTGCAATGGAGTTGAGCATTGAGAAGGGCACAACAAAGCTCCGAGTTCATTTCTCTTTGTTATGAAAAAAACAGAAGATTGATCAGTTCACGGTTGGTCATACTTATTTGGAGCTATAACAATCAACAATCCTTGCGCAGAGGTCATGTTGTTCAAGACCCCTATCCTGTTTTGGAGGAGTGAATCTTTACGACAGTACACAAATTTCATTAACAATTAATTGAGATGAGCCTCATAAAACATTGTAAATGAATATCGCAATATTACTTATAGTACCTAAGTACTAGAATGCTATCCAATGGCACTATTGGGATAGCAAAAGGAGTTTGCGACTTGACATTATTTGTAGGATGCATGTCAACCATGTAAAAGGAAATAATCGAAATATAAAGAAAATTGACGAAAAGGTATAAAGATTAACTCTGGTGCAGCCCATAACATCATCCATCACTGCTCTTCTTCTGGGTACTGGAACATATTGCTGAATGCTGAATTCACTATGCTAAATCCCCCATCTATTAGAAGATTATGCCCACTTATGTACTTGGCCTCATCACTAGCCAAGTAAAGAGCAGCATTTGCCACATCTTGTGCCTTGAGTGTCACACCCTTCAAATTAGCCAAAGAGCTCATCAGCTTCTCAAGTCCCTCATCATCAAGGCCAACAAATTGCGTAGCTAGAGGCGACGCCAGCGCATAGGGTGACAAGCAATTCACTCTAATCCCAAATTGGCCAAGCTCAACAGCTGCATTTTTGGTTAAACCATTGACTGCGTGCTTTGAACACGCATATGCGTGTGACGCCGCACCACCAAGGTAGGAGCTTATACTAGCCGTCGATATTATGCTGCCGGTTCGAGCTCGAATCATGGGCTGCGACGCATGTTTTATGCCGAGAAAAACACCAGTGACGTTGACACTAAGTACACGCTCAAAATCGTCCTTTGTAGTGTTGATTATTCTTGCCTTGTTCTCGTCAGCTATGCCTGCATTGTTGAACATGATGTCTAGTTTTCCATATGTGGCCACCGCTTTTTCCACAGCATTTTTTATCTGGGCTTCTTTTGTGACGTCGCAATGGACAAAGGTGCAATTTTCCGAGCCTAAGGATTCAACGACGGAATGGGATAGCTCGTCTTGGACATCGGCAATGACAACTTTGGCTCCATGATTGACAAAGGTTTTGGCTGTGCATTCGCCTATACCGCTGGCTCCTCCTGTTATCAGTGCAACCTTTCCTTCTAGCCTATATTCAATTGCAAACAAAGAAAAAATAGTACATGACCACCGAAGATTTGAAATAACTTGCATTTTTATAATGAATCACTAGCTAGCTGAATAGAAAATTACATATTCATGTCGCGATTATATTTGCATCAATCTCAACTATTTAATTCAAATTATGAATGACAGCCAACGGTCACTATATTACCAACACATCAAAAGAAAATAGGAAGCCGGTCATTTAAATTACGTTGATCACCACAAAAAAATTGGGTAAAAGTCACAAACGAAATGTGGCCTTTGGTGGTGTGGTCATTGTAAAATGAGCCACAAATCTCATTAAATGTGGGATGTTTATTATATAATAATATTAAAACTCACATTTGTTGGAGATTTGTTAATTTTTTTTTTGCAATAGCCACCCCTCTAAATGCTACATTTCTTTTGTGGCATTTGCCCCCTTTTTGTAGTGGATGTATGTGTTAAGATTTTCGGCAAAGCAGCAGTGGAACGACTGTGTGTTTGGTTGGCCTAGTTGCCTAAACATATACGTGGAACAGCCTAAGGATGGCCTAAACATAAATACATTTGCTCAGAAATGTCACAAGCCGGCAACCAGGATCTGATATTGATCGGCCAGTCGTTACCAGAGTTCAGAGGCCCAAGGCGTAGAGAAAACAAGAAACTAGATAGATCCAACGTACAGTCTAATAACACCAGAAGATGAGAGAACATTAATAATAGATCTAGGAAGCATCAACCATGCATGTAGTTTCTGCTGCATGTTATTCTTTGAAAAGCTATAAGAAATTAAGCTGGAATCTACAAATTTTCGCCGCCGGCGCTACTGAAAATATGAATGATCGAATAACAGATATGTATATGTAGAGAGATCGAGAGAGAGAGAGAGAGATGAGATAGAAGCTACAAACCTTCTGGTGACAGCTGAAACTAGCGAGGAGAATGACATTGCTCTTGAGAGAGAGAGAGAGAGAAGTGTCTGATTCTCTTAAAATGGAGAGAATGGATGCGACAAAAGAGAGCACCCAGAACTAGTTCGGATATGCACGAGGAAAGATGGAACGGGATTCTCTCCTCATAATACCCTCCTCATACCCTCCTCATAAAACAATCTGGGCCATCCAATTTTAATCCAACGGTTCAAAATCTTTTGTTACTATTCAGCCAACCCCCTACAAAGCAATCTGGGCAGTCCAATTTTAATCTGACGGTCCAGATCACATGAAGAGGGTGAGGAGGGAAAGATACCTACATATCCTAAACAGTTTCATTCGTATTGTATAATAAAGCACTAGGATATATAGGGTTTTAACTTTTAAACAAAAGACATTAGTGGCCGGCCATAGAAGAAAACACAAATAAAGCACATGGCCGTTTGTTGGCTTTTTGTTAAGGAATCATCGATCAGATAATGAGTCGTGGAATCATTATCTTTTAGTTAGCGTCGTTTTATGTTATGGAATTTTCACTAGAGCAATAATTTTCTATGTTATAATTTTCAGTAATTAACTAAACAGTATATGTCATATTTTAATTAAATGACATATATATAGTTATTTTTTTTTTTTTACTTTATTACTCGTCAGAATATGAGAGGACCCGTCCCGAAAATTCCCTCGGAAAATTCGAAACAGGTCTGAATTTAACCCAAAACTAAATAAAATTACTTTGCTCCCAATCCGCCATCACCCACCCACTGGGAACAAAGTTCGATAAATTCCTTGATCGCTAATTCTGTTAATAAATTCTACTCGCTAAATACCCATTTTTCCATATAAAGCATTCTAAATATAATGATAATTATCTAACATTTACACTCGTAGTTAATAATAATACGAGGAGGTTTACTCACCTTAATTTACCAGAAATGGTAAATATTCATTCGGGATCGAGTCCGAACGCTACAGGATCTCGTCGGATCGAATCGCTGAAGTTCCGAAATCGGTCAACTCCGGTCAACATTTGGTCAACGGCCTGGTCAACATTTGGTAAACGGCCAGGTCAACGGTCAACATACTGGTCAACGGTCAACGGACTGGTCAACGTGGGCCGGATCGGGTCAGGCCGGATTGGATCTGGGCCGGATCAGTCAACCGGGTCGGGTCGGGCCGAACAGTGGCAATCGGGTCGGCTGGGATCGATTTTCGATCCGATCGATCGAGCGCAAATCAGCGAAAACCACCTCCACAGGGTGGAGCGCACGGCCGAGACGAGCGGATTGATGTAAGGCTCAAGCCCAGCGCCGCCTTCCTCCGCCGCGTGCAGTGGCCGGAAACTTCCGATCGTCGCAGCGCCGCCTACCGCTGCTCCGCCGGGTCGCGCCATAGCTGGAAATGAAGAGGACGAGGAGGAGGAGGAGAGCAGTTTGCTGGGTGGCGCGCGCTACGAGGCGGCCGGACGGCAGAGATCGGCGCGTCGGCGATCCGGATCGGGAGAGATGATGAACAGTAACTTTCGGGAGATGGTGAATAGTAATTTGCTACAGTAAATAGTTAATTCCCAAAATGGAAACTCTCCCCCTTTCCCGAAAAAAAAACTCTTCCTTTTATAGAAATGTTTCCGAAACAGTAAATAATTTCAACAGACCATAACTTCTTCATACGACGTTCGTTTAATGCATGCCACGTGTCTACGAACTCGTATCGTTGCGCTCTACAACTTTCATGAAGAAAACTTTTCAAAAATTATAACGGATCACCAAGTCAACTTTCCCTCCTATTAAAACTCAAAACATTTTCCAATTTTAACCTCCGAATATACTTCCGACATCGCGTGACAAATAAAATAAAGCGTACGAAATTCCAATACTCATAATTCAGTTAAATTGGATTCGGGATGTGACAGAATATGTCATTTAATTAGCTAGTTACTTTGAACTGGGAACAAACATCGCTCTTGTGTTTCAATAAAGACACCCATGTCATGCGCGTGCAATCATCAATAAATGTGACAAAATACCGAGCACCACATAGTGAAGAGATTTTCGCAGGGGTCTATACATCGGAGTGGATCTTCATGAAAGGAATTGGACTTTTGTGAAGACTTGGTGAATATGAAACACGGTGACTCTTGGCCAATTCACAAGTGTCACAATGGAAATCTGAAGCGTTGACACCAGAAAATAACTGAGGTTATAGCTTCTTGAGATAATGGAAGTTCAGGTGGCCTAGGCGGCGATGTCATAGCCACACAGTTTCTCTTCCACTTACGACGCCATGAACCTGATTAGCTTGCCCCAAAAAATGTTTATGTTTTTCTCCAGTCTCTGTCAAATCCAAGTAGTATAATTTCCCCCTTTTTACACCATAACCAAGAATTCGCCTAGTCAGAATATCTTGAAACACACAGAAGAAAAGATAGAAGGTGACAATACATGCAAGAGCTATAATAATCTGACTAACAGATATGAGATTATATACTAGTGATGAGACAACTAAGACAGACTCAAGAGTTAAAGTCTCAGATAAGAGCATCTGCACCGGCGAGCAGTTCGCCTCCATCTGCTCGAGTAAGAGGTGGGACCCGGCCAGAGTTGCTCGAGTAACCCAAAATCGAGCTCGCACTGGCGGCTTTCTCTCCTCCATTTGCTCGCCCAGTCAACCCTTCAGATTTGCTCCATCAATCGCTTGAGCAAATTTTGCTCGACCCTTTGCTCGATCAAATGGCGGAGCCCACAGCAGGTGGGTGACGTCAAGCCTTTTTTTTTTTTTTGATTACGGCTCCTAGAAGAGGGACAAGGACAACTGGAAGGAGGTTACCTCGAGCTAGGCTTCGCCAGAGATGACGACGAGCGCCGCCCTCGAAGGTGGCGGTCGCTCCCAAGCTTTGCTGCACCTCTCACGTCGAGCGGCTCCGCTTGGGTATTGGTTCAAACGAAAGAGGGGGTCGAGCTCGTCATTTCGGTGGGTGGCACGACGGGCGGGAAGGGCCGGACTCGAGGAAGAAGATGATGAACAGTATTGTATAAATGATGGGCCAATGACATGCTGCCACGTGTCAGTTTGACCGGGTCATTAAAGTCCAACGGTTGAATCGATCTGGGCCTTCTATTTAAATCAAAAATTTTGATCAAACGGTCAGAATTCAAAGGCAACGGCTACTATTTGATCAGAACAGAAAGAAACCCAAAAAATAGTAAAAAATCCCAAAAATTTCAAAACTCTCCCAAAATTTTGTTAATTATCTATCGAAAATTATCTATTAGTCGGAAATCTTATCGAAAATCTTGGATAATATCGAGTAGATAATGATATGTGGCACATTATTATTAGTGGTAAATCTATCCAGTAAAAAAAATTTAATCATTTCACAACAAGACAAAATTGAATTGCTCAAGCAAATTGTTAATGGGTGTGTGAAAAAATCGATTTGGTTGAGCAAAATTTGAATTTTATTTGCTTGAAACAAATTTTGCTTCTGGGCCCACCAGTTGCTTGAGCAAGACCATTTCATGGGTGCGGATGCTCTAAGAGCACCCGCACCGGCGAGCAATCGGGCGAGCAAAACATGGAGCAAGATGTGGGACCGGGCGAGCTGCTTGAGCAAGGCTGAAGAAGAGCACGCACCGGCGTCGAAAGCAGAGGCGAAGTGCTCGAGCAGTCCACGGGTCAACGTGCTCTCCCGTTCGCTCGAGCAAAATTTGCTCGGGCGTTTGCTCGAGCACGAGGTGGGGCAGGGGCTTTCGGTTTTTTGGCTTTTCGGCTGTTGGAGAGAAGCACCAGATCGTGGAGGACGTTGCCGAGCACTAGGACGGACCGGAGGTGAAGCCGAGCGCTGCCCTCGAAGGTGGCGGCCGCTCCCGAGCGTTGCCGCACCTCCCACATCGAGCAAAGCCGCCTGAGACCAGTCACAAAGAAAAGAGGGCGTCAAGCCCATCATTTTGGTGGGTGGCACGTCGGCTGGAGTGGCCGGACGGCGGCGAACAGAGGCCGGGAAGTGACGGCGCCGGAAAAGCTTGAGGAAGATGATGAATAGTGGTTGTTTTAAATATATCCAATGATAGGCTGCCACGTTGCCGTCTGACCAGTCAAAAAAAAGCAACGGTCGAATGAATCTGGGCCTTCTATTTGAATCCGAAATTTTGATCCAACGGTCAGAATTCAAAGGCAACGGCTACTATTTGATCAGAACTGAAATAAACCCAAAAATTTGCCTATAAATACTACTTCAATTTTTAATCAACTCACACCAATTTGTGTACAACAAATTTCACATCTTCCTCCATCTCCTCTCTCAAGTCGTTTAGCATTTTTTCCCAAAACAATGGGTTCCCATTGGCTTCCTTCCGAAGATTTACAAATGTGCATCTCTTTTGTCCGTCATAGCGTTGATGAATATGACGGTAACAAACAAAAGAGGGACAAATTGTGGGAGACAATTTTTGCCGATTATATGGAAAATTGGAAGCTAGCACCCGGTGAGAAACTTCCAAAGGAGCCGAGGACCCGAATCGCCGTCGCTTCGCACTACAACAAGTTCAAGCTACTCTTGCAAAAATGGGGAGAATGTTTGGCGAGTGCACATCAACGTATAGCTAGCGGCACTTCGTTAATGGACCTAGTAAGTTTACATTCTTTTATGATATATTATAATTTTTATTCTACTATATATCTAATTAAATTATGTGATTTATGTATTTAATTGGTTTAAATATGTAGTATTGTTTACATTATTTCTTTTTACTATATCTAATTTGGTTAAATTTAAATTGTATCTAATTTGTTTAAATATGTAGCATTGTTTACATTATTTTTTTTTAATATATCTAATTTGGTTAAATTCAAATTGTATCTAATTTGTTGGAATTATGTAATTAAATATGAACCTAATATACATTTTTATTAGGAACGACAAGCTCAATCATGTTACTATAATGCCAAGAAGAAAAGTTTACACATTTTGAATGTTGGGAAGTGGTTAAGGATCATCCATCTTTTGCTCACGTCCTGCCCACTACTCCATCTCCATATGCAAGTACTTACGATGCTACTCCTTCCGCAACCGAATCATCTCCAGCCATCAATTTGGATGATGACCAATTGAATGAGACACCTCAAAGCAACACGACCGCTGTCTCGAGTCCGCCTAGACCAATGGAAACCAAGGCGGCAAAGGAAGCAAGGCGCCTAAAGAAACATGGTAAGACTCCTATTGAGCAACGAGTTGAGGTTTTGCATACTATTGCAAATGACCAAGCATCATGGCATACCAAGAGGCTAGCGCAAAATGAGGCCGAGCTTAACTATTACGCGGAGTACATAGAGATTCAAAAGCGGAAGGAAGCAAGGGCGGAAGAAGGGTTACAATTGAAGAAACAAGAGAATGACACAAGGATCATGACAATGAATTTGGAGGCTATGACCCCAATCTCAGAAAAGTATTTTACCAAGAGGAAACTAGAAATTCTTAATGAAGGAGGAGCTAGTGAAGATCAACCTACCGATGAAACATATTCGGATTGTTATCACCCGGGTCGTGTGTTATTTCCATGATAGTTATAGTATTGTACTAAATTTAAATTTCATGTAATTTAAATTTCATATAATTTCAATTTCAATGTAATTTCAATTTCATGTAATTTCAATTTCAATGTAATTTCAATTTCATGTAATTTCAATTTTCAATGTAATTTCAATTTCAAGAAAAATTGGTGGTTAATTTATCCGGTAAAAAAAATTTAATCATTTCACAATAAGACAAAACTGAGTTGCTCAAGCAAATTGTTAATGGGTGTGTGAAAAAATCGATTTTGTTGAGCAAAATTTGATTTTCATTTGTTTGAAACAAATTTTGCTTCTGGGTCCACTAGGTGCTTGAGCAAGACCAAAATATGGGTGCGGATGTTCTAAGAGAACAAAACCTTCTCTAATAACAGGAGTGGGTGTACCATCCGTACTAGACACAATATTTTGAGAATGATGTTTAATTGTGGTCAAGAGAATATGATCATTAATCATGTAACTCCATCAATTATCCGACGCCTATTCGAAATAACTCTGTCAGTTGCCATTGGAAATTCAGAGTACCAGAACAAATTCTTGTCTAGTGTTGCTGAGGGAACACGTGCTCTGTGGTAGACAGAAAGGCTCGTTGGGGCCACGGCCTGCTGTGTAGCAGACGGAAGGAAAAAAAAGGAGACAAACGCAGGTCCACGTCATCAGAAAAGCAGGAGCAGGCCTGCTGTGGAGCATAGGGAAGCTGAAGCGGCTCAGCTTGGGCTGATGGTAGCTCGGCTCAGCTGCACGTGGTGGGTCCTGTCGGCAGCTCCTTTTCTCTCTTTTTTTTTTGTTTTGCTTTTGCTGTTTGGTTGTTGTACTTTGTGGGATTAGCTTTTTGGTTTGTGCTTGTTTTTTTTTTTTGGGTTTGTGTGGGTTTTTGCTTGTGTTTGCTTTTGTGCTTTTGAGGGATTTGGGTTGTGAAGCGGAAAAAATTATGGTGATATGTAGGGTTTATAGTTTATGCTGGATCTGATGTCCAGTAGAAAATAAGAATATAATTTGAGTTTTAATATTTTGATAATATATTCTTCTCCACAGAGGAGGTATATATAGTGATATAAACCTATATCTAGAAGGAAAATATAATCTAAAAATATACATAATAATTAACCTACATGTTTCTACCTAAACCCGGGGGCCTGGTAGATACAGATGAATCCAACTTGATCTCCTGCAATCCTGGTCACTAAAGGGAATACCGGGCGGGCCGGTCTTCTCCTCTCCGATGCCTAAGTTAGTATAGTTGGAATATATATATAACCAAGGCACGTATGTAAGCGGGGAGAGAGATAAGTTACCTATTAAAGAGGGTAGTTGGGGCCCTTATATAGGTGGTTGGGGGTGAGGGCTGGCCTTACCCTTCGATGTGGGACTGGTTCCCTTCTGTTTGTACATTCTGGTTTGGCAGGCAGGCGCCCCCGGCCCCAGGGTCCCTGGCGGCAGGATAGAGTGCTGGGCCCCGAGGCCGGGTGCTAGTGAGCTGGTCCCGGGCCTTGGGCCGGGCCCTGGTGCACTTGCTGCGGGTCTGTGGGCCTGCTGTAGCCTCTCTGCGGCTACTGTCAACAAGTCCCCCAAGTTCCCGGTCAAGTGCAATCTTGAATGGGGACTTAAATCTGTCTTGCTCTTGTCCCGCAGACCCGCAGGGTTACCGACCTACCGGTGCCCAGTCCCCCAAGTCCGCGTTGAAGATTGGGCGTGACCGAGGTGAGTACCTGTTACCGATGGTAAGTAATAGTTTATAAGTACGTTTGTAATATAAGTAGTACTGTGGTGCTATGAGCATGGAGTGGGGTGGAACCCGGAGAGTGTATGAGATGATGTCATGATGCCATGCAATAGATGTGTGCATGGAATGATAATGGGGCGTTGAAATCCGCCATGCAAGAGATTTGTGCATGGGATGATTATGGAGCGTTGAAATCCGCCATGCAAGAGATGTGCATGGAATTCCGGCCGGGCACTCTGCCCTATCGGTACGAAGCGGAGCTTCACTGGGTCACAACTGGGCAATCTGCCAAATCGAAACAGAGCAGAGTTCATTGAGCCTCTACCGGGCGATCTGCCAAAGCGGAACGGAGTGGAGTTCATGGGACCTCGACCGGGCGTTCTGCCATATCGAGACGAGTCCCAGGTGAACTTAAGTACTGGACCTCGACCGGGCGTTCTGCCATATCGAGACGAGTCTCATATTGCTAGGTTGCGGGGAGATTACCCCGGTGCTGCGGGCTGTTTGAAGCGCCGGTGAACACTTGCTAGTTCTTCTCAGCTTGTGTTGAATAAGCGTTGAGGTAGGGGGGTGGCGTTGAGGTGACAAGGCTCGCCGTGCAGCCCCCCACGTTGATCGCGGTTCAATGCGATGCAGGGTTTTTATCCTGCTGGACAAGAGTACATGGGTTAGATGTAAACTCACCCGGGTGTATAAAGCCCAAGCCGGTCGAATGTTCTCATGACCGGGGTCAAGCCATGGTGCCGGGCGGGATTCGACCGGGCGTCCAGCCATATCGAGACGAGTCCCCCAGTGAAATGCCATGGGGCCGGGTGGATCCTGTTCCCGGAATATGCTCTCAAGCCGGTTGGATGCGTCGTAACCGGTGGGCGGATCTCGACCGGGCGTTCTGCCATATCGAGACGAGTCCCCCGAGAGAGATGCAGCTGGGTGGACCTCGACCGGGCGACATGCCATATCGAGACGAGGTCTCCAGTAGGATGGCGTGCAGCCGGTTGAATGATACCTAACCGTGAACTGCTACGGACCGGGCGGGACTCGACCGGGCGACATGCCATATCGAGACGAGTCCCCCAGTGATATGCAACGAAGACGGTGCTGGGCGGATGGCTCATACCCGGATAGATGCTCTCGAGCCGGTTGGAAAATCACAACCGGTGAGAGGTCTTCGAGATACAGTGAAGAAGCCATGCAGCCGGTTGAATGATCATAACCGAGAACTGCCATGGTGCCGGGCGGACCTCGACCGGGCGTCCTGCCGTATCGAGACGGGTCCTCATACCCAGATGGATGCTCTCGAAGCGGTTGGAAAATCACCACCGGTGAGAGGTCTTCGAGATATACAGTGAAGAAGCCATGCAGCCGGTTGAATGATCATAACCGAGAACTGCCATGGTGCCGGGCGGACCTCGACCGGGCGTCCTGCCATATCGAGACGGGTCCTCATACCCGGATGGATGCTCTCGAAGCGGTTGGAAAATCACCACCGGTGAGAGGTCTTCGAGATATACAGCGAAGAAGCCATGCAGCCGGTTGAATGATCATAACCGAGAACTGCCATGGTGCCGGGCGGACCTCGACCGGGCGTCCTGCCATATCGAGACGGGTCCTCATACTCGGATGGATGCTCTCGAAGCGGTTGGAAAATCACCACCGGTGAGAGGTCTTCGAGATATACAGCGAAGAAGCCATGCAGCCGGTTGAATGATCATAACCGAGAACTGCCATGGTGCCGGGCGGACCTCAACCGGGCGTCCTGCCATATCGAGATGGGTCCTCATACCCGGATGGATGCTCTCGAAGCGGTTGGAAAATCACCACCGGTGAGAGGTCTTCGAGATATACAGCGAAGAAGCCATGCAGCCGGTTGAATGATCATAACCGAGAACTGCCATGGTGCCGGGCGGACCTCGACCGGGCGTCCTGCCATATCGAGACGGGTCCTCATACCCGGATGGATGCTCTCGAAGCAGTTGGAAAATCACCACCGGTGAGAGGTCTTCGAGATATACAGCGAGGAAGCTATGCAGCCGGTTGAATGATCATAACCGAGAACTGCCATGGTGCCGGGCGGACCTCGACCGGGCGTCCTGCCATATCGAGACGGGTCCTCATACCCGGATGGATGCTCTCGAAGCGGTTGGAAAATCACCACCGGTGAGAGGTCTTCGAGATATACAGCGAAGAAGCCATGCAGCCGGTTGAATGATCATAACCGAGAACTGCCATGGTGCCGGGCGGACCTCGACCGGGCGTCCTGCCATATCGAGACGGGTCCTCATACCCGGATGGATGCTCTCGAAGCGATTGGAAAATCACCACTGGTGAGAGGTCTTCGAGATATACAGCGAAGAAGCCATGCAACCGGTTGAATGATCATAACCGCGAACTGCCATGGTGCCGGGCGGACCTCGACCGGGCGTCCTGCCATATCGCGACGAGTCCATACTGCTTGTACCCGGAATATGCTCTCGAGCCGGTTGGATGATCACCACCGGTGAGAGGTCTTTAAGCCGGTTTGAGAAATCATGACCGGTTGACTTGCAGCAAAGATGGTGTGCAACCGTGGAACCTGGGGAAGTGTGGGAGGGCCTGATGCCTCGGTTCCTGCTCCTACCTTCCTGTCGCCAGCGTGTGGGACAAGTGGCTGACATGCATTTAAGGAGGAAGTCCATCAGTCCCGTCAGTTATGATGGCATGGGCAGTTTATCAATGCTGGGACACGTACCAGCAGGGGGCGGTCTTGAGATGGAGGGCCTGGATTCGCAGGCGTTTGAGTTGCTCTGGTTACTTGTTTTTGGAGGGATTTCAATTGCCTAGGGCACCGGTCCCCTCTATAAAAAGGTCTCTTCTGCTCTTCTTTCTGCTGTTGCTTCTTGCTTTGGAGAAACTAAGAGAAAGAAAGAAATCCGGTGAAAGCTCTGAGCCCTCTTGCCCCACGAGATCCGTTTTCTCGAACGCTCTCTACTCTCCTCCTACCATTGCTCGCTGCTTTCGCAGGGCGGACTATCCTCGGTTGAGCATATTAATCGGTAAGTTTGTTGATTTCTTTGCCCCGGTGTTGTTCTTATTTTGGTTTTGTTGTTTTGCGGCGGGGGGGAGGGATCTCTGTTGCTGACTGAACTGCTCTGCGGCAAACTTGGGGAGAGGCCGTAAAAGGCGCTGTTGTAGCCTGTTGCTGACGAGCGCTAGGGTTTTGTTTTCTTCCCCTAGGTTAAGATGTCTTCTTCAAGTTTTGACCGGGCTTCCGAATCGGCTGCCAGGGGTCCCCTTGTGGATGATGCGGAGAGGCTGGAGGACTGGCTCGGTTCGGAATCCCCGGAGACCGAAGTCGCTGACTGCTCCGGGAGCAGGGCTTCGTCTCCGTCCTCGTCTTCGTCTTCCGGGGCTGAATCCTCGGAGACTGAAATACCGCACTGGGTGCGCCTTGCGGGTGCTCCGGCCGTGAGCTACACCATTGGCAGAGGGAAGTATGCTGTGGTGTGTGATGAACCGGAGGGTAGCATGACCCCTGGGGAGATTGCAGCGCTCCGGGAAACGTGGGGTATCCCGGATGAGGTTCTGCTGCGGCCCCTGAATCCTGGAGAGTCAGCTTGCAACCCGGAGGCAGGTTGGGTTGCCGTGCATCAGGATCAGTTCCGGCATGGACTCTCGCTCCCGCTGCCAAATTTCGTGCAGTAAATGCTCAGTGCGCTGCAAATGTCGCCCGTGCAGCTTCCTGGGCTCCAGTGGAGGCGACTACTGAGCCTCGGCTGCCTGTACGAGTTTTCCGGGATGAATATACCCACGGTAAACGAGTTTCAGTCCTTGTATAGGCTGTCGTACTCAAGGAAGCAAGGGTCCCGGGGTTGCCTGTCCTTCAACGCCCGGAAACATCCACCGATCATCACCAATATGCCTACATGGGTAGACAACAGTTGGAGGAAGAAGGTGGTGATGGTGGGCGGGAGGTGGCAGGCGAGGAGTATAATGTACCGGGTTCCTGGCGCCTTCCAACCCATTGGCGACCAGTCGTTCGAGCTATCCGATCTGGAGCATGAGAGGATCTCGACCATACTCGGATGCTGGGACGATCTGGAACGGAGTTCTTTCAACTTTATCCGGCGAGAAGTGCTGGAATACTGCCAACTCGGGCGGCGTCCCGGTGTGTAGCAGGCCCTTTAGCGGTGATACTTTGTGCTAGTTCTTGCAAAATGCTAACTGTTTGCTTTCCTTGCAGGTGCATCTTCCCGGGCGGTTATCAAGCCCGAAACCACTCTCTCAATGGACGGGGAAGACCTCCTTAATAAGCTGAAGGAGAAAGGCGAGACCGTCTCGCGGACGTCGGTGGACGAGGAGTCCGGCCGGCTCACGACTCATCCGGAGCCGAGGGCCATGGATGTTGATGACGGCGCCTACATCCTGAAGCGGGTGAAGACCCATCATGCCGCGCCCCATGCGGTGCCTGGAAAGGGCAAGGCTACCGGGGGACCAGTGAGGATTCCCGGTGGAGTGAACAGGATCCCCAACCGGCCGGTGTTTGTGCCGCACGTGGCTCGCGTTGCCCGGGTAAGCGCACGATTTTCTTCTCCGGAAGGCCGGGGAGAGAAACGGAAAGGCGGGAACATTTCTTCCTCCGCGCTGGTGACGCTTACTGGCGGGTCGTCACGGGAGAACCTGGCCAAACGGTTCAGGGTAACCAGCGGCGCGCAAACTAGCCCCGCTGCCTGGCAGAGTGGTCCCGCGCCTGCGGAGGCACCAAGGGGAAGCCCGGACAGTGCACTTGTCCGGCAAGTGGCAGCAGACTTGGCCGGCCTTGGCCTGGACAGACCTGGGGTTGCTGGAGCCCTGGCGGGCGGGAATCGCCCAAAATGCAAGGAATCCGTCCTTCGGGTAAGTACCGCACGGTACCACTACACTGCTTGTAGCTTGTTTTCTTTTGCTGCTTGACTAACTGCCTTTGGTGTTGTGCAGTTGTTGTACAGTCTGTACCAACCGGACGCGAGCGAGGAACTGTCGGAGCTGAAGAGACAGATAGCTGCTCTATCGGAGGCCCGACAGCGCCTGGAGGTGGAGAAGTCCCGCTCGGATCGGGAGAAGGCCAGATCGGAGGAGAGGGCCAAGAAGCTGGAGGAGCAGAACCGGAGCCTGGAGAAGGAGAGGGCCGAGCTGGAAGCCAAGGTGGACGAGCTCCAAGTGGGAGCTGCCGCTCTGCGTGCCGCCACTGCTGCTGCGACCGGGGAAGACGACCCGGAACTCTACGAGCGGGTTGTTCTCAAGTACCGCGAGAGCGATCAGTTCCTGGAGCTTCTGGAGGAGGCCAGAGAAGAGGGCATCTCGGATGCGTACACGGAATGGGCGGGGAAGGGATGGTTAGACACTTCCCTGATGCCGATCGGTGCTGAAGGAGATATCCATGAGCAGTCGGACATCCATCAGGAGGCGGTGGAGGGGCAGCCGGAAGAAGCGATTCGCTCGGACTTGGATTCTTCTACCAATGGTGCCGAGTCTCCCCGAGCCAGAGTCAACACCGGAACTGAGGTCTATAATGAGGGTACCGCAAAAGAGGCTGGCGGATTGCATGCTGAGGGCGGAGTCGTGGCTCCTTAGGATTTTCCTTGCTCTTTTCCTTGTAATCTTTCCGGAACGGTTACTGCTTGTATACTTGCTTGATTATGAATATATTTGAACTGGCGGAGCCGATGAAATTTTCTCAAAAGTAGTTTGCATATATCTGTTTTTACAACGGTTGCACCGGAAATATGTCAAACTAACCGCTCAGAGCTAGCGGGTTTACTAGGCCTGGTCACGTTCCCGGTCGGGGTCTGTTCTTCTTTCCCCTATGTACCACTGGAGCTGGCCGTTATCGATCAAACCCTGCACCGCCGTCTTGAGAGCGCAGCACTGATTTGTTCGATGAGTAGCCTCATCATGATAAGAGCAGTACTTGCCCGTCTGCGCCGTTGTAAGTTTCCCCTTCGGGTACTTTCTCTTGGGCGGTGGGGGAATGACGCTCCCATTCTCAAGTAAAATATCCTCGTAGGAAGTGGTGAGAGCGGTGAAGACTTCTTGATCGGCCGGTGGTGCTGGCATGATCGCCAGGGGGCGCTCTTGGCGGTACGGCGCCGGCTTGTGCTCGGCCGTGGGTTTATCAGAATAGGGCCTCTGCTGCCGCTGGGGCCAGTTTCTGTTGGCGTTCCAGCTGGGTCGAGCGGTGCGGTTCTCGGTCCGGTGACTGGGCTTGGCTTCCTGGCCGGGCGGAGGGTCCTCTTCCCGGGGATGGTCTTCCTGCTGCTCATCCCGCTTCCTCTTCAGTAGGTGGTGCCCGTAGGTCTCAGCTGGGTCGAGCGGTGCGGTTCTCGGTCCGGTGACTGGGCTTGGCTTCCTGGCCGGGCGGAGGGTTCTCTTTTCGGGGATGGTCTTCCTGCTGCTCATCCCGCTTCCTCTTCAGTAGGTGGTGCCCGTAGGTCTCATGATCGGCCTGGGCATGCCGGATGGCCATAGCCATCAACTCGTCGTACCCCTGCGGGAGCTCTACCCGGACGGAGTAGGAAAACTTACCCGCTCGGAGCCCTTGCTTAAACACCATCTCGGCGATGCCTTTGTCCAGGTTCCGCACCCCGGCCGTAGCCGTCTGCCAGCGGTTGACAAAGGTTCTCAGCTCCTCTCCGGGGGCTTGTATGCAGTTGAAGAGGATGGTCGACGTCCGGGCTCCCTCGACTCGGAGAATGAAACGGCCTACGAACCGGTCGGCTAACTGCTCGAACGCCTCGATCGAGTTCGCCGGAAGCTCGTAGAACCAGCTGAGCGCTTCCCCAGACAAAGTCTCCTGAAAGATGTTGCAGCAGACTGCATCGGAGTAGCCCTTGGCGCAGGTCTGGGACCGGAAACTGTCCAGGTGCTGATACGGGCTACCGGACCCTGAATAGGTGAGTTTGAGGGACTTCTTGTTGCCAGATCTCCCCGACTCTATGACCCGGTGTGAGAAAGGGCCCATGCGCTCATTAAACCGGGCGCCCTACATCGGCCGCGTGGCTCTTCTCTCGTTGGCCTCCATTTGGGCCTTTAAGTCCGACACGGTGTTGGCTAACATCTGCAGCGCCCGTGCGGTCGGAGTCTCAACTTCATCCACAGACGAAGCGCGGAGCTGGCGGGAGATTGGCGTGCTCTTCGGCGGGCCTGCGCCTGCGGGCGACTTTTCTCGCGCGGGATCACCGGGCCGGCCGCCCGAAGACTGCCCTGCCTCGGTGTGTTGGGGTTGGACCGGTAGGAGTACTGCTTGTGCCTCGGCCATGGCGTCACTACGTTGCTGTCCCCTCTCCAGGGCGGCTACTAGGGCAGCATTCACCGCTTCCATCTCTTCGTACCGGGCGTTGGACTTAGCTCTGTCCTTGTCACTCTCCTCTCTGAGACGATTGACCTCTGCGGCCATTGCCCGTATCTCTCCCTCCATACTGCTATGGCCGGGGCTGTACGTAGGGTCCCGGTCCGGGCTCTCAGATCGATCGCTTGGATCATCTGAGAACGTCAAGGAGAAGCCCCGGTGTTCTGGACTGTCTTCATCCTCTGCCGGGCCTTTCCCGCGCGAGCTGTCGTGGTGGGGATCCAGCACGCCGGATGGTCCCCCACAGCCCCCTCCTTCCTGACCGTTGCCCCGGTCGCCGCGCGGCTCCCGCGTGACTGCTAGGGTGGAGGTGAGCGTCTGCACTAATGCAATACGTCCCTCCTCGGTGGTACCTTTCTCTTGACTCATTTCCGAAGTCTCTTTCAGCGGTGTTGCTTACACGGCTTTTCGTTCAAGGTTCCCACAGACGGCGCCAATTGTTTCTGCCTAAACCCGGGGGCCTGGTAGATACAGATGAATCCAACTTGATCTTCTGCAATCCTGCTCACTAAAGGGAATACCGGGCGGGCCGGTCTTCTGCTCTCCGATGCCTAAGTTAGTATAGTTGGAATATATATAACCAAGGCACGTATGTAAGCGGGGAGAGAGATAAGTTACCTATTAAAAAGGGTAGTTGGGGCCCTTATATAGGTGGTTGGGGGTGAGGGCTGGCCTTACCCTTCGATGTGGGACTGGTTCCCTTCTGTTTGTACATTCTGGTGCCCTCTTTGGCAGGCAGGCGCCCCCGGCCCCAGGGTTCCTGGCGGCAGGATAGAGTGCTGGGCCCCGAGGCCGGGTGCTGGTGAGCCGGTCCCGGGCCTTGGGCCGGGCCCTGGTGCACTTGCTGCGGGTCTGTGGGCCTGCTGTAGCCTCTCTGCGGCTACTGTCAACACTACACATACAATGAAAGTAAATATGCTAAAATATTCTATAGAGAAAGCATTTTTAATTTTTTATTTGCATTTTTATATTTCAAATGGGTCGCTTTAGACGCAATAAAGAAAACAACAATACATTTTGTTTTTGTTTTTGTTTTTTTTTGCTTGGACAAAATTCAATTTAACACCCTCAACTTTTAAGTAAAAATCAGAATGACCTCTATTTTTGAAAATAAATCAGAATGACCCTTAAAGTTTTTGGTAAAAATCAGAATGATCCATTTTTTTGAAGAAAAAAAATCAGTATAATTCCTAAACTTTTTGGTAAAAATCAAAATGACCCTTAAACTTTCATATATGATCTCCCTGGTCTAAAATTTCAAGTGGCCTCGAAATGTAACGTAAGTTGCTGGCTTGGAACTAAAAACAAGAGTTCATCATACTCGAATATTGAAACCTTCACATAAGGTAAAATGAATAATTTGCATATTAAACCTTCTAAATTTGAAGTGAAACCTAATTAACATACTTAAGAAGCTGATTGGATGTAAAATGCAGTAATAAAAAACACATAACTCTGGTCTTAATCATAAATAAAGTACACATATAAAAGATATGGTATTAATCACTCAAATATGAGTCCTTGTTGTCAGTTCTAAAACAGCAGCTTATGTCATATTTCGAAGTCACTTGAAATTTTAGACTCGTGAGATCATATATGAAAATTTAGGGGTTATTCTGATTATTACCCATAAATTTAGGGGTTATTCTAATTTTTTCTTTTAAAAAGGGGGTTATTCTGATTTTTACCCAAAATTTTAAGAGTCATTCTGATTTATTTTTAAAAAAATGGGTCATTCTGATTTTTACTTAAAAGTTGAAGGCACTAAAATGAAGTTTGTTCGTTTTGCTTTGTCAAAAACTGTGTTGACTTGATTGAAAATTTTCTGTTGCGGATCTCATGGAGTGGCTGCATATCGTGGTGTTATTATCGACGTTAGCAGTTCATGTATCATGCGGTCTAAAGAGCACTACTGGTTCGCAACGGGAGCTGAGTCACCTGAGTCAGGAGTTGCTGGACTCGGCCAGGGAACCGGAGTTCTTTGACTGGTTGAGAAAAGTCAGGAGGAAAATCCATGAGAACCCTGAGCTCGCCTTTGAGGAGGAAGAGACGAGCCGGTTCATAAGATCGGAGCTCGACTTGCTTGGAATAGAGTACACATGGCCGGTGGCCAAGACAGGAGTGGTTGCCTCCATTGGATCTGGGTTGCAGCCATGGTTCGCTCTCAGGGCAGACATGGATGCTCTTCCAATTCAGGTTAGTCATGTGTTCTCTCCCGTCTGAAATGATGTTTCCCAAAATGGTTTCATGGAGCTCAGTGGTACAATCATCAAATATGTTTACAATATGATAGAACTGAATGAATGCTCAAAGAGTATCATAGAGTTTCTCTAAAAAAAAATGTGACATAATTTTTAAATTTTTATTATTAAACATAAAAAGTATGTAATTTGATGAAAGTGGTAATCCTGGCAGCCGTAGTAATATATGATATATTTTTTCGATAAGTAGTAATATACGATATGGATATTCTTGTTTGTAAGGAATTGGTTGAGTGGGAGCACAAGAGCAAGAACCCTGGGAAGATGCATGCTTGTGGCCATGATGTTCATGTAACCATGCTCCTTGGAGCTGCCAAGTTACTTCAGCCCAAGAGTAAGGGACTAAAGGTATCAAATTAGGATTGATATGTTCAGAATATTTTTTTCTTTCTTTTTTACCATTATTACCTTGTATATGCAGTCACTTAACTAAATCTTGTATGTTTAGGGCACAGTCAAGCTGGTTTTTCAACCAGCAGAGGAGGGTCATGCCGGGGCATATCATATGTTAAAAGAGGGCGCTCTTGATGGAATTCAAGGAATTTTTGGATTACATGTTTCGCCAGAAATGCCGACTGGTGCTATTGGTTCTAGACCTGGTCCATTCCTTGCTGGTGCTGGTAGATTTTTAGTCACAGTCCAAGGGAAAGGTGGACCTGCTGCAGCCCCCCATTTGGCTGCTGACCCAATTCTTGCAGCCTGCTCGGTCATCCTTGCACTCCAACAGATTGTATCCCGAGAAACCGATCCTCTGGAGGCCAGGGTACATGCATATATGTTCATGATTATATGGAAACTGACATTCAGTGTTAGATTTTCTTAAGATATGCGTACATTTGGTATTCAGTGCTAGATTATCTTAAGATGTCCAACTGATCGTATCTTGAGAAACCGACCCTCTAGATATGCATACATCTGATGTCTGATATTCAGTGCTAGATTTTCTTAAGATGTGCATAACTAATTAAGACACACTCTGACAACTTAACATTGGAGATATGTTTATGTAGTAAATTTCAGTATGATACAAATAAAGAGACTTCTCATTATTATTATGGTTTAGTTTACATTGTAGGAAATATATATCTAAAAGGGTTAAGTCTTCATTTCTGTCTGGTTATAGGTGGTAACAGTTGGGTTTGTTAACGGTGGCCAAGCCGCAAATGTCATCCCGGAGACAGTGGAACTTAAAGGGACTTTTCGAAGCTCGACTCTAGAAGGTTTACATTACCTTCAGCAAAGGATTAAGGAGGTACATGCTACATACTACTAGCTAGTTTTAGGGATATAATTTTAGTCCCATTTCTGATTTGTGTACTGGGAAATGTTAATCATCATATCTGGTATGTTGTATTAATAGGAAAAGGGTTACTGCCTTGGTCTGTGGGATGCCACTGATGTTTATCAGTGTGGACTGCCCCACTAGCACCTGCTGTAAAGGGCACTGATCCTTTATTAGTGGCTGCAGGGGTGCTAATAGAACTACACTCTATTATCAGTGTCTATTGCCCACAATAGAAACTAATTATCATCGGTGTGAAACGGGGAAGTATGTATTAGGTAATATTGCTAGACTATACATGTATCCAGCTGCAGTATAACAATATAACATACCAGATATCTAGCTAGTGATAATGTATCAAACATATATGGTTTGTACACTACAGGTGATACAGATGCAAGCATTGGTGCATCAGTGTAATGCAACAGTGGACTTCATGCTCGAAAAAATGAGGCCGTATCCACCTACTGTAATTGATGAAGCACTCTATGAACACAGCAAGAGGGTTGGTGAAGCTTTTTTTGGGGAACAAAATGTGTATCTTCTTCCAATGACTATGGGAGCAGAGGACTTTAGCTTCTACACACATAAAATGCCAGCCGCAATGTTCATGATTGGGACTACAGACGGTACCTTGAAATCGAATCCTACAAGTTTGCATTCTCCTTACTTGGTTATCGATGAGGAGGTACTTCCAATAGGAGCAGCTCTTCATGCTGCAGTTGCGATCTCATTTTTGAATAACAACACCGATGCTGCTGCTGCTGCTGCTGCCACTCAGTCATTCACTAGTTAGTTGAATAGGAACTTTTTATGTGAATAATTCTTTTCAGTAATTTAATGAATGTCCATAACTAAATATGAAAAACAAGAAGAAAAATTGATGTCAATACTAAAGTACAGGTGAATCATTTAATAAAAAAAACAGTACAGGTGAATCATTTAATAAAAAAAAAAACAGTACAGGTGAATCATTTAATCATTTCGCTTCAAGATTATTTTTGACTCCCATATATCTTGGTATGATAGAGCTCAAGAAATTGTTCTTCTTAGCATTACCAACAGTTGGACTTTGAAGTAAAAATAAATTTTGACAATTTCGTAATGCTACTAATCCTTAATAACTCTTTTTGAATTTCTTTGTTTGTTTTTGTGGAACTAAATTGAACTTTGAAGTATGTGATGACTTTTTAAGAATACCACCAACATTCTTTTAACCAAATATAAGATGTCAAAAATTTAGAATTTGACTAACCTCTTATCGCTATCACTACCAGAAAAGGGGTTATAGCCGACGATATGGGAAAAAACGGCCGACGAAATAGTATTTCGTCGGCTATAAGGGGTCATAGCCGACGAATTACTATTTCGTCGGCCACATCGTCGGCTATAATATTATAGCCGACGAGTCGTCAGCCGTCGTCGGCTATAACTATAGCCGACGAAAAGTTTTTGGTTATAGCCGACGAGGAGGGTATTCGTCGGCTATAACTCTTATATCAGATCCATTCCGCAGCAGCGAGCTCATTCGTCGAAAACAATTCCAAAACGCTCTGAAATCGTCCAAAACCTCGGCCATAAGCTTGAAAGGTACGTATATTGCTGTATGTGTTGATTTAGTTGGTTATATGCTAGAGGTGTGTTAATTTAGAGTTTAATTAGAATAAATGTGTGATTAATTTGATATATATATATATATATATATATATATATATATATATATATATATGTGTTGAGATGAAATTATTAATGGGTTGATATGTTGGTTAGATAGAATTGAAGTTTTGTTGAAGATCAGTGATTGATTGTTGATGTAGAAGTGATTTTAGATGAATTTGATGAAAAAATGTATTAATTAGGTTAATTGTAATTAAAAATATATTAATTAATTTAATTGTGTGTTGATTTAGTTGGTTATATGCAGAGGTGTGTTAATTTAGAGTTTAATTAGAATAAATGTGTGATTAATTGAAATATATATATATATATATATATATATATATATATATGTTGATCGAGATGAGATTATTAATGGGTTGATATGTTGGTTAGATAGAATTGAAGTTTTGTTGAAGATTAGTGATTGATTGTTGATTTATAGGTGATTTTAGATGAATTATTAGATAAAAAAATGTATATATATATTAATTAATTTAATTGTAATTAAAAATATATTGTTGGTATATATAAAAAATACATTGTGTTTAATTAATTAGCTAGGGAGATTGACGATGTTTTAATTAATTTAGGGATGCATGCATGTGTCTATATATATATATATATATATGTGTGTGTGTGTGTGTGTGTGTGTAATGATGAATTTTTTAATTAATTAGTACGTACGTACGTACGTAGTACGTGCATATATATATACATATCTATATATAGCTATATTTATTTCTTGAATTTACAGGATGGACAAGAGTTGGATTACCCTTGGAAGATGGGATCAGGCGTATCATGATGGAGTTAGGAGTTTCCTGGATTTTGTGATGGCTAACTGTGGAGACACTACACTTCATTATTGCCCGTGTAAAAAGTGCAAGTGTGCCACCCCACGACACCGGTTTTCCATAGAGACAGTGGAGCAACACCTGGCTAGATATGGATTTTGGGTCTTATATACTAATTGGATTTATCACGGTGAACCAGAGTTTGCGGGTCCTCATGATCATGGACAATTTGCCGAGAGAGGGAGTTCGTCCAATGATCCAACAACGAACTGGATCAACGATATGTTTCCTCGTGAGAGCGGTGTCTTTGATGAAGCACCAGATGTGCAACTCCCTCCTCCGGAGATGGAGTGTTTCCCTGATATTGAGCCACTCGAGCCATTACCCCGATCACCGGTCAACACAAGTGGTATGGAAAAGTACAACAACCTGATCGCATTGCAACAGACTCCGTTGTACCCCGGATGCAGTAAGACTGTCCTTGAATCTGTCATGGGAGTGATGAAGATCAAAACGGAGAACAAAGGCACTGTCAAATCGGTTGATGATTGGCTGAAGATATGGGGTGGGGCGATGCCCCCTGGACATCGGCTTCCTACCAGTCATCATAAGGTGCGACATATCCTTAAAGATCTCGGCCTTTCCTACATCAAGATTCATGCATGCAGATACGATTGCGTTCTGTTTTACGGGGAAGGACTTGCAGATCTTGAATACTGCCCAGTATGCAATACAGAGCGGTATAAGTTCACTCCTAAAGGGAACAAGAAAGCTGTGAAGATACTTCGGTACTTCCCGCTGATTGATAGGCTTGAGCGGTTGTTCATGTGTGCTTTCACGGCCGAAGCTATGAGATGGTGGGCTGAGAGGAATGTGCCTGACGATGACACCCTTAGACATCCCGCCGACGGAGAGGCTTGGAAGAAGAACGTGTTGGAGTTTCCTAAATTTGCATCAGAGGTTCGAAATGTTTGGCTAGGGCTATCATCCGACGGTTTCAACCCTTTTGGCAAGAAAGAGCTTCAGTACAGTGTGTGGCCAGTTATTTTGATTCCGTACAACTTTCCACCGTGGATGTGCATGAAAAAGGAATATAACATGCTCACATTGTTGATTCCAGGCCCAGGTTATCCGGGAAAGTGTCTCGATGTGTATTTGAGACCCGTAATTGAGGAGCTTCGGTACTTGAGTCTGAACGGCCACCTGGTCTACGACCGGTTCAAAAATGAGATGTTCCGGATGCATGCCATGCTTGTTGGCACGATCAGTGACTTTCCTGGGAGGGGTATGTTGTCGGGCAGCGTCACCAGGGGTTACAGGGCTTGTTCAGAGTGCATGACTGTTGATTGCTCCAGTCCTCATTGCAGCAAGATTGTCCAGATGCGTCACCGTCGTTGGCTTCCGCATGACCATCCATTTAGGGACGATGCACAGGCTTTTGATGGGACTGAAGAAAGGGGCTGGGCACCGGAGCAATGGACAGGGGAGGAAATATTGGCAGTGTTGAATGAGTATGACTTTGGTCCGCTTAGCAATCATCCCGATGTGTTGCGCACGATTCCAGAGAGGCCGGATCGGTATAGGTTCTGGTCACACAAGAGCATCTTATGGGAACTTCCTTATTGGGCCAGGTTGGCTACCAGATACTACCTGGATGTCATGCATATAGAGAAGAACGTGGGTGAAGCCGTGGTTGGCACAGTTTTGAATTGGGAGAAGAAAACAAAAGACACCCCCAAGGCACGCGTTGATCTGAGAAATATGGGACTGCGGGACCATTTGTGGTTGAGAGAGGGCAGGAGCAAAATGCCCCAAGCTCCTTACACCGTCACCAGGGACCAGAAACATGAAATCTTTGGATGGCTGAGTAATGTCAGGTAACTTTTTATTAGGCATGTATTCCCTAAAGAATCCATCTGTTGTTGGACGACTATATATGCATGAAATCTAATTGTTGTTAATGGCTATGCAGGTATCCTTATGGCTATGCGGGTAACATAAGCAAGTGTGTTAACTACCGAGACAACAAGATGTACGGATTGAAGAGTCACGACTGCCATGTACTGCTTCAACGCCTCTTCCCTATTTTCATTCGAGCGTACTTGGAGGATGAAGTGGTTGAGCCGTTGGTGGCGTTGTCAAGATTCTTCCAGAAGTTATGCGCTAGAGAAGTTAGAAAATCAGACCTCATGAGAATGCATGAGGAAATCGTTTTTATCTTGTGCAAGTTCGAGAGGATATTTCCCCCAAACTTCTTTGACATCATGCCTCACCTGATGATCCATCTTCCCCAACAATTGTTGCTTACCGGTCCCGTACACTACACTTGGATGTATCCCATCGAAAGGTACATGTTATTCATAAATTTGATTTATACATGTTTTTAAATAAAAGTTGCATGCTCTTAACATGCACTTGTTAACCTTGCAGACAACTTGGAGACTACAAGAAATATGTGCACAATAAATCTGCGCCTGAGGGGTGTATTGCTGAAGCTTACATTGCGCATGAGTGTGTAACGTATGCCAAGTTGTACTTGGGAGCGATGGAGGACCCCCCACAACATCCAAGTCGAGATGACCCCGAGTTCAACCTATCTATCGTCGCCAACTCTGTTGTACCATACGGAAGCTTCAAGAAAAAGGGTGTGGACAAGTTGCCTGACCATGAGGTAGGGATTGCCCACTGGTGGGTTCTAATAAACTGTCCGGAGGTACAATATTGGAAACGTCACCATCTTCACTGCAAGGAAGTTCGCGGTGATGTCGAGTACCACAACACGACGTTTGCAGACTATTTTCCACAATGGGTAAGTGTATAAATATATGTATTAAATGGCTTTCTTTTACAGTTCCCTATTCTTTAATCATAAACACACCGAGTGATTTGAGTTATATTTTTCAGCTGATGCAAGTGGCTGCGAGGGGTGGTCATACAAATTACTCAGAGGAATTGAGGCTGTTGTCGATGAAGCCGATATCTTCCACAGTCCGCCCAATGTGTGATGTCAACGGCGTTAAGTATATATGTGAAGCTAGAGACGGGGAACGCAAAACACAGAATTGTGGGGTGATGGTCGATGGTGCAGAGGGGGGCGTGGATTTTTACGGTGTCCTACAGTCAGTTGTTGAACTCATTTATGGGAACCGCATGAAAGTCCACTTGTTCAAGTGTCGATGGTTTGATACTAGGCCGCACCGCATACGGATCGATCAGTACGGCATACTTTCGGTGAATACCGCCACTAGTGTGTATGAAGATGACCCCTTTGTTTTCGCCACAGCGGTCAAAAAGGTCTTTTATCTTGACGATCCATTGAACAAAGGCACGTGGAAGGTAGTTAACCATGTGTCTCAGCGAGACATATACAGTGCTACCACACTTGGTGTGAGCACAGAGTGTCAAGAAGCGACCGCATACCAAGAGCCGGACGCCGGCGACATTCCGAAATCCTCCACCATCCGCGATAATAATGTGACGCCGGGCAGAGTGGTTCGAATTCCTAGGGGTCAGGTGCCCATGTATGATGTTAATCCGAATCGTCTCTATCAGGCAGACGATGACTCAGACGACGAGTACGAGCACCGGTTGCCAGATACTAACTACTATACTACGTCTGACTCAAGTGATGAGGATGATTCTGATTATCATCCTTAGTATACTGTTTATGTATGTATTTGTGTACGATGGTGCATGCATGTATGAATACATGTTTTCGTCCTTAATTACCGTTTTCCGAGTTTATGGGAAATTGTGTTGAATTGTTTGTGCGATGTTCAGGAATTTATCAGGTGAAATAGGCAATTTTCAGGCCCTAAATGGCAAATTTTCGGAGAGATAAGCATTATAGCCGACGAAATGGACCATACTTCGTCGGCTATAATGCCCATTCTGGGTAATTAATTAATATGCAAGAAGGTCGTCGGCTAAAGTATAGCCGACGACCTGTAATTCGTCGGCTATAACCCCTGGCCCGGATGTTGACCGAAACCATTGCTTGATCCTTCAAATGCAAATGTGCAAATATTTTGAGGGAAATTTTTATACGGTTAGTTGCGTCTCATCGATCTGGAACTATTCTCTGTTGGAGGTCAGGCAAAAAATCGTCATTTAGAGGGGCCAATTTCCGTTTTAAAGCGTTTAGAGGTTTGACTTTGCAGTTTGACCGTCCCGATCGAGCCTTTAACGTTGGCAGATGTAGTTGGATTTTTTTTCATACATGTATTTCATCTTAACGGTGATATCTGACGGTTGGAATCGATTGTCCAAACTTTTAGATTCGAAATCGGAACATATGCACTAATGTTCCTTAACTTGTTTACTAAGTGTTTAAATGAATGTATAGTTTCAAATACAGACTATACGTAGACTCTTCAAATGCAAATGTCTCGTGAAATAAGATACGACCGAAATATTGAAATACGTCTACGGTTGAAAAATGGGAATATTCCGACAAAATCTGGGTGCCGAATGTTGCGGTTAGCTGTTTTTTACTTCCGTTTTCCTATGGGTAGCCTGACGGTCGGTAAATATTTTGAGGGAAAATTTTATACGGTTAGTTGCGTCTCATCGATCTGGAACTATTCTCTGTTGGAGGTCAGGCCAAAAAACGTCATTTAGAGGGGCCAATTTCCGTTTTACAGCGTTTAGAGGTTTGACTTTGCAGTTTGACCGTCCCGATCGAGCCTTCAACGTTGTCAGATGTAGTTGGATTTTTTTTCATACATGTATTTCATCTTAACGGTGATATCTGACGGTTGGAATCGATTGTCCAAACTTTTAGATTCGAAATCGGAACATATGCACTAATGTTCCTTAACTTGTTTACTAAGTGTTTAAATGAATGTATAGTTTCAAATACAGACTATACGTAGACCCTTCAAATGCAAATGTCTCGTGAAATAAGATACGACCGAAATATTGAAATACGTCTACGGTTGAAAAATGGGAATATTCCGACAAAATCTGGGTGCCGAATGTTGCGGTTAGCTGTTTTTTACTTCCGTTTTCCTATGGGTAGCCTGACGGTCGGTAAATATTTTGAGGGAAAATTTTATACGGTTAGTTGCGTCTCATCGATCTGGAACTATTCTCTGTTGGAGGTCAGGCCAAAAAACGTCATTTAGAGGGGCCAATTTCCGTTTTACAGCGTTTAGAGGTTTGACTTTGCAGTTTGACCGTCCCGATCGAGCCTTCAACGTTGTCAGATGTAGTTGGATTTTTTTTCATACATGTATTTCATCTTAACGGTGATATCTGACGGTTGGAATCGATTGTCCAAACTTTTAGATTCGAAATCGGAACATATGCACTAATGTTCCTTAACTTGTTTACTAAGTGTTTAAATGAATGTATAGTTTCAAATACAGACTATACGTAGACCCTTCAAATGCAAATGTCTCGTGAAATAAGATACGACCGAAATATTAAAATACGTCTACGGTTGAAAAATGGGAATATTCCGACAAAATCTGGGTGCCGAATGTTGCGGTTAGCTGTTTTTTACTTCCGTTTTCCTATGGGTAGCCTGACGGTCGGTAAATATTTTGAGGGAAATTTTTATACGGTTAGTTGCGTCTCATCGATCTGGAACTATTCTCTGTTGGAGGTCAGGCCAAAAAACGTCATTTAGAGGGGCCAATTTCCGTTTTAATGTGTTTAGAGGTTTGACTTTGTAGTTTGACCAAAGAATAGCCGACGACATACATAACTTCGTTGGCTAAAGTGTTGCGATCCGCGCCGTTTTATTGTCCGCCGTTGGATGGGGGAGATCTGACGGCTGATGAGGTCCTTGACTATAGCCGACGAGATTCATAGTATAGGCGACGACATTCATACTTCGTCGGCTATAACCGGCCCGCAAAGCCCAACTTCGGGCCGGCCCGGATCTATTTTCAGAGTATAGCCGACGAAATCGTCCGCTATAGTCATAGCCGACGAATTAAAATAACATCGTCGGCTATACTCCTTCGATTTAAACCGAACAGAGGCGCCTCTCCCCCATTTTCTGCATAACCCTAAATCTTCAAATCGCCGCCCACCCCTCCCCGAGCCTCCCCGACGCCGACCGAGCCTCCCCGGCCCTACCCCACCCCTCCCCACCCCGTCCCCGGCCTTCCCGAGCCCCGGCCGACCCGGAATCGCACCGAACGGCGCCGTCCTTCCCTAGCCGCCGTCGCCGCCGCACCGCACCGCCGTCCTCGTCCCCTAGCCGCACCACCATGTCAGGTAGTCCCCCTTTCCCTCATTTAGGGTTTTTGTTAATTTTGTGGAATTTTGTGATTTTGTGGAATTTAGGTATTTTTGTGAAATTTTATGGTTTTTGTGAAATTATGTGGAATTTAGGGTTGTTGTGCAATTTATGGAATGTTGTGGAATTGTTGTTAATTTTTTGGAATTTTGTGGAATTTTGTGAAGGATATATATATATATATATATATATATATATATATATATATATATAATTAGGTATATGGAAGTTTGTGGAAATTTTTTTAATGTTGTGGAATTTTTGTTAATTTTGTGGAATTTTGTGGAATTTTTAGGAGGATATATATATATATATATATTTCGGAATATATATATATAATTAGGTATAAATATATTTAGGTATATATATAATTAGGTATATATATATTTAATGAAGTTTTTTATTTTTGTGTGAAATTTATGGAATTGTGTGGAATTTTGTTTAATTTTGAGGAATTAACAAGAATTTTTAGGAGGATATATATATATATATATATATTTCGGAATATATATATATATATAATTAGGTATAAATATATTTAATGAAGTTTTTAATGATTTTGTGGAATTTTTGTGAAATTTATGGAATTTATATACTAATTAATTGTGCAGGAAACCGCCGCTTTATTGACCGATGGCTTGCCAGACCGACCGAGAGCGACCCCGACGCTCAGGCAGGATCCAGCCGTGGGGGGAGCGGATCCAGCGGTTGTCGGGGTCTACGCCGGCCTATGAGTCGACGAGAGGAGACCTTGATGAGATTGACCCCGAGCGATCCACGTGGGGGCTCCTCGTATGAGTCGACGGGAGCGGGTCCGACCTCGAGTGTCGGAGGAGGACGCAGAGCCGCATCCTCCAGACCCCAGTGCACTTCAGCACTGTTCCAGGATCGGCAGCCGACCCCACCGCGCGCCGATCTGGCCCCTCCAGAGATGCTCCCTGTCCCCCCACAGCGACAGGGCCCACCGTCAGGGGGATCAGGCCCCTCAGGGTCCACGCCCCGTATGTCACCGCCATCGGGGATGTACATGGTCCAGTTCCTCCCTGCCATCCCCGAGTACGACGATAGAGGGAGGCAGATTTGGCGGCACGACCGGCCGCACGAGATTCCCTGGGAGGAGGCCTACGTCTACAGGCCTTTCGACTCAGAGGACTGCCGCAGACTGTGGGCTGTTCGTGAGAAGGACAAGCAGTACAACGACGCAGGTAATTGGTTAGTTTAATTAATTATTTAGATTGTTTAATTAATTTTTTAACTAGTTAGTTTAAATAATTATTTAACTGTGTATTCATTTTAATTATGAAACAGGCGTCCTCGTCAATAAACCCGCGGGGACGAGGAGGACCAGAGGGTCCGCGAACATGTCGACCCTGGAGAGGGAGCTCGCCGGTGGGATCAAGGAGATCCTGCCCGGTCCCGGTGCGGATGGACGCCCGGTCGAGAGGAGAGACACCACGACGAAGTACATCAACGCGACGGGCATGATCGTGCGGGACAGGGTCCCAATGTTGTGGCCCGACTGGGGCTCTGTGCACGATGACATCAAGGCGCGAGTGTACAATGCACTGTCGGTGAGTTAAATCGAAAATTTTTATAGAAAATAAACATTTATGAATTCAGTTCTTATAACTATATAAAAATATTTTCTAATTAATGTATAATATTGCAGCAATGGTTTAGAGTCCATCCTAATTTGGACTGGTGGAGAGACGAGCAGCTGAAGAACAGGTTATGTGTTTCGCTTTTTTTTTTGTATAAATATATTTATTGGCCAAATAACGAATATATCTAACAATTGTCTTTTGTTAATATAGGTACTCCGAGTGGAAGAACGAGCTGGCGACGCACTACAGGACGTACCATGTGGAGCAGCGCTTGGGGCGAGGTGCAACCCCCCACGAGTTCCGGTACAGGGAGTATGAGTGGCTATGGCTGGTAGCCTACTTCGGGAGCGACAGGGTCTCGGTAAGAAAATTTAGCCTGCTAGTATGTAACTTTTTTATGTTATTTAATAATTAAATTATGTAGTTACTTAATTAAATTAATTAGTTAATTAGTTATTAGTTATTAAATTAAGTTAGTTAGTTAGTTACATAGTTAGGTAGTTCGTTACTAAATTAAATTAAATTAAATTAAATTTATTAGGTAGTTAGTAAGTTAGTTAGTTACTAAATTAAATTAGTTAGTTAGGTAGTTACTAATTAAATTAAATTAGTTAGTAACTAAATTAGTTAATAATTTTATTTTGGTTAGTTCCTAATATTTTAATTTAGTTACTAATTTATATTTGCGTTTATATGTTTGTTCTTATAATACAGAAAATCTCGAAGACGAACAGCGACAACCGCAAGAAGAACGAGCACCCCCACCACGGCGGCGCCCGCTCCTGGAGGCAGTGGGCAGAGCGCGCAAGGAGGGAAGGACCGCTGAGGCCGTTGTCGTGGATTCATGCGCAGATGTATCCGGGGCGTCCCGACCAAGTGGTAAGTATTCGCCCATTTTCAATAAAAGTGTTTCATTAAATTAATTTATATATATTTTTCATTAATTCGTTTATTATATTTTCTTGTCAATTAGGCGGAAATAGATGCGGAGACCGACGCGATCACCTTCGGGATCGCGCGAGACACCCTGGGGGAAGGGGCGTCCGACGAGGCGATCGCGGAGTATGCCTCCACGATCGACACCCTTGAGCCGCGCTTGGCCTCTCAGATCATGCACGCGGCGGTAGGGACGGGCAACAACTACTTCTACCAGAGAGGCCTAGGCGCGGCGGGAGATGGGGTTCTCAAGTACACGCCGGCCAATCCCAGCACGCAGCGTGCGGCTTCGACGAGAGGAGACTTGCAGACACAGCTGCAGAGGACGCAAGCGGAGTTGGCGAGGGCGATGGAGGCGCTCCAGCAGGCGGAGTTGGCGAGGGCCGCGGAGGCTTCAGCGCAGCAGGCCAGAGACGCATCTGTGGCGGAGATGTACCGATGGATGCAGCAGTCTTGGGAGGCCCAGCAGGCTGGACTCCAGCCCCCGCCTCCGCCACAGATGCCCCAGTTCGTCGTCCCCACTCCCCCCCCGCATCGGAGTACGCCAGGCGATCAGGCTAGCCATAGCCACCGGAACTCGAACGATCCCGTCGACGACTCTACGCGTTTAGGGGGTGATGATGAGTACGTAGATGACTAGTTAGGGGGTTAATTTGTACAGTAGGTCGGATATTAGCTAGGGATGAATTGATGTTGATTTTTGTTGGATATTTGGATGTTTGTTTGTGGATTTTCTGCAGCCAAACCGAAGACGAAGTGAAATTGGGCCCGAGTAAAATTTTAAAATTTTTTAAAAAATTTAGGGGTTATAGCCGACGAAATGGACACTATTTCGTCGGCTATACCCTCCCGGCTTCCGGCAAAAAAAAAAACCGTTCCCGGCACCGGCGAACCTTATGGCCGACGACTAATTCGTCGGCTATGCCTGAGGTATAGCCGACGACACTGTCGTCGGCTATACTTCCGGGTTAGGGGCAATTACGTAATTGTTGAAGCCGACGATCCTGTCGTCGGCAATGTTCAAAGTATAGCCGACGACGCTTTATTCGTCGGCTATACCACGTGGTTTATAAGCCGACGACATGCCCTTTGTGTCGTCGGCTATAGTATAGCCGACGGACTATTCCCGACGAGACTATAGCCGACGATACTTCGTCGGCTATGACTATAGCCGACGAATTAATGAAAACGGCCGACGAGATGGCCTCGTCGGCTATAACCCCTTTTCTGGTAGTGTATGTTACTATTACAAGCCTTCTTTTCTTGTGAAAATTAAATATTAAATTTTTTCAGCATAATTAATTACTACCTCTCTAACATGAATTAAGTCCCTTTTAGTTTTTAAAAAATTACCAATAACTAAACTTTTGAGCCATTACCACTAGCAAGTTTTCATCCATTTAACTAAAAAAATCTGTTAAATAATAATTACAAAATTGTCTTTTTACTTTTTCTTTACAATATTATTTAGGATCAGTAACATTACGCGATTTACTACCGACCCTCTGTATGATTAACATTCAAATAGTTTACATCAGTTGGTAGAATACTACTGATCCTCAGAAATGTGCAATGCTACTTACATCGTAAAAAAAGTAAATTTATAGATTAATATATTCTATTATAATTAGATAGAAATTTACTAATAGTAATTTTAAAAAATAATATTATTATTGATTATTATTGGTTGAAAATTATATTTATTGGTAATATTTTTTAGTCTTTTACCCTTACAAAAACATATGAACCGATCATCAAATGGGTTGGATACGGAATTACTATTTTGATCTGAAATGAGGGTGACTTTGATCAAGTTTTGTTCAGGCAACGAAGAACAAGAGGGAAAGAAAGACGAAACAATCAGTTCTGACAAACAGATATGACACAGATAGGTGGGTGACGATCACTATACAACTCCATAAAAAAAGAGATGCTCCATAAAGATTTCTTCAACGAGTTCACAACAACTTGTCTAGTGAGTTCATTCTCATCAAAACATTCAACCCAAAAAAGATTTCTTTCCCAAAAAACCGATCATGGGGTTCATGCTCCTCTGCATTCTGCTGTTGTCCATCTTAACGCCCGCTTGGGCTTTGGAAGCCACTGCCACAGAGTCGGAGCTGGAGTTGTTGACTCGGGAGTTGCTGGAATCAGCCAAGGAACCCGAGTTCTTCGAATGGATGATAGGAGTGAGGAGAAGAATCCACCAGTACCCAGAGACTGGTTTCGAGGAGTACAGAACGAGCCAGCTAATCAGATCCGAGCTTGACACGCTTGGGATCAAGTACACCTGGCCTGTTGCCGAGACTGGTATCGTTGCTTCTATCGGGTCTGGGTCCAAACCTGTCTTCGCTCTCAGAGCTGATATGGACGCCCTTCCTATTCAGGTTTCCTCTCCCTCTCTTTTTTCTCTGATTCTATGGAACTTTGTCGTCTTTAGAACACTGTCGGTCTGTTGGAATGAACATTTCTGTTAAGGTTGTCAACCGAATAACTAACATGTCACAGCTTACCGATAATTTTTTTATGTTTTCGGTTTATTTGGTCACTGAACGAACAAAATGCACTTGTTGGATTTGACATTAGGAAAAAGTAGAGTGGGAATTCAAGAGCAGAATAGATGGCAAAATGCACGCTTGTGGTCACGATGCTCATGTAGCAATGCTGCTTGGTGCAGCCAAGATACTCCAAAGTAGAAGAGACCTGCTAAAGGTATGGCATTATTCGTCAAAATGTTCTACTACCACACCTACAGTGCTAATTTTAATTTGAATGATTTTTCGGCATACTCGTTTTTACTGCTGTTGATCTTGTGCTCATGTCTGGGGAGCCTTATTTTAGGTTCAAGGGTTCACTTTTTCGAGTTTAGGATTTGGTATCTAATGTTTGTAACAGATGATAACTCGATAGAAGTTGAAAATGACTCGGTTCTTGAATCTAAGCTTAAGATCAACAACAAAATAATTAGCAGATTGAGGATACAAATATGTACATATATAGAAAGCTTAAGATACATTAGTAAATCTACTAAATCACAGTAAACTTGACTTATTGATTTAATGTCTCTTTGATGCTTTAGGGAACTGTGAAGCTTGTTTTTCAGCCGGGAGAGGAGGGTTTCTCTGGAGCTTACCATATGCTACAACATGGTATTCTTGATGACATTGATGCCATATTCTTCATACATGTTGTGCCTGACCTGCCCACTGGTGTCATTTCTTCGAGGCCGGGGCAAATACTGGCCGGTTCTGGCAGATTTTCAGCCAAGATCACAGGAAAAGGTGGACATGCCGCTGCACCACATAAGAATAGAGACCCAATTATTGCTGCTGCATCTGCTGTTTTGGCTCTCCAACAGATTGTATCAAGAGAAACCGATCCTCTTGAAGCCAGAGTAAGAATTGGGAAGTGACTACTTATTAGTACCCCAGTATTTTATCACTATAACAATTAGTTTACATCAGTTTCCAGCTAACTGAACTATAAACTGGATCATTGACTATGTTTCCTGTGCTAATATGTACCTCACATGTCTTAATGGCATAATTTTATCAGCATAAGAAAGATAAGCAGATTCCTTAGTTTTATCAAGCATGCTGTTGGTTAGTACATATCTATACTCATAAACCCGTTGGAAGGAAACTTATGGTACACTAACATATATGTAGTGTTTGGAATTGTAGGTGGTCACAGTTGGATATAGGGCTGGCAATGGTACACAATTCCATTCCAACCAATTTATATACCAACCGTACCAAATACGTTGGTATACCACCAAATCGGTATATGGTACACGGTACAGTAAACTGTACCAACTTTAAAATACGGTACAGTACGTGGTACATACTTTCTCTATACCACGGTATACGGTACATACCGACTTTTTCTAAACCTATTATTTTCTCTTCTTTTCGCAACTCTCAGTCTCTCTCTCACTCTCTGTCTCTCTCAGTCTCAGGCCTCAGCCGAACCCAGGCCACCACTTAAGCGTCTTCCCCACCGATCCACCCACCTCACCGGAGCCACCTCCAAGAAGCGCCAACGCCAATGCGCCGCCGCACTAGCCGCCACCCATTATCGACTCTCACTCTCCCTCTCCATCTCCCTCTCCTCACGCCGACCTCAAAACACCTCAGATCGATTCTTGTCCCTCGTTTGCTCGACTCTCACAAGTCACAAGTTCCCTCTCTCTGTCTCTCAGTCTCTCTCTGTCTCTCGGTTGCTCGACACCTCAATTCTCTCAAGCTTGACTCTCGGTTGCTCAGTTCTGTGACTTGCCGCCCGCTTGCCTGCCAAATTCTCTCCTCTTCTTCGTCAGGTACACTCTTGACTCTTCTCTCAATATATTGTTGCTGGGTTGGTGAATGGATAGATATGATTATGATTAAAATGGATAGATATGGGTTGCTGGGTTGGTGAATGGGTTGCTATCATAGATATGATTATGATTAAAATGGATAGATATGGGTTGCTGGGTTGGTGAATGGATAGATATGTTGCTGGGTTGGTGACAGTAGATGTTGGAAACTAAGTTTATGATTATGATTATGATAGCTCTTAGCAGAAGCAACTAAGTTTCTTAGGGATGATTAAAAACTAAGTTGTCCGGTTGATTAAAAACTAAGTTTGCATCGTTTAGAGTTGGAAAGATTCTACATTAGGATACATACATTTTTTTCTTTCACTTTGCCATCGTTATAAGAAGAGCCGGGTGCAGTGGATATACCTAGGTTTTGTTATGGATTGATTGGATTTTGTCTAGTTATTGGTCTTCCAAGCTCAAGGTTAATGTGATAGAGATCAATTTTCTGTTTTGTGAACTTTATAATTGATGTTTTATTCTTGTTCCATTGTAGGCTATGGATTCTTTAGATGGTACTATGAGCTATTCAAGCTCAACACCATCAGTTCCATCCAGTACAAATGCAGAGACCACCACCGTACTGCCGGTTTACATGCTGCAGCTCTGCCACTAACTGCACCATCAGTTCCATCTAGTGAAAATGAAAGGACTCATGAAGGCAGACAGTCTCAAAAGAGAAAAGAGCCCTCAAACAAAAGCAAGATGTGGCAGTACTTTACCAGGTGCAGACTTCCAGATGGTCAAATTGATCCTAAATATAGCACCTGCAACTATTGTCACGAAAAGGTGTTGTGTCTCTCAGAGAAGAACGGGACTAGCTCCATGCTGTATCATAGCAAGAGATGTGAGAGGCACCCATGTTATAAAAAAGCAAAGGAAAGTGATCCCACTCAGACGAGGCTAAGTCAAGATAATGTGAGTGGAGGCACTGGATACCGGAGGTGGAACAAGAAAAGGTGTGACGATAGGTGTATTGAGATGATCATCAAGGATGAGCTTCCATTTCGGTTTGTGGAGAAGGAGGGATTCAGGGCGTTATGCAATGAGTTGGAACCACAATGGACAGTCCTGGACAGGAAGCAAGTTGCTAAGGGCGTGCTAGAAAGGTTCAACATGGAGAAGGCTTTGTTGTTAAGTCAGTTTAAGGGGAGTGACACAAGAGTCTCTATCACCACCGACACTTGGACATCGATTCAAAATATTAATTACATGGTGGTGACTGCACACTTTTTGGACCACGATTGGGTGCTACACAAAAGGATCATCAGCTTTTGCAATATTACTAGTCACAAAGGTGAGGACATTGGGAGAACACTTGAGCAGTGTTTGAGACAATGGGAGATCAACAAAGTGTTTACTATTACAGTAGACAATGCTAGTGCAAATGATGTGGCTGTCCAATATATGAAGAGGAGGCTTACTAGTTACTAGACCTTAATGTTTAATGGAGAGTATCTACATTTAAGATGTGCTTGTCACATTATCAACTTGATTGTGAAGGACGGTTTGGAGGAGTTAGAGCTTGGGATTGCTGCCATTTGGAATTTTGCCAAATATGTGAGGAGTTCATCGCAAAGACTTGATAAGTTTAGGGAGTTTGCAATTCTGGAGCAGTGCAAGGCAAATGCCAATGTCCCGTTAGATGTTGTTACAAGATGGAACAGCACATATCTTATGCTTGAAGCTGCATTGAAGTATGAGTTGACGTTTAACCGAATGACCGAAGAGGATGAGGCTTTCAAGAGTTATTTTGCGGACAAAGTTGGACCTCCAACTTCTGAAAATTGGAGGTATGCAGCAGCATTTTGTGTGTTTTTGAAGAAGTTTTATGTTGCAAACTTAAGACTTAGTGCTTGGAAATCAATCACTTCAAATATATTGTTTGTGGAGATGATCACCTTGCAATGTGAGATCAACAAGGCTTGCATTTCTGAAGATCTTGTTATGAAGAAAGTCGCAGCTTCAATGAAGACAAAATTTGACAAGTATTGGGGCAGCTTTGAGTCTATCAACAAGATCGTCTTGGTAGCTGATAGGAGCACAATGTGCGTCGTTCTTAATATGTTTTTACCTCCATTTATCCAATGCTTAACCCTTATTATTGTAAGATAGAGTCATAATATAGTTTAGTGTTAATTTGGTAAAGTTTTGGAGAAAATGTGCTTAATTGTCAGAAAAATGACTAAGTAAAGAAATCTGAGCAAAAAGTGCAAAATATGTTGTTTTCGTGATATTGAGGCCTGTGCTAAACTGAACTATCCTTTTCCAAATTTGATGAAATTTGGTATGCATATAATTGGCAAGCTAAAGTGTATTGTGTCAAAATTTCAGATCAATCGCAGTTCGGGAAGTCACCCAAATGAAGGCTGCAACTTGGCAGTTTGAGCAAACCAATCCAGGGACTACCAGGATTTTCCTGGGACTGTGTCCTGACTTCCGGAATTTCTGTGGGATACATCGCTTGGAACCAGAGAACGTGCCATACGCCGTTGGAAATCTCTACGAGTCTAGTTTCTCTGGGACTTGGAATCGCATCAATTGGAGCTCTGAGGAAAAAGTTATGCCAGTTTGAATGTACGAAGGTCAAGTCTGCCGAAAGAAGAAAACCTAAACCGAGTTCTACATGGATTTGGCTTACGAATGTGGACTGAATTCCATCCTTTGTGCAAGATTTTTGGCTGAATTAATTCATGGAAAACCTAAAGAGATATTGCTCAATTATTCAGCCATTATCTTGGGAATTTTCGGCAGAAAATAGAGGAAGAAAATCGCAACAAATCTTGATTAATTTCGGGAAAATTCCTGTGCACGTCTCTCAACTTCCACGGACTCTCCCGGACAGCTGACAATGAATTAGAATTCGAGCCTTATATGGATAGAAAGCTACGGGAGTCTAGTTTCCAACCCAACTGGAATCACCTCAATAGCTATTTTCTAGAGAGAGTTATGACGTAATCAATGCACGGAGGTCATTCTGCCGAATTCAGAAAATCAAGGAAACCTAAACCAATTCGGTTTTTGTTTGTGGCTAGCTTCTCTAGGTTACTTCCTCTATAAATACCAAGGCTTTTGCACAGAAAAGAATCATCTCTCCCTCCACAAAAGCTGCCGAACCTCTGCCCAAATTAATTCCCCAAATTTTATACCAAGGAGCAAAGCCGAATCCACCACCCTTCCATCAATTCGATCACCATCTCATCAATCCTTGCCGAATCTTAACCAAGGTTGTAATATGGATTGTTTTATTTTGGTTTTTGTTACTTTGTATTTAAACATAACTTTGTCTATGAAGTATGTTTTGGTTTTTGGTTTTAATTTCGGTATTGATAATCATATATGGGATCTTCGGATCTTTGTTATAATTGTTTGGATATTTTATATGTGATTGCCGAATTATATATGTGATGTGATTAAATTTGTATTATGGGCAGTAGCTTTAGCATGTTTCTTGATTTCAATTAGGTTTATTTTCTTAATTCGTGGGGAACCGAAGGAGATGTTTAGATGCACTCGAAAGGCCATGAGTGTTATCTAGATGTTGAATTCATATTCCGATCTAATACATGTTGATTCACACGCGTTGTTGGTTTTGACATGTATTAATCTAAGGGTAAGAGTAATTATGGAAATTTACATGTCGATGTGAGATGGGTGACGCCATACTTGCTAACATGTTCCAATTCGACAATATGTGCTTATGTGCTATTTGTGTTTAATTTACATGCGTTGTGTTGTTAAACCGATTAGTACCATGTTTAGGATTGCGCGCGTTTCGGATTCTAAATACTTATGATGTCTTGATAATTAGGATATGCTGCGTTGGCCCTAATTAAATTGGAGCTTAATTAATCTTGAAATCGTTATATGTTTGCTGCCCCTATTACTTGTTTTAATTTTGTTGCATGTATAATGAGATTTGTGTTTGGTGATTGTGTGAAAGGTGATGATCAATTGTATATAGTAATCTAGGATTTAATTTTCGTAAACTAGTAAGTAAATAATAATTAAAAATTTCGACAACCCCCCTTTTATGCAATACTTTGTGTGATTGAAAGCCCTTGATTTCCCCGGATAGAACGATCCCTACTTGTCAATACTACACTCGACACAAGAAGGGTATTATTTGTATGTAGTTGTTTTGCAGGTATTTTATGCTTGGATAACACCTCCATCAGTTTTTGGCGCCGTTGCCGGGGAAATTATAAATTTTTGATTCATAAAGTGTTGTTTGTAATTATGTATATTGCAGATTATTTAATTTTGCTATAGTTTTTGGGATATGTATTAATAGGATTTTTCGGAAATGTAATAGTAAGTAGGTTTTCCGATTTTTATTTTTGGTTTTTGTTGATCTTAATTGCCGATTTTTGTGTGATATTATTGTGATGTTGATACACCTAGATAATTTCTAGGAAGTTGATAGTTTTTGTGTATGCTTGTAGTTTATTGTAGTTTCTAAAGTGTAACATGTAGGTGAAGCCTCTTTTGTTGATCATAACCATAACCCTTCATACGAGTGATGCCATGATTAGGTATGTTTTTGTGTAGATTGGGAAACGGGCCCTGCAATGTTGGAATTAGTCCATCGTTGGCCCCCCACGCATAAAGACGCTAACTTGGTATTATTTTTATGAGGTTGAGGGCGGTTTTAATCAACACTTGTAGACCGCTAGGACCCGAGTTTATTTTACTAAGTATAGGGCAAGTTATTTTCATTGATGGGTTTGAGGTTTGTAAAACTGGTTCTCAAGACCCACAGACTGATGTTCATTCTCTGTGAGTGAGTCGATAGGGGACTTGTCCTCCGTGGTTAAAAACTTTGAGACCTGCCTTATTCCTAAAGAGAGTTTACTCTCCGTGAATTTTAACGACACCGCCTTAGAAAAGTAAAGTATGCTCGACCTAGACAACCGCTTGTGCCGAAGCATCACCTCACTTTAGACGCTAGGAAATAACTTGAGCATATGTGAATCTATTTTTCTTCAAAAGATAAAATTCGTCTTTAATTTTCGAGGTATATCGGAATAAGCATGATACTACCTTGGGCTGTATCAGTCCATTGCACTGTTATATCCTCTGCTCCACGTACCTTGAGAATTAGGGTTTTTGAATAAAATCAACTAGAAAGAAGCTAGGTTGTGACGCCATGTGTTTTGTACATGTTGAAATCGGTGTTTGAAATTTTTTTCCACACTTGTGAAATTTTCGATGCTTTGTGTGAATGACGATTTGTGTGAAGTTTTGAGAATTTTATTTGTGTGTTTTGCCTTGTAAATTTCGTGTGCCATTGTATGATCTCTTGTAAATTTCGTGTGCCTTGTAAATTCTGTGAACAGTGATCGTAAATAGTAACGGTGAACAGTGAAATCGTAATAGTGTCGTGAACAGTAATTTTTTTTATTTTTTTTAACTTATACATATTACTTCTAACTTATTTCTAACCTATACTCTAACTTATTCTAACTCATTCTTTCTAACCTATACATATTGATTCGCATGATTCTTGTAGAGTTTAATTGTTAGTTGCAGATCATAAGGAAGAGGTGAAGAATTACATTGTAAACAGTTGATTGAAGCTCTCATTGACTTGGGAAGGACGACAAGTGTTGCAAGAAACGAGTTCCACCACTCTCAACTTTTGTTCTTGATTTACAATTAAATTCTACTTAGCTAATTGTTGTATATTTATACACTAACTTCTAACTTTAGCTAATTCACTAACTCACTACTAACTTATTCTTTGAATTCTCATATCCACTCTTCTAATTTTCTTTATCTTGATGTGATGCAGTTGAAGAGTGAAGTAATCATGCATCGAGTTATGATAGCCATTGTAAGGAGGCACGAATTTGGAGTGCGCACTGCAAAAGGCGTCGCCCACAACTTGATTAAGAAGTGAAGAGTCTAGGCTGAGTAGACTATAAACATTAAGCGCTGCATGGGAGGCAACCCATTTCAACCAAAAATTGTGAAGGAGCCGTCTACGAGAGTTTGAAATTCTAAAACCTAAACTCTTTTTGGTTGAATTGTATAAATGTGGAACTTGTGAATTATCAAATGCTTGGAAATTACTACATAATTTTTGTGTACATTGAGGACAATGTAATTTTCTAAGTGTGGGGTAGGGATACATGTTTCACATGTTTGTTTTTGTTTTGAGTCATAAAAAGAAAAGAAAATAAAAAATCAGAAAATCAGAAAAAAAAAAAAAATTTCGTTGCTTTTGTTTGTTTTGTGTTATTTTTGAGTCTTAGGATGCCCCTAAATAGTCTATGATGATTATATCTTTAATACATAGATGATGGTTTTGCATAATCATAAGAATTAATTGTGAGTTTCATGGACTTTGTGATTGGTATGAACATTTGAGACTTGAACTTAATTGTGTAAGAAGCATGTATGTTGTGTTGATTTTGTTCCATAATAACCTTTGTGAGCTTTGATTGCCATATACTTTCCTTCTTGAGTGATACAAATGGGCAGATTTTTTTCAAAACTTCATTATTCTTTGATTATTCAATGACTATGTGCCATAGCTTTTAATGAACTCTAGAATGCTAGAACTTGCTCTTGACAATTTTTGAAACTATTATTCATGAAATGCCTTGATTTTGAAAAGGATTGAAAAGATCATGTTAGGATTACCACCAATGCCAAATAAAACTTATGCCTAATTTGTGCCCATCGTGGGACTCCTTAGTTTTAACCCCTTTGAGCCGACATTGTGCCATTTTATTTCATCACCATGATACACTTTCCTTGAGCTTAGAACAGTTTATTCTTTCCATTGTTGTCAAGACTTGGTAAAGTTTAATTGGAATTTGTTATTTGAAGTGATGTTGTGAAGTAAGTGTGGGGTAAAACTTATCCAATTGCATGAAAAGAATTACATGAAAAGAATTGTGTTGCCGAAATAAAGAAAAGAAAAGAAAATCGGACAGAAAAATTTGAAAGAAAATCCGATCCGAGAATAAGAAAAATTGGAGATTTCGGCAACTAAAATAATTGGATGAGTTCTTGTGGTGAATTTGGAATTGTATGATTATTTGAAGGTCTAGCATTGTTATACTTGACCTTTGTTCATATTCACTATGTTATGGGGAAGAAAAGAATGAAGTTGGGCCCAACAAGTTTAAACTTGGCCCTTTTGAAGTGTAGTCATAAGGAGTATTGAGCTTTACTAAGTCTTGGTGACATTTTCTCACCACTATTCTAAATGTGAATTCCTTATGCCTAGCCCCACTATTTTCCCATGTAAGATCTCTCATGATTCGAATAATAGGTGAACTTTGTATGTGGAGATTTTTGTCAAGAGTGAGCATATGGCTTTGGTTCATTTGTGCACATAGTTGTTATATGAAGTTTTTCCTGAAAGATTGATTCACAAAGTGCTTCTATCTGATGAAATATGCAAGCTATTTGTTCCCTTACAATCTGTTCTGTTGCATATACTATGAGTGAATTGCCATATCATGAGTGAAAAGAAGAGAGTATGCCTAGTGAGGAGGATGAAATCAACATAACATGTCATTGCTTGTGATTTTTGTTTCTTACTTGTTCATGCTATGATACATGTCTATGACGCTCGGGATTTATGTGTTTACATTGAAATGCTTAACTTGAAAGCTATGTGTTTTAAAGATCCTGAGACAATCATTTAGGGACAGTAGTTGAGTCTTTTTGTTTTTGTTTTGCTAAGGGACTAGCAAAAGCTAAGTGTGGGGTAGTTGATAGGAGCACAATGTGCGTCGTTCTTAATATGTTTTTACCTCCATTTATCCAATGCTTAACCCTTATTATTGTAAGATAGAGTCATAATATAGTTTAGTGTTAATTTGGTAAAGTTTTGGAGAAAATGTGCTTAATTGTCAGAAAAATGACTAAGTAAAGAAATCTGAGCAAAAAGTGCAAAATATGTTGTTTTCGTGATATTGAGGCCTGTGCTAAACTGAACTATCCTTTTCCAAATTTGATGAAATTTGGTATGCATATAATTGGCAAGCTAAAGTGTATTGTGTCAAAATTTCAGATCAATCGCAGTTCGGGAAGTCACCCAAATGAAGGCTGCAACTTGGCAGTTTGAGCAAACCAATCCAGGGACTACCAGGATTTTCCTGGGACTGTGTCCTGACTTCCGGAATTTCTGTGGGATACATCGCTTGGAACCAGAGAACGTGCCATACGCCGTTGGAAATCTCTACGAGTCTAGTTTCTCTGGGACTTGGAATCGCATCAATTGGAGCTCTGAGGAAAAAGTTATGCCAGTTTGAATGTACGAAGGTCAAGTCTGCCGAAAGAAGAAAACCTAAACCGAGTTCTACATGGATTTGGCTTACGAATGTGGACTGAATTCCATCCTTTGTGCAAGATTTTTGGCTGAATTAATTCATGGAAAACCTAAAGAGATATTGCTCAATTATTCAGCCATTATCTTGGGAATTTTCGGCAGAAAATAGAGGAAGAAAATCGCAACAAATCTTGATTAATTTCGGGAAAATTCCTGTGCACGTCTCTCAACTTCCACGGACTCTCCCGGACAGCTGACAATGAATTAGAATTCGAGCCTTATATGGATAGAAAGCTACGGGAGTCTAGTTTCCAACCCAACTGGAATCACCTCAATAGCTATTTTCTAGAGAGAGTTATGACGTAATCAATGCACGGAGGTCATTCTGCCGAATTCAGAAAATCAAGGAAACCTAAACCAATTCGGTTTTTGTTTGTGGCTAGCTTCTCTAGGTTACTTCCTCTATAAATACCAAGGCTTTTGCACAGAAAAGAATCATCTCTCCCTCCACAAAAGCTGCCGAACCTCTGCCCAAATTAATTCCCCAAATTTTATACCAAGGAGCAAAGCCGAATCCACCACCCTTCCATCAATTCGATCACCATCTCATCAATCCTTGCCGAATCTTAACCAAGGTTGTAATATGGATTGTTTTATTTTGGTTTTTGTTACTTTGTATTTAAACATAACTTTGTCTATGAAGTATGTTTTGGTTTTTGGTTTTAATTTCGGTATTGATAATCATATATGGGATCTTCGGATCTTTGTTATAATTGTTTGGATATTTTATATGTGATTGCCGAATTATATATGTGATGTGATTAAATTTGTATTATGGGCAGTAGCTTTAGCATGTTTCTTGATTTCAATTAGGTTTATTTTCTTAATTCGTGGGGAACCGAAGGAGATGTTTAGATGCACTCGAAAGGCCATGAGTGTTATCTAGATGTTGAATTCATATTCCGATCTAATACATGTTGATTCACACGCGTTGTTGGTTTTGACATGTATTAATCTAAGGGTAAGAGTAATTATGGAAATTTACATGTCGATGTGAGATGGGTGACGCCATACTTGCTAACATGTTCCAATTCGACAATATGTGCTTATGTGCTATTTGTGTTTAATTTACATGCGTTGTGTTGTTAAACCGATTAGTACCATGTTTAGGATTGCGCGCGTTTCGGATTCTAAATACTTATGATGTCTTGATAATTAGGATATGCTGCGTTGGCCCTAATTAAATTGGAGCTTAATTAATCTTGAAATCGTTATATGTTTGCTGCCCCTATTACTTGTTTTAATTTTGTTGCATGTATAATGAGATTTGTGTTTGGTGATTGTGTGAAAGGTGATGATCAATTGTATATAGTAATCTAGGATTTAATTTTCGTAAACTAGTAAGTAAATAATAATTAAAAATTTCGACAACCCCCCTTTTATGCAATACTTTGTGTGATTGAAAGCCCTTGATTTCCCCGGATAGAACGATCCCTACTTGTCAATACTACACTCGACACAAGAAGGGTATTATTTGTATGTAGTTGTTTTGCAGGTATTTTATGCTTGGATAACACCTCCATCAGTAGCGAATGTGTTGGACCCGAGGTACAAGCTTCAATGGGCTAAAATGGCTATGAAAAAGATTAATGCAAGCCCAATTCAAATCCAGTCGATAGAAGAGGATTTAAAGAAAATATTGATGAAGATGTATGAAGAGTATAAAGGCTGTGAGGGCGTGGAGCAAGCTGAGCAGCCTCTCGAAGATGATTTAATGTTGGATGGAGTTGCATACGAGGAGCTTGATGAAGTCAGTAAGGAGATAGCTAGAGAGAGGATGTCGGAGCAATCACAATGCATTCAGAATGAGGTTGATCAGTACTTAGCGGATAGGCATGTCAGCCTTACGTGCAAGACTTTTGATATTGGCAAGTGGTGGAAGGGAGCAGAAACAACTTATCCGATTTTATCCAAGCTAGCAAAAGACATACTTGCTGTTCCATGCTCCACTGTGGCTTCGGAGAATGCTTTTAGCTTAGGTTCAAGAGTTGTTGATCCTTTCAGAGCTTCTTTGACACTAAAGACAGTTGAGGCCCTTGTTTGCACTTCTGATTGGTTAAGATGTGCACCTGCAAATTTCAACCTCTACGAACCTCCAACAGAAGATGATCTGGTAATTTACCACGAGCTGGAGGATCTTGAGAGAGGTACATGTTTTGTTAAATTAAGTAGTTATTATTATTATTATTATTATTATTTTGTGTGATCAATGAATGGATTGAATGCTACTGCATAAGGAGGAGAAATTTGTTCGTGTTTACATAATGGTGTTTAGTTTGCGCTATATTATTTTTGTGACTTGTTATTGGATTTAATTATGTATTTATGCAATTGTTGTAGAGAATGTTTTGTTGCAAAGCTTTGAGGCAGGAATTAAGGGGCGGCCCAAGTTGCAACATCTCTGGTCAGACAAATGCTTAGGCATCAAGCATTAGTCCTGTTTTTAGACCTATGATTTTTTTTTTTCAATCGTTTTGAGAATTTATTACTTGTTAGTACTTTGAAAGTTTGGCTATTTGGACTTTGACATTCAGTTTGTGACTTTTTATTTGGTAATTTGGTTGAAGTTGTATAAGACTATGGATTTGTGTTGTTATTTGTTGTTACTTATTTGGATTTTGCTTTTAAATTTTTGGGCCATAAATATGTTGGTAGAAGCCCATTACCAACCGTACCAACCGAGTACCAACCATACCAATTAGTTGGTATATCAACGTTATTGGCTGGTATAAATGGTGGATTTTTCATACCAATCATATATTGGTTGGTACATGGTATTGGGAAAATGGAGTTGGTATACCTACCAATCCAGCCCTAGTTGGATACTTGGAAGGAGGTAAAGCAGAAAATGTAATACCCGAGTTTGTAAAATTTGGAGGGACTTACAGGAGCTTGAGTCCTGAAGGCCTCATCTATCTCAAAGAAAGGATCAAAGAGGTAACTAACAATCACTGTATGGCCACAATTTTCTTTTGTCAATAATGATAGCAATCATGTTTCACTTGTAGGTCACTGAACTGCAAGCTCTCGTGCATCGATGTAATGCTTCACTGGACTTTAAGGAGGACCAGCCACTGCCTTATCCTGTAATGATTAACGATGAAGCATTATATCAGCATATAAAGAAGGTTGGAGAGGCTCTAGTTGGGGAGCCTAATGTGCAATTTTTCCCAATGATCATGGGAGCAGAGGATTTCAGCTTCTACTCGCAGCACTTAGCTGCCACAATCTTTGTGCTTGGGGTGAAGAATGAGACTCAGAAACCAGACCGACCTTTGAACACCCCTTACTTTGTGATTGATGAAGAGGCGCTTTCAATAGGAGTAGCTCTGAATGCTGCTGTAGCAATCTCTTACTTGGATAGACCACTTGTTGAGTCTCATTAAGCATTACAATTGGATTTCATTGGATATTCATTTCTAGCAGAGTATGAGTTATTGGACTGTAGAAACAATAAAAGCTGGAAATCTTAATCAGACAACTTTGCAATCTAGATAATCTTTGTTCGTGAAGTCTACATATTTACAATAATAATCTCAAACTTTCATCAATTTCAAAATGAAATTCTCTCATGGAATAAGTTATATGACTTTAAACAAAAGTATTACATTGGTCAACAACAACTCAAGTATGGAAGGTAAAATATACTAGAATGTAGCAATAATAGGAGCTGTAAATCTCACTCAAAAAATTTGTCCGTTGTCTAGATAATCTTTATCAATTCTCAGGGTCCAAAATTTTTACAGTAATATTGTTTCTTACGACATTCACTAATACATCTCTCATGTAAGTTGTCACTATGAATGTGTGTTTACTTCCGTTGCATCAAAGCAGTTAGATTGACTATACACCAATTTTTCAAAGGGATAGCTAGAAGGTCTCAATGAGGCCATAACGAGGCCTAGGATTTGTTGTCTGGATTGGTTCACGGAAAAAAAAGTAATTCCTTTGTCTTTCCCAGGGAAAAGGAAAATAATAATCCCGATAACTTTCTATTCCGATGTTTGATAAGATAAGGAAAATCATCCGAAAAGTTGTTAATTAATGTAATAAAATAATGTATTTTGAGTGATAAATGTAAGGAAAGAAGTGGGAAAGTGATTCTATTGAATTTTGGGAGGAACCACTTTTCTTCCTATTTTCTCTTATATCAGGAAAATGTTTATCTTCCTTGTAACATCCCAAACGCAGGAAATGAACAACTTTCCTTTACTGAGGCATACTTTCCGCGAAACAAACGAGACATAGGTGTCATGCTATATAAGTCATGTAAGCAAACACAAATTCTTATTTTCAATTCCACATATTATATATATCATCAAATCATAATATTGTAACACCAATTTTAACATTTTATCTTTACTTTTAGATTGAGGAGGTGTGTCGCGCCCCGGTCCCCGCGTCGATGAGGTTTAATCACCCGGCGCCGATCCCGAAGTGTGAGTTAAATTTTATAAAGCGGAATGTAAATAAATAATAAAAACACTTCATTCTAGGCTCTTCACCCTAGGCTCGTCTGACATTTTGACTCGACAAACACTAAACACTTTTATGCAAAACAGCAAGTAAATGAGTGGGTGAGAATAACCACGCGCTCAGTGAGTGCCCTATGTAATATGTCAGTGAAGTCATATCATTTTTTACATAGGCTATATAATAATATACCATATACACATCGACTACAAACAATTCATCATATAACGCAATCCCTTCTTATTGGATATCCTTCAATTTAGTGATCACCACGGGCACCTAATGCACACAGCTTTATACATCCGTGTGACACATCCTTACTTTAGCATAACCAATTAAGAAGTTCACATGTTCCATGACACTCAAACAATGGATCCAACACCATAATATATATAATTATCACATATTTCACAAATAGACATGCTTCACTTGAAAATAGAGATATATTTTATAAATAGATCAAAATCATACTTTTTCACTATTTTAAAAGTATATAAGAATATTTGAAACATATTACATAAACCACTCACCCCGACACGCCACTCCATATTATCAATAGTAAAACGAGCCATCTAGAAATCACAATTAGATCTAACTGCAACTATCATGGATAGAAAGATCGCGTCAATAAGAATCCATAGCCACTCGCGGATTCAAAATTGGAGTTACGGATCAAAAGTTATGATCGGCGAAAGTTTCACCGAACTTCTAGAGAGAAAATGTAGATAGAGAAAATGAGGAGAGAGAGAGAAACTCTCTGTAAAATTGATACGGAAATGAAAAATTACTAAAGTCCTATTTATAGGGAAGCATGGCCAATCAAAATCTTCCACATGTCGTCATTAGAAGTCTCCACCAAGGAGCTCCCAACACTTGTCAGCATTTAGGGGGGTGTATTCAATCCAGATTTGAAAAGATTCTGGCTGACTTTTTATAATTCATGGAGTTTGTTAATTCCATGGAATGTTTTAATTCTATATAGAGTTTAGCAGATTCTATTGGATTTATTTGTCTATGATTATGTGGACTTATAAAGTCCATAGATTATTATCATAACAATAAATAAATAAATTAACACTATCAAACACACAAACAATATACAAAAATAAAATTATGAGTCAAAATGAAATGCTTTTATATAATGTCATATGCAACTACTTTTAAAATCGTTACCAAGTTATCCAACTCCATATAAGAATTCATTAAACCGATTAATCAAAGGTACGTACACAATTAAAAAAATACATTAGAATGCAGCATACTCTCCCATTTCATTATCATCATTAACCTCTTGATTCTCATCATCCATGTGTTCTTCATTATTCTCATTGTCTTGATCATCATTATTATCATCTTCATTTTCATCATCATCATTCATCGGCCTATCGTCTCACATAGCATCGGTAATAGTAGTTCTCCAAGCAGTAGCTTCCGCTCTTTGTTGTCGTTGGCTTTGAGAAAGCAATTCAAGATTCTCATCTTCCATGTCAAGATATGGTGGAAATTGATCATCTTCTTCTTCAATAGGAAATTCATCAGATCGACATTCTTTCCTAAGAAAATTGTGTAATCCAGCACAAGCTAGCACCAACTCCGCTTGTGTCACAAATTGGAATGGAGGCGCGGTTTTGAAAATAATAAACCGCGATTTAAAGTTACCAAATTTTCTCTCAATCACATTCCTTAATAATGCATGGCGGAGATTCTTGATGCTGTCCATAGCTAGAATTACCGAAAGCAGAAACTGAATTTACCAGAACACCATTAGATTGGTTGGTATTACCCAAATTTGCTGTATTACCCAAATTCGCAAATGGGTCTTCTGAGTTATCCGCAACTTCACTAAAAAAATCTGAGTACGACCCAAATCCACTACCACCAGAAGGATCTGAGTTAAACGAACTCCATTGAACTACTTTGACACCTGTACCCTCTGACACCACACTCTTACTAACCGTACCATCTACTACACGTTCCTCCCCTTTACCCTCTAATGCACTAACCACATTACTAGCTTTATCCTTTGCTGCCTCATCTTGATTCACCTGTACTGCCAACTTGCTCCCTTCACAGACCATATGATCCTGGTGCCGATCCAACGAAGCTAACACAACCCCATTGTCACGCCCCAACTGACCATTACTCCCATCCGCACGACCCAATCCATCATCAACTGATACAACACTCGTACTCACTCTACCATCCACTACACCTTCCTCCCCTATGGCCACCAATGCACTAGTCAAAGAGTCCTTCTGTGGATCCGACGGCTCCAACACGCCGCCCTTTTTCCCACCCAACTCACCACTACCCTGAGAACCAATGCTGCCACTGGTACCTACATCCGAAACACTCAACTTGGAAACCTGTTTCACCACATCAAGCTCAACCTTTTTTGCTACAGAACTCTTCCCATACGCCGAAAAATCAATGTCCTCATCATCAATCAACTTGTCAAAGAAATCCTCATCCGTCTGATCATCCAACTCAAACACAGAACTCGCCATCTAACACCCTAAACCCCTCCAAAACCAAACCCCCAGTTCCCAATTCCAAATTTCGGTTACTCCCCACAAAAACTCACACAACCAAAATTCCCAAAACCACTACCACCATTCAATAATCCAAACCCTAAATTCAAACAACAAATCAAAATCAAAAGACTAGTACAAATCAATTATTTAAATTTTAGAAAGGAAGACATAATGAGAAAGAGCAAGTACCAATTGGTTATCAGAGATAAGAGGTTGAGGTCGCAGTTCGTCAAGGTCAGTTCGTCTTCTCCTCTTGCTGTTGACGTTTCATCTTCAAAGTGAAGAAATAAAATACGTCAAAATCTCTTGTGGTCTGACAAGATTTCTTTAGGGTTTTGGTATTTATAGTAAGCACTAAAAAATCCTACAAAATCGATGAGATAATAAAGTCCTTAAAAGTCTACCAACTTTTGAATACTACAGGAATTTGATGGATAATTTTAAATCCGGATTGAATACCAACAGATTTGTAAAGACTTTTTAAAATATGAATTGAATACCTATGGACTTTTGAAATTCAAAAAAATCCTATAAAATCTTAATTGAATACACCCCCCTTAAACTAAGCATAGCTCTCATCTCGCCATGTGTCAGCTGACTATGAAAAAAAGATTACAGCACATGGCTAATAGAGCGTGGGGACCAAGTAATTCAATAGATCAATTCAAAAGTGCCACATCACCACTTAAGGAAATTTTAATAAAATTTCTAAAAATCGTTAAAAATAGGTCGGGACTTAAAAAAATTAACCGAAAAATACTAAGAACTCATGGCGACCTCTACTTTCTATTTCTCATAAGAAAAATAGAATTTGACTAAATTAAAAAATTGAGATATTACAAGGTGACTCATTAATGTCATGGCGACCTCTACTTTCTATTTCTCACAAGAAAAATAGAATTTGACTAAATTTAAAAATTGAGATATTACAAGGTGACTCAATGACATTAATGAGATTAATTTGGTTGCTTTAATTTAATTTGACTTTAATATATTTCTTTTCCATCTTCGTAAATCTAATGACTTTTCAAATTAATTTTTAATTTCAATGAATATCCATTAATCTAATAAATTTATTTTGGACAAAGTATTAAATATCGACGATTACGGAAATATCGATGGTTTGAAAAAAAGAAATTTCGATGGAAATTTCGAGAAAATATCAAATATCAATGGAAATTTTACCAAAAATTTATATAAAAATTGTATATTTAGATAAAAATAGACTAAAAGTAAAATATCGGAAAGATATGAGTATTAATATCGATGTTTGAAAAAAACGGAAATTTCGAGGAAATATCGAGGTTATCGAGGATATTTTAGTCCTTGATTTTGGACGAATTATGTATATATATATATATATATTAATTGGATGGACAAATTGTTTTTTTTAACTACTTTAATAAATAAATATATTCATATGAACTCACATTTTCGAATAAGTATGTTTTCAAAATATTGAATTTTTGTAAAAATAAAATGGGAATTGATCTACTCATTTCATTGATAAGCCCCTTTATATATGGTGAATATTACAATGATAATTACTACGTACATAATGACAATAATGACTGATTGAGTCATTACATCATTTGATTGATAATATCTTAATTTCCTATCGTCAGTTACTTTGATGAAGTCACACAATGTGTTTCTCCTTCAATACTCCCCCTTGTGCCGAGTTAGAGATAAAATGCTGCATGAGGTGTTGCCTCATTAAAAATCTTGCAAAGTAACAAAAACTCAATGGGAGAAAATAAAACTTTGGTCGAAGGAGAAAAAGAGCACAACGCACCTATTACATTTGAAAACAACATGTATGTGCTAGACTCCCCCTGATGTTTGCACCTCCCCCTGATTTTACATTAATCATGAGACTATCTCCGATTCTTTCATTTGATCAAGGGAGTTTCAATAACCTTAGCATAGTTATGCATTTTTACATGTTTTTCAAATACGACTTTGAGTAATGAATTAGTAACTAAATCTTGCCACATTGTTCTCAGATTTAACTTTATTTACTTTGATCTCGAGGATAAGATTGTCCATGAATTGAACACATAAGTTCATAATGAACATCATATTTATGCTAAGCATGAAATTCTTGTGGTAAAACAATCAAAAGTTCTATCTAGAGTATAGGTATGGAAAAACCTTTAAGAGATTTGAAATTGATCTGCAATACAGATTTTCTTATTTCGCTTTTAATGCGTTTTTCTTTACGCATATTTAGCTATGACGTGGATAGTTTCATTATCATGTTACCTTCTATGTAGAGATTGAATAAGCCCAAATCTTTCATATCTTTAAGTATTTGAAAGAATCATTGGCGTTGCGTGGGCGTAGAACTTGTTGACAGTAGCCGCAGAGAGGCTACAACAGGCCCACAGACCCGCAGCAAGTGCGCCAGGGCCCAGCCCAAGGCCCGGGACCGGCTCACCAGCACCCGGCCTCGGGGTCCAGCACTCTATCCTGCCACCTGGGACCCTGGGGCCGGGGGCGCCTGCCTGCCAAAGAGGGCACCAGAAGGTACAAACAGAAGGGAACCAGTCCCACATTGAAGGGTGAGGCCAGCCCTCACCCACAACCACCTATATAAGGGCCCCAACTACCCTCTTTAATAGGACAGATTCCTTGCATTTTGGGCGATTCCAGCCCGCCAGGGCTCCTGCAACCCCAGGTCTGTCCAGACCAAGGCCGGCCAAGTCCGCCGCCACTTGCCGGACTAGTGCACTATCCGGGCTTCCCCTCGATGCCTCCGCAGGCAGGGGACTACTCTGCCGGTCAGCAGCAGCGGCCTTCTCCCCGACAGAGTTAGTTTGCGCGCCGCTGGTTATCCTGAACCGTTTGACCAGGTTCTCCCGTGCCGACCCACCGGTGAGCGTCACCAGCGCGGAGGAAGGAATGTCCCCGCCCTTCCATTTCTCTCCCCGGCATTCCGGAGAAGAAGATCGTGCGCTTACCGGGGCGACACGAGCCACGTGCGGCACAGACACCGGCCGGTTGGGGATCCTGTTCACTCCACCGGGAATCCTCACTGGCCCCCCGGTACTCTTGCCCTTTCCAGGCACCGCATGGGGTGCGGCATGATGGGTCTTCACCCGCTTCAGGATGTAGGCGCCGTCATCAACATCCATGGCCCTCGGCTCCGGATGAGTCGTGAGCCGGCCGGACTCCTCGTCCACCGACGTCCGCGAGACGGTCTCGCCTTTTCCTTCAGCTTGTTAAGGAGGTCTTCCCCGTCCATTGAGAGAGTGGTTTCGGGCTTGATGACCGCCCGGGAAGATGCACCTGCAAGGAAAGCGAACAGTTAGCATTCTGCCAGAACTAGCACAAAGTATCACCGCTAAAGAGCTTCCTACGCACCGGGACCCCGCCCGAGTTGGCAGTACTCCAGCACTTCTCGCCGGATAAAGTTGAAAGAACTCCGTTCCAGATCGTCCCAACATCCGAGTATGGTCGAGATCCTCTCATGTTCCAGGTCGGATAGCTCGAACGACTGGTCGCCAATGGGTTGAAAGGCGCCAGGAACCCGGTACATTTTACTCCTCGCCTGCCACCTCCCGCCCACCATCACCACCTTCTTTCTCCAGCTGTTGTCTACCCATGTAGGCTTATTGGTGATGATCGGTGGATGTTTCCGGGCGTTGAAGGACAGGCAACCCCGAGACCCTTGCTTCCTTGAGTACGACAGCCTGTACAAGGACCGGAACTCGTTTACCGTTGGTATATTCATCCCGGAAAACTCGTACAGGCAGCCGAGGCTCAGTAGTCGCCTCCACTGGAGCCCAGGAAGCTGCGCGGGTGACACTTGCAGCACACTGAGCATGTACTGCACGAAATTTGGCAGCGGGAGCGAGAGTCCATGCCGGAACTGGTCCTGATGCACGGCAACCCAACCTGCCTCCGGGTTGCAGGCTGACTCTCCAGGATTCAGGGGCCGCAGCAGAACTTCATCCGGGATACCCCACGTTTCCCGGAACGCTGCAATCTCTCCAGGGGTCATGCTACCCTCAGGTTCATCAAACACCATAGCATACTTCCTTCTGCCAATGGTATAGCTCACGGCCGGAGCACCCGCAAGGCGCACCCCGTGTGGTATTTCAGTCTCCGAGGATTCAGCTCCGGAAGACGAAGACAAAGACGGAGACGAAGCCCTGCTCCCGGAGCAGTCAGCAACTTCGGTCTCCGGGGATTCCGAACCGAGCCAGTCCTCCAGCCTCTCCTCATCATCCACGAGGGGACCCCTGGCAGCCGATTCGGAAGCCCGGTCAGAATTTGAAGAAGACATCTTAACCTAGGGGAAGAAAACAAAACCCTAGCGCTCGTCAGCAACAGGCTACAACAGCGCCTTCTACGGCCTCTCCCCAAGTTTGCCGCAGAGCAGTTCAGTCAGCAACAGAGATCCTCCCCCCCCCCCCCCCCCGCCGCAAAACAACAAAACCAAAACAAGAACAACACGGGGCAAAGAAATCAACAAACTGACCGATTAATATGCTCAACCGAGGACAGTCCGCCCTGCGAAAGCAGCGAGCAATGGTAGGAGGAAAGTAGGGAGCATTCGAGAAAACGGATCTCGTGGGGCAAAGGGCTCAGTGTTTTCGCCGGATTTCTCTCTTTCTCTTAGTTTCTCCAAAGCAAGAAGCAACAGCAGAAAGAAGAGCAGAAGAGGCCTTTTTATAGAGGGGACCGGTGCCCTAGGCAATTGAAATCCCTCCAAAAACAAGTAATCAGAGCAACTCAAACGCCTGCGAATCCAGGCCCTCCATCTCAAGACCGCCCCCTGCTGGCACGTGTCCCAGCATTGGTAAACTGCCCATGCCATCATAACTGACGGGACTGATGGACTTCCTCCTTAAATGCATGTCAGCCACTTGTCCCACACGCTGGCGACAGGAAGGTAGGAGCGGGAACCGAGGAGTCAGGCCCTCCCACACTTCCCCAGGTTCCACGGTTGCACGCCATCTTTGCTGCAGGTCAACCGGTCATGATTTCTCAACCGGCTCGAAGACCTCTCACCGGTGGTGATCATCCAACCGCTTCGAGAGCATCTATCCGGGTACGAGCGGCATGGACTCGTCTCGATATGGCAGAACGCCCGGTCGAGATCCGCCCACCGGTTACGACGCATCCAACCGGCTTCAGAGCATATTCCGGGAACAGGATCCACCCGGCCCCATGGCATTTCACTGGGGGACTCGTCTCGATATGGCAGGACGCCCGGTCGAGTCCCGCCCGGCACCATGGCTTGACCCTGGTCATGAGAACATTCGACCGGCATGGGCTTTATACACCCGGGTGAGTTTACATCTAACCCATGTACTCTTGTTCAGCAGGATAAAAACCCTGCATCGCATTGAACCGCAATCAACGTGGGGGGCTGCACGGCGAGCCTTGTCACCTCAACGCCACCCCCCCCCCCCCCCCCCCCCCCCCCTCTTACCTCAACGCTTATTCAACACAAGCTGAGAAGAACTAGCAAGTGTTCACCGGCGCTTCAAACAGCCTGCAACACCGGGGTAATCTCCCTGCAGCCTAGCAATATGGGACCCGTCTCGATATGGTAGAACGCCCGGTCGAGGTCCCATACTCCTGGACTCGTCTCGATATGGCAGAACGCCCGGTCGAGGTCCAGTACTTGAGTTCACCTGGGACTCGTCTCGGTATGGCAGAACGCCCGGTCGAGGTCCAGTACTTGAGTTCACCTGGGACTCGTCTCGGTATGGCAGAACGCCCGGTCGAGGTCCAGTACTTGAGTTCACATGGGACTCGTCTCGATATGGCAGAACGCCCGGTCGAGGTCCCATGAACTCCACTCCGTTCCGCTTTGGCAGATCGCCCGGTAGAGGCTCAGTGAACTCCGCTCCGTTTCGATTTGGCAGATCGCCCGGTTGTGACCCAGTGAAGCCCCGCTTCGTACCGATAGGGCAGAGTGCCCGGCTGAAATTCCATGCACATCTCTTGCATGGCGGATTTCAACGCCCCATAATCATCCCATGCATAAATCTCTTGCATGGCGGATTTCAACGCCCCATTATCATTCCATGCACACATCTATTGCATGGCATCATGGCATCATCTCATACACTCTCCGGGTTCCACCCCACTCCATGCTCATAGCACCACAGTACTACTTATATTACAAACGTACTTATAAACTATTACTTCCCATCGGTAACAGGTACTCACCTCGGTCACGCCCAATATTTAACGCGGACTTGGGGGATTGGGCACCGATAGGTTGGTAACCCTGCGGGTCTGCGGGACAAGAGCAAGACAGATTTAAGTCCCCATTCAAGATTGCACTTGACCGGGAACTTGGGGGACTTGTTGACAGTAGCCGCAGAGAGGCTACAACAGGCCCACAGACCCGCAGCAAGTGCGCCAGGGCCCGGCCCAAGGCCCGGGACCGGCTCACCAGCACCCGGCCTCGGGGTCCAGCACTCTATCCTGCCACCTGGGACCCTGGGGCCGGGGGCGCCTGCCTGCCAAAGGGGGCACCAGAAGGTACAAACAGAAGGGAACCAGTCCCACATTGAAGGGTGAGGCCAGCCCTCACCCACAACCACCTATATAAGGGCCCCAACTACCCTCTTTAATAGGTAACTTATCTCTCTCCCCGCTTACATACGTGCCTTGGTTATATATATTCCAACTATACTAACTTAGGCATCGGAGAGGAGAAGACCGGCCCGCCCGGTATTCTCCTTAGTGAGCAGGATTGCAGGAGATCAAGTTGGATTCAGCTGTATCTACCAGGCCCCCGGGTTTAGGCAGAAATAGAACTACACATAGCTTTACAAATTTTCATCGAATAAGAGGTCGAGTCTTACATATTGTGTTTAAGTAGAATGATGTGTCATTGCACTTGTATAGAGAATTGCATTTTCCAACACTTCTTCGTCATATTCCTTTAGATGAAAAACAAATATATTATTAGAGTAAAGATTTCGACTGATCATGGGAGTACATGTACGTAGGCCGTATTTTATTCTTAAGAGGGTCTAAGCCGATTGATAGACGGTCACCATCATTACAGTCCTCGAGTTCCATTGCAAGGCTTTGTACTCCCAAGATTTTTTCAATTTTTAACTTAGGATTTACAATACATAGAGTATCTCTTAGCTCATTGAGAGTCTGTGTATATCCAAAATAAAAATGCAAAGGCATAATTCACCAGTTCCTTCCCAATCAAGTAGTCACTTTAGTGAACGTTTCAATTTCTTTTGCAAATGCGCTTATGTGATATAAAACCACTTGATTTGAGTGAATGAAGTCCGTTTAGGATCCTCATGTATATCTCTCAATTTAGATCCCATACAGATATGTTGTGTCCATATTTGTAAGCTGCATGTTCAGTTTTTTGGAAACTACTAAACTGACACGGTAGTGGAGTGCAATGACATCCATTACGAGAGATTGTCTCTCCTCGTAGTCCATTATGAGGGAATATCTCCTCGTAGTCGACTTCAGTGCGTTTTTGAGAGACCTTGTGTCATAAGCTGAGCCTACATACTCTTATTCTCATTACGCATTCTAACAAATATATATTTGATAGGGTTTATATTTGCGGTGTGTGCGTTACCTGCCCAAAGACCTATCTCTTTGTTTATACTAGATCGCTTCTTTCCATTAGGCCAATTTACTACGTTGACATTTTTCAATAAAGTATGTTTCGATATTAGACTCATTATTCCACGTTCTTCTGTACACTAGTGTAACGTGTTTGTAGAGATCTCTATATTTTCAAGGATTAGTTCTAACATTTGAAGCGTCCGCCAATGATAGCCACAATCCATAAATATTATTCTCATGAGACAGATTTGAGTATCACTGATCAATAGATTAGGATGTGCCAAAACTCACGTTCTTCATTTGGGTGAGTATGTATCGAACCTAAGGTGGTATTCCCCTCTTCCTTGGAGAGCCACGGCTTGTGACCCCATTTATGCCGCTTGTGACACCATTTATGCCACTTATGACGTCACTATGCCTCCATCTATGGTGGCAGTGCAATACCCAATTCATCTTGGGTGGCACCATGTCCTTTTGATAAAACACAATCTTTGCAGGTATATTTGCAGCAGGTTTATGTGATCTCGTCACTTTAATGTATATGACATCTACACACTTTACTTTATGTGATTTTGGAGATCAAGATGAGACACAGTAGGGACAAATGTGATGACTCTGGCCTGACCTGGCTAGGGAAGCTAGCAGGTAGGCAGGTCACGCATCCCACATCGCCCGGGGAAGAGTGGATGTTGTGCTTATATGTACAGAGTTAGCTCAATACATAGAGACGCGTTTTGAGAGCTCAGTGACTTCAGAGGGGATGGGAACTCCGAAGTTAAGCTTGCTGAGTCTAGAGCAATTCCATAATGGGTGACCTACTGGGAAGTTGCTCGTGAGCTCCCAGAGACAAAACCGTGAGGGCCAGAGATGAGAGTGCCCAAAACGGACAATATCTCGAGTGTATGGGCTGGGCTGTTACAAATAGTATCAAAGCCTGTTCCCGGCCGGAAGTGTGCCGACGCAGACGTCGGACTCTAAAGGGGGTGGATTGTGATGACCTAACCTGGCCTGGCTAGGGAAGCTACCAGGTAGGCAGGTCTCGCATCCCACACCGCCTGGGAAAGAGTGGATGTTGTGCTTATATGTGCAGAGTTAGCTCAATACATAGAGACGCGTTTTGGGGGCTCAATGGCTTCGGAGGGGATGTGAACTCCGAAGTTAAGCTTGCGGAGTCCAGAGAAATCCCAGGATGGGTGACGTACTGGGAAGTTGCTCGTGAGCTCTTAGAGACAAAACCGTGAGGGCCAGACAGGAGAGTGCCCAAAGCGGACAATATCTCAAGTGTATGGGCTGGGCTGTTACAACAAACCACTACAATTTTTGTCGTTTCACTTGAACATGTTTGTTCTTATCTCCCGCTAACAACGGGAAGACTGTCTCATTAAAGTGACACACAGCAAATCTAGCGGTCAGGAGATCGCCTGTCAAGGTTTCGATATAGCGGACTCGTAATTGTACGTTGTGGTGGCGCAATTTTGTTACATAGAAACATTTAACCGAGCTCAAGCATTGTAGATCCATGTCAATCCATAAAAGCTCAAGGATTATAAGTTTGTTTGAAATCATTTAAAATCCTCACACAAAATCACTAGTTGTGGTGTAACATAGTTCAATGATGGTAGTCATAGGTGAATAAGTAACGCTGCATGCAAAAGTATATAACCCAAAACGGAAGTATTGGTATGCTTTACCAATATCAAGACTAATACTATAGTTGTTTTTTGTGAGATCAATTGAGTTTTTATATAGGGATAGCAGGCTCTCTCTGCAGGAGCATGTGCAGGGGCAGCATGCTCTCTCTGCAGGAGCATGTGCAGCAGCATTGCCTGCATGTAGGGGTAGCAGCAGGTTGCAGAGGCATCTTTCTGTCGGCAGCATGGTAGGAAGTTGGTGCGGCATTGGCAACAAGGTGCAAGGCTGCATGGCTGCAGTAGTGTCGTGGTGCACAGCATCGGCAGCATGCAGCGAAAGGGCAGCAGCATTGTAGCAGGCAGTGTCTTGGCAGGGCCTTCTCGACAGCAGCAGGGTTGGCTGCAGGGGCAGCAGCATCGGCAGGCAGTGGCACTCGTAGCGTATCAGATGGCGTATCCGTGTTCGTATCGGAGACGGATATCAGTAGCACAGGCGTATCGACATGCGCATCGGATACGGCTACTTAGTTGGATACGTGTCGAAATTGGTCTTGGATACGGCAGGATACAGCTTGGCAAGACACGTGGATACGTCGGCAGGTGGGCACTCGTCAGTGGCACCTTTGATATCCTGGAGCTCGGCAGGCTGTAGGGTTCTTCAGTAGGATGGCTCTTGGCAGGCTGCAGGCTTCTAGGCAGCTTCTGGGCAGCATCGGCAGATGTGTCTGTATCTTTTGAGCCCCGAATTTGGGTATGGTCCATTGTCCTAATGCAAACGTGTTGTAAATAAATGTTGTAGTGGACACACAAAGCTTTCCAACGGTATAAAGTTTGCCTTAATCGGACCATCAGAGGTACTCTTTGTTTGGCTTTTTATCAGACCTATCGTTGTACCCAGTTTTCTGTTTCGCCAAATTGACCTTACTGCACTCAAATTGAAACTGGGAACAGCTTGAGGCTCCAAATTCACTTCTGTAAAATCCTACTGAAAGTAGACTCAGAGGCCTTTCCAACGGTGTATGGCACAGTTTCCCAAGTTTTGTGAGCTGAAAATGACAGCCATCCAAAATTGACATACTGCACTGCCCAATTTCTGCTTTGGGCAGAACTTGATATTTCCTGCACCCTTCTTTCAAGTTCGACCTGCACACACACAAGACACATCAAAACGAACAAAAACTAAAAACTAAAATGTAAGAATATACAATTTCATACAAGCTACAGTTTCAATAAATTTTTCAAGGTTAGAAGAAGAAAATACAAGAGTTAGAACGTCATGTTAGAGAGTTAGGATATATAAGTATACGTTAAAGTTAGAGACAAAGATTGTTAACAAACTTTACTTCACAAATATTAACACACTTTAACATTCACATAAAACAAGATTTTATAATCCCCGGCAACGGCGCCAAAAATTGATGAGTGCCTTAGGCATGCACACAATAATAACCCTACAAAAGATCGTTAGTAGTATAAGCAAGTAGGGATCGTTCTAAGCCGGGGATTAAGGGTACGTGAAACATGAGAATGTTAGACAATATTCACATTATAAACATATTTACATGTCACAACTTGGGGATGAAAAGGGTTGGCAGCAAAGCTGCCCCTAAAACCTAAGATACGAATCTTAAAACCTAAAACTAATATGTACAAGTGATCATCATCTTTCACACCAAGCAATTCACACAAAAGACTCTTTAACATATAGACTCGTATGTAAAAAAGTAAGGAACAAGTATCAACATGTTTAGATTCAATTTTAGTTCCAACTACAACCTAGTTGTAAGACTTCTCAAGTTTTAAGACCGAACTTTTGGTTATGGGCCCTAAAGTTATGTTAATCCTTTTGAGACTTAACAATTGTGCGCAATAGTCTAAATTGGAGACAAGCAAAACAAGTAAGGTCGTCAATCTTCTTATTTTAACATGCAAGTATCTAAAGTATTAAATCCTAAGTGAGCAACACAAAACAAAGCAACCTTTCGAGTATAGTAAGTTCGTAATTACTCTAGCCGATTAAACCTAGCACCTAGATCAATGTTCAAGACAACACTAAGTACCGATTTTCATGCCCAATCCTTAGATACTAACCAATTTCAAACCTAAACATGCAAGACACCTACTGTCCTAATTATCCAACATACAAAAATACTACAAGTTAAAGATTACAATTTGTCATACAAAATTCGCATGCATTCGAAGTTCATAAACAAAGAGTAAAACCAAATTCAACAACCATAAAAACACACAATCTTCATAGACACAGTATTGTAAAATTACAGAACAATAAAGAAGCCATGAGAAGATGGAGCACGCCTTGCAGAAACCTCCAAGGAAATTCGGCAAGGGTGTGGGACGGATTTACATGGTGGTGGTGGTTTGGCTAAACTATTTTCTGTATAGGATTTATGGTGAGGCTTTTGAAGAGTTTTTGGCTAATACTTGTGCTTGAGATGAGATGATTATTTTCTGAGAATTCATTGGCTATTTATAGAGGAAAAACCCTAGGGTTGCCGGCAGCTCCAAGGAATGAAAATTCCTTGTCCAAGTTGGTTAAGGTTTCCTTGTGGCAAAGCAATGCATTCTTGGACTTCACTTCTGAATTTGGACTTCAACCGGCAGCAATCGCATAGCATGGACATGTCCAACAAGTCATTAGGTCCATTAAATCCGATCCATGGTTCCAAAAATCCAAAGGAGAGTTTTCTTAATGAAACCGGGAAAATATAGCTTTCTCGGCAGAATTGACCTTACTCCAGTTAATCCGGTATAAATCCCTCCTCAGAGCTCCGATTGATGCAATTCCAAGTCCCAGAGAAACTAGACTCGTAGGGCTTTCCAATGGCATATGGTACGTTCTCTGATTCCAAGCGATGCGTCACACAGAAATTTCGGAAGTCAAGACACAGTCCCAGGAAAATCCTGGTAGTCCCTGGATCGTAATGCTCAGACTGCCAAGTTGCAGCCATCTTTTGGTCAACTTCCCGAACTTCGATTTATCTGAAATTTTGACACAATACACATTAGCTTGCCAACTATATGCATAACAAATTTCATCAAATCGGGAAAAGGATAAGTCACATTAGCACGAGTCTCAGAATCACGAAAAAGACATATTTTACTTTATTTCCTCAGAGTTTTAAACTTAGTCATTTTTCGGATTATTAAGCACATATTTCCAAAACTCTACCAAAACGACACTAAACTAAATTATGACTCTATCTTAGATAAATAAGGGTTAAACAAAGCATAAGCGAGGGCATAAGCATATTAATATCGTCGTATATTGTGCTCCTATCACATTCCAAATAAAAGAATCCCTACCTGCATAATGCACATAGACCAAATCATATGTACACAAGGCATTATTAAATGAAACAAAAAAAGAGATCTGACTAGTAAATCTCCTGGAACATACCATAGTTTTTCACAATTTGATGCACAAAGGGGATGACTCGCCCTGCGATATCATGGCAGGGTGAGAGGTTTATCGGTTTGGATTGCGCTTGTTTCAGCATCAAAAAGCTATCTTCCATGTCCCCAATCAATAGCTTGTAGGAATTGCCTTTGAAGCCTTGCTTCCTTAAGCATCTTTCTAGTTTTTTTGGCCTTAACCACACATAATTCAGCACTCTCCATGCACAAATTAGTATGTTGTAGATAACAATGCCTAGAGCAATAAAAGCCATTGACAGGTTGAATATTGGAGAGGAGAGGGAGATGACATCTTATATGTTTTTCACAATTGTTGAAACCTGTCATCACTGCGTACACATACATAAACAAAATTTGAAACCCTCCGTTACAGCGAATGGGATCCTCTCCTAATGGGATCCTCCTCATACCCTCCTCATAAAACAATCTAGGCCGTTCAATTTTAATCCAACGGTTCAAAATCCTCTGTCACTATTCACACAACCCCCCTGCAAAGCAATCTGGGCCGTCCAATTTTAATCCGACGGTCCAGATCTCATGAGGAGAGTGAGGAGAAAGATTTATTAGGAGAGAATCCGGGTCCCCGTTACAGCCATCAAATTTAAATTTTAATGTCCTTAACAAGTAACAATGAATTCAATATGGTTCATGGAAGGGAGAAATGCACCATAGGTCTCTGAACTCTTGAAGCACTATCAAAATGGTACCTGAACTTTGAAACAGATCAAAGTGATACCTGAACTCTTGATGTAGTATCAAAATGATACCTAAGGCATATTCCGTTAGAATATTCCGTTAGTTTCTGTTTTTCTTTCAAAAAACCTTTTTATTTAGCGTTTTGACGGAGCGTAGTGGGCCCATGAATTTGTTTGTCTGACATACTGCATATATATAATTTATCCTCTGTACTCAAGGGTAGACAGTTAATTTTACTCATTACAGTATTTCTTCACAGCGTTTAATTTATTTAGAAAATATTAGAATCACCGAAAAAGAAATAAAAGATAAAAAGGCAAAATTAAAAATCCTAAAAAAATTTTTTTTAGAGAAAGACTTCCTAGAAGCAGACCAGGTTATTGGGATATAGTTTTTAGGTTTACTCAAGGCATTCGTATAGCAGAAAGACAAATTGCAGAACTTAAAGAAGTTTTGCAACTAGAACAAGAACCTCTTGAAATTTTGAGCCGCGGTTAGAAACCGTTAGTTAGATCCGCCTCAGTTGGTATCAGAGCTTGTTTTGCTCAAAAACAGGTAAAGCAAAAGGCTTATGCCACAAAGCTGGCTCCTCTTAAGAAATAAAAGAGAGCCAAAGCAGCTAAAGAATTATCAAACCTTTTGCATAGAAAAAGAAAGAGAAAAGTGGAACTTGTGTTTTCACACAAGACACATCCAAGAAAACCAATACTCCATTGAATACGCTTGTAGAGTTTTAAACACTCTATACGACGAGCATATTCATCTCCAGAAAGAAATAGGAGTAGAAGAACTTGACCCTGCCAGGCCAAGTATAGTTGAATTTCTAGATCACCTATCTAGAGATAAGACTACTGAGAAAGTAAAAGAACAACTCGAGAGATTTAATCTCAGAGTAACTCAGCTAGAAGAAATTCAAACAAAGATATCAAGACTTGAATTCAAGCTTGACTATCTAAAAGAAAAACAATATCTTGTAGATATTGAGAAGAAACTAGTAAGAACTGAAAACCTTGTAAATAATATTCATCAACAAGTAGTTGATTTAAAAGGTACTCAAGAAAATCTAAAGAAACTCTTAAAAACTCTTATATCTCGCATAGGATGAAGCAAAGAGTTGAGCTAAAAGTAAGACAAGAAGACTTAAAAGCAGTAAGTATTTATCTTCCAACAGAAAAACTTGCTGAAAACGTTGAAGCAATAATACATCAACAGAACTACAGCAATATCTACCTTCAAGAAATAGGGAAAGATATGGAAGAACAGTTCCAAGAACTAAGCTCAAAGATTTCTAGCCTACAAAAGGGTATAGAAAAAATAAAAGAAAATTCAATCGTTGAAAGAATCAACGAAGAAGCACTAGCACAAACTGTAGCTAGTAAAATCATTATACCACAGCCAAAACCAGAAAGTGGGTTCAATTTCAGTGAACCTAAGTTGCTAAAATGGAAAGAATCCAAAAGGGATATAAAGATGTTAAGCAGAGTCTTTAGTAAAAGATATACTGTACCAGCAGTACAGCTTGTAAATGCTCAAGAATTTGAGTATAACGAAATTGAATCTAGATTGAGAGAAGCCTCAGCACCGAAATTCAGATTCAATGAGATTTATAAGAAAGGATATTTTCTTATGGATTCTCACAGATTCAAGATGTTAGAACTAACAATACCAGCAACTGGTGGTGAAACAGACATCAGGCTAGTTACTTCTAGAGAAGTAAGTGAAGCATTTCAAAGAAAATATTCTTATATGCACATTGGTGCAGTCCAAATTTCCATAAAACTCTTAGCAAGAGATGGTATAGACTGTTCGGTCTTGTGTATTCTGCAAGACGACAGAATAACAGATTTCAAGAAAAGCCTGTTAGGAACAGTAGAAGCCTCACTATGCAACCAGGTTGCATATTTCAATGTCTTTCCAAACTTCACCACTCATCTGAAAGACGCAGCACACTGCCTAAGACTGAGAATCAAAACAGATGGGATTGCAATGAAACAAGGCATGATGGAACTTGCCGTTGACTATAGAATCTATTACAAGCTAATGAGCTCCAATGTAACACCAAATACTAGATTTGTCAACAGCCCTGGTCTTACCACATCTGTCCTTACCAGTCCTAGAAATAATACTCAGCAAAAGCACATCACCAAATGGGATGAAGTATCATTCCCTAGAGAATGGAACTTAGCACCTCCTGAGAGGCAGATACAAAGCTCTAATGCTTCTATCTATGAAGATACTGGAGGAAAAATAAGTCTCCAGTTCCATAGGCATTCTTTTGCTAACTATGAGCAAGCAAGTACTTCAGGATCAATTCCTGAAGAATCTTTTGAGGAAGAAGAAGACTCAAAAAGACCTATAAGAATGCTTAGAGCAGAAGGGTTAAAAGAACTCTATAAGCAAGCAGAAACTTGTGAAACCTTAGAAAGGTTAGAAGAGATAGTTAAGAAAATTTCTTTAGTCCAAACTAAAAGAAAAATTCTTCCTTATCAAGCGGCTGAAGCAGAAGCAAGCAATATGGATGCTGAAGCAAGCACCATGGATGCAGAAGCAAGCACTAGCCAACCACCTTTGGCAGGAAATACTATCATCAATAACATTACGAATAACCCTACCAAAATCATTAGAGAAGAAAAAATCAAACTTCCTAAAGGACAGCCTCCTACAGGAAAGATTGGAGAAAGAAGCTCCCAAAAATATATTCCTACAGAACCCCACTGGGGACAAGCAATCTCTGAAAGAGGAGTTTATCTAGACCTCGATAAAGTAGGAGATAAAAGAAAAACCATAGATAACTGGGTAGCCAGTTTAAAGCTAACCCAAGCACTTGTTTTATCCAAATTCCACTATAAAGAAGCACACGCTTACTATGAAGCAACCTTAACAGGAATAGTCCAGAAATGGTACAATTCCTTTAAGAGAAGTAAGAGTTGGGCAGTTTGGGAAGCAAAATTAGCCAAGACAAATGATCCAATGGATTTCGCTATCCCTATATACGCACAATTTTGTGGAGATATAACGGGACATAGTGAACAAACCAAGGAAAGAGCTAAAGCAAACATCCAGAAATTAAGCATCTGCAATATGAGGTATTTTGAAGAATACACAAATGAGTTCCAAAACTACTATTGTACAATAGGAGATTTGGAAAACCCAGACCTTATTAGAACATATTACAGAAATTTACCAGAACCCTGGAATAATGCTGTAGCACAGTCCCTTGAAGAAAATCCTTTAGAATATTTTTCTATAGGAGGAATAGCAGAAAAGGTAAGAGACCTGTTAAGAAAACAGTGTACAGAAAATCAAAAGTCGAAAACTGCTAAGAAACAACTCAGAGGAGTTGAAAATATGTGTCCTAAAATCCTAGACACTCCAACCCAATGGGGATGTCATCTCTACAATGAGAGAAAGAATAGGAGCAAATTTAGGAACAAGAAATACAATAAATTTACTTCTAAAAAGAAGTATAAGTTCAGAAAAAGTTCTGAACAAGATAAAGAAAAAAGATCTCCTAGAAAGAGATTTTTTAAGAAAAGAAACCCAAACCCTAAGAAAAATACTTCTAGAGAAACAAAGCCCTGTAGATGCTGGCTTTGCAAGGCTGAAGGTCATTATGCAAACGAGTGCCCTAAAAGAGATAAAAAATCTTCTAAAGTCCTTCTAGCAGAATATGATGAAGCCATAGAATATGCAAACATAAAAGGGTTTGAAGTAGCCTATTCTGATGAAGAGAATGAATCTATATATTCTCTCGAAGAAACATCAGAAAGTGATACAGAAAGCACCTCAAATAGCTTTGAAGGAGAAAGTGAATATAACTATAGACCTATATTCATGTTGATCCAAAACTGGAGTCAGAAAACTACTGATAGTATCAGTCAGTTTACTCCAAGGCCTGGAGCTTTCACTTGTGACTATTGCAAGTGTGAAGATAATAATACAGTACCCATGTACTTTAAAGAAACAGGAGAAACCTATCATAAAGAATGTTTCATAGCAGAAGTAAGGAGAAAAACAAAAGACCCTGAAGTACATACGCTAGTAAATCAATAATATGATATATTTCTTGATCAAGTCCAAAAGCAAGATCTTGAGGAAAACCTCGAGAAGATGAAGTTAGAAACTTCAAAAATTATAAAAGAAGAACCTAGTCCCTCCATAGCAATACCCGAAAATAACCCAAAAGAGGTAGAACCTGAGCCTATACAAGAAGAAGAAAGAACTATAAATCCTTTCACAGAGTTCACTAGAAAGGAAGAAACAATCGAAACAATCCAACCAGTAAAACAAATTCAGACAAGTATATATAGTAATTATATTACTATAGGTCTGAAATTTCCCAACTATAGGAAATACCATCTACACACATTTGTAGACACTAGTTCAGGATATAGCCTAGCAAGGAAACATGCTATTCCTGAAGAATATTGGGAAAAGTCTGATAGAGAAGCCACTGGAATTGGAATGGGAGAAAAGGCGTTTACAATGAGTTATATAGCCAGAAACGTCAAGATTTCGATAGGAGGAGGAACCTTTACGTTCCAAAGAATTTGGCAGAGTGAAGCCCAAGGGTCCGATCTGCTGATAGGAAATGATTTCCTACTTCGGCAAAGAATAATACAGACAATAGAAATGATAGGTATTGAGAAAAATGATAAGTTCTACTGGGAATCTAGATTACTACATGCAGTCAACATTGCAAGTAAAGGATTCACAGAGCAATATCAGAAATCGCGAGCCAAGCGTGGTGATCATAAACCTTTTGAACCGGTTATACAACCGGTATTAGCTTTGCAAGAACACCAAGAAATTGTGCAAAACGAAGCAACAACTTCGGAAGAATCAGAATCGGAGGAAGAACCTCAAGATTCAGACAGCTCGGATGGTGAAGAAGAATTCATCCGAGAACACAATCTAAAAGTATACATAAACAAAATAGAGCAAAAGAAAATCTCAAAACTCGTTGAGATAGAAAATATGCTGAAACCCATAATCAGTGAAGATCCTCAACTATACTGGGAAAGAGACCCGGTATACTGTCAGCTAAAAATGCATGATGCCAATGCAATATGCCATGTCAAAGCCATACCCCATTATAGAGATGAAGATCGGAAAGAAATGGAAAGCCAAATCCAAGAATTGCTTGAAAAGAAATTAATTAGACCCTCAGATAGCCCTCATCATGCTCCAGCATTTTTGGTTAGAAACCATGCAGAGCAATTAAGAGGAAAATCAAGAATGGTCATAGACTATAGGGATGTCAACAAGAAAACTGTCAAAGATGGTTATCAGATTGCTCAAGTAAGAGTCTTGATAAACAGACTAAAAGGAGCAAAGATATTTTCAAAGTTCGATGCAAAATCGGGCTTTTGGCAAGTAAGAATGCACCAGGATTCCATAGCCCTAACAGCCTTTGGAACTCCTCAAGGACATTACGAATGGCTTGTAATGCCGTTTGGACTTAAGCAAGCTCCATCTATCTTTCAAAGGAAGATGGATAACATATTTAAGCCATACTCAGATTTCTGTATAGTTTACATTGATGACATTCTTGTCTTCTCTAAAACTATGAATGAACATCTGAAGCACCTTGAGCAGATTTGCAAGCTCATAGTTCAGAAAGGAATCATCCTTGGACAAAAGAAAATTCATCTTATAAAAGGAGAAATTGACTTCCTTGGCATACACGTCAAGGACGGAGAAATTCGTCTTCAAGAACATATAGTAAAGAAAATAAGTCAATTCCCTGACAGTATCCCAGATGCAAAGTCTCTACAGAGATTTTTAGGAGTTGTCAACTTTGCGAGAGATTTTATTCCTCAAGTGAGTGGTCTCACTGCTCTTCTCTCTCCAAAGACAAGCACGAAGAAAAAATGGTCATTTAAGAACTATAAGCTTACAGATGCAGCTGATAGAGGAAGAGTTCTTAGATGGCAGATGTTTTTATCTCAATATGAATATGATGTTGAAATGATTGCAGGAAACAAGAATTATCTGTCTGACGCTCTCACAAGAGAAATGGCAATGTTCGAAAGAGATGAAGGCCGTAACCCAAGAAGCAGAAGGCCCGAACCAGAACCAGAAATCGAAGAAAGAAGAAGGCCCAATTTCGGAACAAGAGCTAGGCCTGAAAGCAAAGGATCAAAAGACAAACCTCTACTACAGAGATACAGAGATGGAGACAAGACTGTTGGCCCATTACATGATGGACCAGGTTACCAATATCTGGTATCATACTCTCCTGCTGGATCTAGTAGTGCCCCTGAAAAAATTCAGCCTGACCCAATAAGAGAAAATTATCCGGAAGATAAGCAATCTTCCGATGCAGAAGAAGAAACTGTAAATGAATATTTACAGTATCCCAGAGCTACAGTCACAACAGACTGGTTTCAAAAAAGACAGCCTTACAAGTCAAGAACAACCACTGACAGGATAGCATCCTTCAGATTACCAGTAGTAAAATGCCTAAGAAAGATCTTTAATCATCCTATGAGAATTTACGAAAGACCGGTGTTCAGAACCAGCAGAAATTTGCAGTTCAACCAGAGAGTCATCATGGATAATATTTTAGCAGCATCTCGAGAAAATAATGAAGTATTGGTTTTACAAGCCCTGGAAACGCTAGCTGAGGAATTCTGCAGTTATGAGCTAGAAAAAGATCAGCAGCTCAAAGAAAAGCTGGACATTCAATACCTTGAGAACCCTGAAAGTGCTAAAGTCCCTCTTCAAGCCCTATCAGAATCAGAATGGTTCAGTTTCCATAATCTCTTAGGAGATTCCAAGAACAGAAAAGTTCTTCCATCAACCTTGTTAGTAGTAGCAGGTCCTTACTATGGAAGATATTTGGTTGATGTTCAAGCAGAGCATCCGCAGAAGAACAAGTTATGGTTAATCGAGAATGGTTTTGTTCACAATCTTTGGACGAAAACCAACAAAGACCTAGAAGGTCTCCCTGAAGTAATTTACCAAGCAGTCAAAAACATTAGGCCAGATGGCTGTATTCTGAGATTAAAGTTCATTTCTTCTCCTCCTGAATGGACTAGAGAAGAAGGGAGAAAGAGTTATATTTCTCCTTATCACTATGTCAGAATTATCCAGAGTTGTGCCTCTCCAGCACACAAATGGTCATCAAGCAATGGAAGACCTAATCAGAGCATTCCTTGGATGAAAGCAATGGCTGTAATTCGTATTCAGAACCTGATCCAGAAATATTATGATGCTACCCTCCTGGCCAAAGGAGAAAAGATCATTGTAGCCAGCTATAACCACCCTCATCCAGAGCACTGTGATTTGTACAAGGCCTTAGAAAGGCGAGAGGTCGATGGTACGTTAGCAACTACCACATGGATAGAAAAGTTGGAGAAAGAGCAAGAATTCAAAGACCCATATGATTCAGACATAGAATCCAAAGCTGAAGAAAATGACGACTCAGGAGCCTCTTTTGATGACGAAGCGCTACACAACATCAATAATATGATGAAATATTAGCTGCCGACGCATCAGGACAAGAAGCTTTAAGTGAGTGGAATCCAGCTAGTGGAAGCCAGCTCATTTGTAAGATAAGTATGTAAAACAAAGTTGCTGCCAACGCTTACGGACAAACTTCTTTGGGAAAAGATAGTGCCAGCTGTTAAGATAAGGATTCCTCTTGTCTGCCTTTCTTAATGGAATTCAATTCCGTTTTGAAATCCGAAGGCTATATAAGGAGTCTCAGAGCTCAAGAGGATTCATTCGAAATTCAAGGAAGAAAGGAGTAGTCTGAAGCTTGAAGGCTTGTGAGTGTTTGTGAGAACTTGTGAGTGTTTTAGTATAGCAAAATAAGAGTGAATAGTGAGAGAGTGATTTCTTGCTAAGTCATCTGGTGTGGAGTGTTTTATTTTACAAGTAAGTTTGTATTTTTAATTTCAGCATGAGTAGCTAAACAGCTTTTAGCTGTTTACCCAAGAGTGAGGCTCTGGGTTATGTATATGTAAGTATGTTTGGGTAAATAAACTTCAATTGGTGTCCCATATCCGTCGTAGTTTAAAATTCTGTGTAATTTTTGTTTATTTAGATTTCTCAAACCCCAGGTGGAGGACTACCTCCTAGGAGTGGTATTTGAGATAGAATTATTTGTTATTTTCCTGCTTTCTACTCAACTAGAACTTAAAAATTCTTATTTATCTGTTTTACTAGAAATTAAGGAACTTTTCAAAACTAAGACAACAGTGATTCCGCCAGAACAGTAGCCGTTAAGACAGTGGTCGTTAGGTGAAATTGGCATGATGAAGGTTAGATCTTAGAATTGATAGGGAATTAGGATCTAGTAAACAAATAAGTAATGGATAATTAAGTTTTAGTAAAAAGTAGAAAATAGTAAAAAAAAAAAATAATAATAATTTCTGTTAAGTAGGATGGAAAAGTTGCTCTAGGTACCACTTTGAGAAGAGAATAAGAGTCCAGGCACCACAATGATACACTTGAGAGTTTAGGCATCATAGTGATAGTACCCAAAGAGTCTAGACCCTATTGGTGAATTTAACTCTTCATGGAATTGACATAGCATTAAATTTCATTTAAAAGAAAATCCAGCATGCATTAAACCAAAATAGCTGTCCCACAATTATTACAACAATCAGATTTAGAATATAATCTCAAGTCATTAACTATATTAACATTTACAAAATTACGACTAGATAACATTGAATACAATTAATATGTATGTTAGGAAAAAGTGAAGAAAAGAAAAGGAAAGTAAAAACAGATAGAGGGCTGGGAATGGGATAATCTTTATTCTCAAGGTTCAAAATTTTGACAGAAATACTGTGTTACCACCTTCACTAACTACATCTCTCATAAAGCAACTTACTTTCACCTCACAGTAACCATTTCAAAATTTCATCAAAGTTCAGTGTTAGTATATACCTTAAACTAGTCATCTGGTGGCGCTGACAGAGGCGGGGATCTCGCTGCCCGGTCAGCGAGTCGGGGTCCAGGGGCGACTCGCTCTGGTTTTAGGGGTTCGAGGGCAACGCCCCCGAGGCCCACGATATCTGTTATGTTGGGTTAGATTTTACTTTTGTGTTTAGTATATAAACATCCTAAACCTAATTGTATTCTGTATTCTGTTTTTCTCAAGATAAATAAATAGAGAATTACTTAGTAGTACCTGACCACATTTGAATTAACTAAAAACTCACTTTCCATATTTCTTATACAAATTAGGACATAAGTCCAAGCCCAAAAAATAAGTGGACCAAAATTGATTAAGTAATTAATGTAAAAATATCTAAAATACCCTTATTTTCGTGAAAATTACCAACTGCCACCCAGATCTAACAAGTTTCTCTCTCATCATTTTTTAAGTTTTTTCCAAGCAAATTTAAATTTTCCGGCTAAACCACCAGCAATTTAGAGGTGAGCCAATATATAAAGTTGTTCCTTATGTCATGGGCTTTCATTTAAGTACCATATTGCATATGTTTTGAGAAATTTTGAAATTTCGAATTTTGCTCACCAAAAACCACAGTAGCAGTTAGTATCTCAGTCGACAGTAGCAGCTAGATTTATAGTCAATAGTAGCAAGTGCCTTCCCACAGTAGCAGTTAGATACATAATCGACAGTAGCAGGGACCTTCCCAGCCAACAGTAGCACATTTCAAATCGACAGTAGCAGCTACTTTCATGCTCGACAGTAGCAGGTACATTCCAAGTCGACAGTAGCAGTTAGTTTCCTAGTCGACAGTAGCAGCTAGTTTTGCAATAGACAATAGCAGCTAGATTTGTAATAGACATTAGCAGCTAGTTTTGTAATAGACAGTAGCAGCAATTAGGACTAAATGCATGCTTGTAAATATTAAGGACAAAAGAGTAAATTAGTTAATAACATGTGGCAGCTTGTTATGCACATGGTATTTATTTGTAAATTTTTGTCATAATTTGTTCAATTAAATATGTATGTGATTTATTTGTTAAACAAATTATTGTCATGCACTTTTTTGTAGTTTGTTAATAAATAAACTACTCTCTTTTGCCCGTGGACGTAGCCAACACATTGTTGGTGAACCACGTAATTCTGTGTTCTTTCTTACATTCATTCAGAAAATAAATTTGAATAATTTGATGAGCATCTTTAAACAATCGTATGAGATTGGTTAATGACTAATTAAGTGGTTTTCGTAATGGATTTCTAGAAAGCAAATCCTTCCAGAAGAGGAGGAGAATGGTGCAGCAAGCTAATATCTTTACCTGTTTTTAATTATTGATGCTAAACTCTCAATCAAGATTGACGTATGATCAAAGGGTTTCCACATTTGGCTAAACACAGCTACCCAGTAAGTACTTTCTCATGCGTGTAAGAAATCTAAACTACCAATTTTCTCCAACTCTGATGAGCTTAAAAGACCCAACACATTGTGCTCTTCAAACCCAGAAGATAACAGTTCTCAAAATTCCAACACAACTACCGTAAGACACTAAGTCATGAGTTTCATACTTACCTTGTGCTTGTTACTGTCACTCACACTAATTCATCAGCTTTGGGCTTTGGAAGAGGTAGCTTATGAATCAGAGGATTCACAGCTTGAGGTTTTGACTAGGGAGCTGTTGAAATCGGCAAGAGAGCCCGAGTTCTTTGAATGGATGAGAGGGCTGAGAAGAAGGATTCATGAGTACCCAGAGCTGGGATTAATTTGAAGAGCACAAGACCAGTGAGCTTATCAGGGCTGAGCTCGACTTACTGGGGATTGAGTACAAGTGGCCTGTGGCCAAGACTGGAGTGGTGGCCTTCATTGGTTCTGGCTCTAAACCAGTCTTTGGACTTAGAGCTGACAGGGATGCTCTCCCTGTCCAGGTTCTCTCACTTTTTAGTTTTAACTGTCATTCCATACAATGCGCATGGTGGTCTGCTGGTATATTAGGTTTAAATGTGTGATGATCATATGTTTTAAGGCATCGATACATAGTTATATTTAGACTAGCTCTATACAGTTGAATTTCTTGTATATCACTCTATCATTAGTTGCCACTGTTCTACCGATACATGGAGTTGGCCGCCTGGACTAATGTATTTGATGATTTCACTTAAGGTGTCCCAGTTGATTAGTGTCTCACTTTTGCAGTCTATATAAAATAGTTGATACAGTAAAAAAGGAGCCTAGTGTGATTGCAGGATCTGCAGCTGATAAGTAAATTCAATAGATAGTGCTAAAGTGACACATATTGTTTGATAATGATTGATGAATGGTACGTAGATATTCCTTCAACTAGCTAAACTCAATATACACGTCTGAACTGATGTCATGAAATCGATCTATCTTTGCTATTTATAAGGAACTAGTAGACTGGGAACACAAGAGTAAGATTGATGGAAAGATGCATGCTTGCGGTCATGATTCTCATGTAGCAATGCTACTTGGAGCAGCCAAGTTGCTTCAACACAAAAGAGATGTTGAAGGTAGATCAAAAACTGTATATAAATATATATATATATATATATATATATATATATATATATATATATATATTGTTTAGCTACTTTGTGGGTGCTAATGTTTCAATATGTGATTTAAGGGAACTGTGAAACTAGTGTTCCAGCCTGGAGAAGAGGGTTACGCTGGTGCTTACCATATGTTAAAAGATGATGTTTTGCATGATATCGATGCCATCTTGAGTATACATGTATACCCGTTAGTTCCAACTGGTGCCATAGCTTCTAGGCCTGGTCCGATGCTTGCTGGTGTAGGGCTCTTCAAAGCTACAATACAAGGTAGAGGAGGGCATCGAGCAGCTCCACATGAGACTAGGGACCCTATGATTGCAGCAGCCTTTGCAACCGTTGCTCTCCAACAAATCGTGTCTCGGGAGACAGATCCTCTTGAATCTAGTGTAATCATCTTCCTTGCTTCCTTCTTCCTATATCATTTTAGAGGCAATCATTATAATACTAACCTTACAAAAGACTAGTGGCCAGAAAAAGAATAATAATCATAGTTTAGCCAACCTCAGTGTAACATTACTCCATCTTCCCAAGATATCAGCTGTTCCAGCTGAGTAACAAGTTGAATGAGGTTGTTACAGCTTTGAGAACCTAATAATTCTGATCCATTCATTTTGTGTTATGTAGGTGGTAACAGTTGGACACATAAATGGAGGTCAAGCAGGAAATGTAATCCCAGAGACTGTGAAACTAGGTGGAACTTTCAGGAGCTTTAGTTCTGAGGGTCTTTCCCATCTCAGACAAAGGATCAAAGAGATTTACATTCCCTCAATTCCAAAACTCGTATGTCTCTTGTTCAGTCTCGGTAAATTGACTAGATGCATTCCACACAGGTCATAGAGCAGCAAGTAGCCGTGCATCGTTGTACTGCGGTGGTGGACTTCATGGAAGAAAAGCCGATGCCTCATCCAGCAGTGGTTAATAATGAAGCAATGTACGAACATGTAAAGAAAGTTGGTGAGGTCCTTGTAGGGAAGCCTAATGTGCAGCTTATGCCACTGACCATGGGTTCAGAGGATTTTAGCTTCTTTGCAGAGAAGATTCCTGCTGCGATGTTTATTGTTGGGGTAAGGAATGAGACTCTGAAAGCATACAAGCACTTGCACTCGCCCAACTTCTATATCGACGAGGAGGCTCTTCCAATAGGAGCAGCACTTCATGCTGCAGTTACAATGTCATACTTGGATGGCAATGATGTGAAGACTTGGTAACAAAATAAGACCATATATCTGTATGTATACCTCTTAGAAAATAATGCAGTAAAACACAGGGGTTATTAAAGCACAATTTGTAGCGCTCATTTCATTCGATGTGTATACCAGTGTCAAGACCTTGTAGGAAAAAGCTCCAACCTTGTCATGGATGAGACTCTGGAGACAAAAGCATCTCCTCCTTATGTTGTTGGGTTTAATCACTGAAAATTAAATGAATTTCTCGACATGCATCAATGTCAGTTTCTCGGTCAGTCGGTATCAAAGGGACAACATTTTGGACATGCAAAAATGGTCCCTAAATAATGGATGTAAGAAACAACAAGAGCTGGAATCTAACAGAAACACATTCGACGTGACGCCATGCATATTCATAATGTGTAATACCACAAATCCAACGGAAATTCTACACCACAAATATTATCATGATAAAGACGATCCCCTGCTTCCTCAATATGTTTTTCAAGGATTATCAAAATTACAAGACTATTTCTTAGACAAATAACTTGCAAAACGCGAAAGCACCAAAAATTAGTATAAGATTACATATAAATGGAGTCTTAAGATTGCAAAAATTCACTTACTTGCATCAGCTTCCATGATATATTTGTTCTTTTTCCAAATTTGTGAAGTGAATCTTATCATCACAAATACTGCATTTATGATTGGAATCTGGAAAGTTAAATATTTTCTTTATCAGAAAAGAAAAAGGTTAGATATATCACCAAAGATAGCAAGAATGACAGTGAGCATACTTAGCTGACCATTTCAGTGCCAAGCCTCTGTACGTCATAATCTTACTCACAAGTCACAAACGTCAGTTCTTACCGAAATTTGCATATACAAACTCATCATTCATCTGTTTTGTTCTCATTCTTTCAGTAGGAAATATTCATTTTATTTGGGACGAATCAGAGTTAGACCGAAATATAATGGTTTCCGTCTTTTGCTTAATGAAGCTGCACAGTTCGTTGAAAAGGACATAACAGCTTTCTCAGGCACGTTTAGAAAATCTAAATTCTGAACAACCATTTCTTCGACTCAAGTTTAACAGACCCACAAATGAGGCTCTTAGAATCCAATAGGATCTTTGTTCTCATGTCAGCAGCAACACTCATGGTTTCCACTTTCACTTTCGGTTTATTAGCAGCAACACTGTTTTACCAGTCTCAGGCTTCAGATGACGCTGATTGTGGATCACAGCTCGAGCTCCTGACTTGGTGTTCGTGGCGGATTCAGCACCCGGCGAACAGTCAGCACGTGGCGTGGCGGACGTGAGGTCCTTCGTGTGTCTTCTGTGTGCTTTAGGCGTGCCAGCACCCTTGGAGCGGTGCAACTCGATCGCGTGCGACCCCTGGTGAGTCTTCTCGTCTGCTCCCAAATGACTCTGACTTCCTGGTCAAGCGACTGTTACGCGGGCGCTGACTAAGCCGGCGTACAGGACTCGAACAAGACCTGAATAGAACTCTCTAACAGGATTTTCTTCTCAACCCCCTAAGGATTGAGGATCTTACTCTGATCCGGAGAAGCAAAGCAGAGCTAATACCAAGACCACGGGTGTGCTACCGGAGTAGCGGACTGACTCGATTGCTACCTGAGTAGCGACAGACTCGATTGCTACCTGAGTAGCGAACTGACTCGATAGACTCAGCAATCGCTCGGCACAAGTACGAGATAAGATCGATCGTAGGGCGGATGCGAGTTGCGTGAGTTGCTCCGGAGAGGCTTTGGCAAGTTAGCGGTGCGCTAGAACTTGGGGTTGTTTGTATTTGGTTGAGAACCTCTTCCTAGTTGCAGGCAGAGTTATATTTATATCACTCTCGAAACCCTAGGGCTGTGAGATCCAGCCCGGCGGATTCCGAGTTTCATTAGGACTGTCCTTCTTTATTCTGCTTCCAATCTCATTAATTAAGAATCAATCGAGATCAGACTTCTTCTTTGTTTAGGCAACTTCCTCTCCGTTAAATATGTCCAGATCACCACTCACTAAAGTCGAGATTTAGCCGAATCGAGTCCATTGCCGATCAATCACTGATTCGGCGAAGATATCCTTTTCGGATGGATTGCTACCGAAACAATCCCTAATTATCCCAATCAGTATTTACACCTCATTATCCCTTAAAGGGAATCGTATATTGTATAATTGGATTACTATAAAATAACCCCGAACTGATTAGGTAATAAATCCACGTTTCCCCCCAAATAATCTTTCCTGCAAAAAGCGGGAAACCATGAATATCGGGTCTGATTTAAACCTAAACCCCTCTGGGCCTTAGGGTAAAAGCCCAATTGAAATAAATTCCAATTGTGGCCCAAACACTTGGGAGTTGAGGAAATCGGTGAGAGAGCCTGAGTTCATTAAATGGATGATAAGGTTGAGGAGAAGAATTCATCTGTATCCAGAGTTGGGATTTCAGGAGCACAAGACGAGTGAGCTCATCAGGTCCGAGCTTGACTCCCTTGGAGTTAAGTACAAGTGGCCTGTGGCCAAGACTGGAGTGGTGGCTTCAATTGGCACAGGGTCTAAACCAGTCTTTTCTCTTAGACCTGACATGGATGCTCTCCCTCTCCAGGTTCTCGATATGTCTCTCTATTTTACCATATAGTGCTAATAATGCTGGTGCTCTATTGTTATACTCTTTAGTGTTTATCACAAGCTACTTTTTCTTTCATTCTGGGAAATGACTGATACCTTTGATTAATCCTGTGATCGGGCAGGAACTAGTAGAGTGGGAGTACAAGAGCAAGATTGATGGAAAGATGCATGCTTGTGGTCACGATTCACATGTCGCGATGCTACTAGGAGCAGCCAAATTGCTTCAAGAAAAAAGAGATATTGAAGGTAAATGTAAAAGCTATTTATGTATAACAGTGAAACTATTTATGTATTTGTGCCTTGTGGGTGCTAATATTTCAACATGTGATTGAAGGGAACAGTGAAGCTAGTTTTTTTAGCCTGGAGAAGAGGGTTATGCTGGTGCTTACCATATGTTACAAGATAGTGTTTTAGATGATATTGATGGCATCTTTGCCCTCCATGTTTATCCACATATACCAACAGGTACTATAGTTTCGAGGCCTGGTCAAATTGTTGGTGGTGTAGGGCTCTTCAAAGCTACAATACAAGGAATAGGAGGTCATGGTGCAGCGCCACATGAGACCAGGGACCCGATTGTTGCAGCAGCCTTCGCAACACTTGCTCTGCAACAGGCCAACAGATCATGTCTCGAGAGAAAAACCCTCTTGAACCTGGAGTAAACACTTTGGCTTCCTCTTTCTGTAAATTTCTTTAAATTAGTTACTCCAATTCAGAATAAACCAAGATAAAGGATCAGTGAAATGAAACAAAAGAGACGTACAGCCAACCTCAGTTATTAGGAATCAAGGAAGTTTAGTTGCATTCTCTTGAACATCTTAAACCAGTTGTGCCATGATAGCTTAAAATCAGATGCTAGTTCTAAGGCAGACCATATAATAGTTAACAGTTCAGCTTTTTACGATCAACTTAGAAGCAGCAATTCACATACACCATCTTCTATCACGTAGGTGGTAACAGTAGGGTACATACATGGTGGTCAAGCAGGAAATGTGATCCCAGAGAGCGTGAAGCTTGGAGGAACATACAGGAGCTCTTCAGAGGGTCTCTTTTATATCCAAGAACGGATCAGACAGGTTTACATGTCCTTATGCAAACATTGTAAATATTTCTTACACTTGGTCACTAAGTGCATTTCACATACAGGTCATAGAGCAGCAAGCAGCTGTGCATCGTTGTAGTGCTGTGGTGGACTTCCTGGAGGATATACCACTGCCTCATCCACCAATGGCTAATGATCAAGCGCTATACAAACATGTGAAGAATGTTGGTCAGGTCCTTCTTGGGAAACCAAACGTGCGGCTTCTGCCATTGACCATGTTTGCAGAGGATTTCAGCTACTTTGCTGAGAAGACTGCTGCTGCAATTTTTTTTATTGGCATAGGAAATGAGACTCTGAAATCAGATCAAGCAGCACACTCACCCTACTTTTTTATTGATGAGGAGGCTCTTCCACTGGGGACAGCACTTCATGCTGCCATTGCAATCTCATACCTGGATGACCATGACTCAGTAGAGCATGTCTGACTCTTCAAATCTGGATATAAACAGTGTTTAGCATATGAAATGCAGTAAAAAACCCCTATAATGGTGGTAACTTTCAGCCCTTATAATAATAGCATCCTTTGACAGCCCAGGCTCAGGACTTGGTAGAAAAATTGTTCTGTTTTCATATTGGTAAATCTGTAGCTTTACTATTGAATTCCAAAGCACTCAAAAGTCAGAAGAATATAGACAACATTAACTCACTGTCACACACAACTGCCATATTGGAACCAATATTTTTGTCATGGTGAAAGTAAACTACGTAGTTTACTCTTTTGGTTAAAACCTTAATCTAAAACCTATTCTAAACCAGCATATCAACTTCCTAGGCATCTCAGCATAGATTCCATCACTCATCTCTAAACCACAGAACAAAGTAAGCAGAATATGCAGCTGTGGCAAGATTGAACCATCAAAAGTATGGTTTCCAGAAATTCTACAGATAGAAATCCTACACAGGCAGGACCTTGAAAACCCAAGCCAAACTATTATTTGCTTCCCGTATTAAAAGGGATGAATAAATAAGCTTAATTCATCAGAAGGGGCGTTCAATATTCAAGCACGTTTCATTCTATGATACATAGCCAAACTCCAAGCTTCCAAGTCACATGGGTACAAGTTTATATCAGGAGAAAGAACCATTCAAGTAGCCGATTCTCTAATTCCAGGTGACAAGATATCTGCAACCAAATTGTCTTCACCGATCCTTGAAATGTGAACAAATGTAACCCTATGAGTGGCGTATAATGCAGTGCCTACAGTTTGGTTCCAGGAGCACCACTAAACTGGGAGTCCAACTAAATTGTATAAATCAAAATCAATTCTACAATATAGACCTCAAGGAACAAGATGGTGGTTTGTTTTGATTCCAGAGCAATGGATAAAGAGAGTTGCCGAGAATTCAGCCTTCTAAACTAAACTGAGCTGATACCGGGTATCTTTTTAATGCCCCTCTCGTTCATTTTGTTCCTCAAAACAGAAACATCCAACCATCGGTGAAATTCTGCATAGATATCGGACAGGAGCACATAAGTACCAGCATTTTGTGGTTGAAGCACAAAAAGTTGATTAGCTATCAACTCCCCTAACTCAACATTGCGATGTAGCTTACAGGCGCCAAGTAGTGCACCCCAGGCACCAGCATGAGGTTCCACAGGCATTGACTGTAGAAGCTCATAAGCTTCTTCTAATTGTCCCGACCGGCCAAGAAGATCCACCATGCATGCATAGTGTTCACGAGAAGGAATCATACTGTATTTATGTCTCATTAATTCAAAGAAATGCCAACCCTCCTCAAAAAGCTCAGAACGGCTACAAGCTGTCAGGATCACTGTAAAAGCTACCTCATCTGGTGCCAAACCTTCACTTAACATCTTATTGAACAGGGCAATAGCTTGATTGCCTCGGTCGTGAATAGACAAGGCTTGTATCATTGAACAATATGTAATTAAGTCCCGTTTTGGCATACTTTCAAACAAACTCATTGCTCTTTCCATATTCCCGCACTTTGCATTCATGTCAATTAGAGCCGCAAGAACATGAGGCAGACGAATATCAATTGAGCTGCTTCTCAAGTACGAATCCACCCATTCAGCCAGTTCCAAGCGACCCACTTGCGAACAAGCTGACATCAAGCTCACCATTATAAACTCATCCGGTTTCACATTCCCACTACTCATCTCGGTAAACATTTTCACTGCCTCATTCGGTAGGCCATTTTGCACATACCCCGATATCAATGCCGACCATATTACAACATCTTTCACCGGAACCTTCTCAAACAAACTCCTCGCCGACTCCATATCCCCACACTTCGCATATCCATCAACCAAAATAGAATAAGACACCACATTCTTCCCCGGTATCCGATCAAACACCCTCCTCGCATTCCCCATATCCCCCAACCCAACTAACCCCCTAATAACCGCATTCCACGACACCACATTCCTCTCCGGCATCTCACCAAACACCTTTCTCGCCTCCACCATATCCCCAACACTCGCGTACGCAACAACCAAAGCGGTCCACGTGACCACATTCCTCTCAGTCATTTCATCAAACGCCTTCCGTGCACATAAAACCTCCCTACATTTCCCATAGAAATCGACCAAGCAAGTCCCCACGTACACGTCACCATCCACCCCGCACCGCACCGCCGACCCGTGAATCACACTCCCTTCCCTCACCCTCCCCTCCGCCGCGCACGCCTTCACCACCGAAGGGTACGTGTACCTGTCCACCACGCCTTCCTCTCTCTTCATTCGCATGAAGAGAGAGAATGTGGAAGTGAAGCTTGATGTTTCGCAGTGGGCTTTGAGGAGAGAGTTCCAGAGATAGGTGTTGGGGGCGGTGACGCGGTTGAAGACGGCGGTGGAGTAAGAGAGGGAGGAGGAGAGGGAAATGAGTTGGGTTATGAGGACGTGGTGTTGCTCTAGGCCTTTGCGGATGATGAGGGCGTGGAGTTGGTGGAGGTGGGTCTGGGTTTTGCAGGCTTTTAGTAATTTGAAGACTGAGCCTACTGAGCCTATGCCAGTACTCAAAATTTCTAATATACAACTGCTCAATTCCAGCATTCTTGGAGTTGCGTGTGTTTCATGAACCAGAGTTTTGCGACTGTTACTTATACCGCCATGAAACGACATGGCGTCTTTTTCAAAAAAAACGAAACGACATGGCGTCATTGAACGTTTCGTTAGACCCGAGAGCGGATTGAAAAATTTAATGTATAAAACTAATGTGATTGCTCTCAAATTTTAAGGGCTATATACAAAACAGTACCCGACAACATTTGAATATATAGAAAACTCACTCAAATTTCGTTTATCACAAATAAGTACTCCAAACAGTAATGAAGGTTTTATGGCTCTTAAGTTAGATATCAGTAAAGCATATGATCAGTTGGAATGGGATTTCCTGCAGAAAGTAATGTTATGGATGGGGTTTGATCTGGTCTGGGTGGACCTGATTATGTGTTGTTTATCTACAGTACGGTATCATTTCTTCATGAACGGTAATCCTTGTGGCTCCATTACTCCACACCGAGGACTCCGTCAGGGGGATCCAATTTCTCCCTACATGTTTCTCTTATGTGCTGAGGGTCTCTCAGCATTGATCTCTACACCGACTACCAATGGACTCTGGAAGGGGTTACAGGTTTGCCAAGGAGCTCCTTCAATTAGTCATCTGTTGTTTGCTGATGATAGTATGTTGTATGCTAAAGCTTCGTTCACTTATTGTATGCTGGTGAAGGAGATCTTAAAGACTTATGAACAGGCTTCTGGTCAACAGGTCAGTTTGGAAAAAAGTAATGTTGTGTTCAGCAATAATATTCTTCCTCTTGATAGACAGACTCTGGCTACCTGTTTGGGCGTTCAGATGGCGGAAAAGCATGATAAATACCTGGGAATTCCCACACTGGTGGGGAAATCTAGGCAGGACACTTTTGCTTTCCTTAAGGATCGACTCAGCAAAAAGTTGACAGGTTGGAGGTCAAAATTACTTAGTGCTGCAGGTAGAGAGATTCTCATCAAGGTGGTTGTCCAGGCAATGCCTCTCTATACCATGAATAATTATTTTCTGCCACAGAATCTAATTCAAAAACTTCACCAGCTCTGTGCCTGTTTTTGGTGGGGTGGTACATATGAGAAGAGAGGAATGCATTGGAAGGCATGGGATGATCTGTGTCGGCCTAAATCAAAAGGAGGTATGGGTTTTCGCCACCTTCTTGTGTTCAATTTGGCTATGTTGGCTAAATAGGGTTGGAGATTGATTCAGAACCCAGACTCTTTACCAGGTCAACTACTGAAAGTCATATATTTCCCAAACTGTAACTTCTGGGAGGCTCAGTTGGGGGCAGCCCCATCATATACATGGAGGAGTATCTTAGCTGGGAGGGACGTGCTTCAATGTGGGGTTCGGCGTCAGACAGGGGATGGCACACGTACGTGTATTTGGGATGATCCTTGGTTGGAGGGAGTTAGTCTCAGAGATTTTCATGATCCTTGTGTCCATTGGGTCTCTGATCTTATGATTAATTCAGGTGGTTGGAATTGTAAATTATTACATGAATTGTTTCCAGTTCATATTGTGCAGAAGATAGGTGCTCTTCCTTTGAGTAACCAGAGCCACATTGATCGATGGAGGTGGGGTGAGGATAAGAAAGAGATTTTTTCTGTTAAGACAGCCTCCCACCTAGCTTGGCATAGGGCCCTTCAAGAGGTAGGGGCTGCCCTAATCTTAGTTCTCAACTATGGACGAAAATATGGAAGGCCTCTGTTCCGACAAAGGTTAAGGTATGTGCTTGGAAAGCTGTCTCTAATGTTCTCCCTACCAAAAGTCGATTGTGTCAACGTGGAATTGATATTGATACTCATTGTCCACTTTGTGAAGAAGAAGTGGAATCCCCTCTTCATGCCTTACGAGATTGCCCCAACGCTGCCTCAACACTGCTCTTAGCTTGGATTCCTCCTGCCAATTCGGTTTCTAGTGTGGATGATTGGCTGAGTTAGGTTTATGCTCAAAACCCCACCTCTTTTGATGCTTTACTGATGTTTATCTGGGCTATCTGGAAAAACAGGAATGATAAGGTTTGGCGTAATGAGTCTAAGTTGGCATCTGAGATTGTACCGGTTATTCTGGGTTGGTGGGAGGAGTTCCGAGCCGCTCACCCGAAGGGGACAGGCAGAGGGCTTAGGCTTCCAATCAGGTGGAAGAAACCGTCTCTGAGGTATATCAAGCTGAATGTCGATGCTGCCTTCAGATCTCCTACAGGAGTTACAGGTTTGGGAGGTATTTTTAGAGACTCCGCAGGGGTGAGTTTATGTAATTGTCATCGTCATATTTCAGCCTCCAGTTTGGCCAGGCATGGGGAGCTCCTTGCTCTCTTGGAGGGGGTTCATTTGGCTAAGCAGTATGGCTTTTCGCCTCTTATTATCGAAACGGATTGTCAGGTGTTAGCGGATGCTTTGGGGAGCAGCGTCCTGGATTGGTCTGATCTAGGTTTTCTTCTGGATGACCTTAGAGTGTTGTTACAGCATATTACATCAGTACGGGTGCAGTATGATCGCCGGGAAGCTAATAGAGTTGCTCATTGTTTGGCAACGTATACTCTCAATTCAAGGTGTAATGAGTTTAACTTACTCCCTCCTCCTTTTGTTCTGGAGATGATAAATGCTTATTGTAATGACGTTTAGTCAATGAATTTATTCATTCCCCTAAAAAAAATACTTTTTAACTTTTTACATTTTTTTTTTTTATTTAGCCTTAGTAACACTTACCAATTATATTAGACCTTAGTAACACTCACTAATTCTAAGAACTAGTCTTCAACATGCCAATTTCACCTAACGACCTTCCGTCTAAACGGTTACTTTTCTGGCTGTTTCACTGCTGTCTAAGTATGGGGATTTTCTTAAGACCTAATACAGTAACAGTTTCAGGCAATTTTAATAAAAAAAAATCTCAAGTACCACTCCTAGGAGGTAGTCCTCCAACTGGGTTTTAAGACAAACTAAAATTTTGACGGATATGGAGAATACCAACTGGAATTTATTTATTCAAACATAACTATATATACATAACCCAGAGCCTCACTCTTAGGCAAAAGCTTTAGATCTCTAACTATCTTCTTCAGACTCATCTGAAGTGCTTTCTGTAGCACTCTCTAATGAATACTCAAGAGAATATACTGACTCATTCTCTTCATCAGAATAAACTACTTCGAAACATTTTAGGTTTGCGTATTTTATGGCTTCATCATATTCTTCTATAAGAGCTTTAGAAGTTCTTTTTTCTCTTTTAGGACATTCATTAGCATAATGTCCTTCTGCCTTACAAAGCCAACATCTGCAAGACTTTGTTTCTCTTATAGGATTTTGTTTTGTCGATTTTTTCTTAAAAAATCTCTTCCTAGGAGATGTTTTTTCTTTATTTCTGTTAAAACTTTTCCTCAACTTATACTTCCTATTAGGAGTAAAGTTACTGTTATATTTCTTATTTCTAAATTTGCTTTTGTTTTTCCGATCGGTGTGAGTATGACATCCCCATTGTGTTGGGGTATCCAATATTTTTGGACACATGTTCTCAACTCCTCTGTGTTGTTTTTTAGCAGTTTTAGATTTCTGATTTTCTGTGCATTATTTTCTTAAGAGATCTCTTACTCTTTCCGCAATTCCTCAAATAGTAAAACACCAAGGAGGATTTTCTTCAACGGATTGTGTGCTACAGCATTATTCCAGGGTTCTGGTAATTTTCGGTAGTAGGTTCTAATAAATTCCTCGTTTTCTAAATCTCAGATTGTACAGTAGTAATTTTGGAACTCATTTGTATATTCTTCAAAGTATCACATGTTACAGATAATTAATTTTTGGATATTTGTTTTAGCTCTTTCTTTAGACTGCTCACTGTGCCCTGTTATATCTCCACAGAATTGTCCATGTATGGGAATAACAAAATCTATTGGATCATTAGTTCGAGCTAACTTGGTTGCCTATTCTGCCCATTTAGAGCTTTTCTTAAAGGAATTGTACCATTTTTGGACTATTCCTGTTAAGGTTGACTCAAAATATGCATGAGCATCTTCATAGGAAAATCTGGATAGGAATAATGCTTGGGTTAGCTTTAAACTAGCCACCCAGTCATGTATGGCTTTTCTTTTATCTCCGACTCTATCTAGGTCTAGATAGACACCTCTTTCAGAGACTGGTTGTCCCCATTTTGGTTCTGTGTGAATGTACTTCTGGGAGCTTCTTTCTCCCAATCTTTTTGTAGGTGCTTGCCCTTTAGGAAGTTTGATTTTTTCTTCTCTAATAATCTTGGTAGGATTATTGGTAATGTTTTGAATTATAGTATTTCCTCCTAGTGGTCCTGTTTGGGTATTACTTGTTTCTGCATACATGGTTGTTTCTGCCTCCATGGGTGTTTCTGCATCCGCCGATGTCTTACCTGGTTCATTTTTAGCAGCTTGGTAGGGTAGTATTTTTCTTTTCTTTTTTCCCTTTTGGATTAAAGAAATCTTCTTTATAATTTCTTTCAATCCTTCAATGGATTCACAAGTTGATGCTTGTGCATATAGTTCTGTTAGTTCTTCTATCGTAAACATTCTTATAAGCCTTTTTAAATCTTCTTCTTCGAAGTTTTCTTCGTGAATTCCTCCTGAAGTGCTTGCTTGCTCATAGTTAGAAAACGAATATGTCTATGAAATTGGAGGCTTAATTTTCCTTTTGTATCTTCATAGATAGATGCATTGATGCTTTGCATTTGTCTCTCAGGGGGTGCTAAATTCCACTCTCTTGGGAATGAAACTTCATCTCAATTAGTGATATGTTTTTGTGGGGAATTATTTCTTGGATTAGTAGTGGTGCCCGAGCTATTTATGAACCTGGTGTTAGGAGTCACGTTGGAACTCATTAGCTTGTTGTAAATCTTATAGTCTACAGCTAATTCCATCAATTATTGCTTCATGGAAATCCTATCTGTTTTGATTCCCAATCTCAAACAGTGCGCTGCATCTTTTAGATGAGTGGTAAAGATTGGGAAAACACTAAACTACGTAACCTGGTTGCATAACGATGCTTTTACTGTTTCTAACAGACTTTTCTCAAAGTCTGTTATTCTGTCATCTTGTAAGATACACAAGACAGAACAGTCTATTCCATCTCTTGCTAAGAGTTTTATTGATACTTGTACTGCACCAATATGCATGTAATTATATTTTCTCTGAAATGCTTCACTAACTTCTTTTGGAGTGCTTAATCTGCTGTCTGTTTCTCCACTAGTTGCTGGTATTGTTAATTCTAGTATCTTGAATCTATGGGAATCTAGATTAAACGATCCTCTTTTGTAGATTTCGTTGAAGCTAAACCTTGGAGCTGATGTTTCTCTCACATTAGATTTAATTTCATTATACTCAAATTCTTGAGCATTTATGAGCTGTACAGGTGGTACAGTATATTTCTTACTGAGTATTCTACTCAGCATTTTTATCTCTTTTAGAGATTTTGGATGTTTTCCATTCGAGTAACTTGGGTTCACTAAATTTAAACTCGTTTTCTACCTTTAGTGAAGGTATGATAATTTTACTAGCTACTGTCTGAGATAGTTCTTCTTCGTTGATTTTTTTAACATTAGAATTTTCTTTCATTTTTTCTACACTTTTTTGTAGATTTGAGATTCTTGCGTTTATTTCTTGAAATTGTTCTTCTATATCTTTTCATATTTCTTAGAGATAGATATTGCTAAAATTTTTCTGATGTATAATTGTCTCTACATTTTCAGCAAGTTTTTCTGTAGGAAATGGCTCTCCGCATCTCTCTTTCTCTGCTAAACCCTAGCCATCATGGCTTAGCTCTCCAATGGTGCTCGTCGCCTCTACCAAGTAGATCACTTGTGTCTACCAATCGTGTTCTCTCTGCAGCAATCCAGCATCGGTTTTATCCAACGAAAGTTCATTCTCTTGCTTTCTCCACTCATATTTTTCAATTTGATTTTGAAACCAAACCCATGGAAATTTCAATTGGTCTCTCGAATGTGGTCGCAGCAGATCCGGCTAGGGTTCGACCAGGATGAAAGAGACTGAAGAAAGAATGGTTGAATCTATAGAGATTCGAAGCTCGGTGGGTGTGTGATCTCAGTTGGTTTGGTCTGCATCGGGTCCAAAGCAATTCAGATCCATCGTGGATTTGTGAGAGGACAAGGAGTCTTTGGAAATCTGACATGACTTTGACCTTAGCAGAGGGGTATGAGGGGAGATTGTGTTGCTTTGCAGGCACGATGGTGGATGACCAGCCGGTGTATGGCAGAGAACGCCATGCTGAGGGTGATTCACAGACCTCCGATTGGGTTTGGGTGCCCAAATCATTTTGGGTCAGCCCAACCCAGGATGGAGGAGAATGGGTGCCCAAATCATTGGGTCAGCCCAACCCAGTTTGGAGGCCCAACACTATTATTGTGTCCAAATCAATATGGGTGCCCAAGATTTTTTACAGAATCTTGTGGGGGAAGCTTTGGGCCTAACTATGGACCCAACAAATAAATTCTAGCTCTCTAGGGTTTCGAATTTGGGATCCCGGTGGCTTGATCCAGCATACTAAGTTCTATTTTAACATTTTTGGTACCATCGAATCTTCTGGAGTAGTACTGAAAGATGATTCGAACTATTCTGTAAGAGCAGGAGCATGGAGTGTTCAATGAATGGATCTATTTCTATATACCACTGTGGGTACTACCACTACTTCTTGTTCTGTCTGTATATGGCAGCGGGAGGGTATGTAACAGTCATTCTGGCTTGAGATTAGGACAAGTTTTTCTTGTTTTGATGATGCTCCAGAAAGTATTTTAGATGTGTTGCGATACCATTGTATTCGACTCACTCGATTGAGTCATTTTTATTATATTTATAAAGTTCTTTCTTTGATTCAATTTTTTTTTTCTGTAGGAAGATAAAGACTTAGAGCCTTTTCATCTTCCATTTTTACTTTTAGCTCTACTCTTTGTTTCATCCTATTCTGGATATAAGAGTTTCTAAAAGTTTTCTCAAGTCTTCTTCAGTATTTCTTAAATCAGCTGCCTGCTGATTAATGTTATTAGAAAGATTCTCTGTTCTTATTAATTTCTTTTCAATATCTAAAAGATATTGCTTTTATTTAAAGTAATCTAACTTGACTTCAAGTTTTGATATTTTTGCTTGGATTTCTCCGAGTTGATTAATTCTAAGATTAAATCTCTCGAGTTATTCTGTTATTTTTTCAGTTGTTTTATCTGTAAATAGATGATCTAGAAATTCAACTATACTTGATCTAGAATGATCAAGCTCGTCTACTCCTATCTCCTTTTGGACATGAATATGTTCGTCGTATATAGTGTTATGAACTCTACAGACGTATTCAATAGAGTATTGGCTTTCTTGAATGTGTTTTGTATGGAAACACAAGTTCCACTTGTCACTTTCCTTTTCAATACAAAGAGCTTGATAATTCTTAAGTTTTGGCTCTCTTTTGTTAGTTAAGAGAAACCAACTTTGTGGCATAAACCTTTTCTTGACCTGTTTTTGAGCAAAACAGGCTATGATACCAACTTAGGCGGATCTAACATGCGGCTCTAATCGCGGCTCAAAATTTTAAGAGGTTCTTGTTCTAAGATATAAACTTGCTTAAATTCTGCAATTTGTTCTTCTACAACATAGATTGTTTTGGTAAATCTGAAAGTCAGATCCCAATAATGTTGTCTTCTTCTGCTAATTCTTTCTTTATAGCTTTTTAATTTCTTCAATTTTTCTTTTGTATCTTTTAATTCTTTTTCAGTAATTCTAATATTTTCTAAATAACTTAAACGCTGAGAAGAAATGATAATGATTAAAATTAACTGTTTACCTTTGAGTATAGATGATAAATTATATATATGTAGTATGTATGATAAACAAATTCATGGGTCCACCACGCTCCATCCAAAATATTAATTCTTAAAAGAAAAAGAATTTTGAAAGAGAATAAAAATATACCATAGAGCAAAAATCTTTATGGGGTACCTATTTGTTGAAAAATTTAGGTAAGTGACTTATTTGTAAAGAAAATTATTTTTAGGTACCTATTTGTAGTTTACCCAAGTTCTATCTCTCTCCCCTATCTCCCACTAATATACTAACAAGTGTCCTTCCACGTCAGTATAATTAACAGTTCCTTAACCGTGTTAAGTTTGTGATAAAATATATATTAGTTCCTGATAATAATTCCTTAAATTATATAATATTAAAGCCTCACAGGTTCGAACAAAGATGATTTCCGATGAGAATCTTCTTCCATGACTTGATCAAACACAGAACTGGAAGTGCAAAAAATAGCTATTAACACCAACAACAACAACAACAATAACAAAAGAAGAAGCTTACAGTACAACTTTCCAGAGATAAAGATGAGTTCTTAATAATGGTTTTGGGATAGATTCGGTTTCAAATCCTCACTTGTCTTTTAATTAGCCACTCAATTTCTCAGAGATAACACAATCGAAAAAAAAATTTCATAGATTACAACCATCAAAATCCCTTTCTTCCCTCCTTACCAAGAGTAGTAGGAACTATGAGATCTGGGTTCGTCCCGAATACCCGATCGTCAGCTTTGATATTAGTTTACAGTATATTGTAATTAATTATCTCTAAAAATTATAGATTTTCTCAAAAACTTAACACTGTTAAGGTGCTATTAATCATGGTGACATGGAAGGACATATGTTAGTATATTAGTGGAGGACAGGGAGGGAGACAAGAAAAAAAAGACAGAGGATCAAGAAAAAAATAAATTTTGTTACCTCCATTAGCTATGCTACTGCCATGAGATAACAATCCATATGAATTAGAACTAAAACTCTCAAAGAATGCGCGCAACTCTAGGACTTCTCCTAAATAAAAAATAAAAAACTATAGTTCAAGAACAAGAACTTAGTTACACTTCCTGCAAAAAAAAAAAATATCAAGAACCCTGCATGCCTCCTCCCCCACCACCACGATGATCGACAACCGGTCCCCAAACCCAATCTGAGGCTCCTATCTTCAATCATCAAAGCCTTCGTAATGGGATCTTCATAACCTCCATCTTCTTCCTCATCCTCGGCTTCGCCACCTTCCTCCTCTTCGTCATCCACCGTCGTCGGAACCAATTCGACCTCCTCTCATCTAGGTCCGAAGCAATTGGGACCATTATGCATTTGGACCTCAGTTCTGAGTCCAAGTCGAGTCTGATACAACCGGCGAGGATCTCATTAATGTTGATATGTTGATGAGGTGTCTATTGAGACCATGATCACTTGTGCTAATGAAACTTGAGGTACCTAACATGTGGAGAAGTAGTAGTTTGTCTCTGTAATTGTTCTTCAATTGTTCTACTGCCTAAAGTCTCGTCTTTTTTGTTTTTGTGCATTTCTGTTTTAAACTTTTAGTTAGGTTGAATCTTAGATAAGTTTTAATGTTGGGTCGGAAAGAACCATTAGTTTGGACTTTGAGTGTGAAATCACAACATGGGTTCTCTTGTTTGACCACTGTTCTAGCTACAAACTACTTTGATCGGTTCAGTTCAAGCTTACCAGAACAATACAGTGAAGTGAAAAAAATTGGTGCGCTACCACTTAGGTTTTTTTTTTTTTTTTTTTTTTTTAAGAAATGCAAGTATCCAAGAAATCACTGATTGAGACTCAAAATAGCTTCATTATAGATTCTAGAGCATATTAGGAAAAAGGGCCACCTAAGAATAGTATTTAGAGAAAAAGCCTATACTTTGCAAAGTTCATAAAAAGGGCAGTTTATACGACAATAGGACCATTTTTCCCTTAGAAAAAAAAAAAAATCTTTATTACTTATTTTCTTTTCTGACGGAGCGTGGTGGGCTACAATTATGGATATATTTGTCTAACCAAATACAGGTAATCAGTCTATCCTCTATACTCTAAGGTAAACAGTTAATTTTATTCACAATCATTTCTTCTCAACGTTTAAGCTATCTAGAAAATATCAGAATCACTGAAAAAGAATTAAAAGACAAAAGAGAACAATTGAAAAAATTAAAAAACTATAGAGAAAGACTTAGTAAGAGCATACCAGATTATTGGGATCTGATTTTCAGATTCACCAAAGCAATCTATTTTCTGGAAGAACAAATCACATAACTCAAGCAAGTTCTTAGCATAGAACAAGAGCCTCTTAATATTTTGAGCCGCGGTTAGTGTCGTTGGTTTGATCCGCCCCAGTTGGTATCAGACCCTGTTTTGTTCAAAAACAGGTAGAAGAAAAAAAAGGTTTTATGCCACAAAGTTGGCTTCTCTTAGCCAACAAGAAAGAATCTAAGCTAAAAATTTACCAAGCCTTTTGTATAGAAAAAGAAAGCGATAAGTGGAACTCGTGTTTTCACACAAGACATATCCAAGAAAATCAATATTCCATTGAATACGTCTGCAGAGTTCTAAACACTCTATACGACGAACAAATTCATCTCCAGAAAGAGATAGGAGTAGAAGAACTTGATCAGTCAAGACCAAGTATAGTTGATTTTCTAAAGCACTTGTCTAAGAAAGAATCTACTAAGAAAGTAACAGAACAACTCGAGAGATTTAATCGTAAGATTAATCAACTCGGAGAAATACAAGCAAACTAGCAAAGCTTGAAGAAAAGCTAGATTACTTAAAGAAAAACAATATCTTGTAGATATTGAAAAGAAATTAATAAGATCAGAGAATCTTGCTAACAATATTAATCAGCAAGCAGCTGATTTAAGTAAAACTCAAGAAGACTTGAGAAAACTTTTAGAAACTCTTATATCCAGAATAGGATGAATCTAAGAGTAGATCTAAGAGTAAAAAGGGAAGATGAAAAAGCCCTAAGTCTTTATCTTCCTACAGAAAAAATTTCAGAAAACGTAGAAGCTATAATACACTAGCAAAATTATAGCAATATATATCTCCAAGAAATAGGAAGAGATATAGAAGAGCAATTTCAAGAATTGAAAGCAAGAATCTCAAATCTACAAAAAATTGTAGAAAAAATGAAAGAAAATCCTATCGTTGAAAGAATCAACGAAGAAGAACTAGCTCATACAGTAGCTAGTAAAATTATCATACCTTCTCCAAAGACAGAAAGCGGGTTAAAATTCAGTAAACCCAAATTACTCGAATGGAAAGAATCCAGAACCTCCAAGAGAGACATGAAAATGTTAAGCAGAATACTCAGTAAGAGATATACACTACCAGAAAAAAGGTTTTTTCCGACGAAATAAAAAAAAACGATCGACGACTAAAAATTTTCGTCAGTTATTCCATAGAATAGCCGACGATTTTATTTTTCGTCGGTAGAAAAACAAAATCGTCGGCCATAGTTTGGGAATAGCCGACGATCCTTTTTTTTTTCGTTGGTATAAACAAAAATCGTCGGCTATATTCAGATTTCAGTGGACGATTTGGATTTTCGTCGGCCTTTCTCTGAAACATTAGCCGACGAAAACCACTACAAAAACAAAGGGATTTACCGACGAAAAAAAAAAAACAGCCGACGAAACTTTTTTTTCGTCGGGCAAAAAAAAATTTCGTCGGCTATTCCAATAGAATGGCCGACGAATTTTTTTTCCGTCGGTAAAAATTAAAAATCGTCGGCTATTCTTCGAGAATGGCCGACGATTTAAAGTTGTCGTCGGCTATACTCTGAATAGAATAGCCGACGAAAATTTTGTGACAAATCGTCGGCTATTCTACGAGAATGGCCGACGATTTAAAGTTTTCGTCGGCTATACTCTGAAAATGAGTATGGCCGACGAAGTTGGTAATTTCGTCGGCTATAAGTCTTTATATTTTCAAATCTGGGCAGAAGCTGCTCATTTAAAAAAAAACGGAAAAAAAACGGGAAAAAGAGTGAGAAATCTGTGGGTATTGTTGAAATCCGTCCTCTCTTACATTGTGGAGCTATATATAGGTACGTATATGTGTATATATGTTGATTTTGAGTTTTAGTTGAGTTGATTTTGAGTTTTAGTGATTTTGATATAGTAAGTGATTTTTTGTTTTGTTGTTGTTTTAGTGTTAGAATGTATGTATATATGTTGATTTTGAGTTGTATTTGAGTTGATTTTCAGTTAGAGTATAATTATGTGTTTTAATTTAATAATGTTATTTTAATTAGTGTTAAAATATATATAAATTAATATGTTAATTAATGGTTGTTGATAGTGTAATGAACTTAAATAATGGTTGTTAATTAATGGTATATATATATATATGAGTTGCTGTTGATAATAATATATATTGTAATATATATGTGTTAATTAATTTATTATTAATTAAAGTTATACATATATATTATTATCAGGCTATATATGGATCGAGATAAGAGTTGGATATCGCTTCCAAGGCATGACCGACGATACACTACAGGAGTTGTGGATTTTATGCAGTTCGTCGAGGAAAATGCAAAGGGGAATTACCATTATTGCCCGTGCAAGAAATGTAAGTGTCGCAGTGATATGTGTCGATTTCCGATTAGGACAGTATGTGAGCACCTAAAGAGTAATGGGTTTTAGCCGAAGTACACACGTTGGATATATCACGGTGAGCCATCATTAGATGGATCGCATGATCATGGGCAGTATTTTGAGGCGGGCAGTAGTAGTACATCCAACGATTCAACAATGGCATTCGTCAACGACATGTTTCTTTTTGAAAGCGGTGTACGTGGGGAACAATATATGCATGACCCGGTGCAGCCCTTCCCACAAGTTGTCAACACTGTTGCCTTTGACAAGTACAACAAGCTGATTGCATTGCAACAGACCCCTATGTCTTCAAGTTCTGAGAAGACAGTTCTTGAAAGTGTGATGGAGGTAATGAGGATTAAAGTCGAGACAAAATCGACTATCAGGTAAGTGGATGAATATCTACAGTACACTTCTTCTTATTGGAGGAGGGTCATCGTAATCCTACCAATCACCGTAAGGTCCGAAGTATCCTCAAAGATATAGAGCTTTCCTACATTAAGATCCATGCATGCGCATTTGACTGCGTTCTCTTCTGGGGTAAAGATGCAGAAGGGAATGACCTTGCTAGCCTTGACGCATGTCCGATATGTCATTCTGACCGATATAAGTTGACGGGAGCAGGCAATAGGAAACCTGTGAAAGTGCTTCGGTATTTTCCGTTGAGAGATAGGCTTGAGCGGTTGTACATGTCAGAAACCACTGCAAAAACTATGAGATGGCACGGTGAGCGGGACTTGGGAGACGCAGATATCATGACACACATCTCTGACGGAGCGGCTTGGAAGCATATAAACAATGAGTTTCCTCATTTTGCGTCAGATGTCAGAAACGTCAGGCTCGGGCTCTCAACCGACGGGTTCAACCCTTTCGGCACCATGAGTCTTTCATACAGTATATGGCCGGTGATTTTGGTACCTTACAACCTTCCTCCGTGGATGTGCATGAAGAAGGAATATAATATGTTGACGTTGTTGATTCCGGGGCCTGGTTACCCAGGGAAATGTCTCGATGTGTATATGAGACCATTGATTGAAGAGCTTAAGGTATTGTGGGACGTTGGTCATCCAACTTTTGACAAGTACAAGGAGGAGACGTTCCACATGCATGTCATGGTTATTGGTACCATCAGTGATTTTCCTGCTTATGGGATGTTGTCGGGCAGTATTGTTAGGGGATACAAGGCTTGTCCAGAGTGCCTCAGCGATTATGGGAGCACCCCTCATTGCAACAAGATATGCAGAATGGGTCATCGTGTGTTCCTTCCGGCGGATCACCACTGGCGTTACGAGTCCGCCGCATTTGATGGAACCGAAGAACACGGTGGTCCTCCCAGAAGATGGACGGGAAGAGAAATTTTAGCAGTGCTTAATGAGTACGATTTTGGGCCCCTCAGCAATCATCCCGATATTGTAGAGGAAATACCTGAAAGACCTGAGCAGTACAAATTCTGGACACAAAAGAGCATATTGTGGGAACTCCCGTACTGGTGTGAGTTGTTGATCCGTCACTTCCTAGACGTTATGTACATAGAAAAAAATGTTTCTGAAAGTGTGGTGGGCACAACGCTGAACTTGGAGGGGAAGACAAAAGACGGTCCTAAGGCTCGCACTGATCTGCAAAACATGAATATCAGAAAACAACTATGGTTGAAATAAGGGAAGAGAAAAATGCCTCAAGCTCCTTACACCGTCAAGCCTGAGCATAAATCAGAAATTTTCCATTGGATAAGTCGGGCCAAGTATCCTTCAGGCTTTGCTGGAAATATAGCCAAGTGTGTGAACAGACAATTCAACAATCTTTACGGGTTGAAAAGTCATGACAATCATATCCTGCTACAACGTCTCTTCCCTGTTTTCATTCGACCGTTCCTTCCCCGTCACGTTGTGGGGCCGTTAGTAGCGTTGGCAAGATTTTTCCAGAAGGTATGCACACAGAAAGTGAGAAAATCTGACCTCCGGGAAATGCAACAAGACCTCGTTCATATCATGTGTAAATTTGAGATGATATTTCCTCCAAAATTTTTCGACATCATGCCTCACCTCATGATCCATCTTCCTCGGCAGTTGTTGCTTACCGGTCCTGTGCACTTCACTTGGATGTATCCGATGGAAAGATACGTATTTTACACCTTATGTTAATTTCCTCATCAATATATGTGATTTAGTATTAATGTATTATCATAACAGTTTAAAAACTTGATTTATAGGCAACTTGGACAATACGGTGATTTTGTCCAAAGCAGATCCGCACCTGAAGGATGTATAGCTAAAGCATATATTGCGCACGAGTACGTCACCTACCTGAAGCTGTATTTAGGAGCGTTACATGAAAACATACCGGAAGATGTACATTCACAGTTCAATCTTTCCATACTCTCCGACGATGTTGTACTCGGTGGAAAAATGCAAGTTTCCTACAAGTTGAAAGATTATGAGGTAGCCATTGCACATTGGTGGGTACTAATTAACTGTTTAGAAGTTCAGTTTTGGAAGAACATGCATCTAAACTGTGAACAAATAGGAGGTGATCTCGATTACCACAACCGGACATTCGCAGAGTATTTCGGCCGCTGGGTACGTAACTTTAACATTATTCTATACGTATTTATATATTATTGTGTATAATTATTCATATTTATAGTTGATTCTGATGGTTGCAGATGGACCTTATTAAAAATGATAATCACCCAAATTGGTCGCACGAACTCAGACTTCTAGCGATGAAGCTGATCTATTCAAAAGTTTATGCGATGTGCAAGGTGAATGGTGTGTTATTTCGATGTGAAGAGAGAGACGTCAGACTGAAAACACAAAATTCAGGGGTTATGGCACATGGTGGGGATGATGGAGTTGACTATTACGGTGTTCTCCATTCAGTTGTGGAACTGCATTATGGGGAAAGCATGAAAGTGCACCTTTTCAAGTGTAGATGGTTTGACACACGGCCGCAGAGCATGAAAACCGATCAATACGACATAACTTCTGTGAACACTAGTACATCATGATATGAGGATGACTCGTTCGTTTTAGCCACATGGGTGAAACAAATGTTTTATTTTGATGATCTCGCCAAGGGTGACCCGTGGAAAATAGTCAACACTATCCACCATCGCAACATTTACCGGGCGTCTACACTTGGAGTGGCTGAAGAGAACGAGGAAGGTGGCACCGCGTATCAAGAGCCCAACTCAAACGGTATTCCTGACTCCTCTTTTATTCGCCTAGACACGCCGATGCAAATTCGACGTGAAGAGCCACTGCTTGTTGATGTTGATCCAAATAAAGAAACTAACGAGGACTCTAGTGGTGAGGAAAGACATAGATTACCCCTATCGAGCAATTCAGAAACCGAAGAAGACTCATCCGATGATTCCGATTACAATCCGACGGATTAAGTAATTTAGATGATGTAATCATTTCTTTTGTAATCCACTAATTTCTAAAGACAACTCCGATTCTTAAAAAAAACTAAGAAAAACCTGCTTGTACCAAGATATGTTTAACTAGATAACTCACATAACCTAAGCATATTCATAAAGAATTTTGCCTTGATTCCTTCATTCAAGTCTATCGTCTCGACCAACTCATCTATTTTTTCATTTGAGTCAGACGGTTTCCAGTCCTTCGAGACAGAGTACAGTTTTCGGTGCAGATAAACAGCACTGCCAACTGAACTTTGCTTGAACTTCCTTGCCAACTGTTTTTTTTTTTTTTTCATATAATAGCCGACGAAAATTTGTTATTTCGTCGGCAATACTCATAATAGCCGACGAAAAATTTATTATTTCGTCGGCTATAACTATATTGAAAAATACATATTTTATTTTAGACAGAAAACGACAAAAGAATAGCCGACGAGTACGAGTCTCTCGTCGGCTATGATTTAAAAACAAAAAACAAAAAATGACCATATTCTATTTTCTATCACTAACGATAAACCGTTGCTTCATCCTTCAAATGCAAAAATATTGTAAAGTAAGATATGACCGAAATAATGAAATACGTCTACGGTTGAAAAATGACAAGATTCTGATAAAATCTGAGTGTCGAAAGATGCGATCAAAGGTTTTATTCCTTCGTTTCCCAAATGGTAGTGTTACCTTCGGTAAATATTTTGAGGAAAATTTTTATACGATTAGTTGCATCTCATCGATTTGAAACTATTAGCTGTTGAAGGTCAGGCCAAAAAACGTCATTTAGACAGTCCAATTACCATTTCTAAACGTTCAGAGGTTTGACTTATCCGGTTGACCGTTCCGATCGAGCCTTTAACGTTGTCAGCTGAAGTTGGATTTTTTTTTCCATACATGTATTTAATCTTAACGGTGATATATGACGGTTGGAATAGATTTTCTAAACTTTTAGATTCAAAATCAGAACATATGCACTAATGTTCCTTAACTTGTTTACCAAGTGTTTAAGTGAATGTATAGTTTCAAATAGTTACTATACGTAGGCTCTTCAAATGTAAAAATGTTGTGAAATAAGATATGACCGAAATAATGAAATACGTTTACGGTTGAAAAATGACAAGATTCCGATAAACTCTGTGTGTCGAATGTTGCGGTTAACTGTTTTTTACTTTCGTTTTCCTATGGGTAGCCTGACATTCGTTAAATCAATTTTGTAAAATTTTTATATGATTAGTTGCGTCTCATTGATTTGAAACTATTATCTGTTGAAGGTCAGGCAAAAAAACGTCATTTAGACAGTCCAATTATCATTTCTAAGCGTTTAGAGGTTTGACTTACCCGGTTGAACGTTCCGATCGAGCCTTTAACGTTGTCAGCTGAAGTTGGATTTTTTTCCATACATGTATTTAATCTTAACGGTGATATATGACGGTTGGAATAGATTTTCTAAACTTTTAGATTTAAAATCAGAACATATGCACTAATGTTCCTTAACTTGTTTACTAAGTGTTTAAGTGAATGTATAGTTTCAAATAGTTACTATATGTAGACTCTTCAAATGCAAAAATGTTGTGAAATAAGATATGACCGAAATAATGAAATACGTCTACGGTTGAAAAATGACAAGATTCCGATAAAATCTGTGTGCTGAATGTTGCGGTTAACTGTTTTTTACTTTCGTTTTCCTATGGGTAGTCTGACGTTCGTTAAATCAATTTTGTAAAACTTTTATATGATTAGTTGTGTCTCATTGATTTGAAACTGTTATCTGTTGAAGGTGAGGCCAGAAACCGTCGTTTAACTAGACTAATTTCCGTTTTTAAGCGTTTAGAGGTTTGACTTAGTGGTTTGACCTATAGTTTAGCCGACGAAAATTAAGGTGTCGTCGGCTAAACTCTTGCGATCCGCGCCTTTTTATTGTTCGTCGTTGGATGGCTCAGATCCAACGGCTGTTAATTTTCCAAAGTTTAGCCGACGATGTTCATATAATAGCCGACGATATTCAAAGAATAGCCGACGAAATCTTTTAAATCGTCGGCTATTTTCTAAGTTTAGCCGACGAAAATTATATTTCGTCGGCTAAACTCTTGCGATCCGCGCCTTTTTATTCTCCGCCGTTGGATGACTCAGATCAGACGGCTGTTGATCTTCCAAAGTATAGCCGACGATGTTCATAGAATAGCCGACGACATTCAAAAAATAGCTGACGAAATATTCTAAATTGTCGGCTATTCGCAAAGAATAGCCGACGAAATCTTCTAAATCGTCGGCTATTCTTTCTGCTATAAAAGCTGAAACTCACTTTCTCTCCTCCTCCGCAAAAACTCCTCCTCCGCTCCTCAAATCGGCCGCTCTCTTCCTTCAATCCGCCGCTCTCGATCCTCCTCCTCCTCCTCAAATCGGCGCCGGCGTCCGCTCTCCTCCTCCAAAACAGATCCCGAAGGTTTTTTTTTGTTTTTTTGTTTTTTTTTCAATTTATTTTATTGTATAATTTGGGTATATAATTTAGATATTTAAGTGTGTGTTAAATTGTTATATATATTGGTTATATGTATAAATTGTTAGATTAATTATATATATAAATTTATAGATTAATTATATAAATTGTTATATATTTGTTAATATTGCATATGTTAATGTATATTTTAATTGTTATATATAAATTGTTAAATTAATTATATATATAAATTGGTAGCCTAATTATATAAATGGTTATATTTATGTTAATATATAAATAGTTATTTGTATGTATATATATGTTAATGATGAAATATAGTTATATTTGTATATAAATGGTTATATTTATGTTAATGGTTAGTATTATTTAAAATTGGTTAAAATTTAAATATTAATTTGTTAGTATCTTTTAAAATATGTTAGTATTATTGGTTATTATATTAATTAGAATTTGTTATTTAATGTAATATAATTTAATATTAATTAATGTATTAATGCCTCAAGCTCCAGATGGCCGATGCATTTAGACAGTTATTCGGAGGCCGTCGTTCCAGATCTTGGGGTACTGGAAGTTCTAGCGGATCCGGAGACTCCGAGAGAACCCTTAGCCAGCCTGAGAGGACCACCAGCCAGCCTCAGAAGATCTATTCATCCCAGCCGCGGAGGAGTGTGAGCAGCCGGCACACGACCCTTTTATCGGCGTGGCGGCCGTCGAGCAGTTCACGTCCCCCTCTCCGGCCAGATCTTCCGAGATGTAGTATGCAGCTATTTCAGAACGACATAGCTCCAGACGTTCATCAGGTCCGTATGCCTGAGGTTCATCGGGAGCCGATGACGAGTCCTGCGCCGTCTGCTGCTGACTCTACTGAGGGGCCTACTCCCCCTAATCAGCTGTACCTGCCATACAACATTCCTGCCATACCCGAGGTCGACGAGCGTGGTGTGCCCATATGGCCTGCTAGGCCTCAGTACGTGAGTGTTGCGGAGGCATACCATCATGAGCCATTTGAGAGACCTGAGATCCTGATTTCGGCAAGATTAAAAGGAAAGTCGACAGACGGGTCATCGAGTTCAGGTAACATTTGATTTTATTAATTAAATGTTTTATTAAAATTAACGCACTAATATTCAATTTTATTAACCAATCGTCGTTTATGTGATAGGGACCGCCGCTAGCAGTTCAAGCAGGAATACCAGAGGTGTCATATGTTTTGATACGTTCAGGAAAAGTGTTGAGACCAGCGGGAGGATCCAGATCAACGAACCCCCTAATCAGGATGTTCAGGGGAAAAAACATCGCGATTACGCGGGTTGCGTGGGAGCACTAATTAGGGATAGAGTCCCTATGTTGTGGACACGGTGGGCTGATGTGCCGGAAGAGATCAAGAGGGAGGTCAACAACGCGGTGTCGGTGAGTAATTTAAAAAACTTAATTTCTTTATCGTAATATTTAATAATTTTCGGTATTATTATAATTTTAAAACTAATAAAATATTATCTTTCAGGCATACTTCGAGATTGCCGAACACAAGCAGGCTTGGGCGTACGCGATGCAGAACTCGAGGTACGTTGGGAATTCCTCATCTTATAATTTGAAATATTTTATGATATTAATAATATTTCTAATGCACTTTTGTTTTTTCCGTAGGTTCAAAGAGTGGAAGAACGAGCTCCGTACCCACTTTACCGAATACGACAAACATGGTCGTATGGGTACTCCAAGAGAGTTCATGTTCAGGGAGTACGAGTGACGTTGGTTGAAGACAGTAGACTTCAACAACCCAGTTATGCAGGTAAATACTAAACTTAACTATAAATGTTTATTTTGTTAATATTTTAGTTATTAGTTTAATTATTTTATAATTATTACACTAATATTTTTTTATGCATTTTTCTAATATTTTATTATTTATTTGGAGGAACGGTCTCGGATAAACTCTGCGAACCGCCGCCGTAACACAACCCCCCATCATGGTGGTTCTAGGCCATTTTCACAATATCAGGAAGAGGCGCTTAGAGATCATCCTTCAAGCAACCCGTACGTATAGACGTTCAAGAAGGCTTATCCATTAGCGACAGAACAGCTTGTAAGTCGTTGATTACGATTTTAAAAATTTAATTATTAATTTTACTTAATTATATATTTGTTAGAATATTAATTATTTTTTTTTCCCATTCAATTATGAGAGGGTGAACCGGGCCGAAGAAGAAGCGTTGCAGGAAGTAGTTCGGGAGACACAACCAAACATTTCAGAGGAAGTTCTGCAAGAAGCCCTGAGCCAGGTCGACCGATCGAATGTCCAAACTGCAGCGAGGATATTCGACGCAGCCTTCCCAGAACGGTCAAACGACTACTACTGCTGGGGTTTGGGAAGTTCTGGAATAGGGGTCCTGAAGACCACTAAGGGAGCTCAAAAGAAGGGAGGCGGGGACACCCAACAGATGAGGGGGGAATGCAGAGATTGGCAGAAGAAAATGCAAGATTGGCGGCCCAGTTCCAGAGATCACAGGGGCAACAACGCAGAACACAGCAGTATCATTTGGAAATGTCAAGTTGGCATGCTGAATGCGAGAGAATTTGGCGACAGAACTACGCCGGCCAACAAAACTGATGGTATGCTATGTTCGCGGACAACAATGCCGACAACAAAACTCATTCAGCAGGATAATGAGCATGATGGACAGCAGGATGCTGGAGATGACGTGGTGGACTTTAGTGCTTTAGGTGATGATTAGGGTTATATTTTATGTATATTGGAACAAATTAAATAAGTCATTTAGACGTGTTTCTTGTTGGTGTAAATGTATGGATTGTCATTGTGAATTGCAGGTTGCTTGGAATGGTAATTTAGAAATTAATTTAATTTTTTTCCCCAAAATGTAAGAATAGCCGACGATATTGGCATTATTTCGTCGGCTATAAGTGCTATAGCCGACGATTTTTACCAAATTTCGTCGGCTATAACTAATTAATGCCTCTTAAAATATTAATATATTCCGACGAAATACCCGATGAAATAGATGAAATCGTCGGCTATATTTCAGAACAAATAGCCGACGAAACAGAAGATATCGTCGGCTATAGTTTACGATATCGTCGGCCACACTCGAAAATATCCGACGAATTTCGTCGGATATTTTGCCAAGGTTTGGTCAACAAAATGAATTTTCGTCGGTGATAATTTTGGAATGACCGACGATTTCGTTATTTTCTTCGGCCATTCGTTTTACCGACGAATTATAGCCGACGAAAGTTTCGTCGGTAGAAGGAATAACTGACGAAAATTTGGCATAGTAGACGAAATTTTTTTCGTCGGCTATTCTGTCCGATCTGGTAGTGATACTATTCCAACGTGTACAGCTTATTAATGCTCAAGAATTTGAGTATAATGAGATTGAATCCAACGTGAGAGAAGCTTCAGCTTCTAAGTTTAGCTTCAACGAAATCTACAAAAGATGATCGTTTAAGCTAGATTCACATAGATTCAAGATACTCGAATTAACCATTCCAGCAACTGGTGGAGAAACGGATATAAGGTTAATCACTCCAAAAGAAGTGAGTGAAGCTTTCCAGAGAAAATATAATTACATGCACATTGGTGCAGTGCAGGTATCCATAAAACTCTTAACAAGAGATGGGATAGACTGTTCGATCTTGTGCATTTTACAAGACGACAGGACCGAATTTAAGAAAACTCTGTTAGGAACGGTGGAAGTATCCTTATGTAACCAAGTTGCATACTTTAGTGTTTTTCCAAACTTCAGTACTACTCATCTAAACGATGCAGCACATTGTTTGAGATTGAGAATCAAAACAGATGAAATTTCCATGAAGCAAGGAATGATGGAATTAGCTGTAGGTTATAGAATTTACTACAAGCTAATGAGTTCCAATGTAACTCCCAATACCAGGTTTATAAATAGTCCTGGTACCACCACTTCCATCCTTACTAATCCAAGAAACAATTCCCAACAGAAACATATCACCAAGTGGGATGAAGTCTCATTTCCTAGAGAATGGAGTTTGGCTCCCCCTGAGAGACAAATGCAAAGCACCAATGCATCTATCTATGAGGATACTAGAGGAAAAATAAGCCTCCAATTCCATAGACATTCGTTTGCTAACTATGAGCAAGCAGGCACTTCAGGAGGAATTCAGGAAGAGAACTTCGAAGAAGAAGATTTAAAAAGACCCATAAGAATGTTTAAAGAATTATATGCATAAGCAGCAACTTGTGAATCCATAGAAGGATTAGAAGAAATCATAAGAAAACTCTCTTTATCTCAAACAGATAAAAAGAAAAGAAAAATACTTCCCTACCAAGCCGCTAAAGAAGAACCCGGAGAAACCTCTGCAAATGCAGAAACACCCATGGATGAAGAAACCCCCATGGAGGCAGAAACCAGTAGTACCTCAGCAGGACCGCTAAGAGGAAATACTATAATCCAAAACATTATCAATAACCCTACGCAGATTATTAGAGAAGATAAGGTCAAACTTCCTAAAGGGCAAGCACTTAAGGGAAAGTTAGGGGAACGAAGCTCTCAGAAGTACATTCCTACATAACCAAAATGGGGACAACCAGTCTCCGATAGAGGTGTTTATCTAGACCTAGACAGTGTAGGAGATAAGAGAAAAGCAATAGATAACTGGGTGGCTAGTGTAAAGCTAACCCAAGCATTACTCCTATCCAAATTCTCCTATGAAGATGCTCATGCATATTTTGAATCTACCTTAACAGGAATAGTCCAGAAATGGTACAATTCCTTTAAGTGAAGTTCTAAATTGCATGAATGGGAACCCAAGCTAGCTCGGACTAACCATCCGATGGACTTTGCTATTCTCATATATGGACAGTTCTATGGAGATATAACAGGGCATAGTGAGCAAGCGAAAGAAAGAGCTAAAGCAAATATCCAAAAATTAAGTATCTGTAACATGAGATACTTTGAAGAATATACAAATGAGTTCCAAAATTACTACTGTACAATAGGCGAATTAAATAACGATGAACTCATTAGAACCTACTACAGAAAATTACCAGAACCATAGAATAATGCTGTAGCACAATCCGTTGAAGAAAACCCTCCTTTTTGTTTTACTATTGGAGGAATAGCAGAAAGAGTAAGAGACCTTTTAAGAAAGCAATGCACAGAAAATCAGAAAGCTAGAACAGCTAAGAAACAACTCAGAGAAGTTGAGAACATGTGTCCAAAAATATTAGACACTCCAACACAGTGGGGATGTCATACTTACATAGAAAAAAAAGCATAAAAGCACATTCAGAAATAAGAAATATAAGAATAACTTTAACCCCAATAAGAGGTATAAGTTCAGAAAAAGTTTCAACAAAAATAAAGAAAAATCATCTCCTAGAAAGAGATTTTTTAAGAAAAAACCAAAAAATAGAAATCCTACAAGAGAAACCAAATCTTGCAGATGTTGGCTCTGCAAAGCAGAAGGACACTATGTAAATGAATGCCCTAAAAGAGAAAAAAGAACCTATAAAGCTCTCATAGCTGAATATGATGAAGTCATAGAATATGCAAATTGAAAAGGTTTCGAAGTAGCCTATTTTGATGAAGAGAATGAGTCTATATATTCTCTTGAGTACTCTTCAGAAAGTAACACTGAAAGCACTTCATATGATTCTGAAGAAGAAAGTCAGCGACCTATATTTATGTTAATCCAGAATTGGAAACAAGAAAATACTGATAGTATCAGTAAATTAGAATTTCTACCAAATCCTGGAATATTTACATGTGACTATTGTGGTTGTTACGATGATAACACAGTACCCATGTATTGTAAGGAAACGGGAGAAACGTATCATAGAGAATGTTTCATAGCTGAATTAAGAAGAAAGACAAAGGAAAATGATGCGCACTTATTGGTAGATCAAGAATATGATACATTCTATGATCAAAAGCAAGAGAAAGATCTCGAGGATGAATTCGAGAAAATACAAGATTTTGAAAATGACTCTAAGAAAATGAAGTTGATGACTTCATCGAGTCAGGAACCAAAAAAGATACCAGCAAAAGAAATCCCAGAACCCCCTCAAGAGATGATCAATCATTTCATAGAAATCTCTGAGAAAGAGATACAACCAGTAAAGCGAGTACATACAAGCATATACAGTAACTATATCACCATAGGACTAAAATTTCCTGGATACAGAAAATATCATCTACATGCCTTTGTAGATAATGGTTCAGGATATAGTCTTGCTAGAAAATATGTCATGCCAGAAGAATACTGGGAGAAGGCTGATAAAGAAGTCACTGGAATAGGAATGGGAGAAAACGAATTCAACATGAAATACATAGCTACAAATGTCGGAATTTCTATAGGAGGAGGAACTTTTCTCTTCCTCTTGCAATGTGAGGCTCAAGGAGCAGATATGCTAATAGGAAATGATTTCCTTCTTAGGCAAAAGTTAATTCAAACCATCGAAATGATTGGGCTTGAAAAGAACAATAGGTTCTACTGGGAACCCAGACTTATCAATGCAGTCGACATTGTCAATAAAAGCTTCAATGAGCAATATCAGAAGTCGCGAGCAAACCGTGGTGATCATAACCCTAACTCAACCTACAAACCAGTGGTGCAACCGATACTAACCTTAAAAGAATTCCAAGAAATTGTACCAAATGAAGCAACAAGTACAGAAAACTCAGACTCAGAAGAAGAACCTCATGCAAAAAGCTCAGATGGTAAAGAAGAATTCATCAAAGAACACAATTTAAAAATATATATAAACAAAGTAAAGCAAAAGAAAATCTCTAACCTTGCCGAAATAGAAAATCTACTTAAGCCTATAATTAGTGAAGACCCTCAGCTATACTGGGAAAGAGATCCAGTATATTGTCAGCTGAAAAATGCATGACGCAAATGCCATATGTCATGTCAAAGTCATTCCTCATTATAAAAAGAGGATAGAAAAGAGATGGAAAGCCAAGTTCAAGAATTTCTTGAAAAGAAACTAATTAGGCCTTCAGATAGCCCTCATCATGCTCCTGCATTCCTGGTTAGAAACCACGCAGACCAACTAAGAGGAAAAACAAGAATGGTAATAGATTACAGAGATGTCAATAAGAAAACAGTAAAAGATGGCTATCAAATAGTACAAATAAGAGTCCTTATAAATAGGCTAAAAGGAGCAAAGATTTTCTCAAAATTTGATGCAAAATCTGGCTTCTGGCAAGGAAGAATGCATCCTGATTCTATAGCCCTAGCAGGCGTTGGAACACCTCAAGGTCATTATGAATGGCTTGTAATGTCATTTGGGCTCAAACAAGCACCATCCATTTTCCAGAGAAAGATGGATAACATCTTTAAACCATATTCAAATTTCTGCATAGTTTACATTGATGACATTCTGGCCTTCTCTAAAACTATGAATGAGCATCTGAAACACCTTGAGCAAATTTGTAAACTCTTGGTCCAAAAAGGAATCATACTAGGACAGAAGAAAATTCATCTCGTAAAAGGAGAAATAGACTTTCTTGGTATACATGTGAAAGATGGAGAAATTCGTCTTCAAGAGCACATTGTTAAGAAATTAGCCAGTTCCCTGACGACATGCCTGATGCAAAATCTCTTCAGAGATTTTAGGAGTTGTTAACTTTGCAAGAGACTTTATTCCTCAAGTAAGTGGTCTCACTGCACTTCTTTCGCCAAAAACAAGTTCAAAGAAGAAATGGTCATTTACAATGGATGATAGTAACACCGTTAAGAAAATCAAAGAACTTACAGATTACCTTCCCCTTTTACAGTTACCAGAAGAAGGTGACTTGATCGTTTTGCAAACAGATGCGAACAATTATTACTGGGCAGGAGTAGTTTTAGCAATCACACCAGATACAAATCGAGAAAAGATTTGTAAATTTATGTCAAGAAAGTTCAATCCAGCAGAATTGAATTATTTCACAGGAGATAAAGAAGTTCTAGCCCTGATAAAATCCATTAAAGGAGCAGAAGCTTTTTTAGGAAATAAGTTCTTAGTAAGAACCGACAACAAAAGAGTAAAAAACTTCAAAAACTATAAACTCACAGATGCAGCTGACAGAGGAAGAGTTCTTAGATGGCAAATATTTTTAACACAATATGATTATGATGTTGACATGGTTGCAGGAGACAAGAATTATATGTCTGACGCTCTTACAAGGGAAATGGCAATGTTCGAGAGAAGTGAAGGTCGAAACCCTACAAGTAGGAGACCAGAACCCGAAGAAAGAAGAAGACCTAGTTTTGAAGAGAAAAGAACGGAAGAAAGAAGGAAACCAGACTTAAAAGACAAAGAAGTAACTCAGGAAAGAAAATTAAAAGCAAAAACCATGTGGGAAAGATACAAAGGAGGAGATAAAATAGTTGGACCTCTGCATGATGGACCGGGATACCAATACATAGTATCCTACTCTTCGGCAGAATCAAGCAAGACCTCTGAGAAAAGGCAAGATGTTGAAGAAAACCAGCCAAATCCAACAGGATGGGATGGTTACAATAAATTCACAGCACCTTCACAAGGAAAGACTCCTGATGAAGATGAGAAAAAGCTCTTGGAAGAATTCCTACAACACCCTAGAAATGAAAACGCTTGGGATAGAATCCCACGAACGCCTAATGCACCCTTTCAGGCAATGAAACCAGGTTATGATAGGCAAGTAGCCTAAAAAAGAAAACAGTCAGTGGTAGCAGGAACAACCATGATAAACAACCACCCAATGAGGATATATGAGAGGCTAGTCTTCAGAACCAGTAAAGATTTACAGTTCAACCAGAGGGTTATTATGGATAACCTCTTGACCGCCTCCAGAAATCAGAATGAAGCCCTAGTTCTCCAAGCTTTAGAAGCATTAACTGAAGAGCTTACCGACAAAAAAATGGAAAAAGAGCCAGAAAAGGCCATTTCCTATCTTGAGAATCCTAAAAGTGCAAAGATTCCAGTTAAAGCTTTATCCGAAGTAGAATGGCTTCGTTTTCATAATCTCTTAGGTGATGTTAAAAATAGAAATATTCTTCAAGCAACGCTATTAGCAGTAGCGGGTTCTTATTATGGAAGATATATGGTTGATGTTCTAGCAGAACATCCCCAGAAGCATAAGTTATGGTTAGTAGAGAATGGATTTGTTCGTAATCTTTGGACCATAAATAATAAAGACCTAGAACGTCTTCCTGAGAAAATTTATGAGTCTGTCAAGAACGTCTGACCAGAGGGATGTGTCTTCAGATTGAAGTTCATATCGACCCCCCCAGAATGGACTACTGAAGAAGGACAAAAAACCTACATCTCACGGTACCATTATGTGAGAATAGTTCAGGGAAGCACCCGAAGAAACAAGTCCTCTAGAAACAATGCAAATCCAAACCAGAGCCTGTCATGGATGAAAGCGATAGCAATAGACCTCATGAGGAAATTAATCCGAAGAAACCAGTATACCACTCTCCTGGCAAGCGGAGAAAAGATAATAGTCATCAACTATGATCACCCTTCGCCTGATAATTGTGACTTTTTCAAAGCCTTAGAAAGGCAAGAGATAGAAGGAACACTGTCCACCTCCAAGTGGATGGAACAAGTTGAAAAAGAATACAAGCATACAGTTCCTTATGACTCAGACATGGAAGAAGAGGAGGAAGGAGAGGGCTCCACAACAGGAGCATCTTTTCATGACGAGGAACTACACAACATCGAGAACAAAATGGAAGGATAAGCTGCCGAAGAATAAAGACACAAGCTATAGATAGTGGTTTGCCAGCACTAAAGCATTTGATGAATAAAGGAAGCTGCCGACGCTTGAAGACAAGTTTCTTTTGAATTATAGAGGCCCGCGTCTTTATCAACTTTAACTAAAGATAAGATTCCTCTTATCTTCAGTTTTCAGAGGCATTTTGAAGGAAGCCTTGAAATCTAGGGCCTATATAAGGAATGAAAACTTTCAGAAGAAGGCATTCGAAAAAATCAAGGAAGGAAGAGCAGTCTGAAGTTTGAGAGCTTAGAAACTTGTGAGAGAAGTGTGAGTTGAGTTATGAGATAAATAGTGTGAAACTGTATAGACTATTACTACTATTCAGATCAGTGTGCAGTGGTGTGCTTTATTTACAAGTAAGTTGGTATTTACATATACAGTATGAGTAGCTAAACAGCTTTTAGCTATTTACCCAAGAGTGAGGCTTTGGGTTTGATATCTTTATCTTCGTTAGATTAAATAAATCTAAGATTATGCCCCATATTCTGTCATATGTTTTAAATATGTTTATAAGTTTTCAGTTATATGTGTTTAAGAATTTCGCTTTGAGCCATTTTTTAGTAGGTTTCATTTAAACTATACTTTCGTGATTTAAGATTAGTTTTCCTAAAAACAGCAGTGATTCTGGCATAACTAAGTAGCCAGTCAGACAGGAAGTCGTTAGGTGAAATTTTGGCATGTTGAAGGCTAGTTCTTAGGAAAAATAATCATTTTTCATAAAAAGAATAGTTTATTTAACTATTTAAAATGGCACAAGTGTAATTCTTTGTTTTCATGGATAAAATAAGGGCAATACAAAAATACAGGCCTTTTTTATAATTTAAATAAAACTTTTGCCCCTTTTTATAAAAGCTCCCAGGTTCTATAGGCTATAGCCTCACAATTCAAAAGTCCAGCTTTGTAATAAATTACTGTATATACCAGTAGACAGTTCAATTTGCTAAACAAAAACAGTGAAATCTTCTAGTTTTATGTTCCCACATCAGCCACCTAATTGTACCCTCAATCGCTGTAACATCAAAGGGCCATAATCAAAATTATATTGTCAAGCACCTGGCAAATGCAAATTGTCAAACATGATAGAACTTATATGTCTAGGTTTTGCTTATTAGAAAATCTGATAAAAGTTTCTATTTGAAATTTTCAACCACGCCAGAAAATTCACAGTTTCAGTGGGAGGTTTTGGTGTTTACGGCAACAAATAATGTAAAGAAACTCATCTCAATTGAGTATTACACTCCAACAACAAGGAAACTAAAGTAATATCTAACAAAAAGTATATCGAAAACTTCAATTGAAAACATAACATTTCAAACTCTAATCATAATCTAATTAAATAGAGTATTTCCCAAACTGCTACTGTTGTCTGTTTTCTCCCCATGCTGCGTATCAAAATCTTCTCCCCCTTACTGTTGTCTGTTTTTTCCCAATTGCTTCAGACCCATATCAGAGGAGGTCGAACTGGTTCCGGCGACGGTGGATGACGAAGAGGAGGAAGGTGACGAAGTCGGGATGAGGAAGAAGATGGAGGTTATGAAGGTCTCATTATGACAGCTTTGATTATTGAAGATAGGAGCCTCAGATTGGGTTTGGTGACCGGTTTCTGATCATCATGGTGGTGGGGGAGGAGGCATGCCGGGTTCTTGATTTTTTTTTTTTGTTGCAGGAAGTGTTAGTTCTTGTTCTTAAGCTGTATTTTTATAATTATTTATGAAAATTCTTAAGAGTTGCATTCTTTGAGAGTTTGAGTTCTAATTTATATGGATTGATATCTAACGGCAGTAACATAGCTAACGGAAGTAACAAAATTTATTTTTTGTTTGAGGAATATGGTTTTATTGCGTTTGTTTTTTTTTTACTCTAGTATGATGTGTAAAAAAACTACACGTGGCGATGTGTAAATGGCTTGGCAGACCACCTGTTAATGTCCAATGGTCCTCTGGGAAGACCGAAAAATTTCTCGAGGATCAATTGCCATTGAATATAATATTGTGGATTTTTTTTTTTTAATAAATAGATAGTGTGACTGTTCTAAAGTCATGATTTAATGAAATTTCGTAATCATAACACTAAAATAAATTTATAAATGATATAAGAAAATTCTATAGATAACTGCACTAACTAACTAACAAAGACTCAAAGAGTGTACTCTCAAGATATGGAAACAAGGTTGCACATGTTATTGTTAGTTGCACATGTTATTGTTAGCCCGGATGAATGGGGTGTTGAGTAGTTAAAGAATCACTACCAGATCTGAGTGAATAGCCGACGAAAAAAATTTCGTCGGCTATGCCAATATTTCGTCGGCTATACCTTCTACCGACGAAATTTTCGTCGGCTATAAGTCGTCTGGAAAACCCCGTCGGTAATACAATGGCCGACGAAAAAAACGACATCGTCGGCCATTCCAACCTTGGCCGACGAATTATGGCCGACGAAAATGATTTTGTCGACCAAAGCTTGGTCAAATATCCGATGAAATTCGTCGGCTATTTTCGAGTATGGCCGACGATTTCGTCGGAATATATTAATATTTTAAAGTTATAGCCGACGAAATTTGGTTTCGTCGACTATTTGTTCTGAAGTATAGCCGACGATTTGGGCTATTTCGTCGGCTACTTCGTCGGAATATATTAATATTTTAAAGTTATAGCCGACGAAATAATGTCAATTTCGTCGGCTATAACTGCATTTTGGGCAAAAAAAAATACCGGATCGGAGGAGGAGAAGGAGGAGGAGGAGGAGGCCGGAGGAGGAGGGGAAGGAGGAGGAGGCCAGAGGAGGGGGGGAAGGAGGAGAGAAAAAAAGCGGGAGGAAGCGATTTAAAAGATTTAGAAGGAGAATAGCCGACGATTTAATATATTTCGTCGGCTATACTTTGGAAAATCAACAGCCGTCGGATCTGAGCCATCCAACGGCGGACAATGAAAAGGCGCGGATCGCAAGAGTTTAGCCGACGAAAATTATATTTCGTCGGCTATGCTTTGAAAAATCAGCAACCGTTGGATCTGAGCCATCCAACGGCGGACAATAAGCGGATCGAAGGAGTTTAGCCGACGAAATATAATTTTCGTCGGCTAAACTTAGAGAATAGCCGACGATTTACAATATTTCGTCGGCTATTCTATGAAAACATATTAAACTGTCTTTTTGAGGCCCTAAACGAACTCGAAAGCCCGAAAAGACCCACACGTCGTGGCAAAGCGACGAGTTTGATTCCTGGCGTCGTTCCCTTTCCGAAATGGTATCAAAATCGTCATTCGGACGCCGGACGCCGAACGCCAAATCTGCCATAAACCGGGTTTTCACTTGCAACGGTCAATCTGCTCTTCAATTTTGTCGGAATCTTATCATTTTTCAACCGTAGCCGTATTTCATTATTTCGGTCATATCTTATTTGACGACATATTTGCATTTGAAGAGTGTACGTATAGTAACTATTTGAAACTATACATTCACTTAAACATTTAGTAAACAAGTTAAGGAACATTAGTGCATATGTTCCGATTTTGAATCTAAAAGTTTGGAAAATCTATTCCAACCGTCAGATATCACCGTTTAGATTAAATACATGTATGAAAAAAAAATCCAACTACATCTGACAACGTTAAAGGCTCGATCGGGACCGTCAACCGGGGGAGTCAACCCTTTAAACGCTTAGAAATGGTAATTGGCCTGTCTAAATGACGTTTTTTTGCCTGACCTTCAACAGATAATAGTTTCAAATCGATGAGACGCAACTAATCGTATAAAAATTTTCCTCAAAATTTTTACCGAACGTCAGGCTACCCATAGGAAAACGGAAGTAAAAAACAGTTAACCGTAACATTCGGCATACAGATTTTGTCGGAATCTCGTCATTTTTCAACTGTAGACGTATTTCATTATTTCGGTCATATCTTATTTGACGACATATTTGCATTTGAAGAGTGTACGTATAGTAACTATTTGAAACTATACATTCACTTAAATAAAATTTAATTTTAATCATAGCCGACGAAATCAAACCTAGTACTCGTCGGCTATATAGACTTATAGCCGACGAAAATGCCAATTTCTTCGGCCAAACTTTCAAAAGTTTTCGTCGGCTAAAGTTTCAGAGAAAGGCCGACGAAAATACAAATCGTCAACTATTCCATGGGAATGGCCGACGATTTTTTTTGTTTACCATCGAAAAAAAAATCGTCTGCCTTTCTATGGGAATAGCCGACGATTGTTTTTTTTTACCGACGAAAATAAAAATCGTCGGCCATTCTTGGAAATAGCCGACGAAAATTTTAAGTCGTCGGCCGTTTTTTTTTTTTCGTCGGGAAAAGTGTTTTTTCTGGTAGTGAATGGACTTTTTTTTGGCTTATATAAGCTGTCGATTGTGAAAACCCTCCGTTTAATGTGGTTCCTAGAGAGTTGAGTGCCTCGTGTCCCGTGTGTTTAGTGTGGGTTTGGAATGCACAGAAAGTGTAAGTTGGGGAAAGGAAAAATTGAAAATGAGTGTTGGGGAGGCATAACTGCCAAGGAAACGACGTGTCGTACCTGGACGCTTCGCCCAACGACGAGTCGGAGCAAGGGGTATAAATCTGAGAAACGCCGCAGAATCGAAAAGGAGAGTTGGGAGGGACATGGTGGTGTGGTCGTATCCACCGACGCGGAAGCAGCTTGCGGTGACGGCCTTCTGTTTCGTGGCCGGGATTTCACTGTTCGGCGTCGGAGCTCACCTGTCGTTGAAAAACGTGGGCCCCCAACAAGAACGAGTCAAGGCTCGCAGGGAGTTCGTCAAGGACCAACTAAGAAAGCTTTTGGATGATGATTGAGCCACCTGCTTGTTTTGATTTTGGTGAGCATTTTAGAATTTTCAAGGCCTTATTAGCGCTCAGAAATTTGTGATTCTCTTGCTTTCTGTTTGGTTAGTGTCACCATGGTTAATTCATATAGTACTATGCAGTTTTGTACATGCTTATTTGATAGTGAGGGATCAAAAATCAACACAATCGTATTGGGTTTCGCCCCTGCAAGGCTGCAATTACATATTATAGTCTGGCAGATTAGATTAAGGTAGTGATGTTCATTGTTATCAAGTGTAGAAGCACATTCATGTTCTCAAACTCCGAATTTGAATGGATTGAGTTAAGGTTTAGAACTTTAGATGTTCAATTTTCAACAGAAACACGTTTGGTTTTGCCAATGAGATTGATGAATCGATGATCACCAATCCAAAACAATCTAAGTTGACACTACTGACACACATCACCAGTGTTTTTTATGCATGAATTTGATTAGCTAGATTAGGTTCGCGAGCAAGTGGCAGCATTGGTTGATCATACGGTAATCAAGATTGCAGCAAATTTGCTATTTGAAATGTGGTTCTCTTACTGAACAAAAATGCATGGGAGGCATCTGTAGCCCCAAAGCCAAGGAGTTTCTTGGTGGATACTTGGAAGATTTGTATTAAATAGTTGTATGGAATTTTATCACGAATATGAGATAAAAAGAATAAGAGGCGGCATAATAAAAAGAAAATACGAGGATTATGAGTAATCGTCTATATAAAGGGTCCACAATTCTTCTCTTAGAGTAATTCTGTTAAGGTACTGACCCTAACGCCCTGGATCTCATAAAGAAGAAGAGGGAGAAGAGAAAATTATAGCTAAGAAATGTAAATTCAATATATTCTCTGATGCCTTACAATTGGAAAATACCAACTAATATAGCAGAATAGTCACCAACTCTGCCACGTGTTGGCTAGACATTATCCAAGCCAGCTCACTACTACTGACTCAGTCACCAACGAAACTAAACGTACAAGTAAATGAAACGTTGCGTTTCAACATAAAACATAAAATAGAATCATAACATTACCGCGCCCTTTCAAAACGAACTTGTCCTCAAGTTCCCGAAATTTTAATCCTCACCACTACTGACATTAGGCTCTTCCTCATGCTGCATGGTATTATCATCCATCAATTCAACATAAGCATCAAAAGTAGGGTACCTTTCCATGATCATGTCTGCACTTTCCCAAGTGGCCTCATCTGTAGAAGTGCCTAGACACTGTACTAACCACTACTCACTAACTACTCCCCTCTTCTTAGTTGTTTTCTTGTCAAGTACACAAGCTGGTTCTCACTTGGTATTCTCAGAATCCGTGAAATGTGGTAATTGTGAGTGTACGGTGGCAGCTTCATCAACTGTTTTCTTCAACAGTGATACATGGAACACATCATATATTTTAGCAGTGGTAGGAAGTTGCAATTTATATGCTACCTTGCCAATTTTTTCCAATACAGTGAAGGGACCATAGTACCTTTGAGTAAGGACTAAAATATCTTCGATAACCTCGATATTTCCTCGAAATTTCCGTTTTTTTCAAACATCGATATTAATACTCATATCTTTCCGATATTTTACTTTTAGTCTATTTTTTTCTAAATATACAATTTTTATATAAATTTTTGGTAAAATTTCCATCGATATTCGATATTTTATCGAAATTTTCATCGAAATTTCTTTTTTTCAAACCATCGATATTTCCGTAATCGTCGATATTTAATACCTTGTTTTTGAGAGAGCTCGTGAAATACTCTTTTTTGCAGTGAATGTTGCTTGTACGGCTATAGCTTTAAATAAACCTTGTCATTAGCTACAAACTCCCTTTCTGAGTGCTTCTTATCATAGAAAAATTGCATCCTTACCTGAGCTATTTGCAGGTTTCTCTTTAAAGTAGCCAATAAAGCATCTCGGTTTCTGAGTTCTGAATCCACTCTTGCCACAGCTGTTGAACTTGGTAAGTATGGAATAATTGATAGAGGAGGGTAACCATACAGAGCTTGAAAGGGTGACATCCGAGTAGTAGAGTGATAGGAAGAATTATACCACCATTCTGCCCATGGTAAAGCCTTAACCCACTCATGTGGTTTTTCCCCCACTACACAACGCAAATACTGTTCCAATGTCCTGTTCAAGTTCTCTGTTTGTCCGTTTGTCTGAGGGTGATAGGCAGTGGATGTACTCAACTTAGTCCCGTGCAATTTGAAGAAAGCTTCCCAAAACAGACTAAGGAAAACAGGATCCCTATCAGATATTATATTTTCAGGCATGCCATGCAACCTGAAAATCTCTTACATGAAGGCTTGAGCCACTGAAGCCGCAGAATAAGGATGAGATAGAGGGACAAAATGAGCAAACTTACTTAATCTATCAATCACCACCCAAATCACAATTTTACCTTCAGAAAGTGGCAAACCCTCAATGAAATCCATTGACAATTTAGGCCATGCCTTCTATGGAATAATATTTGGTTGTAGCAATCCCGGAGGTCTCACTGTCTCATAATGGTTAGACTGGCAGACATGACAAGCAGCTATGAACCTTTTAATATCAGCTGAAATTCCAGGCCAAGAAAAAGTCCTTGTAATTCTTTTATATGTTCGCAGTCTTCCTGCGTGATCACCAGTAACCCCACCATGTAACTCTGACATAATCTTTTTTCTCCACTCACCTTGTTTTGGCACATACACTTTCTCCTTATAATACAATTGTGAATTCACCAGTTTATAATTTTTTTATAGCAGAGTCATCTTTTTCCAACTTTTGTATAAGCACTGTAGCTTTCTCATCAGTAAGACAAGCTTGATGTATTTCCATCACAAACTGATGAATAGGAGAAGAAACCCCACTCAAAACAAATAGTTCCACCTTTCGAGACAAAGCATCCTGTACCACATTGTTTTTTCCAGCCTTATAGTGAATGCTATAATCATTTCGCATCAACTTTAACAACCACTTTTGTTAAGCTGGAGTAGTGATTCTTTGCTTTAGGAAATATTCAATGGTCTTGTGATCTGTATGAATTTTAAAATGTTGTCCCAGTAAATAAGGCCTCCAATGATGCACTGTTGAAACTACTGCTAACATTTCCTTGTCATACACTGAGAGAATTGAGTGCCTAGGTCCAAGAGTCTTACTAAAGAACGTTATTGGATGTCTTTCTTGAGATAAAACAGCTCCTATCACTACAAGAAAAAAGGACTTTGTCGACGAAAAAAAAAAAACGGCCGACGAAACACTTTTTTCGTCGGCAATTCTCAAGAATGGGCGACGAAATTTTTTTTCGTCGGGAAAAAAAAAATTTCATCGACTATTCTCATAGAATGGCAGACGATTTTTTATTTCGTCACTAAAAATGAAAAATCGTCGGCTATTCTACAAGAATGGCCGACGATTTTTTCCGTCGTCCCTAAATTTTTTTTTTCGTCGGCTATACTCCTATAATGGCCGACGATTTAAAGTTTTCGTCGGCTATATAACTTTTGGAAGAATGGCCGACGAAGTTGACAATTTCGTCGGCTATAAGTCTTTATATTATCAGATCTGGACAGAAGCTGCTCATTTGAAGAAAAAAACGGGAGAAAGAGTGAAAAATCTGTGGGTATTGTTGAAATCCGTCCTCTCTTACATTGTGGAGCTATATATAGGTTTGTATATGTGTATATATGTTGATTTTGAGTTTTAGTGATTTTGATATAGTAAGTGATTTTTTGTTTTGTTGTTGTTTTAGTGTTAGAATGTATGTATATATGTTGATTTTGAGTTGTAGTTGAGTTGATTTTCAGTTAGAGTATAATTATGTGTTTTAATTTAATAATGTTATTTTAATTAGTGTTAAAATATATATAAATATGTCAATTAATGGTTGTTGATAGTGTAATGAACTTAAATAATGGTTGTTAATTAATGGTATATATATATATATATATGAGTTGATGTTGATAATAATATATATTGTAATATATATATGTGTTAATTAATTTATTATTAATTAAAGTTATACATATATATTATTATCAGGCTATATATGGATCGAGATAAGAGTTGGATTTCGCTTCCAAGGAATGACCGACGATACACTACAGGAGTTGTGGATTTTATGCAGTTCGTCGAGGAAAATGCAAAGAGCAATTACCATTATTGCCCGTGCAAGAAATGTAAGTGTCGCAGTGATATGTGTCGATTTCCGATTAGGACAGTATGGGAGCACCTAAAGAGTAATGGGTTTTGGCCGAAGTACACATGTTGGATATATCACGGTGAGCCATCATTAGATGGATCGCATGATCATGGGCAGTATTTTGAGGCGGGCAGTAGTAGTACATCCAACGATCCAACAATGGCATTCGTCAACGACGTGTTTCCTTTTGAAAGCGGTGTACGTGGGGAACAATATATGCAGGACCCGGTGCAGCCGTTCCCACAAGTTGTCAACACTGCTGCCTTTGACAAGTACAACAAACTGATTGCATTGCAACAGACCCCTGTGTCTTCAAGTTTTGAGAAGACAGTTCTTGAAAGTGTGATGGAGGTAATGAGGATTAAAGTCGAGACAAAAGGGAGCATCAGGCAAGTGGATGAATATCTACAGTACACTTCTTCGTTGTTGGAGGAGGGTCATCGTAATCCTACCAATCACCGTCAGGTCCGAAGTATCCTCAAAGATCTAGGGCTTTCCTACATTAAGATCCATGCATGCGCATCTGACTGCGTTCTCTTCTGGGGTAAAGATGCAGAAGGGAATGACCTTGCTAGCCTTGACGCATGTCCGATATGTCAGTCTGACCGATATAAGTTGACGAGAGCAGGCAATAGGAAACCTGTGAAAGTGCTTCGGTATTTTCCGTTGAGAGATAGGCTTGAGCGGTTGTACATGTCAGAAACCACCGCAAAAGCTATGAGGTGGCACGGTGAGCGGGACGCGGGAGACGCAGATATCATGACACACATCTCTGACGGAGCGGCTTGGAAGCATATAAACAATGAGTTTCCTTATTTTGCGTCAGATGTCAGAAACGTCAGGCTCGGGCTCTCAACCGACGGGTTCAACCCTTTCGGCACCATGAGTCTTTCATACAGTATATGGCCGGTGGTTTTGGTACCTTACAACCTTCCTCCGTGGATGTGCATGAAGAAGGAATATAATATGTTGACGTTGTTGATTCCGGGGCCTGGTTACCCAGGGAAATGTCTCGATGTGTATATGAGACCATTGATTAAAGAGCTTAAGGTATTGTGAGACGTTGGTCATCCCACTTTTGACAAGTACAAGCAGGAGACGTTCCACATGCATGCCATGGTTATTGGTACCATCAGTGATTTTCCTGCTTATGGGATGTTGTCGGGCAGCGTTGTTAGGGGATACAAGGCTTGTCCAGAGTGCCTCAGCGATTATGGGAGCACTCCTCATTGCAGCAAGATATGCCGAATGGGTCATCGTGTGTTCCTTCCGGCGGATCACCACTGGCGTTACGAGTCTGCCGCATTTGACGGAACCGAAGAACACGGCCGTGCTCCCAGAAGATGGACAGGAAGAGAAATTTTAGCAAGACTTAATGAGTACGATTTTGGGCCCCTCAGCAATCATTCCGATATTGTAGCGGAAATACCTGAAAGGCCTGAGGAGTACAAATTCTGGACACATAGGAGCATATTGTGGGAACTCCCGTACTGGTGTGAGTTGCTGATCCGTCACTTCCTAGACGTTATGCACATAGAAAAAAATGTTTCTGAAAGTGTGGTGGGCACAACGCTGAACTTGGAGGGGAAGACGAAAGACGGTCCTAAGACTCGCACTGATCTGCAAAACATGAATATCAGAAAACAAGGGAAGAGATTTTGCATTGGATAAGTCGGGCCAAGTATCCTTCAGGCTTTGCTGGAAATATGCTTCGGTTTGTTCCACGGCCGTAGGCGACTCCAGTTTCTCGATGAACCGCCCGACTCTTTTTGTCTTGACGTCATCACGTGGGTCAATGTTTAGATCCGGCACGGGTGCATGCTGAGCGGATGTGAAGACCTCGGCCCGCTTCCTCCCGTGGGTCACGGCTTCTGTGTAATACTTGTGGGCGATCCTTTGGTCCCCGCGTATGGTAATGACTCCGGCCGGTGAAGGCATCTTCATCATTAACATATGGCCGACAATGAACGTTTTAAGCCTCCATAACCCTGGCCGACCGATTATGCCATTGTACGATGATAGGCAGTCAACAATGATGAACTCCAAATGCTCCTTTCTGGTTCTGTCTCCCTCGGTGAAGATGATCGGTAGGTAATCCGATCCCAGGGGCTGGACGACCTCACCGGAGAAGCTTATGAGCGGCTCGTTATCCTGGGATAACTTGTTCCTTCCTCTCTGCAATCCCTTGTATGCATCCCGGAACATTACGTTGACTGAGGCCCCGGTATCAATCAGCATACGACTGGTCATCCAGTGGTCTATTTGGACCGTAATGAGGAAGGGGTCGCTGTGCGGTTGGATCAGATCCTCCGGCTCTTCCCCCTCGTAAAAGGTGATCGATCTCTATCCGGTTTTAGCGGCCTGGCCGCTTCCTTCACCGAAGGCGTCCCACAGACGGCGTCAATTGTTTCTGCCTAAACCCGGGGGTCTAGTAGATACTTGATGAATCCACCTCTATCTCCTGCAATCCTGCTCACTAAGGGGAATACCGGGCGGGCCGGTCTTCTCCTCTCCGATGCCTAAGTTAGTATAGTTGGAATATATATAACCAAGACACGTATGTAAGCGGGGAGAGAGACGAGTTACCTCATAAAGAAGGTAGTTGGGGCCCATATATAGGTGGTTGGGGGTAAGGACTGGCCTTACTCTTCGATGTGGGACTGGTTCCCTTCTGCTTATACTTTCTAAAGCCCTCTTAGGCAGGCTGGCGCCCCCGGCCCCTGGGCTCCTGGAGGCAGGATAGAGTGCCAGGCCCCGAGGCCGGGTGCTGGTGATCTGGTCCCGACCCTTGGGCCGGGCCCTGGTGCGCTTGCTGCGGGTCTGCGGGCCTGCTGTAGCCTCTCTGCGGCTACTGTCAACAGAGCAGATTCTGACAAAATCTATGTGCCGAATGTTGCGGTTAACTGTTTTTTACTCCCGTTTTCCTATGGGTAGCCTGACGGTCGGTAAATATTTTGAGGAAAATTTTTATACGATTAGTTGCGTCTCATCGATCTGAAACTATTCTCTGTTGAAGATCAGACAAAAAAACGTCATTTAGACGGGCCAATTTCCGTTTTAAAACGTTTAGAGGTTTGACTTTGCAGTTTGACCGTCCCGATCGAGCCTTTAACGTTGTCAGATGTAGTTGGATTTTTTTTCATACATGTATTTAATCTTAACGGTGATATCTGACGGTTGGAATAGATTTTCCAAACTTTTAGATTCAAAATCGGAACATATGCACTAATGTTCCTTAACTTGTTTACTAAGTGTTTAAGTGAATGTATAGTTTCAAATAGTTACTATACGTAGACTCTTCAAATGCAAATGTGTCGTGAAATAAGATATGACCGAAATATTGAAATACGTCTACGGTTGAAAAATGAGCAGATTCCGACAAAATCTATGTGCCGAATGTTGCGGTTAACTGTTTTTTACTCCCGTTTTCCTATGGGTAGCCTGACGGTCGGTAAATATTTTGAGGAAAATTTTTATACGATTAGTCGCGTCTCATCGATTTGAAACTATTCTCTGTTGAAGATAAGGCCAGAAAACGTCATTTAGACGGCCCAATTTCCGTTTTAATTTATAGGGTTTAGAGGTTTGACTTCGTAGTTTGACCAAAGGTTTAGCCGACGAAATAAAATATTTCGTCGGTTATTTCCAAAGTATAGCCGACGAAATTAAATATTTCGTCGGCTAAACTCTTGCGATCCGCTTATTGTCCGCCGTTGGATGCCTCAGATCAAACGGCTGTGATTTTCCAAAGTATAGCCGACAAAATATTTAATTTCGTCGGCTAAACTCTTGCGATCCGCGCCTTCTCATTGTCCGCCGTTGGATGGGGGAGATCAGATGGCTGCTGAGCGCCTAAAGTATAGCCGACGACATTCAAAGAATAGCCGACGAGTCATATATTTCGTCGGCTATTCTTAAGTATAGCCGACGAATTAAAGCATTTCGTCGGCTATTATTAAGTATAGCCGACAAAATCTTTTTAATTCGTCGGCTATACTATCGGGTATAAGTTTGTTGCAGCCGAACCCTAGCCTCCATTTGCTGCATATTTCCAAAATGCAAGCTCTTCCTCTTCGACGTGCAATCCGGCCCTCCTCCCTCTATCTCCTCCACGTCGGCAGCCCCGGCCCGGCCCGGCCTCCTCCCTCTTCCTCCTCCAATCCGGCAGCCGCGGCACCTCCTCCCTCCTCCTCCATTTTTTTCCGGCCAGCCACCGTGTCCCTCCTCCTCCTCCGGCCTGTCCCTCCTCCTCCCTCCTCCGGCCGGCCTCCTTCTCCTCTGCCCGAATCAATGTAAGGTTTTTTTTTTTTTTCATTTATGTTAATTAATTGTTAATTTAGTTATAATTGTTAATTTAAGTATAATTTATGTTAATTTATGTATTTATGTTAATTTAGGTATAATTTATGTATTTATGTTAATTTAGGTATTTATGTTAATTTAGGTAAATTTTAGGTATTTATGTTAATTTAGGTATAATTTAGGTATTTATGTTAATTTAGGTATAATTTAGGTATTTATGTTAATTTAGGTAAATTTTAGGTATTTATGTTAATTTAGGTAAATTTTAGGTATTTATGTTAATTTATGTATAATTTAGGTATTTATGTTAATTTAGGTAAATTTTAGGTATTTATGTTAATTTAGGTAATTGTTTTCAAATTTATTTTAATTGTATAATTTATACGTATAAATTGGTTTTTTAATTATATAAATTGATAACTTAATTGTATAATTTAGCTTAATTATATATATAGCTTAATTATATTTAATTAGAATTTGTTATTTAATATAATATAATTTAATATGTTAGTATATAAATTGTTATATTAAAATATGTTAGTATTATTGGTTATTATATTAATTAGAATTTTTTATTTAATATAATATAATTTAATATCAATTAATGTATTAATGTCTCAGGATTTAGATGGCCGATGCATTAAGAAACCTATTCGGAGGCCGTCGTGGCGGCAGATCTAGAGGTTCTAGAAATTCCGGCGGTTCCGCAGACTCCGAGAGGACCGCTAGCCAGCCTGAGAGGACCACTAGCCAGCCGCGGAGGAGTGTAGATTCATCCCAGCCGCAGAGGACTGTGGATGCAGACCAGCCGCGACGGAGTGTGAGTGCTCGGCACCAGACCCTTCTCCAGGCGGGGCGGCCGTCGAGCACTTCACTTCCGCCTGCCGGTCCCTCTGTGGCTCCGAGGTTTAGTCGGCAGCTGTTTCACGAGGAGATAGCTGCCGACGTTCCTCAGGTTCGTATGCCTGAGGTTCATCGGGAGCCGATGCCGAGTCCGACTCAGTCTGCTGCTGACTCGACTGAGGCTCCTACTCTCCCAAACCAGCTATTCCTCCAGTACAACATTCCGGCGATACCGGAGGTCGACTATCAGGGTGTGCCCTTATGGCCGGATATGCCTCAGTACGTTAGTGCTGCGGAGGCATACCAGCAGCAGCCATTTGATGACCTTGACCACCTTATTTCGGCGAGGAGAAAAGGGAAGTCGACAGACGAGTCATCCACTTCAGGTAACATTTGATTTTATTAATTAAATATTTTATTAAAATTAACGCACTAATATTTAATTTTATTAACCAATCGTCGTTTTTGTGATAGGGACAGCCGCTAACAGTTCACGGAGGAATACGAGAGGTGTCATCTGTTTTGACACGCTCAGGAAAACTGTTGAGCGCAGCGGCAGGATCCAGATCAACGAACCTCCTAATCAGGAGGTTCAGGGGAAGAAAAAACGCGACTACTCGGGTTGCGTGGGGTCACTGATTAGGGACAGAGTCCCTATGTTGTGGATCCGGTGGGCTGATGTGCCCCAAGAGATCAAGAGGGAGGTGAACATTGCCGCGTCGGTGAGTAATTTAAAAAATTTAATTTATTTATCGTAATATTTAATAATTTTCGGTATTATTACAATTGTAAAACTAATAAAATATTATTTTTCAGACATTCTTCGAGATTGCCGAACACAGGCGGGATTGGGCGGACACCCAGCAGAACTTGAGGTACGTTTGTTTTTATGATATTATAATTATCTTATAATTATTAATATTTTATGATATTAATAATATTTCTAATGCACTTTTGTTTTTTTCGTAGGTTCAAAGAGTGGAAGAACGAGCTGCGTTCCCACTATAACGAGTACGACCACCTTGGTCGTATGGGCACTCCCAGGGAGTTCGTGTTCCGGGAGTACGAGTGGCGTTGGTTGAAGACAGTAGACTTCAACAACCCAGTTATGCAGGTAAATACTAAACTTCAGTAAAAATGTTTATTTTGTTAAAATTTTAATTATTAGTTTAATTATTTAATAATTATTACACTAATATTTTTTGATGCATTTTTCTAACATTTTATTATTTGTTTGAAGCAACGTTCTCGGATAAACTCTGAGAACCGCCGCCGGAACACAGCCCCCCATCATGCTGGTTCACGGCTGTTTGCACAATATCAGGAGGAGGCGCTCAGAGATCATCCTGATAGCAACCCGTACGTGGAGACGTTCAAGATCGCTTATCCACAAGCGACAGAACAGCTCGTAAGTCGTTAATTACAATTTTAAAATTTTAATTATTAATTTTACTTAATTATATATTTGTTATAATATTAATTTTTTTTTTCCCGTCCACTTAGGAGAGGGTCAACCGGGCCGAAGAAGAGGTGTTGCAGCAAGTAGTTCGGGAGACACAACCGAACATTTCAGAGGCAGATCTGGAAGAAGCCATGCGCCATGTCGACCAGTCCAGTGTCCAAACGACAGCGAGGATGTTCGACGCAGCCTTCCCAAACCGGACAAACAACTTCTACTGCCGGGGTTTGGGAAGTTCTGGACTAGGGCTTCTGAAGACCACTAAGGGAGGTCAAAAGAAGGGAGGCGGGGAGAGCCAGCATATGAGGGGGGAAGTGCAGCGATTGGCCGCAGAATTGGCGACCTCGTCCCAGACAGTACAGGAGCTGCGCCGCAGCACACAGGAGTATCAGGAGGAGATGCGCCGCAGAACACAGCAGTATGAGGCGGAGATGCGCCGCAGATCACAGCAGTATCAGTTGGATATGGCCGGTTGGCATGCCGAATGCGAAAGAATTCGGCAACACAACTACGACGGTCAACAAAACTGGTGCTATGAGCTGTTCGCGGCACAACAACAAGGCCTTCCACCCCCGCCCCCGTTTCAGCGGTTAGCGGAACCTCCAATGCCTCAACCTCCCGTGTTCGGTCAGCAGGATGACGAGCCTGATGGAGAGCAGGATGCTGGGGATGACCTGCTGGACTTTAGTAGTTTAGGTGATGATTAGGGTTTAGGGTTTATGTATATTAGAACGAATTTAATAAAAATGGTATTTAGACGTGTTTCTTGTTGGTGCAAATGCATGGAATGTTTTTGTGATTTGCAGGTTGGTTGGAATGGTAATTTAGAAAATAATTTAATTTTTTTTTTCCCAAATGTAAGAAAAGCCGACGATTTTGGCATTATTTTGTCGGCTATAATAACTATAGCCGACGAATTTTACCAATTTTCGTCGGCTATAAGATGTATAGCCGACGAAAATTACATTATTTCGTCGGCTATAACTAATTAATGCCTATTAAATATTAATATATTTCGAGGAAATAGCCAACGAAAATTAAGTATTTCGTCGGCTATTGTTAACAACCTATAGCCGACGAAAATTTATTAATTCGTCGGCTATTGGTTGTTAACAATAGCCGACGAATTAATAAATTGTCGTCGGCTATACTTAATGAATTTCGTCGGCCATACTCGAAAATACCCGACGAAATTCGTCGGCAATTTGTCCCAGGTTTGGCCGACGAAAAATATTTTCGTCGGTACATTCGTCGGCCATACTCTACTATAGCCGACGAATTCGTTTTTTTCGTCGGCCTTTAGTATAGCCGACGGGGTTGTTCCGACGACGTATAGCCGATGAAAATTTCGTCGGCAGATGGTATAGTCGACGAAATATAACCATAGCCGACGAAATTTTTTTCGTCGGCTATTCATCCGGATCTGGTAGTGTATCCCCCTTTCAGATGCATCACATTCCACTACAAAAGTTTTTGAGAAATCAGGAACGGCTAACACTAGTGCTGATATCAAAGATTCCTTGAGCTGTTCAAATGCTGCTTCTGATTCGGCACTCCAGCGAAAGCCATCTTTCTTCAACATGTTAGTGAATGGTTGAGCAAATGATCCAAAATTTCTGATATACTTTCTGTAATAACCAGCCAAACCCAAATACCCTCTGAGGTCCTTGATTGTTTTTGGTTTTGGCCAATTTTTTATGCTCTCAATCTTTGCTGGATCTATAGCAACACCTTCAGCAGAGATAACATGACCCTGATATTCCACCTTCGAGGCTCCAAAACTGCACTTGCTCTCTTTAACCCTGAGGCAATTCTGTTGTAACTTTTCAAACACCCATTTCAAATGTAATAAATGTTCTTCCAATGACTTACTGTAAATAAGTATGTCATCAAAGAAAACAAGTACCCCCTTCCTTAAAAGCTCCCTCAACAACTCATTCAACACAGCTTGAAAAGTAGAAGGTGCATTTGTCAACCCAAATGGCATCACCAAGAATTCATAATAAGCTGAATGTGTTCTGAAAGCAGTTTTGCTAATGTCCCTCTCACACATTCTGATTTGATGATAGCCTAATCTGAGGTCTAACTTGGTAAAAATGGCTGCTCCATGTATTTCATCGAACAATTCATCCACCACTGAGATGTTAGAAAATAAGTATTATAAGTATGGATCAAACTATGAATCACAATAATTATTACTATAACGTTATTCAGTGAAACTAAACAACAGAGAATAAATTCGAATTGAATGCTTCAATCAATTGTGAAAAATCAAAGTAGAGAAAACAATTCGATTTTACTAACTTGAATATTGAGAGAGGCTTGCTTGAATGCAATGTCCTAAGACAGAAATTCGTCCCTGCACTTCTGCTTGTGGAATCGTTTTGACGTCTGTCTCCCAGGATACAACTCTCAATCCAAGGTTTGCAGAAACCCTTGAATCTTTACTCGAACTTCAGTCTATGTTTCTCTCTTGTAAAGTATGGAAGATGTTTGTAAAACGAAATTAAGTGATTAAGTCAGATCATTCGCTCATCTTTTATAGAAGCAAGACGCATGTTCGGCGTTTTGAGCGAAACGTTGTCCTTTTCCAGAAACGAAGAGTTGCGTCTCAACTTGTCAAAAGGCATCTGTTCAAAAATTAATCCGATTTTACAAATAATTCCCCAGAGCCCAAAGAGGCCCAAGGCCCAAGGCCCAATCTTTGATTATTAATAATCATGTAAGCCACTAGGAGGCCCAAGGAAAATTTTCAATGAAACCCATTGAAATTCCCTCACCCAAACCCACTTCCATTTAATACTTTCTATGGGGTATCCCTTATTAAGAGTATAAGCCCTTAAACATCTTCTATGTGGGACTAATGTCCCACAAGGTTCCAACATGGGACAGGATACTTATCCTTCATTTAAAGGTCTATAGTCCACACACATTCTCCATGTTCCATCCTTTTTCTTTACTAGTAATACCGGAGAAGAAAAAGGAGACACACTTGGTCTGATGACTCCAGTGTCCAACAATTCTTGCACAATTTTCTTAATTTCTGACTTCTGAAAATGTGGATATTGATAAGGTCTGACATTGACCACTGCTGAATTGTCCAATAATTCAATTCTGTGATCTTGAGGTCTCGCAGGAGGTAAGCTGGTTGGTACTTGAAAAATGTCTGAATACTGCTCCATTAATTTTTTAATTTCCGGATCTATCACTGACTGGTTCTGAGTGGCTGTGATATGACTTAACTACACCATGACACCTCTCTCTCTTTCCTTAATAATCTAGTCATCGATTTGCAGCTCACTACAGTAGACAAAGTCTTTGTCTATCCCTGCAACACAAACTTGGTTTGATTTTTATGAAACTGCAACTCCATAGTTTCAAAATTCCAAGTTATATCCCCTAATGATTTGAGCCATTTTATGCCTAACACCACTTCACACCCAGATACAGGGAGAATGTAGAATTCATTTTCAAACTTGTACTGTTGTAGCTGTAACTCAATTTTAATCAACCCTGTTATTTTCATGAGTGCACCACTAGCTAACCTCACATTTAATGGCTTGATGTGTTGAATCTTCGCCTTCATTCTTTTGACCAAAGCAGGGTGTATAAAATTGTGAGAAGCACTAGTATCAATCAAGACATGAACCCTTTTATTGTACAAGTCCCATTTCAACTGCATAGTATCATGTTCACTTTCCCCTCCCATAATTTAAATAGTACTTCTGGTTCATCATCAACTCCTACTTCCGGAATTTCCCCCAAGCCTTCAATAGCATCAGGTTCAGGCACATCTATTTCATCATGTACTACTTCCATCACCATCACCTGTCCTCTCCTACAATTATGTCCAAGTCTGAACAATTCATCACAAAAGAAACACTGATTTCTAGCTCTTCTTTCTTAATATTCTGCTTGAGTAAGTCTCTTGTTACCTCCCCCATTCACAACTGGTTGACCCACAGGTAAAGCATTTCTCTGAGCTGCAACTGGAGGTCTAGATAGAATAGGTGGTGGTCTAGGTTGCCCCAATTGTTGCACATTATTGTTTCTTGGATAAGATGGAGGTCTATTATTAGCTCGAAAACCACTCTCTTTCTCCTCAAAGATCTTAGCTAGATCACATGCCTCAAACAATGCATTAGGCTTTAGAGCCCTCACATAAGCTTTTAACTCAGGCTTTAACCCCCCAATAAAAAAATATAACAGAGTCTGAGGTGAGAATCCATGTGTTCTTCTAGATAGCTTTGTGAAATGTTCTATGTATTGCTCTACTATTCCATTTTGATTCAATCTTCCAAGTGCAACTTGATAATCACCCAACCCGAAACTACTAAATTCCCTCATGAGAAAATCAGCTAATCCCAGCCAACTCTGTGGAAATTCATGCCTAAACATAAACCACCTGTCTGCAGCCTTATCAGTCAAATGCATCATCGCAATAGCTAACTTCTTTTCTTCTGGAACTTGATAGAAAGCAAAGAACTGTTCAGTCTTGTTCAACCACTCAGTTGGATCCCCATCACTAAAACAATGAAAGTCCAACTTCATTTGCTACATGGTTGGTAAGTTCGGGTCTCCATGAAATTGGTTATTGTTCGTGTCAGATTTTACTCCTGTCGAACTATCAACACGTGGGGGTGGCGGACGTAAGTTTCAGTCCTGATGCGAACGTGCCAGTACCTTCGGGTTAGGTACAACCTTGGTGGCGGACGACGTCTGGCGAGCGTGTTCGTCTGCTCCCTGCTACCTGACTTCTTGATCAAGCAACTGTACGCGGGCGTTGACAAACCGGCGTAAGGGCTCGAACAAGACCTAAGTAAACAATTACTAGGATTTCTCTTCAACTTTTCGGTAGATTGAGATATCTTACTTCGATCCTGGGATGCAAAGCAGAGCTAAGTATCAAGACCGCGGATGGCGTTCGTTCAACCTTTAGCAGATTGGGAAAGACTGTTACCAGGGTAACGACTCGATTTGTCACAAGGCGTGAAGACTGGACTCGATATGTCTCAGCGATGCTTCGACACGAACGCAAGTCACTTTCGACAACAACGGCAGGTATACGGCGACTGACGATGGTGGTGGGCGTAGGTTTGCGGCTTGGTTGGAAGAGTGTCGTTTGCAGTTGGTGGAAGGCAGTTCGCGAGAGAGAGTGCTCCGGAGAGGCTTGCAAGATTTGCAGGGCAAAAACTTGTAGTTGTATGGTTGAGAACCCATTCTACGTTGTCCTAGAGTTCTTTATATAGTGATCTCAAAACCCCAAATACGTATGTAACAAGTACATGGATTCTGATATCGAATATGATTGTATTATCTTAAACCATCTCCAAATCAGACTCTAAGAAGGACTCCAAATCCTTTCCTAAACGGAAACTGATTTAAATGAAATTGGATTACCCGCCAAAGGATGACCCTATGGGCTTCGGCCCACAGTCTCGGATAAATGTTAATTTAGGCCCAAACATTGCCCCCCAGCCTTCAAGATTAAAAGCCCATTGAAATTGAAGAAGGTTGAGAAAGCCCATTCAGACTCGTTTAAAAATCTGACGAATACGTCGTTCCCTCTAACCGATGCAACTTTACCAAATTGAGCTCGAAGGACTGTTCAATAAACCCTAAACCACTTCAGATCATACCAATTCAGAAATCCACATACCCCCTTTCAGATTCTATAAAGCCGTAATCCAGAAACGTGAAAACCAATCCGAAACCTCACAACGATCATCATGGCTCTAGAAATTAAACACTCAGAAGCGCTTCGCGGAAAAGAAAGAATTCAGAAAGCCGTCATCGAAGTCGGAAGTCCCTGCTGCACTTCACTGATCTCACCGGATGACTATAATCGTGCCGGACTGGGTCCAAGGCAAAGAGAAGTCACCCTTCAAGGCATGTCTTCATTCGCGGATTACTGCCGCCCACCTCCAATAGCCTTTCGCGATTAGGACATCAAGCTTCAAAAATGTTCAAGCCACTTCGAAGCCCCCATCACTACCGGTTGCTGGCCACTACCAACCTCAGAAATGATCAAGTGGTACAAAGCCAGACAAAAGATAGATGCCCTGAGATGGAACCGTGCTGGAATAACAGAAGTCCTCGACCTCTGTTTCAATCTAAACCAAAAAGGCGGAAATCGATGCGTCTTCTTGCCCCTAGTAAGCTTCTGGAATCCATCCTCCAACACCTTTGATTTTCGATTTGGTCAAGCTAGCGTCACCCTCCTAGACCTATATGCTGGGCTAGGATTTCCTCTGAGCGATAAACCCTTTGATGCGGATGATTATCCCCAAGACCGATTCCCATCCACCGTCATCACCCACACTGGCAACTTTAACTACCAAGCCTGGATGAGCGAATTCAGCAAGAAGAATGACGACATCGGAGGAATCGCCTTCCTTGATTTTTGGCTCAACAAGTTCATATTCTGCTCAACCGCCTCCAAGATGTCAAGAACTTACAAAAGGATGGCGGAAATCCTTTACGCCCATCAAGAAATAGGCCTTGCACAGATAGTCCTTGCTCACTTGTACCGGGGGCTCCACACCCTGACTATGAACCCTTTCAACCTCATAGTTCCCGGACCGCTTTGGATCCTAGACATCTGGGAAAACATGTACTTTCCGGGACTCGCCTCAGAGCCAAGAGCCAATGTACGGACAGGGCTATGCAGCATGTTTTGACATTCTATATCAGACGGATGCGCCAGACTTCTATTCAGAAGCTCAGATGCTGCTCACTCGCAAGCACCCTCATGCCCTAAAGACCGGCTTCTTCCCCTCTGCAGATCAAAGCAATGCAGGGAGAAGCCTCTTCCTGCAATGTATATCCATGGCAGATCTCCCACTGTTCAACTCAAACCGAGGCGCTCAGGGCTCAGAAGTGTATGCCCCTCATCTTTTCGCTCGCCAGTTCGGCTTTACACAACATGCCCCTTACCCACCAATCCAAAGTTGTAACATATTCTCAGCCTGGCGACCAAGCAAGAGCACTCCTGTGACTCCCAACGTTCCATGCTCCTCTTGCCTACGTCCAACAATCCTCCCCGCTCCAGAAGAATGCTTGGATCTAGTAATCTCCAAGGAAGCCACTGCTGACTACGAAACATGGTGGCAAGGAGTTCGTGGGAAAAATTTTCAAAAGGAGTCCCTCTACTACTTTGAAAAAGTATTCAGAAGACATCGCGAATGCCTCACTGACTACGACATCATGGTGTTCGACGGGGGTCCTTTGCACCCTGAACTCCCAATTGAAGAAGCTCAGGTAACCATTCACTAAGTTGTAACTCACCCTGATTATGGATAAGTATAGAAAAACCACTAACTGACTTTTCATGCCACAGGTCTCAAAGAAAGTGTTTCCTGCTGCAAAGAAAAGGAAAGCTCCTGCAACTCCTCCAACAGCACCCAGAAGCAAGAAAAGAGTAAAATCTCCTCCTCCAGTAGTCGAAGAAGAAGAAGAAGAAGACGAGGAAGACAATGTGCCAGTAAGTCTTTATTAATCCGCCAAAATCTATCATTCGCTAGCTGTTCTTTTAGACCAAGTTATAAGCCTGATGTAGTTGGCGAATTTCCTTTTTCAGGGACCAACTCTGAGACAGAGTAAGAGACCAGTTCCCATCACTACTTCCGCCCTGCCAAGACCAATCGAGATTTCCTCCGGTGAGTCCTCCAGCTCCACTAGTTCACCTTCAGGTGGTCCCGAGCCTGGACTTAGAGTTCCAGAGACTTGGGAAGAGATTTCATTCTTCTGGCGAAACTTTGAAACTTTCTTGATCAAAGTCGGAGGAAACCTCCTACTGATGCGACTCCACTAAATTGGCTTCCTGCTGATACATGTACCATTCGCACCCCTCTGGCCGCTCTCGCAACTCCAGCTTCCAATAATCCTCTGACCAGTCCGGCCCTCTCCGCAGGGAAAGCTGTGGAGGGAACTTCATCCGCCAGCGCCTCAACAGCACCAGCGATCGCAGCGAAAACGATAAGGGTGACACAACCGGAACCAATCCCTGGACCAGAAGAGATCGGGGTACCTGTAGAAGAATATCTGGAAGCAAACCCAGATGTAGTGATAGATGCAAGCCTGTACCAAGACGTGCCCCCAGCTTCACCCCGAGGCGAATCTGTGGGGCGAACCATTCCAATAGTGGAAATTCCGGCGGATACCCCTTCTGATTCAGAGGTACCCTTCTAACAACCCTTAATCAATTCAATTTTAGATTGTGAAAGTACTAACGCCCCTTACACCTACATTTCTTTCAGGTGACAGAGACTCCTACCCAGCCTAGGAGTACTGAGAGCGTTGGCGAACGAAGCCTGGTCCTGTTCTGCCCCCAGCCGAATGTTCAAGACAAGGGTCCATCCGTATCCAGCTCTCCTCAGACCGTCACTCCTAGCTTCCAGTACATCCCACCACTTAGCGACGATCCATTACTGCAGCCGCCGACTCCTCAGCAAGACGCAGCCGAATTACAAGAAGCCTGGGATCTCCTCAGCCAGGTATATCAAGAAGATCTCACGGATGCAAAAGTTCGTGAAAGGATCCACAGCGCGCTGCAGACCGTGAAGAACCAACTTCAAATCCTGCCCGCCATAGCTCAAACCAAGATAAAGGAAATTCTAGGCATTTTCCCCAATCTCCTTGCGACTTTCCAAAACAAAGCGAATGAGATCCCCAGACAGGAAGCCACTGCCCAGAAGAAAACTTCGCTCCTGTCTAAAGTTGTGAGCTCCTACTCCTCGCTGATGCTTTCCGTGGAACAAGAAGATGAAGCAAAAATCAAGCGTCTGGAACGAGAAAATGAGCATATTGACCAAAAGATAGCTCTGGTGCGAGAAAGGCAGCAAAGTCGTCTTGATGCAACAGCTGAACAGAGGACTCAGATCGCCGAGCTCAAGAGCGAGACAGAGCGGAGCCAAAAAGATGTATCGAAATCAAAGGCTGAACTCCAACACTTAAAGGCGAAACTTGCTAGACTAAGTTTTGAACTGTTTGAATTTTCATCTATTTTTGATAATATTAAACAAGTGTTCACCAAGCAACCCATACGCGAGGCCCAGACCTATCTGGCCCGTTCAAGCATTAGCATAGCCTTGATTAGTCCTTATCTACAACTGTCAATTTTTCAAGATACGGTCAATAGTCAAACTGACATTTAAAACTTGTGATTCCCCGTGCCTGCAAACGGTTGAGGACCATAAACACCTTCATTATTTTGACATGACCAATGATATGAAACCCTAATTAATCTCAGCCGTTAGATTTCACTCGCCACTCGCTATAAAATGAGGCCCTTAATGTCGAAACTAAGATCACCTCTTACTTGTTTGTTTAACATGCTTATTCCTTTCTCCAGTTTCTCCACCAAACCTCTATGGCTTCCTGAGTCTTTTCCTCCAGATCATATGGAGATGTCTATCTAAACACCTTGAGTCGTATAATCTGGTATTATATACATTCTAAGTCGCATAATCTGGTATTATGCCCCCTGGAGAACATGAAATATGGATAGAATCTCCAAAAGTAGGAGCTCTTCTATTGTTCTCCTGTGTATAATAGCAGATAGTGGCTTAGAACCCATCTGCCACCATGACGGTCACTTTCCTTCTGAGATCTTTCAGAATCCTGTTGGTGACCAAAGGTGGCCGTCGGCTGGCATCCACATCCTCATCCCTTCGCTCTTCTCTCAACCTTCAAGGCCTTCCCTTTGAGGTAAGGTTCCAAATAAAGGTATTGATGGCTGAAGAAGCTTACGGGATGGTGAAAGCGATGAGGATTGGAGCAAGAGATCGGAGGAGGAACGATACACATCTCCCTCCGAAAGAATCTGTGAAACAGATCCTCTTCTCTCTTTCGTTCAAGAAATTTAGAAGTATAGGCATTTATATAATTCTGTACTTGTAAAGCTCTTGACCGCAAAGTCATTCTTGAAATAAAATCAATAAAAATTTTCATATCATATTGACCTTATCGAAAAACAAAAATTTTTGCTGCTTTCCGTGTTGAATGAACAAAAATTGTTGAAAACCATAAACATTGATTCTCAATCAAACTAAGTAAACGAACCTTAAACAGATTCATAACAAGAGAAAGCGAATTACAAAACTAATGAACCTCAAGTAGATTCATATTCTAAACTCTGTAAATCGTTGGCGAGCTGAACCGCTGGCTGACTGAATCGCCAAGACTTCTGTAAAGAGTATCCCTTGTATTGCCCCCTAGTAACCTTAGGCTGAGGTGAAGTATGCTGCCAAAGCTAAGGGGACTAAGGCAGAGTGTTAGTATGTTGGTAGGAGGTCTTCGAGTTGAAGTTTGCCCCCCGGTCTCAACCATAGCGAGCGGCTCTTCATATTCCCACACGCTAGGGAAGTATTTCTTAAGATGACGCCCATTGATAGGGTTACGATGGACCTCACCCTCCAAGTCTCTAAGTTGATACGCACCTTTGCCAACAATCCGATCAATGACAAAGGGGCCCTCCCATTTGGGAGACCATTTACCACGTCCAGTATCTCGTTCGCCAAAGGGAAGCATAGCCTTCCAAACCAGATCACCTTCACCATAGGATTTACCCTTAGTACGTTTATCGTAAGCTCTGGCGACCTTTTTCTTCTCCAAGACTATGTTCTGTAAAGCATCTAGTCGCTGCTCATCGAGATCTTCATGTTCTTGAAACATGGCCTGAACGTAGTCATCTCCTATCAGCTGATGCTGCTCGCGAACCCGGAGTGAGCGAACATTGATTTCCAAAGGAAGAACAATATCATGGCCAAACATGAAAGCATATGGAGTAGTTCCTGCAGGAGTCCGTTTAGACGTACGATATGCCCAAAGAGTATTATCTAGCTCCGAATGCCAAGTTCGAGGGTTATCCGCCAGCATCTTTTTGATGATAGAAATAATCACCTTATTGCTAGCTTCAGCTTGGCCATTTGATTGAGCGTAGTACGACGAAGAGTGCAAAAACTGAATGCCATAATCTTGAATGAACGTCTGCGTATTCTCTGCCATAAACGCTGCTCCCCTGTCTGCTACAATACACTCAGGAATGCCATATCGGCAAATGATATTCTGAAATATAAAGCGAATGACTGTTGCTGCATCACAATTTCGAACAGGGATGGCCTCCACCCATTTGGTGAAGAAATCTGTGCCAATCAGTAAGTACTTATGTTGGAGAGAAGAGTTCGGATGGATTTCCCCAACAAAGTCAAGTTCCCAACCCCTGGCGGGCCAAGGTTTGATGATAGGCTGCATTGGGATATTAGGAATCCGTTGAACCGGTCCATGAATCTGGCAATCAATACAGCCTTGGGCAAAGCTGATGCAGTCTTTAAGGATAGATGGCCAAAAATAACCATAACGGCGGATTAGCCACCTCATCTTTGATCCACTTTGGTGCGAACCGCATACTCCCAGATGGACTTCGCGCATTAGCCTCTTGGCTTCTACGCCAAAGACACACCTTAGGTCCACACCTTCCTCACCCCGGCGAAGCAACTCATCACTCTTGAGTAGATAATTAGTAGCTAAGTACCTAGTTCGCCTGTCGGATGGGGCAGATGGGTCTTGTAAATATTTAATGATTGGTTGCCGCCAATCAATGTCAATAGTATCTAAGGTAGCAACCAGCCAATCGCCACGCTGTTCCCTTCGTGCAGCAAAAGATGGTAGCGTCCTGCGTTCTACTTTCAGGATGCGTTCTTTGACGCCATTGGCGAGGGTAATACCAGTGGCGAGCTGTGCTAACTCGTTAGCTGCAAAGTTCTTTTCACGAGGGACATAGTCGAGCACCACATCAGCAAATTGGTCTAACAACTCTGATGCTCGCTCCCAATAATGTATTAGGTGGAAAGATACGCATTTGTAGTCACCTAACAGCTGCTTGATGATTAGTAGAGAATCATCATATACTTCGATCTCTTTAGCGTCCATATCCAGTAGTAATTCCAGACCAATAATAAGGGCTTCGTATTCAGCCTGGTTGTTTGTGCAATTCCATTCCAACTGAAAGGAATAGGAGTGGCTTATCCCTGATGGACTCTGGATGCAAATTCCTGCACCCGCCAAAGAGTTTGTGCTACTTCCATCAAAGTACAGGATCCAGGGCACCGTTCCGACCATGTTGACGAAAGGGATAGGATCTTCAACCGATTCCTCTAAAGGATGATGAAGTAAGAAGTCAGTGACTACTTGACCCGTCATTGCCTTGAGCGGTGCATACTGTAATGAAAACTCAGAGAGAGCCAAGACCCACTTGCCAATTCTGCCACGTAAGATAGGTCGAGTAAGCATGTACTTGACCAAGTCCGTTTGAGCTACTACAATGGTGGTAAAGGAAAGCATGTAGTGACGGAGCTTGGTCGTGGCAAAATACAACGCCAAACAGAGGCGCTCGATAGGAGAGTACCTTGTTTTTGCATCCAAAAGGGTTCTGCTGAGATAAGAAACCGCTTATTCGACTTTCTTACCCTCTGTAGTAGTTTCATCCTGAGCCAAAAGCCCAGCAACAGAACTGTCAGATGCAGAGATGTATAACTTGAGTGGGATCCCTGATTTTGGCGGTCGTAATACTGGCGGACTGACCAAATATTCCTTAATCTTATCAAACGCCGCTTGATGCTCGGGTCTCCAAACAAAGTGCTCATCCTTTTTGAGTTTCAGTAAAGGAGAGAAAGGAGCAATCTTCCCAGCTGAGTTAGAGATGAAGCGTCGAAGAAAATTTATTTTGCCCAGCAAACTTTGAAGCTCCTTCTTGTTCCGAGGCGCTGGGGCGTCTAAAACAGCTTGTGCTTTATCTCCCGCTACTTCAATGCCTCTTTCATGTACCACGAAGCCAAGGAAATCACCAGCACGAACCCCAAAAATGCACTTGGCTGGATTCATTTTGAGCTGATGCTTCCTCATCCGCGTAAAAACATCACGTAGATGGCCAATATGGTCTAACCTGGATTTAGACTTAACCACCACGTCATCAATGTAAACTTCCAAAATGACTCTGAGGATGTCATGGAAGATTAAGTTTATAGCACGCTGATATGTAGCCCCTGCATTTGTTAGGCCAAATGGCATGCTAAGATATTCAAAGGCTCCGGCAAAGCCTGGGCAACGGAACGCAGTCTTGTGAATGTCCGGCTCGTAAATTGGTATTTGATGATAGCCGGCCATGCCGTCCATAAATGATAACATCTCGTGCCTCGCGACTGCATCCACCAAAAGATCCGCAATAGGCATAGGGTATATATCATTTGGTGAAGCAGCATTGAGATCTCTGTAATCAACACAGACCCGGATTTTGCCGTTCTTTTTCTTAACAGGAACCACATTCGCCAACCACTGTGTATATTAGGCTGGCCGGATGATTCCTGCATCCACCATGCTCTGAACTTCCTTCTTGACTGCTATAGCGGTTTCGGCGTTCATTCGCCTCTGTTCTTGCCTAACAGGCCTGGCGCCCTCCTTAATAGGCAAACGATGACATACCAAGTCCTTGGACAATCCAGGCATATCTTGATATTTCTCCGCGAAGCAATCCTTGAATTCGCGCAGCAAATTGATTAACTGCTGCCTTAGTTGGGGTTCGAGCTTCTGACTAATCCCCACTTCTAGAGGTTCTTCAAATGTACCAAGATTAACCCTCTCCACTGGGTCCCGTACCTTAGGCGGAGTGTTGTCTAAAGCGGCTGGTGCTAGCGGGATGGCTTCTACGTCTTCAGTAGTAATGACATCGTCTTCATCGATACACTCAACTAGAGCGACCGTATCTGAGGCCAACTGCTCGGCTCTAAACATTGCCAGTCGCTGTAGCAAAGAGATTATAGCTTCTGTCTCTTCAGCTGTAAAATTGTCAATCATGTTGACAATTGGTTGAAAGTCAATGGAAACAGGCCGAGAACAGTCTGCCTGAGCCTGAGCTAATCCCCACCGCGTCAAGTCAGTGGAGGTCACCCCTAGCGGACGACCTTTACTATCAACCCCATCAATCACAAGAGGACGCATAGTGCTGTAGTAATAATCTGACTCCAAAGTATTAGTTGCTATAGAAAAGGGGCGCTCGTCCGCCTTGATTAAAACTGGTTTATCAGAAGCTGGATCCCACATGAGCATCTCCTGATGTAGTGAAGATGGGACTGAGTATGTTTTATGGATCCAATCACGTCCCAAAATCATTGAATATGGGACTGTAGTCTCCGTCACGAAAAGACCTTGACAAGCGTTGGAGGGCCCGAGTTTAACCCTGAGCACGAGGAAGCCAGCCGTTTGAGCCACAGCACCGGCAAACCCTCTAACCCTAACAGAAGAGTTCTGGATCTTATCTGCGGGAATCTGAAGTCGCTCCACAGTACTAAGCGTATTAACACTCACCGCCGCGTCATTATCGATGAGTATTTTGTTCACCTGGACACCCTCCACCTCTGCTGTAATGTAGAGAGGTTTGAGATGTTGAGTCATTGTAAACGTAGGCTTAGGAAAAGCCATGTGCGAACTATCCAGATCAGCGACCCCCTCATGGTTACTATGTGTTGGTGAGGAATTCAAATCCTCGTTGGCGGGAAGATCCTCCTCGTCTGACGCCTGAATAAGACAAACCGGCTTGTCCACTGCTTCCTCTTGTATAAAATAAGCAGTTGGGATTGGTTTAGACAAAGCATAACTAGAGGATAATATGAAAACCATATTACAATCTAGAATTGGCTCGTCACCATCTATAAAACCTTCCTCATCCTCCAGCATCTCATCTTCCGCATCTGGCATGTCTCTATCAATCCCTAATGAGCTCGTAGGCGCCTTAGGTTGAGAAGTTATAAGAGCTACTTCTGCTTGCTTCACAGGGAAATCGGTCTTCAACTGCTGAGCTACAAACTGAGGAAAGGGCTGATCACCCTGTTGACTTACCGCCTTCTGACCCGAAAAAATCGGAACCGGCTTAGCTGATGACCTGCTAAGAACTGGAGTAGATCCTTGAGGATCTGATTGTATGTCAGGGACCTTAATAGTTGTTGATGTAGAAACCGCTGTCATCCCCTTAGGCTGCCATTTCAAAATAACAGAATCTGTCTTCTTTGTTTTGTCAGAGATTGCTTGGACAAACTTAGGTTTTGGTGGGACCTCAACGGCTGAACGCAGAGGTGTCCTTTCTGGAGAAAATGCTAGCTTCCTGCGAGGAGTTTTCTGAGGTGCACCATCCGCCGCTGTAGGATGCGCAATCCTTTCATGAACATTCCTCCTTCGAGTTGGCGATTTCTCCTCCTTTCGTACCCGATGAGAATCTATATAAGTCTTAGACTTATAACGTTTATAGGCGTCGCGTATATGCTCCACGGGTATGGAGAGTTCGTCAGGAGTCACCTTCCCTTTGGTCAAAGCCTCTAAAGTCCTTCTCGCCTTGCCATACCGCTTTTGAACATTCCTAGTTGGAGGAGTTGGTGCTTCTACAATTGGTTTAGTTCCTGAAGGTCCAGGGTCCTGCCGGGACCTCACTGGAGTAACATAAGCTGCTTTCTCCTGGTGATGATATTTCACACGCTTGGGATCGCCAGACCTAGAGCGTTCCGGCCATGGATGAGTCCGTTTGGCCGTCTCGAGAGCCTTCGTTGTCGCCTCTTGAAGCACCTTCATTAGCTCTTCGTGGGTAAGAGGTATTCGACAATTTATCTTACAATCAAGGCATAACTGTGCCCTAGGTATCGTTATCATTTCTTCCTCAACTGGCGGATTTGATTGCTTGTCCGCTCGCGAGGGGTTATGGGTTTTGTCTTGATCGATGACATTCACCCAAAAGTGCTGAAGGGTTGCCACCGCGGCATTATCAAATTGGAGGAATCCCTCATTCAACCATTCCTGGATTTGATCCTTCGACCCAATGCATGCAGATGTACCATGATCGTTTGAACGGTGGAAAGAACAATAAGATCCGCCTGACCCATCGTGCTCGTGTTGCTCCAGCATGCAGTCAGGAGCAACCGTCCCCTTCTGGCTCAAGGTTCGCCAGATATCCACCGCCTTATGCGCATTGTAGGTATAGGTCTGGAATCTAGAACCATGTTAACCAAGTTCCAGTTCACAACCTTCATGAGGAATCAGAGTAACCATGTTTACGTCCGGAAAGGGTCGAGTCTCCGTCCAAGTAGGTTCCTTTGGAACGTCTATCACCATGAGCTTATCGTTAATCCAAGTCTGGATCTGGTCCTTGAGCTTGACACAGTCTTTAGTATAATGGTTAGTCATGTTGTGGAAGCTGCAGTACTTCTTGCCTGCCATATAGTCCGGCTTGGGTATGAAACCGCCTTCGTGTTGGAGTCGTCCTTGCTTAAACAATTCGGCGAGGATCTCCGGTGCTTGATGAGCATTATATGTATATTTCTCGAAAGCGGACTTCAAAGGCAAAGAAGCCATAATCTTAATAGGTTCCTTGGCGAACCTTACGCTTTTCGGTTGTAGGAGTTGGCGACCCAACACCTCTACAACTACTATGTTTTCTTCATCCTTGGTATCATCAACCCAAGTAACCGTTGGCGCTGGTTCAGCTTCTATAGTCGCCACCGTTTTAGTAACAGGAGGAACATTTGTCTTAGGTTTCAGAGTACCTGGAAAATACGACAATGGGATGCCTTTCCTCTTGCTGGTCTGAGCCCTTGTTTGGTCGAGGAAGTGCTGATGTTTGGCTAACCTATTGGTTAAGTCGGCCATATTCGTTACATACACTTGCTGGAAGTGCGCCTGGATCTCTGGCTCGAGCCCTGCAATTGCCAGCTCGACCGTGGTCTCTTCCGTCAGCCTATCTCTGCATTTAGCTCGCAGGAGTTTAAAGCGCTTCAGATAGTCGATGGCGGACTCGTCAGGTTCCTGGTTAGTATCCGCCAGAACCTTAATGGTTATCTTAGCTTCGACAACCCCAAACATGGTCCTAAAGAGGCCCTCCATGGATTGCCAATCCGGAATAGAATCTGGTGCTAGGTCTCTGTACCAAGCTAAGGCCGACCCTGTTAGGGAAGTTCTGAACAACTTCAACTTGAGGACGGGATCCTGGGCGTAAGGGCCACACTCGTTGTGAAAACGAGTTATGTGGGTCTCTGCGTCTTCAGAAGATTCGCCCGAGAAAGGGGTAAACCATATATGCCTGAAATTCGCGGGCCATGGCGTCAGATTTACAGCTAGTGTAAGTGGATTGGTATAGGTTACACCGGGGTCCGGCAAACCTTGCATGACCCTTAACTGCTCATAAAACAGCCTCTGAACTTCGTTGCGGGTCATATGGCCCTCACCGTCCTCTTCTTCAGCTTCGCCTTCGTTGTCAGGTGGTGTGTTTATCAACCGACCACCTCTCCTCTGCTGTCTATTCGGGTTAGCAGTGTCAGATCCTTTATTAGAAGGCTTGGCTATTTTAAGTGGACCATTCTCCATTGTCTTTGTGGGTTTTAGTGGAGGGGTCTGTTCGTTTGGTTCAGATACCTCAGTCTCGAAACCCATCTGCACAACTTGCGCCAATCGCTCGACAGCGGCATTGGTCTTTTCCATCTGTTCCTGCTACTGCAGCATATGGGCTCTGAACTCCTCCTGTTGTTACTGGAGTTGTTCGCTAAATTCGGCCTGATGCCCCCTCACTAATCTATCAAGATTTTTAGTGAGAGAATTAATATTATCAGTATTCCTATGGGTTTGCTCCGCCAAAGCACGGATGTTAGTCATATGACCAATCTGTTCAGTCTTCACCTCCTTCAGCGTAGCTTCTATCTTCTCTAGGATCACATCAGTAGCCTGAGATTTGGATATTATAATGCCAAAAGACTCCATTATCTCATCAGTGGAAGGTGTCCGAGTAGGGAATATTCCATCTCCATCATTGGCTTCAGTATCCAATGGAGCCACGGCGGCATACGGGATATCGCCTTCCTGATGGCGATCAGCGACACCCTCCAAGTTTTCGGGAACTTGGTAACCTTCCTCAAGGACCTCAGTCAGATCCTCGATCTCAGGTCTGTCGTCTCCAAACTTGGCTTGCAGTTGGGATTCGGACAGACCCCTACATGCAGCTGAGTTGTGCTGTTTCAACAGCTGATGTTCTGGTTTCTTACAGAACGACATTGGTCGCTTGTAGATATTGGCTTGCGCAATCTTGACACTGGTCCCACTGGGCGTGCCAAAAATGTTCGCGTTAGATTTTACTCATGTCGAACTATCAACACGTGGGGGTGGCGGACGTAAGTTTCAGTCCTGATGCGAGCGTGCCAGTACCTTTGGGTTAGGTACAACCTTGGTGGCGGACGACGTCTGGCGAGCGTGTTCGTCTGCTCCCTGCTACCTGACTTCTTGATCAAGCAACTGTATGCGGGCGTTGACAAACCGGCGTAAGGGCTCGAACAAGACCTAAGTAAACAATTACTAGGATTTTTCCTCAACCTTTCGATAGATTGAGATATCTTACTTCGATCCTAGGATGCAAAGCAGAGCTAAGTATCAAGACCGCGGATGGCGTTCGTCCAACCTTTAGCAGATTGGGAAAGACTGTTACCAGGGTAACGACTCGATTTGTCACAAGGCGTGACGACTGGACTCGATATGTCTCAGCGATGCTTCGACACGAACGCAAGTCACTTTCGACAACAACGGCAGGTATACGGCGACCAACGATGGTGGTGGGCGTAGGTTTGCGGCTTGGTTGGAAGAGTGTTGTTTGCAGTTGGTGGAAGGCAGTTCGCGAGAGAGAGTGCTCCAGAGAGGCTTGCAAGATTTGCAGGGCAAAAACTTGTAGTTGTATGGTTGTGAACCCTTTCTACGTTGTCCTAGAGTTCTTTATATAGTGATTTCAAAACCTCAAATACGTATGTAACAAGTACATGGATTCTGATATCGAATAGGATTGTATTATCTTAAACCATCTCCAAATCAGACTCTAAGAAGGACTCCAAATTATTTCCTAAACGGAAACTGATTTAAATGAAATTGGATTACCCGCTAAAGGATGACCCTATGGGCTTCGGTCTATAGTCTATGATAAATGTTAATTTAGGCCCAAACAGTTATGACATAATTGATGGAGTTGTTGTTGTGGTGGATTATGAAAATGTGTGGTATTAGGGAGTGGTTGGAAGTGAAGGTTATGTACTTGGTTTGTAGAAGAGTCTATATGAGTGCTCTGTATAGTACTAGTATCTGGACTATTGATCCCTGCAGTAGCCTGAGCACAGGTTTGGTGTTGTGTGCCAAATGATGTCTGATATTGATGTGACCCAATGGCATGTGAAAATGCAGGAACAGCACAATGTAAGTTTTGTGGTGGTGGATTCATAGAACTGTGTTTGAGAACCAACATGATGTGTAATATAAGGATCCCCATCACTAATACGTGCAGTAGGAGCAGATTTATATCATAGATAATTCTGACTGAGCATAGGCATCATAAAAGGACCAGCAAAGCTATTAAAAGGATGTGGACCATAATCTGAATGCTGATAATACTGTGTATAACCATGTGACCCATATGGTCCCAACAATCCAAACTGATTACTACATCCACCATTTAAATTTGAAGCCACATGCTTACTCAATGCATTTGTACCAGCAGACACAGTAATATTTTGGCTATCAATTTCACTCACATAACCCAATAATACATCACTATCAGAGAGACTAGGATAAGGTAAATCTGGAGTAGATTTAGAGATTGTTCCCTCACCCACCCAAGTGTTGAGTCGAATTTACCACAAACTTGGTAGAAGAAGTCAAGTCCAAAGTTCTATTAACTCCTTCCCTCGGCGTCGAATCGAGCACGCTCTCTGAAGATGAGACTGAGAGTGTTTGTTTCTGCAAATCTATCAGCTTACGAAATTCTCCCAGGATCTCAAATCGAAAGCTAGTAAATGATTCATGCATTTCAGGAAATTTTGCTGCGGTTTGGTCCTTGTGAATTTGGAAGTCAGACTCCAAATTACTTTGATCACCAGAAGCGTTGGTGGATGGTCCACCGGCCTTGATTTTGACCATTGCTAGTCTCTTATACCAGATTGTTAAGGTACTGACCCTAACGCCTTGGATCTCAGAAAGAAGAAGAGGGAAAAGAGAAAATTATAGCTAAGAAATGTAAATTCAATATATTCTCTGATGCCTTACAATTGTGAAAATACCAACTAATATAGCAGAATAGTCACCAACTCTGCCACGTGTTGGCTAGACATAGGACAAGCCAGCTCACTACTACTGACTCAGTCACCAACGAAACTGAACGTACAAATAAATGAAACGCTGCGTTTCAACATAAAACATAAAAGACTATAATCATTACAAATTCCAGAGGAACTTGGGGAATTGGATAACAAGGTTTTCTCTTCTTCTTCATTTTTCCTACAGGGACAAGGTTTTCTCTTTATACGTAAACGTATATAAGAAGTGGATGAATTCAGGGTTCTAAAATTTGAGTCGCCATGAACCGCAGATATGGCAGCGATCAATGGTGGTCAATCCCGTAAGAGAAAGAATATGAGCAAAGAACAATCCCGCAAGAAAAACATCCCTTGCAGTTGGCAGACATCGCTAGACGATATCATGGAGCACATTCTACAGCGTCTGAGTTTTTGGGATCGAATACAGGAAAACTTGTTCAGTGCTTTTACACCAGCATAGCATGACACGTGGCCAATGAGTTTTTTTTAGAGTAAATTCCTCCTATGGTACCTCATGTATTCTCAATTGGACACTTTGGTACCTAGAGTTTCAAAGAGGATAATTTAGTACCTACAGTTAGGTTTTGTGAGACATTTTGATACCTCTGTTGGCTTTTCTAATAAAACTGAGAGTAAAATTAATATTTAAGTATATATTGATAAAAATAAAGCAAAATAAGTGGTTTTATGAGTTCAAATTTGTGTTTTAGGTTTAAATTAGTGTTTTCGGGTCATAATAAAAATATAAGTGAATATTATGTTTAAGAAATTTAATCATGGTGATGTGATCACTCACTAAACTAATCCGCGAAGCTATATATAATCAACGAAAAATATTATGGTAGATGCTCAAATTACGAATACTAGATTTTCTAAACATAAATCTAATTATTTTCATCATATCAACAGAATCCAAAAAATACGTTCATATTTATTTTCTCTGAGAAGAAATAAAAAAATTCTAGATACTAAGGTGATAGCTAGTAGTGTTATTAATCATGGTGATCTAAACACTCACTAGATTACTCCGCGAAGCGATATATAATTAACGAAAAACATTCTGCTAGATGTTCAAATTACGAATACTAGAATTTATAAACATAAATCTAATTATTTTCATCATCAACAAAACCCAAAAAATACATTCATATTTATTTTCTCTTAGAAGAAATAAAAAAAATTATAGATACCAAGGTGATATCAAGTAGTAGGGCTGGGCATTTATCCTATTTAAGACCCGAAACCGATCGATCCGATCCGAAAAAGTGATTCGGATAACGTATCCGAAAAAAATTGTTGCAAAATATACTATAATACGAGCCGACCCGAATTTTTCTGGATCGAATCCGGATCTAGTCCCCAACCTGCCTGAATAAACCAACCCGACCCGATCTGAATAATATAAATTTATTATTTTATCAATTTTTTAACCATTTTTTATTTATCTTTAATATTTCTAAACCCTAGCAGAGTAGTAGTATATATACCCCATAACTAAACTGTCGCACCCCTCTTCTCTCTTCTCTCTCTTTCTCTCCCCTCTGCTCTCTTCTCTCTTCTCATACATTCATCTCTCTCCCTCTTTTAGCCATCACTCTCTTCTCTCTCACAGCTTCGCTTCTCAGCCGAGCCTTTCTAGTCCCTCAATGTCGTCTCTCTCTCTCCCTCGCTTAGCGCCTCATCCTAAAGAGATTTTTGTTTGTTTCCATTTTATGCTTTGATGGGAAATTGCATCTTTGTTTGAATTTTGAAATCTCGATCACATCTGTGCCATTTTCATGGATTTCGTTGTTTCGATTTCATGTTCTTATGGGTTCCGGATTGGCCCGAAACCGATTTGATCTGACACGAAATTCGACTCAACCGAAATTTCGGCCGAGGACTATGGAAATTCAGATTCGGACATCAAAATCTCTAACCGAAACATTCCGGATTGGACGTCGATTTGGGCCTAAAACCAATCCGAAAGTCGGATGCCCAGCCTTATCCAGTAGTGTTATTTTAATTTTAATTTTAATTTTATTTTATAAATATAAATTTATTTAAAATTTTAATTTTATAAATATCCATAAAACTCATGTTTTTAATATTTTTTTTTATGAAATTATACTCAAATGTCAATTTTTACTTAATTTATTAAAAAACTCAACATAAGTACAAAAATATCTCACAAAACCTAAATTCAGGTACCAAACTGTCCTCTTTAAAACTCTAGGTACCAAAGTGTCCAATTGGACATACATGAGGTACCATAGAAGGAATTTACCTTTTTTTTATGCGATTTTAGTGGTTGACGGCGTCATCTCCCATCTGTTAATGTTCGCGAGGTAAAAGCTTATTGATATAGGTGAAATGGAGAACAACGGAATGAGAAAGGGAAGCACTGGAATGATGTTTTTTTGATCCATCACGTCGAAGATTCTTTTGGGAATACACCAACGTTTAGAGTATACAAGCTGGACGGTGAGACTGAAAATTTCCGAAAGGTGCAACACTTGGGAGACCAATGATATTCTTATCAGATTATGGATCATCATCATTGCTCGCATCAGCTGAACTTTAAAAGAACTACATTTATTTTGTGACATCAACTATGAGGGATCAAAGCTTGCTACGGGTATATTCTACTCAAGAAGTGAAAGAACTGAGGACAAAATTCCTTGTGTAAACAACTGGTACAGCTGATTTGATACTCAACACAACCGGCATCTTTCCTGGTCTTACTAGGAAAGACCAATGGGTGTACTGAGTAAATTCCAAAGCTGCTGTCAATGAAATACTGACTGGTTATTTCATTCCTTGGTTTATGCACTTTCTATTTATCCTCTAAGGAAGTTATTTGAAATGTTTTTATTGTTTTCTTAAGTGATATTTTGATTGATTTTGCTAACCTACTGATAAGGTTTTGCACTTAAATTTGAAACCTTAAGTCTTATCTGTTTAGCCAATTAAGGCGTATTTTATGGGGGAGTTTTCTCTATATATTAAAGGCTGTGTGCATATGCAGATTGTAGCTTTTGTGAGCACAATTTTATATCTGATCAGAAGTTCGTGTGAACTCTTATCTTTCTTGATTTCTCTTTTTGAATTGCATCCTTTGTCATCTCTCACTTGTGTGATTTGTGATTGTAGGAAGCTTGGTTTCAAAGGAGAACTAATCAAGTTGCTGTCTTCTCTAGTTAGTTTATTTGATTACAGTTTGTTATCAAGTTAGCTGTGTTGATGCTTGTAATGAGATTGTGATGAACATCTCAACTTGATATCTGTAACAATTGATCGATCTTAGTGGATTCAGTTTCTAGTGTAGACTACTTAAAAGTCTCGTAGTGGTTTTGATCTCTTGTGAGATTTCCACTATAGTTAAAAGCTGTGTTTCGATTTCTTTCTTGTCCTGTTTTTAATCTTTTCTTCGAACTGTTCACATCTGGTAATTTCATTTGGTACCAGAGCGGGTCACTTTTTGCTTTAAGTGAGATCTTTGGATTTTATTAGATGGAACGTTCTTCAGTAAATACTCCTCCTGCCTTCAAAGGTGAAGGTTATGAGGACTGGAAAGGCATGATGAAAGCCTTCATCTCTGCACAAGACTCTCGGGCTTGGCAGTGCATTTTACATGGTTGGACTCATCCAACTGTGGAAAAAGAAAAAAATGTCTTCGTTCAAACACCCTTTGCGAAATGGACTCCAGAAGAAATTGCTTACAGTGAGGCTGAGAATAAAGCTATGAATGCTCTATTTATTGCTCTTTCAGACGATGAAAGAGTGCAGATTAAGCACTGTGAAACTTCAAAAGAGGTTTGGGATACATTAGCAACCTCTTATGAAGGAAATGCTAAAATCCGAAAACACAAACTACAATTGCTATTACACGAGTTTGATTCTTTACAGATGAAAAACGATGAAAGTGTTGATCATTTTTATAAACGAGTGATTTCTATCACTAGTTCTATTAAAAGTGTAAATCCAAGAAAAGCCATTGCTGAAGATGATATTGTTATGAAAATTCTTCGATCTCTTCCTAGGCGTTACAGGGAAAAGAAGACAGCCATTTCAGAAGCTCATGATCTTGATACATATTCTTTACAAGAATTAATAGGTAACCTTAAAGCTTTTGAACAAGAGTTAATTGAGGAGGATGCTAGGGAGAAGAAGGTTTCTAAAAATATTGCTTTTAAATCTGTAATTAAACCTGATAAAGCTGAAAAAGATTATGGTGCTACTGAATATGCTTTATTAACAAAGGAATTCAGAAAATTCTTAAGTAAGAAAAACTCTTCTTCAAGAAATTCTTCTGACTCGTACTCTAAAAAGGAACAAAATGGTTCTTTTTCAAAAGGTAAATTCTCTCATTCTGATCAGAAAGGTAATCAATCTGAAATTAAAGTCAGTTCTTCTAAACCTAAATGTTATGACTGTGGTGGTTTTGGACATTTAGCTGCAGACTGTGGTAATAAGAAGTACAGGGAGTCTCTCGAAAAAAGGGCTTTAAAGACTTCCTGGAGTGATGATGAAGAAGACAATTCTGAGAAAAATGTAGCTCTCATGGCTTCTTTTTCTTCAGACTCAGAAGACTGTGACTGTGATTCTCAGACTAATGACTATGATGATTTTCTTGATAAGTATTCTCAATTGTGTGATGTTTTAGAAAGCATGAATTTAAAAATGAGACAGCTAGAATTTTCTAATAAAACTCTTGAAGCTCAGATTGAGAAATCAGAAGTTTTGTTAGAATCCTCTAAGAAACTGTGGAATGAAGAAAATTGCGAGTTAACAAATTCTCTGCAGGTCTTACAAGATGAACTAAATCAAACTGATTGGGGTTCTGAAAAACTTTCTTTGAAGCAGGAAATTGCTGATCTAAAAATTAATTTGTTATCTTGTGAATCTGACAGAGATAATTATTTTGATAATATGAATAGCTTGCAGCTCAAGCTAGATGAGTCTCATAGTAAATTCTCTAAGTTTGAAGGAAGTTCAGAAGCTGTGAAGATGTTACTTCAATCTGAGTCTCAGTTCAGAACTACTGGTCTAGGTTTTTCTGGAGAAAACTCAAATGAAACTTGTTTTGTGAAAGAGTCAATCAAACCTTGTCCAGTAATTGGTAAAGACTATAAGTCTGTGGCACCACCCTTGGTCAAAAGTATTCCTTCTGAGAAATCTAAGTTTTTTCCAGTTTGCCATCAGTGTGGAGTTTCAGGCCATATTAGACCTAATTGTCCCTCTCTTATGAAATCATATGTTCCTAATGAGTCTGATAAATTTGCTACTTTGCAGAAACAGATGGAAACTCAGATGAAAATGATTCAAGATCTGACTAGCAAATTTCAAAATCTTTGCTCGACTAATTCAAATCAATCTAATGATGTTTGTTTACTTTCTAAAATTATTCTGGATGATACTCACACTGTTGCTACTTGTCTTGTTGCACTCACTGCTTTAACAACTAGAAATCCTACTCTTTGGTATATAGACAGTGGTTGCTCTAGGCACATGACTGGTGATATCAGTTGGTTTACCTGTTTTGATGATGAGTTTCCTACTGGAAAGGTTACTTTTGGAGATGGCCAAAGAGCTCAAGTTCTTGGTAAAGGTACTGTCAAAGCTCCAAACATTCCTGAGTTAAAAAATGTGTATTATGTTGAAGGACTGACCGCTAATCTAATTAGTGTCAGTCAGTTAACTGATGATCATGAGAATGTTTGGTTCAACAATAAACGTTGTAATGTTCTTGACTTTGATAATACCTGTGTTATGGGTGGAACTAGGGCGTCTGATAATTGTTACCATATCTATGCTGATAAAATGTATAATGATTTTCTTTGTTTATTGAGTGCTTCTGCTGAGGAAACTCTTACTATTTGGCACAGACGTTTGGGACATGTTAATTTTCAGAACTTGGTAAAATTATCTTCTAATCACTGTGTAAGGGGTTTACCTAAGCTGTCAGGTAAAACAAACCAGCTATGCAGTGGCTGCAAGCTAGGTAAACTTACTAAAACACCTCATAAAGTTTTGAATGCGATCAGTTCAACTCATGCCTTGGAATTATTGCATATGGATCTGGTTGGTCCAGCTGAACCAGAAAGTTATGCTGGTAAAAGTTATGTGCTTGTTGTTGTTGATGACTTTACACGGTTTACTTGGGTTCTATTTCTTAAAGATAAAAGTGAGACTTTTGATTCTTTTCTTGGTCTTAGCTTACAAATTTCAAATGAGAAAAGAAATGCTGGTTATAAGATTGTCAGAATCAGATCTGATAATGGTACAGAATTCAAAAATACTGCTTTTTCAAACTTTTGCTATGAGCATGGCATTTTGCATGAGTTTTCTGCTCCCATAACTCCTCAACAAAATGGTATTGTTGAAAGGAAGAATAGAGTGCTAATTGAAATGGCAAGATCTATGCTTCATTTTGCAGGGATTAAACCTATCTTTTGGGCTGAAGCTATAAGTACTGCTTGTTACACAAGCAACCGAGTTTTTCTTCGATTTGGAACAGATAAAACTCCATATGAATTATGGAAAGGAAAAACTCCAAATGTTGCTCATTTTCATGTTTTTGGCAGCCCTTGCTTCATTTACAAAGATAGAGAACACTTAGCAAAATTCGATTCTAGGAGTGATCCTGGAGTTTTTCTTGGTTATTCTGTAGATAGTCGAGCTTATCGTATCTACAACAGAAAAACTAAAAACATTGTGGAAAGTATTAATGTTGCAATTGATGATTTCTTTGTTAGACAGATTGCAGATTCAGATGATGTTTTTCCTTTATGCAAGTCTACATCTTCTGTTAAAGAAACTGAGAGTGGAAATGAACTATCTGATGATGATTCTGTTTATGGAGACGATCCTAAAATTAGACCTGGTTACAAGCAAGTACAGCGAGATCATTCTACTCAGGATATTATTGGAGGTACTAGTAGGGGTATACTAACCAGAAATCAATCTTCCTCTACTTCTGAATCATCTGAGGTAACAAATAAAGCTGAAACTGATACAAATGTGTTCTTGAGTTTTGTTACCACTAACAAAGTAAAGATTAAAGCTATCAGTAATATTGGTTTTGTGTCCTCTCTCGAACCTAAAAATATTTCTGAGGCTTTGACTAATAGTGATTGGATTTGTGCCATGCAAGAGGAATTAAATCAATTTGTCAGACATAAGGTTTGGGATCTTGTTCCTCGACCTGAAAATTGCAACATAATTGGAACCAAGTGGGTTTACAGGAACAAGAGTGATGAAAAAGGCAACATTATAAGGAATAAAGCTCGTTTGGTTGCTCAGGGTTACTCACAGGTTGAAGGACTTGACTAAGATGAAACCTTTGCTCCTGTAGCTAGATTGGAGTCTGTAAGATTGCTCCTTTCTCTTGCCTGTCATTTTAAATTTCATTTACATCAAATGGATGTAAAAACTGCTTTTCTGAATGGTAAAATTGACAAGGAAGTCTATGTGGAACAACCTAAAGGTTTTATTGATCCTCACTTTTCTAACCATGTGTATAAATTGCAGAAAGCCCTATATGGTCTCAAACAAGCTCCTAGAGCTTGGTATGACAGATTGTCTAGCTATCTCATGGATAAAGGTTATTCACGTGGTTCTGTTGACAAAACTCTTTTCATCAGGAAACTTGAAAAACATATCGTGGTTGCACAGATTTATGTTGATGATATCATTTTTGGATCAACCTGTGAAAAGCTCTCTAAACAATTTCAGACAGTCATGGAGACTGAGTTTGAAATGTCCATGGTAGGTGGTCTGACATATTTTCTTGGATTACAAGTTACTCAACTTGATACAGGTATGTTTCTTTGTCAAACTAAATATGCAGAAACCTTAGTAAAGAAATTTGGCATGGATATGAAGCAAAAGAGAACAGTTTTCACTCCAATGAGTACTACTTTAAAGTTAACTGAGGATAAAGATGGCAAACTTGTCGATCAAACACTCTATCGTAGTATGATTGGTAGTCTTTTATATCTTACTGCCAGCAGACCTGACATTTGTTTTAGTGTTGGTGTTTGTGCGAGGTTTCAGGCTGATCCAAGAGAATCACATCTTGAAGCTGTAAAAAGAATCATCCGATATGTTTCTACAACATTGACTTGTGGTGTGTTTTATTCTCGTGATACAAATGCAGAAATTGCTGGTTTCTCTGATGCTGATTGGGGAGGTAACATGAAGGATCGCCGTAGCACTTCTGGAGGTTGTTTTTTTGTTGGCAACAACCTAGTTGCTTGGCATAGCAAAAAACAACTTTGCATCTCTCTCTCCACTGCTGAAGCTGAGTACATAGCTGCTGGCAACTGTTGTACACAAATGCTCTGGATGAAGCACATGATTGAGGATTATGGTTTGAAACAAGGTATTCTCACCTTGTTTTGTGATAATACTAGTGCTATCAATATTTCAAAGAATCCAGTTCAGCACACTCGAACTAAACACATTGAATTAAGGTATCATTTTATTCGTGATTTAGTTGAGAAAAATATTATGGAATTGAGTTTTGTTCAAACTGAAAATCAGCTTGCTGATATCTTTACAAAAGCTCTTGATGCTGATAGGTTTATTACTCTTCGAAATGCTCTTGGTGTGATGAGTTTGTCCAATGTCAATTAACTGAGTCTTGTATCTCATCTAACCCTTTAACTGTGTATCTGTTCAGACTTTCAATATTTTTTCTCAAGAAATCCTTTAAACCGTGGCAGTGGCGTAGTCGAACATGAATTTTTTATCTATGTTTGTTCTGAAACGAAATAAAGAAGAAAAATTCATTTCAGATCTTTTTCAGGGAAGTAATTACTATTTTGGTTATGACCTAATCGACTTGGTAAGAGAAAAGCTGAAACTGTATCTGATTTTATTGTTGGCTGATTTTGAAGTCTGATCTTGATTTTATATCAAGATGCGAAATTGTGACTTCCTAAAAGATTGTTATTGTGTTATGTTATAAGGGGGAGTGACGTTTTTGATCTTAGTTTTTCTGCCATGGTTTAAGGTTTTTCTTGAGATTACATATTTTCTTTCTGAATTGATACTTGCTAATTTCTCTCTCATTATGACTGTGTCTTGAACAGACTTTTTGTTAGAAAATCAATTGGTATTCTCTGATATTCATTGCTTCCGTATTTTTCTTGATTTTCTATCCTTTCTGAGAAGTTGTTTCGTTTAAGGAGTGTTTTTATTATGAATCTCTTAGTATTCTCTTCCTTCTAGGATCTGACTCTAGGTTTTCCTTCTCTATAAATTCTCCTCTTATGTTCATTGTTTCTCATCATCAATTCCTTCATTCTCTCTCTTTTTCAGAACTCACGTTTATCTCTAGGTGTGCAGGTCTTGATTATGGCTCGATCATTCTATCCTACTCGTGTTGGTGAACTTCAACGTCGACGTGATGCTGAGAGGCGAGCAAACCTCAATGCTCACACTGTCAACTTGGAGGATCCTCGGTTCGATGCTCTTCATGCTCTCAATCCCCCTACAAATCCTCAACTTCGTGGTCCTGATCATGTTCTTGCTACACTGACTCGTCTCCATCATTCTCAAGAGTTCACTGGAAATCGAATGGAACAAAAATTTCTGGAGGTGGAACGTCGTCTTGATCGGTTGAACTCCACTATTGGTCTCCTTGTTGACACTGTTCTGGATATCCAGTCCATGCTCGCATCTGCTTCTCGAAGTTCTCCTTCTCCTGTGCCAAGTCCCATGCACTCTCCCAGTCCTGGTCCTTCCTGTTCTTCACCAAAGCCAAATTTATGGGATGAAGCTATCAAGCGTCAGTAGGAAAAGGAAGAGGCTGCGGCTGCTGCTACTGCTCAAGTCTGGGGGGCCAAAGCAACCAAAGGATGGGATAATGTTTGATGCTCACACAATGGGGGAGTAAAAGAAAAAAACTGCTCATGTCCTTATTTTTGTTTTTGTTTCTGTTTTTGAACAATTTCTAAAATTTTGTTGAACACTTTTTGGTTGTAAGATGCTTAAGCATCAGATTCTATAGTTGCTTAAATTTCTGGTTTTGTGAAATTTATTGTTTATTTTTATATTGATTTGAAGGAGAAGAGAAAAATGATGGAATCTGATTTATTCTCCTTCAAAGATATTTTCTGCATATATTTTTGCTTGTTTTGCTGCAGCTTTGTCTTTGCAGGTTGTGTGGAGCATCAAAGGGGGAGTTTGTAAGCAGCTGGTACAGCTGATTTGATACTCAACACAACCGGCATCTTTCCTGGTCTTACTAGGAAAGACCAATGGGTGTACTGAGTAAATTCCAAAACTGTTGTCAATGAAATACTGACTGGTTATTTCATTCCTTGGTTTATGCACTTTCTATTTATCCTCTAAGGAAGTTATTTGAAATGTTTTTATTGTTTCCTTAAGTGATATTTTGATTGATTTTGCTAACCTACTGATAAGGTTTTGCACTTAAATTTGAAACCGTAAGTCTTATCTGTTTAGCCAATTAAGGCGTATTTTATGGGGGAGTTTTCTCTATATATTAAAGGCTGTGTGCATATGCAGATTGTAGCTTTTGTGAGCACAATTTTATATCTGATCAGAAGTTCGTGTGAACTCTTATCTTTCTTGATTTCTCTTTTTGAATTGCATCCTTTGTCATCTCTCACTTGTGTGATTTGTGATTGTAGGAAGCTTGGTTTCAAAGGAGAACTAATCAAGTTGCTGTCTTCTCTAGTTAGTTTATTTGATTACAGTTTGTTATCAAGTTAGCTGTGTTGATGCTTGTAATGAGATTGTGATGAACATCTCAACTTGATATCTGTAACAATTGATCGATCTTAGTGGATTCAGTTTCTAGTGTAGACTACTTAAAAGTCTCGTAGTGGTTTTGATCTCTTGTGAGATTTCCACTATAGTTAAAAGCTGTGTTTCGATTTCTTTCTTGTCCTGTTTTTAATCTTTTCTTCGAACTGTTCACAACTGGTAATTTCACCTTGTGTCGACAGATCAGTACTGTTAGAGCTGATGACTTCAGACCGCAGTATTCTAGGGACTTGTTGGTTTACTCCCATTTTATAGTAGGTAAAGAATCGAGCTTAGATTATGTTTGGTTCTTTATATATCTATGCTCAATTGATAATCCACCTGATTTATATTCCTTATCAATCTACTGTATATATCTCGATGCATCACCTCTTAAATTGCCTAGCTAGTAAAATCCTTTACCTGCTCGAGATTTTCAACAAGTTTTGCATATGTATACTTTCTGGGTGTGACAAAGCAGCGACACATGTATATATTATAAATACGTACTTCCCTCTCTTAGACAGTCGGAAATTTGAAGACTCCTGAGTCAGACGAATCTATTTACTTCTTTCACAACATTTGATCGATCATAGCTATTTTTGGGTCTTGCCAACAATGAAGTTTTACTGCAAATTGACCACAGTTAGAGCACTCATTGAGTGATAACAAACAATAACCAACATTTATAAAATAAATCTAAACATCACACTCAAAAGAGAAGAGATCAACGTGTCAATGAATCATATGAGAACAAGATATTCAGTTGCTTAGAGCAAAATTGACCAAAATAGACCAAAATAGTTAGAAATTAGTAGGATGTGGGAGTAGAGTACATACAGAACTTTTGGTTGGCCATCCCAAAATTTCCCAAATATTTATACAAGTGGTTAATTTCAGTCAAAAATACAATGGTTAATTTCAGTCGAAAATTCAAGTGGTTAATTAAACGTACGACCCTAGCCAATGCAGCTAAAAGTTGAGTTTTAGTATCATGTTTAATTGTCACTCCTTTTATTGCATATATAAATTAAAAAAAAAAATTTTAAAATGCAATAGCTCTCCAAATGAAATGCCCTGGTTACTATTGCCTCCACCTGAATCCCCAAGTTTCAGCAATAACGACTACATCATCTTTTTCAGCCTCTCTGACACAAAAGTTCATACACTGACGCTGCCTAGGGCATTTGGGGAAGGATGGGTTCATGGGTCTTCTAAAGGTTGGTTGATTATGGTCAAGGGTGCGTACTCTAAAATGTTTCTACTAAACCCTATTTCAGGTGCCCTACAGAAACTTCCATCTTTGAGAAGTGTTTCCCCAGAATTTACAGCTTTCAAAGAGTTGAAGAAACAGTTGGACACAGAAGTCTTGGACAATTGTAATCGAGTTGTATTATCGACCTCCGATATCTTTTCAGAGGATTTTATGGTAGCAGTTTATAGGGATCGTATATTAGCTGTTTGCAGACCTGGAGACAAAAGATGGAAGAAAATCTTGGAGTTCGAGCAATCTGCAGATACGCCGAAGCTTTGTGAGATACTGTTTTCTTCTGGTGTGCTATATGCCTTGGTTAATGGTGGTGAAAATAACGATCTTGATGTTGCAGCCCGAGCCAAAATGTTTACAGGTAACAAGGTGGAAGTAAAGTTTGTCAATGATAGAGATCCCCGTCCTATAAGGATATCAGTGTACAAGCTGGATGGTGAGAGTAACTACTTCTTTGAATTAGAGAACTTGGGGAATCAAATAATATTCTGGTCAGGATTTGAATCTATTTCGCTTGCATCGGGTATGTTTGAAGGGAATTGCATTTGTTTTACAACAAGCAAGTCGGCAGGTGTGTTCTACCTTAGCAGTGGAAGTATTGAACAAATCGGGAATTCCCTAGCAGTGTCTGGAAACCATGAGAGCTGTTGGTTTACTCCAAATTTATAATTAGGAGAATCTATTGTCTAGTGTTCCAATATTCCTTATCAGCCTATATATCTCAAAGCTTAATGCCAAGATAAAGTAACATTTGTTCGAAAATTCATTCAATCGAGTTGATAGGTGTTCAAGCATTATTGCCATCATACAAAAGTAAATGATTCTATTCTTTGAGGACAATGTGGAGCACATATACTCGTTCTATTTTATATGATATTCCAACAGGCTAGCTGTGGCATGTGAGGTAATGACACTTTCATCAGAGTTTAATTGTCAGTTTAGATTATAGGTATTAGTAAAAAAAGAACTTAAGCCTATAAATCTGATCGAATCATTAGGCACTTAAAAAAATACCATGTGCTAACATGTTTATATAAGAAATAATCATGACTCCGGCAGAAGACTTGGTTAAGAACTGCAGCTCAAGTTGCTCTAGTACACATTACATATATTAACAGTAGTATAAACAATGAGAAAGGAATCAAACAACTTTATGGCCGCAGGTTAACGATGTGGAATATGTAATTCTTTGAATTAAAGGCCCTTCAACAGCTAAACTATAGACCAGATTAGTACAATTTGTTTTGGGCGATGAGGCTGCCAGGGCTGTTTATGTTGATGGCCAGAATCTCCAGATTAACTTGGTCAGGTTCAGGGAAACAATTGTTGAAGCAATGAAAATTTTTGAACACTCTATTCCTGAAAATTAACGAACCACGTTGGATCTTGTAGGATTGTAGTTATTCTTTCATCTGTCAAATGTCAATAGCATTTTAGTATTACTTTTGCTTCCTGCTCTTCGAAATGAAATATATGTCTTTGTTGAATGCTTTGCATTTCTAAATAATGCTAGACATGCATCCTACCTCCGTGGCAAATCAGAGCGACCAACCTATTATAGAAATTTGTGAATGACGTGGTTGTATTACATACGTTACCATGTAAGGTGGGATGCAAATTGATTGCTTGACTAATGGAGTGTTTCTTAGTCTAATATAAACAAAGATGGAATGGTTAAGCCAGATTACTTCAAATCTAAAGGATTTTCTAGTAGGCGTATTACTAAGACAGGCTCGAGCGAAGACTGTAAGCCAAGAGGTTTACCTTACTGACCAGGTAAAAAAGCTCTCCAGCACAAGGTAAGAAATGAGACCAGCAGTAAAGATAAAAAATTGAACAGGGACATATATTTAGGTATGCCGGGGTTACCACCTATTTTGGAGTTGATCGATAAAATCCTGTCGAGCAGCACCCACATTTCCCAGTAACTATCTTCATGGTAAAGAACTAGGGAGATGAGAGAACTTTCATCGATATTATCTTAACAACCATGCTTCCATGAGCTGCGGAAGCTTTGGTCCAGCAATGGCATGCTTTTCAAAATAAAAATAAGATTCCAGCAAAAGAATACATTTATAAATAAATAGAACCTGGTTCTTAGATTGTTCATATAAATTCCAAGTACAGACGATTCAGGCAGAACTTGGTTCTCGACTATGAACAAAAGAGAAGAGACAGATAACATACAATAGCCAACAAAAGCAGTCTTTACGAAGTATAGCAATTTAAACCCAGTAAAAGAGATCATTGAAGTAATGAGTGATAGACTACATACCTGGACCTTGAGTTGTGAGAAATCAACTAAAACTTGCATGGCGTCTTGTTCTTCCGCGGAGTGGAGCGGCAAACTTCCAGTTGAGGACAAACAAACTATAACCAAATCCAATGCAGATCAGAACCAGCCTACCCAAGAATAAATCTAGCAAGTAGCAATAGCTTAGACAAGAAGAGGGAACTGGGCAGCCAATAAAATTAGGGTCACAAGGCAGAATCAAATGAAAAGCACTGGTACACAAAGATACAAATCAACCATATGAAGAGAGAAAGCCAAAGTGAAACTTCAAAAAGAAAATAAAAAACAAGTATATAAATACTGCCAGTAAAATCTTAAATATTAGAAGTCATTTGTACAAGACAAGCTCGCAGGATTATCACAGCTTTTCCCAAAAATCTACAACTCAAGCATTGTTGAAGTCAGGGTAGTCTAGCGCAAAATGAGCTGCAAAAAAGCAGATCCTAGAGATCACAAGCGAAGTGCATCAACAGGCCAAAACATGTCTTCCATCATTCAAATAGTTTTTCTAACGAGCCATAGATTCATTATTTGTTGTGGAAAGACGATGGATGTCACTATTTCCAAGCATTGATGGAAAAGAAAATTTGTCACCGTTTAGACCTTCTGCCATTCTGGCCTTCACCTCTTAGTTCTGCTAGCCTTGACTTAGAACCACTGCCATGCACAGAGGGAGGCCGATCATGAACAGTACTCGTAGAATCTCGTGAAGGCCATGGCTGCCCCCACTGCCGTGTTGGACTAGCATGAACTCTAGCAGATCCAAACCTAGAACCAGATAACATTTGGTCCCTAAGACCCTTTGATGATTTATAACCATGCGTTTCGTCTCCACGACCTTTGCCTTGCATTTCCCTCTCCAGATCGGGAAAGCTGTCCCAATCTACTCCATCTCCTGAATTTTGGACCCTTTCAGTCTGCATACCCCATTCCAATCCATCTGATATGCTCCTTTGCAAAGACGTGCTCTTTCTTGGTGGCTTCCCTGACATGGACTTCCTCCCTTTGATATCTTCATCATCATGTGGTGCCCATCTCTGATCCCGAGCAGCTACAGAAGCATGACTCCAGTTACAGCTTTTGTTGTTGTTTCCCATACTTAATTCTATGGAATGCAAATCACTTTCAGCAGAATCCTCTTCACATTCTACTCCATCTTCAACTTCTCCTTCATCCTCATCTTTTTCTTCATCTTGATGGGAACCAAGGCGAGTTCTGCTTAGGTAGGCAGCAATATCATCATCGATCAGATGAGCATAACCTCGTCCTTTTTCTTTGGTTCTCTTACTTCCCATAAAAGCTTCAAGTTGACTCCTCAACATATCAACAGCAGAATTCTTCTCCTCAAGCTGATACTTTGCCTCTGAGAGTTTCTCTTGAGCCCTCCCCTCTCGCAACACATCAGAGAACTGCAACATCTCCCTTTCCTTTTCAACCTCTTCATGAACTTTTGCAGACTCCCACTTCAGTTCCTCTGCTTCAACTTTATCTTCATTGATATCCCTGGCTAATTCATCACACACTTGTTCCATGATCTCTCTTGTTCTCTTCTCACTCTCAAGTTCTTTGACTGCCTTCACGAGAGATGCTTTTGTCTCTGCCAGTTCTTTCCCGAGTTTCTTGTTCAAGCTTTCAAGCCTCCTTCTCAGTTTTCTCTCTACCTCAAGTTCTCCTGCAACAGACTCAATGGCAGCCTCGACGACTTTGCGTTCCTTGCTTTTCCAAGCTGCCTTTTCTTCAGCAAAACACTTCATGAGATAGCTGATCTCATTCTGCTCTGAGCGCTGATCATGGATATGTTGATTCACCAGCAAACGAGCCCTCTCAAGCTCAGCATGTAAAGCTGAGATAAGGGCCATGCTAGATGAAGGCTGATCTTCATTACCCCAAATGCGGTGTATAATTTTCAGTAGCTCTTTAGACGTGGTCAGAGCATTACTAACATCCTTCAAACGTGGCTTGATTCCAACAGTTGAAGCACTAGGAGTTTGAGCTCTCGATCTAGTTGGAGTCTGGGCTCTCAATCGAGTCTCAACCTGTATTGCAAAACAAACAGAAAAACATTATAATCCACTTTAATATATCAATTTTGATATAAATCTGCAGTTATCAACACTCTTTTAAGATGCTAAATATCGGTAACTTCACAATGAGCATTCAGAAAGCAGTCCTTTCCTAGACCGAACATAATATAAAATCAACATACCTCCATTAAGCTGCCATTTCCATGAGAATCCAATATTCCAGAATGTTGATCCTTAAGCCGGAGCCTCTGTGAAATAGAGGATGTCCTTCTGTGGAAACTACCTGTTCCAGATCTATCCATCCTCTACAAAACAACAGTGAACAAAACCTACAGTCAACCAACCACATTTAATCTCCTAATATGCATAAACGACTAGCTACCTCAGCAGATCACAGAAACTAAAGAAACTACACATTTCCTTTGAACCATTTCATGTAAAAACAGGGTTTTCGAAAGCAACATCTTAAACTCCAAACTAACCAAACAACTACCTAATCACAAAGAATTCAAAGTCATACAATAATTTCACCAATCAATTATTAACTAATTAATAGCTTAGCTAAAACAACAAAAAGTACAACACATTTTCACAATATAGAATTCTATAGAGAGTAAAACTCACCTCAGAAACAGGACTATGAGACGGATCGGAGAGATGAGGCGGCAGAGAACCCGATCGCATCGACCTAGTAACCCTCTCTTTCTCCCTAGCCCTGATCTCCTTCCTCAGCCTCCGCTCATCCACCTCCTCCTCCTTCACTCTCGGCGACGGCACCTCGTTCATTTCCCACAGCGTCGCCGCCAGCTTCCTCGCCGACACCGGCGGCATCGGCGATGACGACTGCTTGCCCTTCGAAACGCCGCCGTTCTGCGACGCCGCGTACTTCGGCGACTCTATCGCCCCGCGAAATGCGGAAGCCGGTGACCTAGAGCTGCTCATGAGCTTCCACGTAGGCACCGGCGTACTGGATCCACCTCGCTTCCCTACAAGAATCGCCCGCTTGAATCTATAGTTCTGGATGATCGAAGAAGACGACGACGCCGAGGACGAGCAACCTCGCTTCCTGATTTTCCCGGGGATCATCAGGTCCATGTCGCTGTTGTGGTGCCTCGGCATTGTTCAGATGGCTCAGATTTGGGAGCTTAAACGCGGCGTTTGGCTCATAGTCGTTGAAAACCTAAAGACTAAACCTAAAAAATGTAAGCAGAAAAGATTAGATGATTTTGTGAGGAGGGATTGATAGCACCCACTAAGGTTAGATTTTTGATCAGGGGATTCCAGTACAGACACCGAGTCTCTGAGCAGGGGTTCTCTCTGTAAAGGAAACAAGGGGGCAGGGATCGTGTGCGGGTGAGGTCAGGTGAGACGGGAATCGCGTCGCGCATTGATTGGTGGCGGCGGTTTTGGTTTTGACTAATAGTGGTGGTCGTCAGCTGCTCGTTGATCTGGACAGGAGTTAATTGGGGTTTAAAATTTGAAAGGAGTATTAGGGAAGATTGGGTGGAATGATGATGGAGTGATCTGTGGGGTCCTCAAGATCAAGTAGTAATGTCCCCTGTATGAGAATTGAGAAGGTCTGCGGTTCGATGCTTGAATCGGCCACTAGGTAGTTGCCAGGTTTGTTTATTTTAAAACGGACTAGTACTTTGGTGTTTGACTAGTCTAACTGTCTAAGGATATTCATTTTCTTGGTGTAAAATCAACCTCACACTATGCAAGTTGGCAAAACCTTCAAATATGAACAAATTAACTAGGAGGATTACTTGGAAGTTGGAACTATCCTCCTATGATCTAGAATGTGAAACCTTTGAGGCTAGTTTGTACGGCATCTAGCTACACATCTCACTGTGTGAGTGTTTTAGGTTTGTTTCAACTTTAGAGGTTTAGATATTTGATTTTAGACGTATTGTTTTGATTGTGTTGTGACTCTGAGTTGTCATTACAATGAGAGTGTATATTTGTCGAATAGAATATTCAATCTCTAGTTATTATAATTAGGGATTTAGGTCTAATATTTTTTTTATATTTAACAGATTCATTAATGAATACTAAAGACATCTGCACAAGCACATTATAAAATGGTGAAATTTTTAGTTCACAATGAACTAAAGAAAAACCAGTCTGGTTCTGAACTGATTTTTTTCAGATATTCTTCTATAAGTTTTAGCATAATTATTGCAATTTTCAAGGCCGAATTTGGCATGAGGCAGCAACTTTCAATGATGCCTCATAGTGGAATGAATGGAATGATGTTCAATTGAGTGCCAGTAAGACCAGCCAAAGAATATGAGTGCAGATAAAGTTTCACCCCGATTCCCCGAATACACTGTCAAAAAGACTAAATCAGAAACAAAAGGTGAGAGCTAGATTAGAAGAGACTAACACTAATGAGTGCAACCATTTTATGCAGAGTACGTTTGTCTTAATGGTTTAAGGTTTGATAACCCAATTCATGCCGAGTCTGTCGTTCCATTAAACCAGCAATAACCGGTATGATTACTTTCTTAATTATTTTCAAGATTTGGGAAGCTGGTGTGACAATCTTATTCCATCTTTTATGGATTAAGAAACATTATGGAACGTTGGTAGGTCTAAGGGGCCAAATATTAACTACAAAACATTAGGTTTTTAGAGGAAGAATTGTGTAGTAGTAGCTTAGTGATATAAATGGATGTTCGAGTCTTTATGCGTACCATTCAATAATTTCAATCTAATAACCTAGTCAGCCAGTCTGATTTCCACCACAAAAAATAGCCAAATTAATCAGTTATTAATCCAAACAGGATTATCGACATTCTATCCATGACAGCCACGCTCCCTTGGCCCATTCTCCCTTCGAGAGCTTACCAAGACTTCTCCACACTTTAAACTCTTTCTGCAAACTTGATCGAAGAAACCCAAAAACATGAAGAAGATGACACAATCTGGGTCCCCGTTTCTTTTCTGGCTCTCTTTCGTCTTCTGTTTGGTTCATTCTCTTGCTGTCTACTCTGCCAAATCCCCACGTCGTAGATTCCCATCTTTACTGATATCCCCAGAAGAAAAGATATCACTCTCTGCTCGTCAAAACCAACTGTACAAAACCAAATACTTCACACAAGTCCTTGATCATTTCAACTACTATCCCAACAGCTATGAAACTTTCCAACAGAAGTATTTGATCAATGACACTTTCTGGGGAGGTGCCAAGAGCAATTCTCCTATCTTTGTTTACACTGGTAATGAGGGGAACATAGAATGGTTTGCAGAGAACACTGGCTTCCTGTATGAGACAGCTCCCCATTTTAATGCCCTCATCATTTTCATCGAGGTAAGTTCAGTTCCGAAATGATAGTTTTGTATGAACAGGTACGTACAGTTTTCCTTGATTATGGAAATTTAGTTTAAGATATTAATAGATAGTATTGCAGCATAGGTTCTATGGAAAATCTTTACCTTTTGGGGGCAAAAAAGATGTGGCTTATAGCAATGCAACTACACTGGGATATTTAAGCTCCACACAAGCCTTGGCAGATTATGCTTCCTTAATTATTGATCTGAAGAAGAATTTGACAGCAACTGACTCACCTGTAGTGGTTTTTGGAGGTTCCTATGGTGGAAGTATGTTATATATTTTCATTATGTACGATTCTTGTCATTGATTTAAATATATTTTATTTGACTGGAAGGCTGGCTGGAACACCTGGTTTAGGATTTGGTATTACACAGTTCTTATTTTCAAGTCTTGTTGCATGAAATGATCGAGCATACGTATGTATACATAGTCAGGTATAGTTTTTTTTTTTTTTCCTTCCTAAATTAAATGGGAGTATGTTATGTTGCTACTGTAATTTGTGTTGCAGTGCTGGCAGCATGGTTTAGGTTGAAATATCCCCATGTTGCAATTGGAGCTTTGGCATCATCTTCTCCGATCCTCAACTTTGAGAACATAACATCTCCAGATAGCTTCAACAATATAATCACTAAAGATTTCATGGTACTCTCTCTCAATGCAATCAAATATGATCAAATGATGTAATTTGTGAGACTAATGTCTTTAGTGTCACACATATGCAAATACTATCGTAGAAAATGATATTAATGCGTGCTTATTATTCACGTCATTATGTGAATGATTGTTTTACTATAGTTAAAAAGTATATAATTATGTGGTAATTAAGCAAATCATAACCCTCTAATGATTAAAGATTTTACTGAGACATTATTTTCACTGTTGCATATTGTCGGTCAACTAGAGTGAGAGTGAAAGTTGTTACAAAGTTATCAAAGGCTCATGGCAACAAATCAAAGACACAGCAAAACAACCTGGGGGGCATGAGCTACTACAAAAATCCTTTAAATTATGCCGGTATGATCACAATTCAGTTTGTGTTTATATCTAAAATAATTAACAGTTTAAAAATGTGTATTGTAAATATAAATTATTTAATTACATTCGTGATTTGTTACAGGAATAATATTACTGCAGATGATCTTCAAAATTGGCTGGAGTCTGCTTTTGTTTACACGGCAATGACAGATTATCCTATTCCCTCGAATTTCATGAGTCCCTTGCCTGCATATCCAGTGAAACAGGTTAAATAAACACAAAGACGAAAATCATTTCACTTTTCATATTTCTATTGATCGAAAACCATAAAATCATGGTACATAGTTTAGTATAAATGATTTTAAAAAAAAAAAACACTGTGACTGTACGTATTAGTGTTGCAGATGTGCAAGGCAATAGATGATCCAACAACGGGGAATAATACATTTACAAAGTTATATGGTGCAATCACTGTCTACTATAATTACAGTGGGACGGCTACATGTTTCCATCCTGATGACGACTCAGATCCTCACGACCTCGGAGGATGGGATTGGCAGGTAGGGAATTCTTATATGTATTTTAGGAAATAGAGCTTCTATTCATACTAGGCCTGTCAATTCCAACACGACCCGATAACACAACTCGACACCCGCACGAAATAAAGCAGGTTGAACCCGCACGATTAAAAAGCGGGTCAGCGGCGGGTCAACCCGCCATGACCCATTTATTAAATGGGTCAACCGCGGGTCAACCCGCCAACTCGAAATTAACCCGCTTAACACGTTTATTAAATGAGTCGGGTTATATTATATATAACATGCATACATGACCCATACATTACGTGTTTATAAGGGTCGATTAAGTCTTTTCTTACAATTAGGGTTACCGTTAACACAATAAATTCTCTTGTTTAAGTCTTGTATCAACACAAAAACCCTAAGTTCCACTGCACATCAGCATCAAAACTTCACCTTTTCTCGAGAAGGTATTATCGTCAAGCCAATGGTACTTTTATATATGAGATATGTTTATCTGATACTTGATTTTGATCAACTCTTGTTCTAGATCTTCTAGTTCAAAACTGGGATGAGATATATGATTATTATATATATGCTATCGTAAGGAACTTAGGGTTTATACATATGAACAAACATATATATATATATATATATATGTTCTCGTTTCCATGATTATTAGATAGCATGTTCAAACCCTAATATGATTATTGTATTCATGTTTGTTCTCGTTTCCATGATCTTGCTTTGTTATAGGTGGTGATTACTTGTTTCTTTTATGCTGAATAAAGTGAAGTAGTGTTTGCAAGTTAGCATTTGATGCTTTACATTCAAACTTAAATTTCAAACTCAGTTTATGGATTATGTATATTTTCTTTTATACGATGGATGAATTTTTTAATTTTAAACTTATGAGAGTTTTTAATTTTATAAATGGATTTATATATAAATTACAGATAATTGTGGTCTTGTGTAGTTTGTTGTGAATTTAATCAAGTCATTAGTTAAATGGGTCACAATGTTAATGGGTCATTTGTCCAACACGGCACGACCTATTTATTAAATGGGTTAAACGGGTTGGAAACGGGTAACCCGTTAATAAATAGGTTGGGTTTGGGTTTAAATTTTCGACACGATTATTAAATGGGTTGGGTTTGGGTTTGTGTTTTGTGACACTCGAAAAATCTTGACCCGACACGAACCCGACACGACACGACCCATTGACAGCCCTAATTCATACTTTGAAAACAACACTTGGATCTCTTTATTTTATAAACCTCTAATTTAATTTTTCAATGAAATAAAATGTTATTAGAACCTCACTTATTTTTCTAAAATACTCATATATAGCTCCAAAAAATTAATAAAAATTTTCTTTTTAGAAGATTGTAAAGGAAATCTGTAATTATAAGTTCTTTTTTAATTTTTGAATATCTAATAATCATATTTTCTCATCCACTATTAATTTTATTGAGACTTTGAAGCTTGTTTATTCATAATCAGAGTACAACTATTTACACGTTTTTTTATATTAACCGTTGATTATAACAAATGCATTCACGCAAGCGAAACCCAAAAATAATCTAACCGAAAAAACAAAAGTTAAAACTAATACAAATTGTATCATCTTTCAAAATTTACATAAAATTTTACTTCACCGTCAATTGTGGATGATTATGAATTTATCGTTCTTAGACAACAGTAAGGTGAGATATTAATTAATTTATTTATTTTTGTATGGTGAGATATTAATTAATTAATTATTGTATGGTGAGATTTATTTTGGTAATGTGGATTTTTTTTTTTTGGTAAGGTGCGATTTTTTTGGTAAGGTGATATTTTTTTAATTAGATGGATTTTTTTTTTGGTACGGTGAGAGTTATTTGGTAAGATAACTTTTTAGTAAATTCACATGCGTTGACAAAGTCAATTCCAATTTGAAAAAATAAGGAGGTCCAAATACTTTTTTTGGAGTAATAAATAGAAACTCTTTTTAAGAAAATTCTCGTTTCATTTATTTTATAGTATAACAAATTAAGCAACAGTTTAGAGATTGGAGGATTGGCTCGGTTCGGATTCCCCGGAGTCTGAAGCCGCTGACCGCTCCCGGGGCGGGGTCTCGTCTTTCAGGTCTCTGGGTTCTGAGGGCATCCCGCACGGGGTGCGCTTTCTTGGCACTCCGCCCGTGAGCTACACTATCGGGAGTGGGAAAAAGGCTGTAGTGTGCGATGAACCGGAGGGTACCATGAGCCCTGCAGAGATTGCCGCCTTCCGGGAGACGTGGAATATCCCCGATGAGGTGGCGTTACGGCCGCTGAATCCCGGAGAATCGGCCTGTAACCCGGAGGCGGGTTGGGTTGCTGTTCACGGAGACCAATTTCGCCACGGGTTCTCCCTCCCGCTGCCAGACTTCGTGCAGTATATGCTTAGCGCTCTGCAAGTGTCTCCCGCGCAACTTCCCGAGAACCAGTGGAGGCAGCTGCTGAGCCTCGGTTGTCTGTACGAGCTGTCCCGGATGAGCATGCCAATGGTGAACGAGTTCGGGGCACTGTACAGACTGTCTTTCTCGAAGAAGAAAGGGTGTCGGGGTTGTCTGACCTTTAGTGCCCGACACTTCCAGCCTATCATCACCCACCTGCCTTCCTGGGTGGACAATAACTGGAGAAAGAAGGTGGTGATGGCGGGTGGGAAGTAGCAGAAAAGGAGCAGGATGTACCGGGTTCCTGGTGCCTTCCAGTCCCTTGGCGACCAATCGTTCGTACTGTCCGAGTTGGAGCGGGAAAGGATTATGACGATACTCGGGTGCTGGGACGATCTTGAGCAAAGCTCCTACAACTTCATACGGCGGGAGGTGTTGGAGTACTGCTGTCTCGGGCGGGATCCTGGTGCGTAGCAGGGTTTTAGTGGTGACGTTTCTGCTGGCCGAGTTGATACTAACCCTTTGTTTGTTCTGCAAGTGCATCTTGCCGGACGGTCATCAAGCCCAGTAATACAATATCCATGGACGGTGAAGACCTTGTCTCGACGCTGAAGGAGAAAGGGGAGGTCGTTTCACGGACCTCGGTGGATGAGGAGTCCAGTCGGCTTACCGTTCATGCCGAACCGAGGGCCTTGGACGTTGAGGACGGCGCCTATATTCTAAGGCTTGTGGAGACTCACCCCGCTGTGTCTAAGGCGGGACCCGGAAAGGGCAAGACCACCGGGGGACCACCAAAGGTTCCTGGTGGGACGAACAGGATTCCATACCGGCCAGGATCGGTCTTGCTTGTCACCAGAGTCTCTCGGACAGGCGCACAATCTTCTTCACCGGACGGCCAGGGTGAGAAGAGGCGGAGGATCATGGATGTCCCTCCCTCCGCGCTGGTGACGCTGACTGGCCGGTCGTCTGGTGAGAACTTGGCGAAACGGCTCAAGCTGGTCAGCAGTGCGGCGAGTTCCGCTGGGGACAAGGCCTCTGCTGCCCCAAATTATGCCAGTCAACAGAGTAGCCCCGCTCCTACGGAGGAACAGAGGGGAGGTCCGGAGAGTCCCTTCATCCGGAAGCTGGCGGCAGATGTGGCTGGCCTTGGTCTGGATAGGCCCGGGGCCGTTGGAACCTTGTCAGGGGAGAGCCGCCAGAAGAGCAAGGAGTCGGTCCTCCGGGTAAGAATTACTTGGTGCCACGACATCGCTCATAAGTTTCGTTATTTTTGTTGTTTGCTTAGCCGGCTCCCTGTTATTCTGTAGCTATTGTACAATCTGTATCAGCCGGACCCGAGTGAGGAGCTGTCGGAGTTGAAGAGGCAGGTAGCCGCTCTGACAGGAGCCCGTGAGCGCCTGGAAGTTGAGAAGTCCAGGCTTGAGCGGGAGAAGGTCAGGCTGGAGGAGAGGGCCAAGAAGCATGTGGCCAAGCTAGAAGACCAGGTCCGGAGCCTCGAGGAGGAAAAGGAGCAGGCTGAGGAGGAGAGGGCCGAGCTGGAGGCCAGAGTGGATGAACTCCAGGTGGGAGCTACCACTGTGCGTGCGGCCGCTGCCGCTGCGGCTGGAGAAGAGGACCCAGAGCTTTTCCAGCGGGTTGTCCTCAAATATCATGATAGTGATCAGTTTCTTGAGCTCCTGGAAAAGGTTCGGGAGTCGGGTATCGTCGATGCCTACGTGGAGTGGGAAGAGAAGGGGTACCTGGATACGTTGCGAATGCCGAAGGCGGGGGCCGACGACGATGCTGATGGGCAGCTGGCAGAAGAGGAGCAGCCGGAAGGGGAAGGCGGGCCTCGACCATCTACACCCGCTAGAGAGGATGCGGTGGCTCCATCTGGGGAAGCTGGTGGGATGCCCGCTGAGGAGGGAGGCGCGGCTCCTTAAGATTTTTGTTTTGCTCTTTTTTTTTGTAAATCCGCTGGAACGGTTTTTTTTTTTGTATTATGCCCTTTGGATGTACATTTTTGCTCCGGTGGAATTCCTTGGATTTCTCTTAAAAATAGTTGGCATACATATCTTATAATGTTGCGTTGGTTGAACTGTTGATATGCCAAACTAACTGCTTGGAATTTCTGGCACCTAACCCTTCACCGGGTCCGGGCGTGCTTACCAGCCCTGGCCCTGCTCCCGGTCGGGATTTGCTCTCCTTTCCCCTATATACCGCTGAAGCTGACCGCTGTTAATCAAACCCTCCACCGCTGTCTTGAGGGTGAAGCAACTGTTTGTCCGATGGGTAGCTTCATCGTGATAGGAGCAGTACTTGCATGTTCGCGCCTGGGTAAGTTTCCCCTTTGGGTACTTGCTCCTCGGCGGTGGGGGAATGATGTTCCCGTTTTCGTGCAAGATGTCCTCGTATGAAGAGGTTAGAGTGGTGAAGACCTCTTGACGTTCTGCTGGCATAATCGCCAGGGGGCGTTCTTGCCGGTACTGCGCCGGCTTGTGCTCGCCCTGGGGTTTGTCATGATAGGGTTTCTGCTGCTGTTGGTTCCCCCAATTTCTATCGGGTCTGCTTGGTTGGGCGCCTCCGTTCTCGCTCCACTGGCTGGCCTTGTTTTCTCGGCCGGCCGGGGGGTGTTCCTCCCGCTTTCTCTTCAACAGGTGTTGCCCGTACGTTTCATGATCCGCCTGAGCGTGTCTGATGGTCATCGCCATTAGCTCGTCATACCCCTGCGGGAGTTCCACCCGTACGGCGTAGGAAAATTTTCCTGGCCGAAGCCCCTATTTGAACGCCATCTCGGCGATGCCCTTGTCGAGTTTCCGAACCCCGACCGTTGCCGTTTGCCAGCGGTTGACAAATGTCCTCAGCTCCTCGTCAGGTGCCTGCCTGCAGTTGAAGAGGATGGTTGATGTCCGGGCTCCTTCGACCCGGAGGATGAAGCGGCCTACGAACCGGTCGGCCAGTTGCTCGAATGCCTCGATGGAGTTTGCCGGGAGTTCGTAGAACCAGCTGAGCGCCTCTCCAGATAGGGTTTCCTGGAATATGTTGCAGCACACTGCATCGGAATAGCCCTTAGCGCACGTTTGGGACCGGAAACTATCCAAATGTTGGTATGGGCAGCCGGATCCTGAGTACGTGAGCTTTAGGGATTTCTGGTTACCAGACCTCCCTGATTCCAGAACCCGGTGCGAGAAAGGGCCCATGTGTTCGTTGAATCGCGCGCCTTCCATCGGCCGCGCTGCCCTTCTCTCGTTGGCCTCTATTTAGGCCTTTAGATCCGACACAGAGTCGGTGAGTATCTGTAATGCCCATGCGGTCGGGGTCACGACTTCATCCTCGAATGAAGCGCGCGACTGGGGGGGTGCCGGCGTGCTCATTGGCAAAACCGCGTCGCCCGGGGACTCCGCCCTCCTGCGGTCGCTAAACCTTCCTCCCGATGACTGTCCCGCCTCAAGGCGCTGAGGTTGGCCAGGCGCGGGTGTAATTGCCCTTGCCATAGCGGCGTTGCGCTGCTGTCCTCTTTCCAGGGCAGCCACCAGGGCAGCGTTTACAGTCTCCATTTCCTCATACCGAGCATTGGATTTTGCTTTATCCCAGTCGCTCTCCGCGCACAGGCGACCGACTTCTGCCTTCATCGCCCGTATCTCCCCCGCCATATCGTGCCGGTTGGGGCTGTACGTGGTGTCTCGGTCGCTGTCACCGAGCAGACTCTCCTCTTTGTCGCTCCGATCGTCCGAGAATGTCAGCGAAAAGCCCCGGTGCGCCGGTCGGTCGCCTTCCGCCGGGCCTTTCCCGCGCGTGCTATCATTGTATGCCCTCGGCGTGCTGTTCGGCTTCCCATAGCTGCTGTCGTCCTGGGTGCCCTGGTCACTGCGCTGCTCCCGTACAGCAACCGGGGTGGGGATGAGCACTTGCTCTGGTGCAACCCGCTGACCCTTCGTTGTATTTCTTTTCTGGCCCGCTTCTGAGCTTTCTGCCATTTGGTGATGCTTACGTGACTTTTATATAAGCTTCCCACAGACGGCGCCAATTGTTTCCGCCTCAAACCCGTAGGCCTGGTAGAGACTGGTGAATCTAGATGTGATCTCCTCCTGATGACCTGCTAACTAAGGGGAATACCGGGTGGGCCGGTCTTCTCCTCTCTGATGCCTAAGTTAGTACAGTTGGGATGAATAGATAACTTAAGCACGTATGATAAGCAGTTAGAGAGATCAGTTACCTATTAAAGAGGGTAGATGAGGCCCTTATATAGGTGGTCGGGCGTGAGGTCTGGTCTTACTCTTCGATGTGGGACTGGTTTCCTTCTGTTCGCACACAAAAAGACAGTTCTGGTGGCCCGTTCGGCAGGCTGGCGTCCCCGGTCTCCGGGTCCCTGGACACAAGGTAGACTGCTGGACCTCGGGTCCGGGTGCTGGTGATCCTGCTCCGGGCCTCAGTCCGGCCCCGGATACACTGGCTGCGGGTCTGTGGGCTTATGTAGCCCCTCTGTGACTACTATCAACAAGTAATAACATATATGACTTAGTTTTATGTGTAATGTGAGTTCGCTCTGACCTAATATAGAAATTTTGTAGGCTAGAAATCCTTCTTTTGACACCAAAAACAATTAAAATTATGAATTGTATGTCCTCAAACATTTTGTTAAAAAGCTTTTTTTTTTTGTTATAAAAGTGATGGTTGGGGAATTATCACTTCGGGACCGGGTGAAATTCAAGTTAGGGCTAAGGAAATGATATTCACAAGCTGGAGGAGTAGTGCATATTTGAATCACATATTGACTACCTGTTACCAGAAAACTTGTACAGTGTCTATCCCGGTCGCAGCCTAGCCTAGCATATATTCTAGTTGTATCAACCCAGTTCAAAAAACAAAACACATTGATCGATCGGGATATATGATTTTGTGGTATTTATTTGTGAGCACACTAACGTGTGTAAGGTGACGGCCGATAGGTCCGTTACTGACCAGAGTCTAAAATGATCACACGCAAACTTTCTTATTGAAGAACGTGCCTTGCAATCCCATCCTCTATATTTCTGTGGTTTGAAGAAAATGTTTCATGTGATAGATCGATGATGAATATGGTCATCATTTCGGCTTATAAAAATTTGGCACAAATTGCAGGCGTGTACAGAGATGATAATGCAAACAGATGGCAACAGTAAGGAGAGCATATTCCCACCTTCTGATTGGCAATACGAAGATCAAGTCTCTTATTGCAAAGAGGCTTATGGCGTTGAACCTAGGCCTAATTGGATCACCACCGAGTTTGGCGGCCATGTGAGTACTCTATCATCACCATTTTTCCATTTTTTTTATCCAACTGCATATCATCAATTTAACACACTGTTTGTTTTGTAAGTTTTTTCCTTATTGAGACTATTATGAGAATTTTATATGTAAGATAATTATTGTGACAAAAACGTTACAGAACTTGACGTACATTTAAGAAACATTTAAAATTCACGATTTCAAAAGCTTTTATACATTTAAGTACATGTTTAGGTAAGAGCTCCGAGATCCGTCTAACCTCATGTGTCCCATTGTAATAATAGCATAGCACGTATGTATATTCTTAATGAATATAATGATTTGGATATTGGAGGTAACTTTGGTTTCTAGGCTCAATGCTGGACGTACTATTTGAAATTTGCAGGATATCAAGAGAGTTTTGAGAAGATTTGGGAGCAACATCATCTTCTTTAATGGCTTAAGAGACCCTTGGAGTGGTGGAGGGTACTGATCAATTTCTTCCCAGTTAATTATTTTATCCACCCAAACCCTAAACTGTATATCTAACCAATATTAACGGAGAGTGGTGCTCATCTGCTCACTAGTTGACTAAGAGATTTATACTCAACCACCCTTAGATTTATATCTCAACTTAAAAATAATTATCCTCACTCTTGGATTTACATTCAAGGGTAGTTGAGCATAAAACTCACATGGTCAACTAGTGACCAGGTGAGCATTACTGTATTAACAGATTTCCTTTTGGTGTTTATCTTTTCAGGGTGTTGAACAATATTTCCAAGAGAATAGTAGCAATCGTTGCAAAAGAAGGTTCATATATAGCAAGTCATGTTCAGATCAAATTAACTTGTATATATACATGAGTAATTTGAGGAGAATGCATGCAAAGTAACAAATTTGTGATGCTGGTTTCTTAATGAACAGGTGCTCACCATGTCGACTTGAGGTTCAAGACTACTGAAGATCCACAGTGGCTTAAAGATGTGAGGAAGCAAGAGATCAAGATCATTGCAAAGTGGATCTCAGAATATTATCATGACCTTGCTGAAAAATATTAGTGTTCATTTGCCTTGAAGTGCACAAACCTAATATATTTTTTATAAGAATTTGGAACTCAGTCAAGCTGGGTAAGCTTCGATTTCTCCTATCCACACCTCGATCTGACTTTGTATTAGAAATGAGATTATGCATCGAGGAGGACGTAAAACCCTTAACTTGAACATAATAATAAGACACGCATCTAACCAAACATCATTTAAATTGTTAAAACTAGCAAGCTAAGTGAGCTAACTTAATAGCTACACTATTAATTAAGTTCCCAATATATAGGCTTAATCTAAATAGATGGTAGAAGTAGTATAACTATGACTTGCAGGTTTCTATAATTCGATCGCCTAATCTCATATCTATCTTCACATCTCTCTACAAGACGGTCGATCACTACGTATATGAAGGTCGATCATTGCACATCAACTACACTCAACCAGTCCACAATATTTACTACTACTGGCACATTTTTATCCCTAAAAAAAAAACAAAAACAAAAAAAAAAACTCAAAATCTTCACCTCTAAGCGTGTAGGGCATGCATTTAAGTAATAACTCTTTTAATATATTTTTTTTATCGGGATCATATGGTTTCTTTAAATATTTTCTACGCCCAGTGATTAATTCGTGTAAGTAGTTATAACTGTTTGTCATGCATTAAACTCCACCATGCATAATTGCATACACGGAACCCATCCCAACTCAACCTTTAGTAGAAAACCACTCCTCCGGTAGTTTGCACCTTATATTTAGTTTTCCAAATTCCAATCAATGAATTAGGGTTTTGTAGAATCTCCAACCTTGTTTAGTGAGTAAAACTTGTTAAAAAAACGAACCAATTCATTTCTATGAAGTGATCGTAATGGGGTTGCAAGAAACTAATCAAAAACAAAGTAGGCTAATTCATTTCTAACAAACCTTTTTTGCTTTTATTTTTTTAAGTAAAAAGATGATCTAACACCTACCTCCTTATCGTGACTCAAACGTATGACTTAATAACATACTTCTTACGTAATGATGTTCTTACCACTTGAGTTATCTAATTTCGTTAAATAGGCTAACAAACTAAAAATTCAGAATAATTGTAAAATGAAATTGAAAGTAACATATAAATTAAAGGAACTGAAATTTACACTCCTCATTTTATAATCTATACTCTCACTTTATTTTTTAAGTAACTTAAATTTTGTCTTTTAAGAAAAAAAACATGTGTTTTGTCTTATTTATGAGTGTGAGTGTGAGTATGAGTATGTGCTCCTGTTGACAGTAGCCGCAGAGGGGCTACAGCAAGCCCACAGACCCGCGGCAAGTACACCAGGGCCCGGCCCAGGACTCAGGATCGGAGCACCAGCACCAGGCCTCGGGGCCCAGCGGTCTATCCTGCCTCCAAGGGTCCTGGGACCAGGGGCGCCTGCCTGCCAAAGAGGGCACCAGAATATCCAAACAGAAGGGAACCAGTCCCACATCGAAGGGCAAGGCCAGCCCTCACCCTCAACCACCTATATATGGGCCTCAACTACCACCATAAATAGGTAACTTGTCTCCCTCCCTGCTTACATACGTGCCCGAGTTATATATATTCCAACTATACTAACTTAAGCATCGGAGAGGTGAAGGCCGGCCCGCCCGGTATTCCCCTTAGTAAGCAGGATTGCAGGAGATCGAGTCGGATTCATCAAGTGTCTACCAAGACCCCCGGGTTTAGGCAGAAACAATTGGCGCCGTCTGTGGGAACTCTGAACAAGAAGCCGTGCAAGCAACGCCGCTGGCTGAGATTGTGGGAATGAGTCAAGAGAAAGGAACTACTGAGGAAGGGCGTATTGCAGCTGTGCAAACGCTCGCCTCCACCCCTGTCGTCACGCGGGAGATGCGTGGCGAGCAGGGCAGCGATTTGGGAAGGAGCCGTGGAGGGCCCTCCGGTGATCCAGAGCCCCGCCACGAGAGCTCGCACGGGAAAGACCCGATAGAGGACGAAGGCAGCCCAGTGCTTCGTGGCCTATCCCTGACGTTCTCGGATGATCCGAGTGATCAGTCTGAGAGCCAGGATCAAGACCCCACGTACAGCCCCGACCATGACGGCTTGGCGGGAAAGGTACGGGCAATGGCCGCGGAAGTTAGTCGTCTCAGAGAGGAGAACGACCGGGACCGAGCCAAGTCCCAGGCCCGATACGAAGAGATAGAGGCAGTAAACACCGCCCTGGTAGCCGCCCTAGAGAGGGGGCAGCAGCGCAGTGCTGCCATGGCCGAGGCACAAGCCGCACCCCTGCTATTCCAACCCCGGCGGCTAGAGGCTGGACAATCTTCGGGCGCCCGATCCAGCGAGCCTATGCGGGAGAAGTCACGAGCCGGCGAGGACCTGCCGAAGAGCACGCCCGCCTCCCACCAGCCGCACACTTCGTCCGTGGGTGAAGTGGATACTCCAACCGCCCGGGCGCTGCAACTGCTAGCCAACACCGTGTCGGATCTGAAGGCCCAGATGGAGGCAAACGAGAGGAGAGCGGCCCGGCCATTGGAAGGCGCCCGGTTCAACGAGCGCATGGGCCCCTTTTCACACCGAGTCATAGAGTCGGGGAGATCTGGCAACCAGAAGTCCCTCAAACTCACCTATTCCGGGTCCGGTTGCCCGTATCAGCATCTGGACAGCTTCCGATCCCAGACCTGCGCCAAGGGTTACTCCGATGCAATCTGTTGCAACATCTTCCAGGAGACCCTGTCCGGAGAGGCGCTCAGTTGGTTCTACGAGCTTCCTGCGAATTCAATCGAGGCATTCGAACAGCTGGCTGACCGGTTCGTAGGCCGCTTCATCCTCCGAGTCGAGGGAGCGCGGACATCCACCGTCCTCTTCAACTGCATCCAAGCCCCCGGGGAAGAGTTGAGAACCTTTGTCAACCGGTGGCAGACGGCCACGGCCGGAGTTCGGAACTTGGACAAAGGCATCGCCGAGATGGCATTCAAGCAGGGGCTTCGGGCAGGGAAGTTTTCCTACGCCGTCAGGGTAGAACTCCCTCAGGGCTACGACGAGTTGATGGCTATGGCCATCCGGCATGCCCAGGCCGATCATGAGACCTACGGGAACCACCTGCTGAAGAGGAAGCGGGATGAGCAGTCTTTGGACCATCCTCGGGTAGAGGATCCCCCGCGCAGTCACGAGAGCAAACCCGGCCAGCGAGCCGAGCACGGGAGTCGCCGACCCGGCCGGAACAACAACAACAACAACGGCAAGACCTGGCCGCAGCGACAGCAGAGACCCTTCTCTGACAGGCCCCAGCCTCGGACCGAGAACAAACCTGCACCGTACCACCAAGAGCGCCCCCTGGCAATTATGCCAGCACCCCCGGCTAATCAAGAAGTCTTCTCCACTCTCACCGCATCATATGAGGACATCCTGCTAGAGAATGCGGACGTTATTGCCCCACCGCCCCAGAGAAGGTACCCCAAGGGGAAGCTCACGACGGCACAGACAGGCAAGTACTGCTCGTACCACGATGAGGCAACTCATCGGACGAACCAGTGCTTCGCCCTCAAGACTGCAGTGCAGGGCTTGATTGACAGCGGCCAGCTCCAGAGATATGTAGGGGAGAGAGGAGCAGGCCCCGACCGGGAGGGTAACCCGGCCTGGTAAACCCGCTGGGTCCAGGCGGCTAGTTTGGCATATCGCCGGTTCAACCGATTGTAAAGATCAAATATATGCAAACTACTTTTGAAAACTCTGGCCCCGCAAGCTCAGATGTATATATTCATAGTTAAAGTATCCAAAAAATAAACCGCTCCGAAGAGTTTCTTTTACAAGCAAAAGCGAGAAAAACATCCTATGGAGCCGCATCTCCAGCGGTGGCTTCGTCGTCGACCTCAGTTCCGGCAGGTTCGGCACTGTTGGTAAAAGAATCCAAGTGCGAGCGATGTTCTGCTCCTGACTGTTTCTCCACCGCCAGCTGCTGGATGACCGGCTCCACAGGAGCATTTCCTTCGGCAGAGGTACCAGGCATCAGGGAAGTATTTAACCACCCCTTCGCCGCCCATTCCGTGTAGGCATCCGAGATGCCTTCCTCCCGGGCCTTCTCCAGGCAATCCAGGAACCGATTGCTCTCCTCGTATTGAAGAACGAACCGGTCGAACTGACCCGGATCATCTCCACCAGCAGCAGCGGCGGCACGCGCCTGGAGCTCGTCTATCTTGGCCTCCAGCTCGGCCCTCTCAGCGTCAGCCCGCTCCCTCTCACTCTCCATGCTCCGGTTCTGCTCCTCCAGCTCCCGGGCCCTTTCCTCCATCTTCCTGGCCTTTTCCTCCATCTTCTTGGCTCTCTCCTCCGCCCTGGCCTTCTCCCGATCCGAGCGGGACTTCTCCACCTCCAGAAGCTTCTGAGACCTGGATAGCGCAGCTATCTGCCTCTTCAGCACCGGGAGCTCCTCACTTGCATCCGGCTGGTATAGGTGGTAGAGCAGCTGCAGGACAGTAAAGGCCGTCAAGTGGCAAAGAAAGAGGGCGGGACATAAGCAATACGGTGGTATCATGCGGTACTTACCCGGAGGATGGATTCCTTGCATTTTGGCCGGTTACCACCCGCCAGCACGCCATCAACCCCGGGCCTGTCCAGGCCGAAGTTGGCCAGGTCCGCCATCATCTGCCGAACGAGAGTATTGTCCGGACTTCCCATACCCACCTCCGCGGGCGCAGGACTGCTCTGGCGGGCCGCTCCGGCTCCCTCCCCAGCATGGGATGTTACGCTGCTGGTTGTCCTGACCCGCTTCGCCAGGACCTCCCGGGATGATCCGCCAGTTAGCGTCACCAGCAAAGGGGACGGCCCCTCCGGCCCTTTCCGCTTCTCTCCCCGCCCTTCGGGAGCGGCGGCACGTGCGCTTGCACGAGGAACAAAAGCAGCGATACCCAGGCTCGCCGCACGGTTGGGGACCCTGTTTTCTCCCCCAGGAACCCGCACCGGTCCCCCGGTGCTCTTGCCCTTCCCTTGCACCGCTGCTGCCACAGAGTGATGGGTCTTCACTCGCTCCGGCACGTAGGACGATTCGTCCAGATCCCGGGCCTGGGGCTCCGCATGCAACGTAACCCGCCCGTCCGTTTCCACCGAGGACCGGGCGACGCTCGCACCCTTCTCCGTAAGCTGCCTCAGGAGGTCTTCCCCGTCCATCGAAAGAGTGTTTTCGGGCTTGATCACCGCCCGGGTTGACGCACCTGCAGGACAAAGAGAAATGTTAAACTGTTGAGCAAAACCTAGCACAAGTCACCGCTAGGGTTTGTTACCCACCGGGATCCCGCCCAAGCCCACAGTGTTCCAGCACTTCTCGCCGGATGAAGTTGTACGAACTTCGCTCCAGGTGGTCCCAGCAGCCGAGAATGGTCAAGACCCTCTCCTGCTCCAACTCGGACAGCTGGAACGACTGGTCGCCTATGGGCTGGAAGGCGCCAGGCACCCGGTACCTCCTCCTCTTCACCTGCCAAGCCCCGCCAGCCATCACCACCTTCTTTCTCCAGCTGTTGTCTACCCATGAAGGCATAGTGGTGATAACCGCTTGATTGTTGCGGGAGTTGAAGGATAAGCAGCCTTTGGACCCCGTTTTCCTCGAGTAGGACAACCTATACAGCGCCCGGAATTCATTGATCGTAGGCATACTCATTCCGGACAAGTCGTACAGGCAGCCTAGGCTTAGTAGCCGCCTCCATTGAAGACCGGGCAGCTGCGCGGGCGACGCTGGCAGGGTACTCAGAATATACTGCACAAAGTCAGGCAGCGGTAGCGACATCCCGTGCCGGAACTGGTCCGGATGCACGGCAACCCAACCCTCCTCCGGGTTACAGGCCGACTCTCCAGGGTTCAGTGGACGCAAAAAGATATCGTCCGAAATACCCCACGTTTCCCGAAACGCAGCGATCTCCGCGGGAGTCAGGCTCTCCTCCGGTTCGTCACATACCACGGCAGTTCTTCCCCTGCCAAGCGTGTAGCTTTCAGCATGCGCACCGGCCATTCGCACCCCGTGCGGTATCTCAGCTTCCGAGGAATCTGACCCGGAATCCGAGGACGTGGACGAGTCACCGCTCCCGGAGCGGTCCGCGGCTTCTTGCTCCGGGGCTTCAGAATCGAGCCAGTCCTGCATCCTCTCCACATCATCCACCACAGGACCTCTTGCGGCAGATTCAGAAGCCTCCTCCGAACTCGAAGTGTACATCTTAATCTAGGGGCAGGAAAGCAAAACCCTAACGCTCGTCAGCAACAGACTACAACACCACCTTCAACGGCCTCCCCCCCCCCAAAAGTTTGCCGCTGAGCAACCCAGTCAGCGACACAGATCCCCCCCCCGCCGCAAAACAACAAATCAACAAAAAACCAAGACACACCGGGGCAAAGAACACAACTTACCGATTAGTATGCTCAGCCGAGGACAATCCGCCCAGCGAAAGCAACGAGCAATGATAAAAGGAGGCTTGGGAGCGCTTCAAACAACGGATCTCTTGGGGCAAGGAACTTAGGGTTTTCTTCTCGCCGGACCACCTCCTTTTTTCTCTCGGTCTCTTAAAAACGTACAAGCAACAAAGATAGAAAGAAGAGCAGAAGAGACCTATTTATAGAGGAGACCGGTGCCCTAGGCATTTAGGAATCCCTCCAAAAACACAAATCAGAACAAATCAAACGCCTGCGAATCCAGGCCCTCCATCACAAAACCGTCCCCTGACGGCACGTGTCCCAGCATTGGTAAAACTGCCCACGCCATCATAACTGACGAGACTGATGGACTCCCTCCTTAAATGCATGTCAGCCACCTGTCCCACACGCTGGCGACAGGAAGGCAGGAGCAGGAGCCAGGGAGTCACGCTCCCCTACGCTTCCCCAGATTCCACGGTTGCACGCCATCATCATTGCAATTCAAACCGCTTAGGAAGACCTCTCACCTGTTATGCTGATCCAACCGCTTCAAGAGCATCTATCCGGGTTTGAGCAGGACCTCGCACCGATATGGCATGTTACCCGCGCGAGTCCCGCCCGGTACCATGGTAGTCCGCGGTTATGATTATTCAAACCGGCTCCATGGCATCTTCCCCCGCATCTACACCAACGACCTCGTCTCGATATGGCAGAACGCCCGGGCGAGGCCCACCTCATCGATTCCGTCATATCCCACCAGGTTGAGAGTACTTTCCGGAAACATAAACATCCGGACCCATGGCTTTTTCACAGGGGGACTCGTTTCGATAGGCATGTCACCCATCGAGTCCGCCCCCATGGCAAACGCATGGGCTTTACAAACCGGGCGAGTCTACATCTAACACATGTACCCTTGTCCAGCAGGATAAAAACCCTGCGTCGCATTGAACCGCGATACTGTCCAGCAGGATAAAAACCCTGCATCGCACTGAACTGCGATATCTTTGGGAACACATGGGGGAGCCTCGTTATCTCTACACCATCCCACCGGGCAGATTGTATCTCTAACACAGAACAAGTCTCCCCGCAGGCTAACAAACCTGCACATCTACCTCATCGCTTATTTAAACACAAAGCTGAGAAGAATTAGCAAATGTTTGCACCGCTCCGTTCTAGTTTGGCAGAACGCCCGGTTCTGGCCCAGTTTGCACCGCTCCGTTCTGGTTTGGCAGAACGCCCGGTTCTGGCCCAGTTTGCACCGCTCCGTTCTGGTTTGGCAGAACAACCGGTTCTGGCCCAGTTTGCACCGCTCCGTTCTGATTTGGCAGGATGCCCAGTTCGGGACCAGTGAGCTTCGAAGGGCAGCAGACCCAATCAGAATTCCGTGCATTAATCTCTTGCATGGCGGATTTCAACGCCTCATCACCTTCATTCCATGCATTAATCTCTCGCATGGCGGATTTCAACGCCTCATCATCAACATTCCATGCACCATCTATCGCATGGCATCATCTCATACACTCTTCGGGTTTCCACCCCATTCCATGCTCTAACACTCGAGCACAATCCTATTTTACATTACCCAACATGCTTATAAAATATTTCTTGCCATCAGTAATAGGTACTCACCTCGGTCACGCCCAATCTTTAACGCGGACTTGGGGGACTGGGGACCTGTAGGTTGGTAACCCCGCGGGTCTGCGGGACAAGAGCAAGACAGATAAGTCCCCATTCAAGATTGCACTTGACCGGGAACTTGGGGGACTTGTTGACAGTAGCCGCAGAGGGGCTACAGCAAGCCCACAGACCCGCGGCAAGTACACCAGGGCCCGGCCCAGGACTCAGGATCGGAGCACCAGCACCAGGCCTCGGGGCCCAGCGGTCTATCCTGCCTCCAAGGGTCCTGGGACCAGGGGCGCCTGCCTGCCAAAGAGGGCACCAGAATATCCAAACAGAAGGGAACCAGTCCCACATCGAAGGGCAAGGCCAGCCCTCACCCTCAACCACCTATATATGGGCCTCAACTACCACCATAAATAGGTAACTTGTCTCCCTCCCTGCTTACATACGTGCCCGAGTTATATATATTCCAACTATACTAACTTAAGCATCGGAGAGGTGAAGGCCGGCCCGCCCGGTATTCCCCTTAGTAAGCAGGATTGCAGGAGATCGAGTCGGATTCATCAAGTGTCTACCAAGACCCCCGGGTTTAGGCAGAAACAGCTCCCATATTAAAAGTCTCTTTGAAATTAGAAGTCCATTGGCATAATTGTTGTAATTTATTATCTTTGATGACGTTTCGTTTCTCTTACATATTCTGTGAAGGTAATCAATCAGCACACAGGCTAGCAAACTACGGTGTGGATAATGCAAACTTTCATTAATGGGATATTTGCCCTTATTTTACAACGGCTTCGTATGGCAGGAACCTCTATGGTTTTCAAGACTATAGATTCAGTTAATGTTTTATTTTCTTTCTGGTTGAATTCATTATTTTGTTTGTACTTTTTTTTAGCTTATTCAATAAAGTTTTGTAGGGAGACGTTAATTTAGTCTCTCCTACGCTTACTCAAGAAAAAAAAATCTGCTCTCGGCCTCAATGGGTTGCATGGGCCAGAATAGCATGCTGGACTGCTGGAGCACTTACCAATTTCGTATGCGACATTACGCTGATCGACAGTACCATCCAAGAAGCAGCCCAAATGTCAATTCTTCCATCATATGAAAAAGCCAACAACCAAGAGTTTGGACAATATATGTACACCTGAGTACCTAACTACAATTTCGAATGCAATTAGTGAGTTTATACAAACTGTTTGAAAACATTTGGAGGCAGATGGATTATCACCTATGATGGAAGCTAGTGATCCTTACAGATAAGAGCCATAAACTACGCGGTCCCGTTTTCAGCTTCTACTTTCTTCAAAGTTAGGCAAGGAATTCGATCAGTAAAAGGTCGGTTCATTATTGTTCAAAAGTTTAGGCCAACTGGGTTTTCCATTTAAAACACTTTGAAAGTGAAAACTGTGATATCAAAGTCATAGATATATTTGGAACCATATCATTGCTTATAGTGACAACTCAGGCAGGTATATATATACAAGTGATCGATTAGTACGTGATAACCCTTATGAGATACATGCATGTCATTTTAATTGGATTATTGATGATGTTACGTCTCATGAATATTTATTTCCACTGTCAAAGACTTTCGACAGCACAAAACTAAATTCCAGGTGGTTACATATGTTAGATCAAGTTGGATATATATAGATCACTACTTTAACAATGAGATAGTGATCAATATTGCAGTTAGTTCACACATTCAACACATTTTGTATTTGCCATCTCCTTCACTTTGATACGTCTTAATCTATACAAGTAGGATTTGAAGTCCGATCCGCATGGACCCTGCTTCTTCCATCATTTATATTTTGACAAAAGATCGAACAAGAAAATTACATCGCGATTTTGTATCTCGATGAAACAATACATCAATGAGAAGGTAGTCAGATAAGCTTAGCATTCGTGTTTGTGCAAAATATGTCCTTTTGTAGATCATTAGTATCCACTCAGAGCACTATCGTATTTCCTTTCCTTTTGCTTTTCCAAATAGAAGAAAAGAATGGAGTAGTACTATATGATCTATATCTCTCTTTACATCTAGAATATTGAACAGTGAAAATAGGACATACATGCACAAGCTATATCCATCTAGCTGCTCTCTACATTAAAGTTGAAATGTACTTGGTGATATATAACGCATGCTACTGCTGCCTTGCAAAGTTTCCAATGCAGGTTCTTCAAAGGCAAGTTGCCAGAGCCTCTTTCATAACCCACGTCTATCTTCCATAATTGCTTGGGCAATATAGGGTTCAATATTATATCTCCATCACACTCACATATATATAAACTGTACCCCTCCACAGATCCTCTGCAAAACCCTTCAATTTGGTTTATGGTCCACAATAGGGTCACAAAGCCATGCTTTCTGAGTTAAGTTTTTTTACTCCTCCTTTTCACAGAGATAAAAAGGAATACATGGCATGCAGATTATATATGCAGCAGCACCAACCAACAGTACTCAAACAGGTATTTGACAAAGAGATCGATAGAACTGGACGACCCTACGTACCCATGTTATAGATCAGGATCATGCCCTCGCATGCCTTCTGATCTGATCGATCATGTAGCAATATATAAGTGCAAGGAGTACTGATAAGGAGGTAACCCTAGCCTTAAAGGGCAGGCCAATCCAGACAACCATGGATTTGGGAGACGTGGCCTCTTCCAATTAGTTCTACATGCTTCAATTCTTTATTCTTCTTTCTCCAAACTCTGAATCAAACCTCAAAGATTACATCTGCAACTTTACATGATATGATCGATGCCCTTGGGAAATTGCTACCTAGCTACATTACACTACACTATTAGTTGGCTAATAATGAATAATTAAGCTCTCTACTTTAGTGTTCTTATATAATTATTAAGCTCTACATTACACTACATTTTGTGCTTGCTTCAATCAACAATATTGTATATATGTAAAGAGTAGCTACCAGGTTAACTAATTGAATAAATTTCTTGGGCAAATTCAATATTGTTGTCTGATATGTCAGACCTTTTGCTGACTTCTCATACCCTCCACCATCCCCATATGTTAACTAATTGAGTTAATGTAATTTATTAGTTCATGATGTTGTATACACTTGCATGTATTACTTCAATATATTTGCTTCACTAATTGCAGAAGTCTAAGTTTTTTTTTTTTTTTTTTTTAACAGTCTGGGCTTATATATATATATAGAGCTCATCATTTTCTTTGCAGAAGTCTAATTAAAAGTAGGGACACTACCTTAACTAATGTTATTAGGCATAAAATGGAAAGTAGCTAGATAGAGTCAGAGGGGACGTAGTGCTTAGACTCCGGGTTACATCGGAAGCTAGCTAGCATTACAATACTTTTTTTAATCTGAAGTATTACAATTACACTACTGCACGAAAGCAATGAAGTGATAAAGATTGAAATGGAAAAAAAAAAAAAAGTCGTTGCTTCAATACATCCAAGCGACAAATATTGGACTCGTCGCTTGGATGTGTTGAAGCGATTACTTTTGCTTCCAATTTGTCGCTCACAAATTATTGAAGCGACCAATATTGTTTTTATTCAATCTTCGTCGCCAAATAAATATTGAAGCGACCAATTTCGTAGTCTTCGTCGCTGTACTAGAAATGAAGCGACGAATTTTTGTCAACATTCGTCGCTTTTTTTTTCATCAATCATTGTACTTCCTCTTAAATGACAGCTGTATATATAGGTAAAAAAAAATTTAGGAAAGCCACATTTCGGGTTTCTGCATCTGTTGTTGGAGGAGAAGAATGAGAAGAGGGAGAAATTAGAAGAAAGTGTACATTATTGGACTTGTGTTGCTAATTATTTGATTCTTAAGTAAGGTTAGTACAATTTTCTTATATTTATCCCTCTTTGGAAGCATATTATGTATTAATTCATGAGAAATAGTTGTTTATATTGGTTAATGGAAGTTGCATTTAGGGTATTGAATTTTGTGATTTGTTGTTGTTTTAGTGTTAAAATATAGAAATTGTGATAAAGCATGGAATGGGTTCATTGAAAATGTTAGAATTTTGATGAAATTTAGTGAAATTAAGATTAGGTTAGTTTGTAAAATTGTGAAATTTAGTGAAATTGAATTTTAGTGTAATTTAACGAAATTTTGAAATTTAGTGAAATTTGGAAATATAGTGAAAATGAAATTTTGTGAAATAGTGAAATTGTGTGAAATTAGAATTTTATGGTAGATTAGGTTGAAATTATTAATTAATGACGTAATTGGTTTATGTTGTGTGTGGATTGTGGTAGTTAGGTTTGCTGAAACATGCGAGTGACTTAGTGAGAGAGTGTGGTGCAGTGTAAATTTATGGTTTCATATTATATATAATTGTGGTGTTTATCAGCTTAGAAATTCCGTTTGAAAATTAACAACTCATCTAGTTGACCGAGATGAGTTGTTGATTCTCGAATTGTGCCGTTTTTCGACACTTTAGGCGAACACAACTTTGTTGATCCTTTTGCTATTCATGTGATTTCAGTTTCAGTTTTGGGATATAGTTTCGACAGTGTCTCTCTACAATGTTCCTCGAAAGCAAATTAGGTTGTTTAGATTTTTGTGCACTTGAGGAACTGTAGGGAGATGCTGCCGAAATTTCCCAAAACTGTAGCAGAAACCACATGAATAGCAAAAGGATCAACAAAGTCGTGTTCGCCTGAAGGATATAGGACCCAACCTGGAGGAATTAGGAGAAGAAGTGTTGGGACAACTTTTGATTGTATCATAAATGTTGTGTGCTAACCTTATGCATATTGTCTGTTTATATTATGACGGGAAACATGGATGATGTCCCCGACAAATCTTTTATGAATCATCATTATGCACACCCTGACTACAGAACAAGCGTAGTTAACTTCATCAATTTTGTGAAGACTCACAGTATTGGAACCATGTATCTCCCTTGCTTGTGCGCAATTTCCAAAAATAGTCCTTATTATAAGGATATCGTAGAGATTTATCAACACTACATGCACTGTGGTTTGAATCTGACTTACACAGTTTGGCACCTACACGGGGAAGTTTCTGATCAACCCACAATGATCAGTCGACGGAAACAGTGGCTTCAAGGCAGAGTCGAGGTTTCCAGTGTTGCCGGTCCTTCAGTGATCCCGCCTGTGGAGATTATACAAGATGTATTTCTATACTATCCTAGATACCATGGAGATGCACCGCATAATATTATTGAAGAAAATGCTGAAGTTTACTTCAATAACATGGTAGATGATGATTATGCTAAGTATGAAAGGCTTCTAAGGGAGTCACAAACCCCATTGTATGAAGGGAGTGAAAAAATGTATTAAGTGTCATATTACATGCAATAGAAATTTAAGTTGAAAATGGATGGTGGAATACAAGTATTGATAAATTATGTAAATGAGTGCATAAGTTTTTTAAAGGGCATAATTTCCCTGTGAGTTATTCGAGAATTACAAAAATCATCAAGGATCTTTCCCATGGATATGAAAAAATTGATGTTTGTGAGTTCAACTATTACCTGTTCAAGGGGGCTCAAAATAAAATTCGTCGCCCTTGTTCAGTATGTGGTGCTGAAAGATATAAACCAGATACGGATGACATTCCAAAAAAGGTAATCTGGTATTTCCCTATCACTCTAAGGTTGAAACGCCTATTTATATCCCCACACACAACAAAACATATGCGATGACATAAAGAGAGGCGACCAGATGAAAGTACCATCCGGTACCCATCTGATGGAGAAGCATGTCAGCATTTTAACAGGAGATTTCCAGGTTTCGACAACGTTAAGGGAAGAAATGTGCGGCTTGGAGTGGCAACTAATGGTTTCAGTCCATTTGGAACAATGACAACCCAGCATACTACATGGCCCGTGGTTGTGATGCCATATAATCTACCCCCTAATATGTGTATGAGGAAGGAATATAATATGCTGACCGTGTTGATTCCTGGCCCTAAATCTCTAGGAAAGTGCCTTAGTGTACTCATTCGTCCCTTGATCGATGAGCTCAAAGATTTGTGAGAAAATTGAGTCTCTACTTTTGACAGAGTCGACAATGATGTATTCACGATGAAGGCAGCGTGATGTGTACTATAAGTGACTTTTCTGGTTTAGGAATGCTTGCGGGCTCAACCGTGAAAGGGTACAAGACATGTCCAATTTGTTTAGATGAGCTAACGGCGAAGCATATTTGTGGGAGAATTGTTTATGAATGGCATCGTAAATGGCTCGACGAGAATTCACCAATGCGTTCCAGTTTGGCTTTTAACGGGAAGCCAGATTGGAGAAAAAGACCAGCTCATAAGAACGGAGATGAAATTTTAGAGGAAATTAGGTCACAAAGTTACGCCACTCTTAGCTAGCATCCGGATTTTCATGTCCCTTACTTAGCACACAACAGACAATGTTGGACCCACGAGAACATATTCTGGATGCTTCCATATTAGTCATCGTTGTTACACAGGTACTGTTTAGATGTCATGCACATTGAAAAGAACGTAGGTGACAATATCCTGACCGCTATTCTTGCAATTGAAGGGAAGACCAAGGATGGTCTAAGGGCTCGCGAAGCTTTGGAGAAGAGAGGAATACGCAAAATTCAATGGTGTTCGGAGGCTGAAAAGAGGACGGGAAAGGTTCCTCATGCACCCTTTTTAGTTCAAGAGGATCATCGTAAAGAAGTATTCAAATGGTTTTGTGGTATTAGGTATCCACTTGGCTATGCGGGAAGTTTGAGAAATAAGGTGAAACTAACTGAGAAAAAGTTTTATGGATTGAAGACGCATGATTGCCATGTCCTGCTTCAACGTCTTCTTCTAGTGTTTATCCGAGGATTTTTGCTAAATAACGTCGTGAAGCCATTGATAGCGTTGTCAAATTGATTTCAGAAATTATGTGCTAGGGAGTTGAACAAGGCAGATGTCCAACATATGAAAGATGAGATAGTGATCATTCTCTGCAATTTGGAGTTGATTTTTCCTCCACATTTCTTCACCTCTATGGTTCACCTTCCCAAACAAGTTATGCTTACAGGCCCAGTACATTTTACATGGATGTATCTGACGGAAAGGTATATGCACTAACCAAATTTGTTTCTTTTGTTAAAACTGAATTTACACTAACTTTAAATAATCAATGAGTAATACACGTTACCCGGAGGGGAATATTGCAGAAATGTACATATCATGGGAGTCGGTGACGTACTGTAAGTCGTACCTGCAATTTGAAAAAACATGAGAGCCCAATCCCCCAATTTGGAATATTAGTTGTGTTTCTCAGTTAGTTTAGCCGTGTATTATGGATACAACAGGAAATATCAGGTTAACAGAGGAGGAAACGGCAGAGGCTCACTAGCAAATTTTGATGGATACAGAAGAAGCTCAAGATTACATAGACGGTCATTTACAGATGTACATAGCGAAACATGGTGACGATTACGACAAGCGCCCCATGAGGAGGAGTTTCCATCGGTGGTTCTTAAAATTTGTACGAAAATTGAATATTTTTTTTTTCTTGTAAAAAGATCCTAAACCGTAAATAGTATAAAACTAACACCATATATTTTTCAGGCCAAGAGGAGATATGATGTTGAAGACCCTAATTTTAACATGGCAATATGGTCATTGGCTCGAGGTCCGCAATTCACCCAGATTTATAAGGCGTGCTATATGAACGGTATCAAGTATGTCTCATTCGATAGAGATCAAAAGCTCGTGACTCAAAATAGCAAGGTAATGTTAAACACGAACGTCGGAAACCTGTGCCAACACTTCTATGACCATCTTGACTATGTAGTCGAGGTATGTTATCCAGAAAATTTATCAGTCGTGTTGTTGAAAGTTATATGGCACAACACCACTGACGATGTAGATGCCGAAGAAATTGACACTGTCAAGGTAGATCATGATCTGATATTAATAGATACAAACACTAGTTACTATGAGAATTCACCATTTTGTCTTACTATCAAGGAAAAACAAGTGTTCTACTTGGACTATCCTGTGGCGGGTGGTACTTGAAAGGTGGTGCAAGAAATGTCGCACCGAAATATATACAGTGCCGAAGCACTGACAACAGAAGATAACAGATCTCCTTCATGGAATCAAATCACAGAGCCTTACCAAGAGGACAAACTAAGTTTAATACAATTTTACCATATTAATGCATCTAATCTTCAACTCGATTTACAAGTACAAGAAGAGAATGAAGAATCAAATGATGAGGAAGAGGAAGATGAAGACGATAATGGTGGAGACGACGAAGAGGAAGACTACTAGTTAATTATAGTACATGTTGTAATATGATGATGATAATATATTTATTGATGTAATTTTGAACAATATTTACAATATTGTAATTAAATAAAAACATATAATTCTAAAAATAACTAATATGTTAAATTCAATTCAAGCGACGAATTTTGTACAATATTCGTCGCTTGAACGTAATGAAGCGACGAATTTTAACCTTCCTTGGTTATCCTATATGTTTCAACTTCGTCGCTTCATATAAACTGAAGCGACGAGTTTTGGAGCTCACTTGGTTACCTAATGAGTTTAAAATTCGTAGCTTCAGTTTATATGAAGCGAGGAGTTTTGGAGCCCACTTGGTTACCTAGTGGGTTTAAAATTCGTCGCTTCAGTTTAAATGAAGCGACGACTTTTGCTTTTTTTCGTCGCTAATTTAATCTCATATGAAGCGACGACTTTTGCCAAAGTTCTTCGCTTCACTTCATTCTGATATTAGCAGACTCGCGACCTTCTTCTTCCTCATTTGCAATCTCAGTTTTTCTTCCAACTAAGACGCAGACCATCCAACTTTGTTCTTTTTTCCAACCCAGTCGACCCAAACCCCCAATCTTTGTTCTTCCCTTCCATTTCTTCCAACCCAGTCGACCTTCTTCTTCTTTCCTCATTTGCTTCTTCTTTCCAAAATTTTCCGAAACCCCCTTCTCTTCCAACCCGAAAACCAAACCCCTTCTCACCAAAAAACCCCTAATCGAAAACCCCTAATCTCTCTCAAACCCCTTCAACAAATTCACCCCTAAATTTGTTTTGCCCCAAACCCGAAATTCCAAAACCTAACCCCTTCGATTTATCAATGGCACCAGGTTCTAGTGCCCAAAAGAGGAATAAGGAGCTCGAGGCGAGAAGGGAGAGGAAGGCGGCCGAACTTGCAGCAAGATTGGCCGCTGCAGCGGAGGAAACGACTGCAGCTGCGGCGGCAGTGGAGTCGGCGAGGACGGCTCCAGAGGCGGGCACGCTAGTACCAATCCCGTCTCTGGAAGAAACCAACCCTTCGAGCTTGGGGGCTGCTGGAGGTGGCAATGATATCGGGAGCGGCGGTGGCGGGGGCGGTGGAGCTGCTGCTATGGAAGGCGATGACGGTCATCCAATCAGTATTAGGACCAAGAGGGGTCCTAAAGAGCCAGGTAATTTATTAAAAATTTTAGTTTTTTCCGATTCTTATTATGTCTACGATTTACACCTGCGCATGTTGTTTGTGGTTAGATGAATGCTTTGATAGGTCCGAGTGCTCTCTTTGACCATTCTTGTTTCCTCTTTTTCTTCCTCGAGCTACTGACTTTGTTTCCACTAAACGCACAGAAGTGAAAAATTTGCATGTTTTTTCTGTGTGCTTGTGCATATTTGAAGTTAAACAAAGGCATTTCCACATTGTCAGTTTAGAGTTTTATCACATTAGTTTAGAATTTGGTTCTTGTAATTTGAGTCAGTTTTCACTTGTATTCACATTGTCATGCTTGTTTTCATTTTGTTCCTGCATGTACCAAGTGTACATTACCCATCCCGAATAGATTGACCAAAACCAAATGAACTAAATTTAGATAATTAATGAGCATTATAAACCGACACTCACCATGCACATAAGCCTCAAGTGACTATTCTTTTTTCAGAATAAAACGAAATTCTTAATTCTTCTTGATTTCCACGGTTAGCTAACTACAAGGACGTGCTTGCATAAACTAGAACTACAGGAAACGTGAAAATGACCGAAGCTAGAGGATGCCGATGTATTTTCCCTTTAATTATTTGATATCAGAACAGTCTCTTGGTTTCTGCACAATAGTGAATTCTTGGAAGTTATTTTGTGAAGTTCACACATCGCAACTTTTTTGAGCACAAGGAACCATACAGTCATATGTGCTGCTTAATGCTCTATCATATGAGAGCTTGTTCTTGCTTTTAGTTAATTTACATATTTAAGTAGCACTGGCGGATCGGAAGTGATTAATGGTTGATCTACTTTTTGTTTTGTCACTTTTTTCATGTTAAGGAACAGTATATCTTATGTTGTAATAATAACAATCTTGGTAATAGACTTTGGTTAATATGACGGATAACTTTGCATACATCTTGGCCATAGTTGAAATAGAGTACATGGTACTTGCGCTTCCTGAAATCATGTGTTTAGTTTAGTGGTCTTGGGAAACCTTTAAAGATGATACAACAACCGGACAAGGGGCCGAAATTGGAAAATAGTAAATGTATTTGTTTTCCAAATATACAGTGGGAACACTAGGTAAAGGCATTTTGTCTTAGGTTCATTAGTGACAAAAGAAAAAGGGCTTCATAAACAATATTAATTGATTTCTAATTGTATGTTCTATCACAGCAAAGAAGGGTACTTAATTATCCTGTTAAAATAAATCTAGCTAGAAAACATACATTCAATAACTTGCCAGAATGATTAGTTCTTTTATACGATATATGAATATACAACTTATTGAGTTGCTTGCTTTGCAATATGCTACTTGTGGATGGTAGTCATTGATTAGTAATTTGGTCCCTAACATTTGTTTTGAAGTCTTGATACCTTTGGGGGCAGCTGCTTATTATGAGAATTTGATTGATATGGCTTGGGGGGAGGTGCTATGGGTGATATTGGGGGGGGGGGGGGGGGGGGGGGGGGGGGCGGAGTTGCTTGGAGTTGCTTTTTTTCTTTCTCATTTGATACCATTAGATACAAATTCAATTCCAAACTTGGCTTGTGTGCTTGTGCGCTTTTTATGAGATTTTGTTAGCTATGCATAGTCTTAATTTGGTTTGGTTGATATGGCAGAGCTGGTTGATATGGCAACGGAGAAGAAGGTGAAGGGGCTGAACCTTGAGAAGCTTGGCATCGTTACGGGCATAAAGACGCAGTACTTGAAGATGATGAACAACAACCAGCCTCTGAAGATTGAGTATACTGAGCAACACAAAGGTCCCAAAGAATTGAAGTGGAGGACTTTGATGTCCCGAGACATCGGGAGGGCGCGTCGTCCGGAGTAAAGTGCCGATGCTTGCGCCTTCATTTGCTAAGTTGGATGAGGAGCACCAAGATACATTGACCACTTATATGGAGGTAAAACATTATTTTACAATAATTTCGTAACATTATTTTTCAGTGACATTATATTGAAATATGATCATTCTAATGATTCTTTTTTTTTGAATTGTTTGTTACTAGATGTTCTATGATCTCCCTCCCACCGAGACAGACATGTGGAAATATATCGACGAGACTGCTGCAAAGATTTACAAGGATTAGAAACATGACTGCCATACTCACTATGTCGAAGTATCAAAGGCGACGCCTGTAGAGTTCATCCACCGACCTGAGCAGTGGGAGTGGCTTAAAGTTCACTTTGAGGACGACGATTATAAGGTAATGTAAATTAATTAGAGGTTTTTGCATTTCATAAAATAGCTTCTTATGTACATATTCGTACTTCTTTTTACAGAGGATGTGTGCCTGGAACGCCGCTAACCGGAACAAGAGAAAGGAGAAGGGGACTGCAATCAACCATCACTCTAACACCACTCCCTACAGCTACCGGGTCGCTGCGAATGAGAAGAAAAGGCATCTAGCGCCTATATTGAAGACAGTCTGCGATGTTTATCAACTATCGCAGAATGCGCATGAGAAAGTGGTGAGTGACTTCCCTATTGGTCCAACGATGTCAGTTTTTTAGAATTAAAAAGTATAATAACACAAATCAATGGACTTTTTTTTTACAGGCAGTGGTGAAGAGGAAGATGGATGAGCTATGTGCTTCTCGAGTAAGTGAAGAAGCGAGCGGCAGTCGCGTGACGAGCCCTATTACCGTCGAGGAGTAGATGGCTGTAGTCGAGAAGGAGCTGGGTGGGAAGCCGGGGACAAGAGTCTGAGGTATATTTTTTTAAAACATCTTGTTGTGTTGTGTTTTCTTATTTTTTATACGAAATGGTTTTTAATTTGACTTTTTCTTTTGTTTTACCATTTTTACAGGGTTAGGGGGTGCATTAAGACGCCCGCCAAAACCAAAAGGCGGTGCACGCGTGTCCCGCAACAATTCGGAGGTTGAGGAGTTGAGAAGGCAACTAGCAGCCGTCACTGAGGAGAGCAGACTCGAGAAAGAAGCGAGCAGACTCGAGAAAGAAGAGATGCAGCAACGCAATGCAAGGATGGAGGCTGCCCTCAATGAAATCATCTCGGCCCAAGGCAATGCGGCTGTCAATGTCGCCGCAACAACTCCCACACTCGCCGATAAATCCTCATGTGCTTCCCAAGGTAAAAAAAAAATCCTCATGTGCTACCAGAAAAAAGAGTTTTCCCGACGAAAAAAAAAAACGGCCGACGACTAAAAATTTCGTCGGTAATTCTGACGATTTTATTTGTCGTCGGTAGAAGAACAAAATCGTCGGCCATAGTTTGGGAATAGCCGACGATCTTTTTTTTCGTTGGTATAAACAAAAATCGTCGGCTATATTCAGATTTCAATCGACGATTTGGATTTTCGTCGGCCTTTCTCTGAAACATTAGCCGACGAAAACTTTTGAAATTTTGGCCGACGAAATTGACATTTTCGTCGGCTATAAGTCTATATATTTTCAGATCTAAACAGCAGCTGCTCATTTAAAAAAAAAACGAAAAAGACGGGAGAAAGAGTGAAAAATCTGTGGGTATTGTTGAAATCCGTCCTCTCTTATATTGTGGAGCTATATATAGGTACGTATATGTGTATATATGTTGATTTTGAGTTTTAGTTGAGTTGATTTTGAGTTTTAGTCATTTTGATTTAGTAAGTGATTTTTTGTTTTGTTGTTGTTTTAGTGTTAGAATGTATGTATATATGTTGATTTTGAGTTGTAGTTGAGTTGATTTTAAGTTAGAGTTTAATTATGTGTTTTAATTTGATGTTATTTTAATTAGGAGAAAATATATATATATATATATATATATATATATATATATATATATATCTGTGTGTGTGTGTGTGTGTGTGTCTGCATGTGTGTGTGGTGTTAATTAATGGTTGATATATAGTGTAACTTAAATAATGGTTGTTAATGGTATATATATATATGAGTTGATGTTGATAATAATATATATTGTAATGTAATTAATTATTAAGAATTTATATATATATATATATATGTATGTGTTAATTAATTAATTTCTTATTAATTAAAGTTATATATATATATATATATATATATATTATTTTCAGGCTATATATGGATCCGGATAAGAGTTGGATTTCGCTTCCAAGGCATGACCGACGATACACTACAGGAGTTGTGAATTTTTTGCAGTTCGTCGAAGAAAATGCAAACGGGAATGAATACGATTCTTGCCCGTGCAATAAATGTAGGTGTCGCAGTGATATGTGTCGATTTCCGATTAGGACAGTATGGGAGCACCTAAAGAGTAATGGGTTTTGGCCGAAGTACACACGTTGGATATATCACGGTGAGCCATCATTAGATGGATTGCATGATCATGGGCAGTTTTTTGAGGCGGGCAGTAGTAGTACATCCAACGATCCAACAATGACATTCGTCAACGACGTGTTTCCTTTTGAAAGCGGTGTACGTGGGGAACAATATATGCATGACCCGGTGCAGCCATTCCCACAAGTTGTCAACACTGCTGCCTTTGACAAGTACAACAAACTAATTGCATTGCAACAGACCCTTGTGTCTTCAAGTTCTGAGAAGACAGTTCTTCAAAGTGTGATGGAGGTAATGAGGATTAAAGTCGAGACAAAATCGACTATCAGGCAAGTGGATGAATATCTACAGAACACTTCTTCGTTGTTGGAGGAGGGTCATCGTAATCTTATCAATCACCGTAAGGTCCGAAGTATCCTCAAAGATCTAAGGCTTTCCTACATTAAGATCCATGCATGCGCATTTGACTGCGTTCTCTTCTGGGGTAAAGATGCAGAAGGGAATGACCTTGCTAGCCTTGACGCATGTCCGATATGTCAGTCTGACCGATATAAGTTGACGGGAGCAGGCAATAGGAAACCTGTGAAAGTACTTCGGTATTTTCCGTTGAGAGATAGGCTTGAGCGGTTGTACATGTCAGAAACCACCGCAAAAGCTATGAGATGGCACAGTGAGCGGGACGCGGGAGACGCAGATATCATGACACACATCTCTGACGGAGTGGCTTGGAAGCATATAAACAATGAGTTTTCTCATTTTGCGTCAGATGTCAGAAACGTCAGGCTCGGGCTCTCAACCGACGGGTTCAACCCTTTCAGCACCATGAGTCTTTCATACAGTATATGGCCGGTGGTTTTGGTACCTTACAACCTTCCTCCGTGGATGTGCATGAAGAAGGAATATAATATGTTGACGTTGTTGATTCTGGGGCCTGGTTACCCAGGGAAATATTTCGATGTGTATATGAGACCATTGATTGAAGAGCTTAAGGTATTGTGGGACGTTGGTCATCCCACTTTTGACAAGTACAAGGAGGAGACGTTCCAGATGCATGTCATGGTTATTGGTACCATCAGTGATTTTCCTGCTTATGGGATGTTGTCGGGCAGCGTTGTTAGGGGATACAAGACTTGCCCAGAGTGCCTCATCGATTATGGGAGCACCCCTCATTGCAACAAGATATGCAGAATGGGTCATCGTGTGTTCCTTCCGGCGTATCACCACTGGCGTTACGAGTCCGCCACATTTGATGGAACCGAAGAACACGGTGGTCCTCCCAGAAGATGGACAGGAAGAGAAATTTTAGCAGTGCTTAATGAGTACGATTTTGGGCCCCTCAGCAATCATCCCGATATTGTAGCGGAAATACCTGAAAGACCTGAGGAGTACAAATTCTGGACACATAAGAGCATATTGTGGGAACTCCCGTACTGGTGTGAGTTGCTAATCCGTCACTTCCTAGACGTTATGCACATAGAAAAAAATGTTTCTGAAAGTGTGGTGGGCACAACGCTGAACTTGGAGGGGAAGACGAAAGACGGTCCTAAGGCTCGCACTGATCTGCAAAACATGAATATCAGAAAACAACTATGGTTGAAACAAAGGAAGAGAAAAATGCCTCAAGCTCCTTACACCGTCAAGCCTGAGCATAAACCAGAAATTTTCCATTGGATAAGTCGAGCCAAGTATCCTTCAGGCTTTGCTGGAAATATAGCCAAGTGTGTGAACAAACAATTCAACAATCTTTACGGGTTGAAAAGTCATGACAATCATATCCTGCTACAACGTCTCTTCCCTGTTTTCATTCGACTGTTCCTTCCCCGTCACGTTGTGGAGCCGTTAGTAGCGTTGGTAAGATTTTTGCAGAAGGTATGCACACGGGAAGTGAGAAAATCTGACCTCCGGGAAATGCAACAAGACATCGTTCATATCATGTGTAAATTTGAGATGATATTTCCTCCAAATTTTTTCGACATCATGCCTCACCTCATGATCCATCTTCCTCGGCAGTTGTTGCTTACCGGTCATGTGCACTTCACTTGGATGTATCCGATGGAAAGGTACGTATTTTACACCTTATGTTAATTTCCTCATCAATATATGTGATTTAGTATTAATGTATTATCATAACACTTTAAAAACTTGATTTATAGGCAACTTGGACAATACGGTGATTTTGTCCAAAACAGATCCGCACCTGAAGGATGTATAGCTGAAGCATATATTGCGCACGAGTGCGTCACCTACATGAAGCTGTATTTAGGAGCGTTACAGGAAAGCATACCGGAAGATGTACCTTCACAGTTCAATCTTTCCATACTCTCCGACGATGTTGTACTCGGTGGAAAAATGCCAGTTTCGTACAAGTTGAAAGATTATGAGGTAGCCATTGCACATTGGTGGGTACTAATTAACTGTCCAGAAGTTAAGTTTTGGAAGAACATGCATCTAAACTGTAAACAAGTAGGAGGTGATCTCGATTACCACAACCGGACATTCGCAGAGTATTTCGGCCGCTGGGTACGTAAGTTTAACATTATTCTATACGTATTTATATATTATTGTGTATAATTATTCATATTTATAGTTGATTCTGATGGTTGCAGATGGACCTTATTAAAAATGATAATCACCCAAATTTGTCGCACGAACTCAGACTTCTAGCGATGAGGCCGGTCTATTCAAAAGTTTATGCGACGTGCAAGGTGAATGGTGTGTTATTTTGATGTGAAGAGAGAGACGTCAGACTGAAAACATAAAATTCATGGGCTATGGCACATGGTGGGGATGATAGAGTTGACTATTACGGTGTTCTCCATTCAGTTGTGGAACTGCATTATAGGGAAGGCATGAAAGTGCACCTTTTCAAGTGTAGATGGTTTGACACACGGCCGCAGAGCATGAAAACCGATCAATACGGCATAACTTCTGTGAACACTAGTACATCATGGTATGAGGATGACCCGTTCGTTTTAGCCACATGGGTGAAACAAGTGTTTTATCTTGATGATCTCGCCAAGGGTGACCCGTGGAAAGTAGTCAACACTATCCACCATCGCAACATTTACCGGGCGTCTACACTTGGAGTGGCTGAAGAGAACGAGGAAGGTGGCACCGCGTATCAAGAGCCCAACTCAAACGGTATTCCTGACTCCTCTTTTATTTGCCTAGACACGCCGGTGCGAATTCGACGTGAAGAGCCACTGCTTGTGGATGTTGATCCAAATGAAGAAACCAACGAGGACTCTAGTGGTGAGGAAAGACATAGATTACCCCTATCAAGCAATTCAGAAACCGAAGAAGACTCATCCGATGATTCCGATTACAATCCGACGGATTAAGTAATGTAGATGATGTCATCCTTTCATTTGTAATCCACTAATTTCTAATGAACGGGCGTGGGGATGAGCCTCCCAGCCTCCAAACCCCTTAAAAAAAATTGAAATATGTTGACTGCTGGGTTTCTGTTTTCTTGACATTCAATTTTGGTTATATTATGAACAGGAAATAGGAAAACGAGAGGTGTAAACCTACTGATTTTTTTTTTACCTTTTTCATGGTATAGTCGACGAACAATGCATTATTTCGTCGGCTATACACATAATAGCCGACGAAAAAAGCATTATTTCGTCGGCTGTACTCATAATAGCCGACGAAAAATTCATTATTTCGTCGGCTATAACTATATTGAAAAAATACATATTTTATTTTAGACAGAAAACGACAAAAGATTAGCCGACGGGTACGAGTCTCTCGTCGGCTATGATTTAGAAAAAAAAAACAAAAAATGACCATATTCCATTTTCTATCACTAACGATAAACCATTGCTTCATCCTTCAAACAGAAAAAAGTCGTGAAATAAGATATGACCGAAGTAATGAAATACATCCACGGTTGGAAAATGACAAGATTCCGATAAAATCTGTGTGCCGAATGTTGCGGTAGACTGTTTTTTACTTTCGTTTTCCTATGGGTAGCCTGACGTTCGGTAAATATTTTGAGGAAAATTTTTATACGATTAGTTGCGTCTCATCAATTTGAAACTATTATCTGTTGAAGGTCAGGCTAAAAAACGTCAGTTAGACAATCCAATTACCATTTCTAAGCGTTTAGAAGTTTGATTGACCCGGTTGACCGTTCCGATCGAGCCTTTAACGTTGTCAGATGTAGTTTGATTTTTTTCCATACATGTATTTAATCTTAACGGTGATATCTGACGGTTGGAATAGATTTTTTAAACTTTTAGATTCAAAATCAGAACATATACACTAATGTTCCTTAACTTGTTTACTAAGTGTTTAAGTGAATGTATAGTTTCAAATAGTTACTATACGTAGACTCTTCAAATGCAAAAATGTTGTGAAATAAGATATGACCGAAATGATAAAATACGTCCACGGTTGAAAAATGACAAGATTCCGATAAAATCTGTGTGCCGAATGTTGCGGTAGACTGTTTTTTACTTTCGTTTTCCTATGGGTAGCCTGACGTTCGGTAAATATTTTGAGGAAAATTTTTATACGATTAGTTGTGTCTCATCGATTTGAAACTATTATCTGTTGAAGGTCAGGCCAAAAAACGTCATTTAGACAGTCCAATTACCATTTCTAAGCGTTTAGAGGTTTGACTTATTGTCTGCCGTTGGATGGCTCAGATCGGACGGCTGTTGATTTTCCAAAGTATAGCCGACGAAATCTTTGACATCGTCGGCTATTCTCTCAGTTTAGCCGACGAAAATTATTTGTCGTCGGCTAAACTCTCGCGATCCGCGCCTTTTTATTGTCCGCCGTTGGATGGCTCAGATCGGACGGCTGTTGATCTTCCAAAGTATAGCCGACGATGTTCATAGCATAGCCGAAGAGTAAAAAAGAATTTGTCGGCTATTCATAGCATAGCCGACGAAATCTTTTTTAATCGTCGGCTATTCTTTCTGCTATAAACCAGAAAGTCCCGAACCCTAGCCGAGTTTTTTCTCTCCTCCTCCTCCTTCCCCGCCGCTCTGCTCCTCCTCCTCCTCAAATCGGCGGCGCCTCCACCGTTCCTCCTCCTCCTCCTCCTTCCTCAAATCGGCCGGCAGGGCTCCTCCTCCTCCTCCTTCCCCTCCGCCTTCTCCTCCTCCTCCAATCTCCTCCTTCTCCTCCTCCTCCTCCTTCCCCTCCTCCTCCGATCGAGCTAGGTTTACCTTTTTTTTTTTTTTTTTTTTTTCTAATTTATTTTAATTGTATAATTAAATTGTTAAATTGTTATATAAATTGTTATATAATATTTGTTAATATTAATTATATAAATTGTTTACATTTTTATATATTTGTTAATAAATTAATTATATATTTGTTATATATTTGTTAATTATATAAATTAATGTATACATTTTTATATATTTGTTATATAAATTGTTATATAATATTTGTTAATATTAATTATATAAATTGTATAAATTTTTATATATTTGTTAATAAATTAATTTTATATTTGTTATATATTTGTTAATTATATAAATTTGTAAATATATTTGTTAATAAATCGAGGTAGGTAATTAATTATATAAATTGTTAATGATGAAATATAGTTATATTTGTATATAAATGGTTATATTTATGTTAATGGTTAGTATTATTTAATGTAGTTAAAATTTAAATATTGTTCAAGGAAGGTTAACTCCGTAACTTCCGTGGTGTGTCTTGTCCTAATAAGACTTGTAGTCTAGATACTCTATTAGATAGGGAATCCCTGTTCGCCAGGGATACTTGATGTAATGCCTATATAAAGGCCTCCTTATCAATGAATAAACACAGAGAGATTTATCAATCTATTTCTCCTACAACACGTTATCAGCACATTGCTCTAGCCTCCCGTCTAATAAACCCTAGAAACCCTAATTCCGAATTTTTTTTTCGAAACCCTAACCTACCGTCGGCCGCCGATTCTTCTCTTCGGCACCGTCGGCCTCTTCTCAGCAGCATCTGCGCTGTTCGCCTGCCGCACTGTACCTTCGAGTACTGCTCCTCCTCTGCCTCTAGGCAGACAACCCGCTCGCCAGCAGCTCTCCCTTGCGTGCTACTTTTTGCACGCATCTGCCAGAATATCAAAATTGCTCGCAAGCCAAGCAAGCGATCCGCGAACCCTTATTCGTGGTTGAGAAGAAATCAAGAAAAATCGAAGAAAACAAGCTTCCCCAAGAGTCAAGTTTCGTTTGATCAAGCTTCTCTTGAAGAGGTAAATATTTTTATAAACGTTCCCGCTTATGAAAATTTCAATAGTTGGGTTTTGTTTTCTCTTCCGGGACCTTTCCGTGTCCCTGCTTCTTCATCCCGATTCTATCGCTTCTCGGGACGGCATACGGGGATTTAGTCACCCCGGTGCCAACGTTTATTGGGGTAACTGTGATGTTACCGGCCACCGTTATGCTTGTGACTGTGATGTCACTGTGAACCATAACGTATTATTCTTTTTTGGAAAGAAAACAAAGGGAAGATATCGATTGTGACTTGAAGTCACATTAAGCATCGATTTATGTGACCATGATATATCTTGGCACTGTTCTAAAAGAACAATCAAACTTGATTAGTATTCAAACATACTAACGTCTCCCTGTTTGTGTTCTGTAGATGGCTGACACTCAGCGTCCAGAATTTGACATCTTGGATGTCCAAGGCAAGGAATACAAGAGGTGGGTCTCAGATGTTGAGAACACTTTCATTGGTAAAAGATTTACTGCCACCATCAACCCTCCTGAGGATGAAAGCTTACACGCTTCTCCTGAACAGAAAGCACAAGCCCTGATGTTTCTCAGGCGCCATATCCATCCGACGCTCAAGAAGCAATACCTGAGGAAAACTGATCCCAAAGAGCTATGGGATATCCTCAAGGACCGCTTCGACAATGTGCATGACGCACAACTCCCAGACCTCATGTCTGATTGGGAGCAAATCCGCTTACTGGATTTTGATTCCGTCCAGGAATATCATCAAACTATGCTAAACTTGCAATCTGATTTGAGCTTTTGTGGGGTCGAAAAGACCGATGATGATATGATGGAGAAGACTTTCACGACGTTCCCAGAATCTGCGTCCATGTTGTCGCATCAGTACCGCGATCTCCGCGAGAAAGGCACTATCAAAACCTTCAGCGATTTGATGAATGTGCTTCAAAGAAAGGAGAGGTACCATGAGTTGATTCTTACCACCAATAAGAGGCCTCGAGGACCGAAATTCATTGCGGAATCTCATCAAGCCCGTGGTAAAGCTTTTAAGCAGAAGCATCAACCTCATGAACGTCAAGCACCGCCACCACGTACGCCAAGAGCAATACGTGGCGGACGAGGAGGGAGAAGAGGCGTCGGCCGTGGCCGACCGCTTTCTTGGACAAGGGATGATGGCAGAACCGCCGCTCCCAGAGGGAGGAACAGTTTTGGTTCCGGTCCCAGGCGTGGTGGCCATCCGCCGAACAATGCTTCGGCTCCTTGCTTCAAATGTGGTTCTATGAATCATCTCCAACGCGATTGCATAGCAAGCAGAGATATTCAAGCCGCTTACAAGAAACACAAACAATACATAGAACAAGAAGCACACTATGTAGGAGACTTTGAGGAAAAAGTATACGATGAGGAAAATACGAACTTCGCCATCGATGACTTCCAACCTACCAAGAAACGTAGGACTCAGGAGTATGATACTCCAGATTATGAATAAGTATTTGACCCAGGTCATGAGATACATGTTCAAGTTTGATTTTGATTGTTATTTTGACAGAATAGTCAATAAATCACGACTTTGTTCGATAAGTCGTTCTATTTAGAACAACCTTGATGTATTTTTGAGTTGTCATCAATAAAATCTATCTTATTCTACGAATGATTTGAGATTTTTACATCCCTGAAAGCAAAATTGGTTCAATGCGTCCAATTCTCAATGGCATAATCATTTTGAGTTCACCAAAATTCTGGTGATGTTAACTCATATCCGAAAAAAAATCACAAAGACAAAAGGAGAGATCCGCGAGCCGCGATACGCCATCCGCGAGCCACGATACGCGAGCCGCGATACGCGATACGCCATCCGCGAACCGCGATGCACGATCCGCGATCCGAGATCCGAGATCCGCGATCCGAGATCCGCGATCCGTGATCCGCGATCCGCTATCCGCCAACTTGGCCGCAATCCGCCAGGCCTCGCTCGCCATGTCTATTCGCCAACTGATCTGAGATCCGCAATTCGCCAACTTGGCTGCGATCCGCTATGCCTCGCTCGCCAAAGCCTAAGCGCTTGGCCGCGACTCGCTAGGCCTCACTCGCCATGGCCAATCGCCAGCTTGGCTCAGCACCGAATCCGGTTTTTGAAACCAACAATCGATAGCCTATCGAACAAATGCAACTTTTGCATCAATGGCTCGGCAACGAAGTGTCTTCGGACTCGCCATGCTTCGGATTTAGCTCGACCGTCGCATCGCATTGCCTCAATGCCTGACCGATTCTCACCACTCGCCTTGCTTCGGCTCGGCCTCTGGGTCGCTTTGGCCTTACCACAGCTTCGGCTTTGGCTTGGCTCCGGCCTTTGCCTTGGCCTCGGTCTTGGCTCGGCCACGCCACCTACGACGATGTCCGGTCTCAATCTCTGACCTAGGCTATGATTATCAATGATGATACTCGGCGATTAAAATGCGGCTTATATCTTTCTCTCAAGTTTTGTCGTTGCCATGGCTATGTTATTGGCCTTAATGCACTTCATTTTGTGATGATATATTGTCTCAGTACACTTACTTTAAAAGTGTTCGCCAAAGTCTAAAGTAGACTATTGATTCAATTTACATTGTTTTTGTAGATGTATCAAGGCGAGATTGAGTGTTTGTTGGATTGTGCAACAACTCACACGATTCTGAGGAATCGGCAATTGTTTTCGGATTTTACGCCAAGAGAATCGTCGTTATCTACGATGACAGGAACTGGACCCGTAATTAAGGGTCGTGGCACTGCTCAATTCTTACTGCCAAATGGCACTGAGATTCGGGTAGAGGACGCCCTATATGCGCCTAAGGCGCCAAGAACCTTGCTAGCTTTCAAGGATGTGCGTGACAATGACTATCACCTCAGCACTTATGTTGAAGATGGAACTGAATATCTGTTGATCACCTCCACTCAATCTATGCGCACTCGCATTGTGGAGAAGTGTAAGCGAGTTCGCAATGGCATGTATTTCACAACCATTCGAGCCAACGAATCTCATGTTGTTATATTATGTGATTCTGATGCTTATAAGCTTTGGCATGATAGACTCGGTCATCCGGGTCGTGATCTGATGATCCGTATTTTGAAATGCTCCCACGGTCATCCATTTTTCCGATCACAAAAGCACAGAGGGCGCCTCGGCCTCGGTTCGGCCGTGCCGTCGATAGCCGCCTCTCGGTTCCAAGGAGAGGTTCGGTCCCCTCCTGCTTCTCATGCTTCTGTAGCGATGTCTAATGCTCATCGTTCGTTTTGTAAAGCTTGTTCACTAGCAAAACTTCAAGCAAGACCATCTTTTGCTATTGATAATAAACAGAATATTCCGTTTCTACAACGAATACAAGGTGATATTTGTGGACCTATAACACCAGAATGCGGACCATTTCGATATTTCATGGTTCTGGTTGATGCATCAACGCGTTGGTCACACGTAGCATTGTTGTCCACGAGGAATGCTGCATTCGCTAAACTCCTAGCTCAGATTATTAAGCTTCGGGCTCACCACCCGGACAATCCGATTAAGTCCATCAGACTGGATAATGCTGGAGAGTTTACCTCAAAGTGTTTTGATGACTATTGCATGTCAGTTGGGATTGAAGTTGAACATCCCGTACCCCACGTTCATTCTCAGAACGGTCTTGCAGAAGCCGCTATCAAGAGACTACAGCTTGTAGCTAGGTCTCTTGTCATGGCCACAAACTTGCCAGTTTCGGCATGGGGATATGCAATATTACATGCAGCTATGCTTATTCGTCTACGACCCACAGATAGCCAACCATTTAGTGCGTACCAGTTGGTAACTGGTTACGAGCCTGATATTTCGCATCTGCGTACTTTTGGTTGTGCCGTATATGTGCCTATCACGCCTCCACTGCGTACCAAGATGGGTCCACAACGACGATCAGCTATTTATGTTGGATATGAAGCACCAACTATTGTCCGCTATATAGAGCCTATGACAGGTGATCTGTTTACTGCAAGATTTGCAGATTGTCACTTTGATGAGACATCCTTCCCGCCGTTAGGGGGAGATGGGGCCGCATCCGTCCCAAATGAACGTCAGGAATTGACGTGGTTCTCTCCCACTATGTCTCATTATGATCCCCTTACGTCTCAGTGTGAGACTGAAATACAACGCATATTAGAACTACAAAAGGTGGCGGATACGATGCCCGACTCCTTTACTGATATTGCGAAAGTGACAAGATCAACCATACCTGCTGCGAATGTACCTGCAAGGCTTAACATTCCTCGCCATGCGCGAGCACGCGCCGCCGGTCTCGGACCCGCAGCCCTAGGTGCCATCGGCAGCCTAGGCTCGGCACCTCCAAGTGGAGAGCCGGCGTCGACTTCGGATCCTCCTAGAAAGAGGGGGAGACCAATCGGTTCCAAAGACAATGTACCTAGAAAGAGGGCATGTGTCCAGGCACAAAGCGATCCGTTCATCATTGATACTGTGACGCCGTCACACGAGATTGTCTCCGACTATACCTATGTCCAAGAATCAACTCTGAATCATCTGGGGGACGCCTCAGATTCACTGTTGATGTTGGAGAACAAGGAAATCTCACTAAACTACTTATGCATGCACAATCTGATGGAAATAAATTCCATGTATATCGATGATGCATTCGCCTACGCCGTTGCTCAAGAAGTTATTGACGACGACGATATGGAACCCCGCACTGTTGATGAATGTCAACGTAGGGCGGATTGGCCGAAGTGGGAAGAAGCAATCCAGGCTGAACTAGACTCTCTAAAGAAAAGGCAAGTTTTCGGACCGGTTGTGCCTACACCGCCGAACGTGAAGCCTGTTGGACATAAATGGGTCTTTGTCAGAAAGCGCAATGAGAATGGCGAAGTCCAGCGATATAAAGCTCGACTCGTGGCGCAAGGTTTTTCTCAACGCCCTGGAATTGATTATGAGGAGACGTATTCTCCTGTCATGGATACTATTACCTTCCGATACTTAATAAGTTTGGTAGTCTCAGAGAGACTCAATATGCAGCTTATGGATGTTGTAACTGCGTATCTTTATGGGGACCTAGATACGGAGATGTACATGAAAGTGCCAGAAGGACTTTCGTTACCCAAGTCAAGTGAGCAAAAACCACGAAGTTCATTTGCTATCAGGTTGAGACGATCTCTATATGGACTCCGACAATCTGGTAGGATGTGGTACACACGGTTAAGTGATTACTTGATTGGGAAAGGATACAAGAATGATGAGTTGTGCCCTTGTGTGTTCATAAAGAGAACAAGTTCAGGATTTGCCATTATAGCCGTCTATGTCGATGATATGAACATCATTGGAACTCTGAATGAGATCAATGAGACCGCTAGCTATTTGAAATCCGAATTCGAGATGAAAGATCTGGGAAGGACTCGGTTTTGCCTAGGCTTAGAACTAGAGCACCGAAGTGGTGGAATTTTTATACACCAGTCTGCATATGTCCGAAAGATGCTCAGGCGATTTAACATGGACAAAGTTATGCATCCTACAGGCACTCCCATGGTCGTTAGAAGTCTGGATATCAACAAAGATCCCTTTCGTCCGAAAGAAGATGACGAAGAGATCTTGGGAGCTGAATATCCATATCTTAGTGCGATTGGAGCTTTGTTATACTTAGCTCAGTGTACTAGACCAGACATCGCTTTCTCTGTGAACTTGTTAGCTAGATTTAGCTCTGCGCCAACACAACGTCATTGGGTTGGAATCAAGAACATCTTCCGATACCTTAAAGGAACCCTTGACATGGGCTTGTACTATCGATACACTCATCAGGATTCGACACCTAGTCGATCTCTTGCATCTAACAGCACAAACCATGGCTCGGATTGCCATCCGCCAGCCATATCCGCCAGGACTGACTTTGGTTCATCCATCCGCCATCCTGCAGCCATATCCGCCAACTTATCCGGACCCGCGGATGCTAAGTCGTGGTCCCGATACGGCTTTGGCGATACCCCCTCCTACTCAGATACACCAAATGATGTGATGGTAGGATTTGCTGATGCTGGATATTTGTCAGATCCACACAAAGGACGTTCCCAAACCGGTTATGTTTTTACCATTGGGAATACGGCGATATCTTGGAGATCAACCAAGCAAACCCTTGTTGCTACCTCCTCGAACCATGCTGAGATTATTGCACTACATGAAGCAGTCAAAGAATGTATTTGGCTTCGCTCAGTTATATCTCACATTCGAGAGTCTAGTGGACTTGAGTCTACTACGATGGGACCAACTTGCATATTTGAAGATAATGCAGCATGCATTGAGCAGATGAAGTTGGGATACATTAAGGGTGACAATACTAAACACATTTCGCCTAAGTTCTTCTACAATCAGCAGCAGCAAGAGACTTTGAATATCCAGGTGAAGCAAGTCAGCTCAGAAGAAAATGCAGCGGATCTGTTCACCAAGTCTCTACCTAAATCTACATTTATGAAGCATGTAAAGCGCATTGGAATGTGTCGCTTATCCGAACTCAAAGACTGAATGACTATCAGGGGGAGTTCTCATCTAGACTTCAGGGGGAGCCTAGTTATGCATGTCTCACATACTTGTAGTTGGTGCGTTGTACTCTTTTTCCTTAGACCATGCTTTTATTTTTGCCCAAGAGGTTTTTGTTTGATGGCAAAGGTTTTAACGAGGCAACAGTTCATGCACCATTGAGGACGCGACACAAGGGGGAGTGTTCAAGGAAGGTTAACTCCGTAACTTCCGTGGTGTGTCTTGTCCTAATAAGACTTGTAGTCTAGATACTCTATTAGATAGGGAATCCCTGTTCGCCAGGGATACTTGATGTAATGCCTATATAAAGGCCTCCTTATCAATGAATAAACACAGAGAGATTTATCAATCTATTTCTCCTACAACAAATATTAATTTGTTAGTATGTTTTAAAATATGTTAGTATTATTGGTTATTATATTAATTAGAATTTGTTATTTAATGTAATATAATTTTATATTAATTAATGTATTAATGTCTCAAGCTCCAGATGGCCGATGCACTCAGACAGATATTCAGAGGCCGTCGTTCTTCCAGATCTAGGGGTTCTGGAAGTTCTGCCGGTTCCGCAGACTCCGACATGACCCTTAGCCAGCCTGAGAGGACCACCAGCCAGCCGCAGAGGAGTGTGGATTCATCCCAGCCGCGGAGGAGTGTGGATTCATCCCAGCCGCGGAGGACTGTGGATTCATCCCAGCCGCGGAGGAGTGTGAGTTCTCGGCACCAGACCCTTCTCCAGGCGGGGCGGCCGTCGAGCAGTTCATGTCCCCCTCTCGGGCCAGATGCTCTGAGGTTCAGTAGGCAGCTATTTCAGGACGAGATAACTCCAGACGTTCCTCAGGTCCGTATGCCTGAGGTTCATCGGGAGCCGATGACGAGTCCGGCGACGTCTGCTGCTGACTCGACTGAGGGGCCTACTCTCCCAAATCAGCTCTACCTCCCGTACAACGGCAGCGAGGATGTTCGACGCAGCCTTCCCAGACCGGTCAAACCAATACTACTGCCGGGGTTTGGAAAGTTCTGGAATAGGGCTCCTGAAGACCACTAAGGGAGTTCAAAAGAAGGGAGGCGGGGACAGCCAACAGATGAGGGGGGAAATGCAGAGATTGGTACAAGAAAATGCAAGATTGGCGGCCAAGTTACAGAGATCACATGAGCAACACCGCAGAACACAGCAGTATCATTTGGATATGTCCAGTTGGCATGCTGAATGCGAGAGAATTCGGCGACACAACTACGCCGGCCAACAAGACTGGTTGTATGCTATGTTCGCGGCACAACAACAAAGCCTTGAGACCCCGCCCCCGTTTCAGCCGTTAGTTGAACCTCCAATGCCTCAACTTTCCGAGTTCGTTCAGCAGGATGACGAGCATGATGGACAGCAGGATGCTGGGGATGACGTGGTGGACTTTAGTGCTTTAGGTGATGATTAGGGTTATATTTTATGTATATTGGAACAAATTAAATAATAAGTCATTTAGACGTGTTTCTTGTTGATGTAAATGTATGGATTGTCATTGTGAATTGCAGGTTGCTTGGAATGGTAATTTAGAAATTAATTTAATTTTTTTTTCCCCAAAAATTAAGAATAACCGACGATATTGGCATTATTTCGTCGGCTATAAGTGCTATAGCCGACGATTTTTACCAAATTTCGTCGGCTATAACCGTTATAGCCGACGAAAATGACATTATTTCGTCGGCTATAACTAATTAATGCCTATTAAAATATTAATATATTCCGACGAAATAACCGACGAAATAGATGAAATCGTCGGCTATATTTCAGAATAAATAGCCGACGAATTTCATCGGCTATAGTTTACAATATCGTCGGCCATACTCGAAAATATTCGACGAATTTCGTCGGATATTTTGCCAAGGTTTGGTCGACAAAATTAATTTTCGTCGGTAAAATCGTCGGTCATACTCGATAATAGCCGACGATTTCGTTATTTTCGTCGGCCATTAGTTTTACCGACGGCCTTTTATCGACAAATTATAACCGACGAAATTGTCGTCGGTAGAAGGAATAGCCGACGAAAATTTGGAATCGCCGACGAAATTTTTTTCGTCGGCTATTATGTTCGATCTGGTAGTGTAATCCCGAGGAAAGACCTTGGTTAAGATCGTTTTTTTTTCTTGTAATTGGAACATGTACATTGTTGTTATGGAACATATTCTTGGATTTGAATAAGATCTACGTATTTGTAAAATGTAGTGTGCTTGTGTTATGTTGGATATGTGTGAAATGTCATTTGAATGCAGGTTTTATGTTATTTTATGCGAATGAAATTGGTTCAAACCAGACCAGGAAAATGTTTTCCTTCTCTGTAACAAAGAATGAAGCGACGAATCTTGATCAAGATTCGTCGCTTCATTTTTAATTTGCAAATTTTTTTTCCTCAAGGAAGCGACGAATATTGATCAATATTCGTCGCTTCATTCTTCAAACAACGATTCAAAATTCGTCGCCTGAAACTTCAAGAGACGACCAAAAGTCGTCGCTTGGATATTTGAAGAGACGACCCAAAAGCGTCGCTTGAATATTTGAAGAGACAACCTAAAAGTCGTCGCTTCAGTTATGAGGCGACAAAGTTTAAAGTCGTCGCTTCAAATATCCAAGCGACGACTTTTGGGGCAAAACTCGTTGCTTCAAATCGAAACGACTAGAATGAAGCGACGACTTAGAAACGACGACTTTTTGTCTCTTGGATACTGAACCGACGACTTTCTTGCTGAAATGATGAAAAAAAGTCATCGCTTCAAAAGACATATGCAGTATTGTTATCATGTTAGAAAATGTCCTAAATAATAACAGAATTTTTTAGGTTTCCCAGGAAATCCCTCTCCCTTTGGGAGACCTCTCCCTTTGGGAGAGGCCTATACCTTCGAGCCGCGTCGGGCCGCCGGGTTTGGCGGGGAAGCTCTCCCATACTTGGTGCTGCATCCACAAGGTTTCGAACTCGAGACCTTGCTTAAGCTGCAGTAGGCCCTTTCCACTACTGCAACCAAGTGTTGGTAAATAATAACAGAATTTTTGATCCGCTAACCTCAAGTCATCCACGTCCGAAAAATAAGCGAGTTGAGCTAACTTAAGATAGATCCCCGCGCGCAATTCGTTTCACAATAAAAGAGCCAGCCATACTGGAGATGCCGCAACAAGCTAGCTGAAACTTGTCACAGTCACACTGTAGCTTTGAGATCATCTATATAGATCTCCATCATTTTGATTTTGAATTTTATTTTCTTTTGGCTCGCTGTACGTAGACTTTGAATTATTAGCAAGCAAGCTAGGGTTATTAATTGCCGGTTAATCGTTTTCGTTGAAGGTCTGAATTGAATATGTGCCATCCACTCCCACCTTACCTCCTTATCTATATCAAATTTAGAACTGAATTCGATCTCCTGGAAGTTGATATATATCTACAGGCAGCAGGTTGTTCAAAAAGATATTTAGTCGGCCGGTGTTCGTCGAGGAATTAGCCACTAGTCTAAGAAATCGGCTGCAGATATTACTTGCAGTTATGGGACTTTTTCATAGTGTGTGGTCCAGTATTTACACAATATTACACATGAAATCCTCATGTGAGCCTCACCAAGGTCCCCACTTTACACAGCTGAAGAACAAAGAGAAGCAACAGAATAATGATATTTTCAAGCTTCAACATAATGAAAATTGGATAGATAGAGAATCTCGATTTTTGAATTTGAAGTAAATTTACACTCTTTATTTTAGAAAAATATGATCTATATATAATCAATTTATATATAAGTTTGCTTTATTAGAAGATATTATCACTATATATAATTCAACCCTTAACTAATCATATTACACTACTGGAAATCAGGTCTGAAGCGACCAATATTGAAATGGGAAAATCAAAGTTCGTCGTCTCAACACATTGAAGCGACCAATATTGGATTGGTCGCTTCAGAAAACGAGAGCGACGACTTTTGATCAATAGTCGTCGCTCACATCTTATTGAAGCGACGAATATTGGTTTGTTGTCGCCTCCCAATAATGTTTTGTAAACTGTAGCGACGAAAATTCAAAATTCGTCGCCGACGTAAAATTCAAGCGACGGAATTTATAACTTTCGTCAATATTCGTCGCTGACTTGTTATACGAAGCGACAAGTTTTGAGCAATAGTAGTCGCTTCATGTTTTGAAATCTGGTCAACCATATTTTCAAATAGTTTGGAGAGTTGTAGATTTGGCATTTGGTGTCCGATTGACGATTGTAATACATTTTCGGAAAGGAAACGACGCCAGGAGTCACACTCGTCGCTTCGCCACGATGTGTGGGCTTTTTCGGGCTTTCGAGTTCGTTTAGGCCTTCAAAACGGCAGTTTTATATGTTTTAAATAAGGTTGACCGCATCGATCGGGGCTCTAACTTTGTCGGATTTAAGTGATTTTTTACCATAACTGTATTTCATCATAACGATCAAATGTTATTTCACAATGTTTTTCAAAATTTTACTTCTTTTATATAGTTGCTTTGAAAAGTTGTACACTTGAGTATAATCTTATAATCAAGTTATACCGTATTAGTAAGCATGTTGTCATTATAATAGCTAAATTCACAAAATGAAAATTTTGACCGTCTGATGTGATCGTTATAGTTAAATATGAGTAGGGTAGAAAAATCAACTCATTTCCTGAACGCTCGATACTCGATCGAAATGGTCAACCATATTTTCATAAAACTTATAAGACGAAAACGCTATTACGTACCTTTAGATGACCTTATTTCGTCGACTCTTCCAAACATTAAACTCTCAAATAAATGAGACGTAATCAGCCATGTAAAAATTTGGTAACTTTTACCTCCCGATACTATGGTTCCCCATAGAGAGAAATAAGTTTAAATAAGGTTGACCGCGTCGATCGGGGCTCTAACTTTGTCGAATTTAAGTGATTTTTTTACCATAACCGTATTTCATCATAACGATCAAATGTTATTTCACAGTGTTTTTCAAAATTTTACTTATTTTATATAGTTGCTTCGAAAAGTTGTACACTTAAGTATAATCTCATAAAATTTTTATAATTTTTTAAATATTATTGAAGCGACGGATTTTGTATTACTTCGTCGCTTTACTTTTAAATATTATTGAAGCGACGGATATTGTCTTACTTCGTCGCTTCAGTGTAGAATCCGCGCCACATGCTGAGAACCAATTAAAACACATTGCGCGGATCGACCCTATGAACCGTCAGATTTTCCAGATCTAACGGCCATAATTCACTCCCCTTTTATATAAATCTCTTCCCCCTCTCCTCCTTCCTCTTCACTCCCTCTCCTCCTCTGCCGTCGCCTCCTCCACCGCCTCCCTCTCTCTCCTCCTCGCCGTCGCGATCCAAGTCTTCGACGCTGGCCGACCTCGCCTTCTCCATCCAACCGGGATCGACGCCGGCCGACCTCGCCTTCTCCATCCAAGTATTCGACGCCGACCTCGCCTTCTCCACCGGAGCTCCTCCCACCGCGCCGGCCACTGCTGCAGACCTCACTCCCACCGCTCCTCCCTCCTCCCGCAGCGACGGCAGAGCGCCTCCTCACCGTCTCCACCTCTACGGCGACGTCGTTCTCCGAGGTCCACTTCTACGGCGACGTCGTTCTCCGAGGTCCACCTTTACGGCGACGTCGTTCTCCTCCTCTGTCGCCTCCTCCACCACCTCCCCGCCAACTGGACAAAAACAAAATTAAACGAAATCGACGGGAAATTTTTTTAAAACGAAAATGGAGATGAAGCGACGAACATTGATATTCGTCGCATGAAATTTATCATCCCATACACTCTAGCGACGACTTTTGAATCAAACTTCGTCCCCACAAATTGTAAGCGACCACCCAAACTTCGTCTCATAGAATTGGAAGCGACGACCCAAAATTCGTCGCCTCGAATGTGAGGAGACGAGCCAAACTTCGTCGCTCAGTATGTGGTGACAAACTTTAAAGTCGTCGCTTGAAATATCCAAGCGACGACTTTTGTAGCAAAAGTGGTCGCCTCGAAGTCGAAACGACGAAAATCGAGCGACGACCTCGAGCGACGACCTCTTTGTCTCTTCAGTGTTGAAGCGACGACAAAAAGTCCTCGCTTCGAACTTGTTCTGGAGTAGTGTTAGATCTTTCTAATAATGATCACCACCCATTCATCCCCTTATCATATAATGCTGGCTGTATTGGGATTCATATTATTCTATATACTAGTTATGTTAACATGGAGAAGGTTATTTTAAAATTACCTGGTAGCTAGCGAGATCCCAGATACTACTGATTATATATATGTGTTTGTTGATTAGTTTATTTAATTCTCAGTATGCCATGCAAAATAGTCGCATGCATGAAATTAATATGTAATTACTGCATGTGTGTGTTTTGGGATTCAAGTTATTCTATAGCATATATATGCTAAACCCAAGTATATTTATGCTAATAATGATAACTATTTCCCACAATACGTTACATGGTGGGTAGATCCCAGATAGAGTGATATATAATTAAAAGGGCCGGGTTGCACTCTACATGTAGCTAATTGAGTTTTGAAAGGACATGTAACTAAGTTTAATGATGCAGAAGATGCTCAAAATGATTAATTTTTATGGTATAAAAACGCATGCTGTATTAGAACCAAATTAAGAAGAATATATAATCTGATTCAAATAGCTGCCATGTCCATTGAATTAGCAATAATCTAATCATGCAGTTATTTAATTATGCAGATACGTATCAAACTTTAGATTACGATACAATGTTTGTAGTCTTCTAAGTTTTAGGTACATGTACATGTCCTGCCAGTTTGGACACTTCTACTCCCTAGCTACAATGAACTGTATTTATATATATTTCTGGAATCTGATATATCTGAAGCAGAACCTCCATTAAAATAAACCAGTAACCAACCAAAGTTTTACAGATTTCCAGAACCCCCAGGTTGTTACCTGAAAAATATCTCTCATATACTTTTCTTCGTGTTGAGGAAAACCCTAGAACAAATTAAGAAATTGAATGCTAAAAAGAGAGGTCTGGATTTTAGTGTTGAAGGAAAGGGTTAGGTCTCTCACGGATTGGCCTTAGGAAAACCAAGGTTCAACACATAGGGCGGTACGTGGGTTCTTACTTGCGACTTGAAATTCAATTGAATTTCCTAGAAAGGGAAACAATAATTTCTGTCTTGTATCATATACCCTCATGGCTGCCACCCCTTAACTTTCCTTATATATCTCATAGGCGTCCCCCCCCCCCCCCCCCCCCCCCCCCCCCCCCTTCTATATACTAGTTATGTTAACATGGAGAAGGTTATTTTAAAATTACCTGGTAGCTAGCGAGATCCCAGATACTACTGATTATATATATGTGTTTGTTGATTAGTTTATTTAATTCTCAGTATGCCATGCAAAATAGTCGCATGCATGAAATTAATATGTAATTACTGCATGTGTGTGTTTTGGGATTCAAGTTATTCTATAGCATATATATGCTAAACCCAAGTATATTTATGCTAATAATGATAACTATTTCCCACAATACGTTACATGGTGGGTAGATCCCAGATAGAGTGATATATAATTAAAAGGGCCGGGTTGCACTCTACATGTAGCTAATTGAGTTTTGAAAGGACATGTAACTAAGTTTAATGATGCAGAAGATGCTCAAAATGATTAATTTTTATGGTATAAAAACGCATGCTGTATTAGAACCAAATTAAGAAGAATATATAATCTGATTCAAATAGCTGCCATGTCCATTGAATTAGCAATAATCTAATCATGCAGTTATTTAATTATGCAGATACGTATCAAACTTTAGATTACGATACAATGTTTGTAGTCTTCTAAGTTTTAGGTACATGTACATGTCCTGCCAGTTTGGACACTTCTACTCCCTAGCTACAATGAACTGTATTTATATATATTTCTGGAATCTGATATATCTGAAGCAGAACCTCCATTAAAATAAACCAGTAACCAACCAAAGTTTTACAGATTTCCAGAACCCCCAGGTTGTTACCTGAAAAATATCTCTCATATACTTTTCTTCGTGTTGAGGAAAACCCTAGAACAAATTAAGAAATTGAATGCTAAAAAGAGAGGTCTGGATTTTAGTGTTGAAGGAAAGGGTTAGGTCTCTCACGGATTGGCCTTAGGAAAACCAAGGTTCAACACATAGGGCGGTACGTGGGTTCTTACTTGCGACTTGAAATTCAATTGAATTTCCTAGAAAGGGAAACAATAATTTCTGTCTTGTATCATATACCCTCATGGCTGCCACCCCTTAACTTTCCTTATATATCTCATAGGCGTCCCCCCCCCCCCCCCCCCCCCGTCTTGTTCCCTGGGTTTGCTCTAAGTCTCTGAGAAGACAAAAGAAAGTATTTATTTATTTACGAATTGGAGATTTCTGCAGATTTGCATAAGAGTTTTCGGATTAGATATATGGTGGAGACTGAGCCACTGGACGTGTCAATGGTTTTCTTTTGTGGTCAAGGATTCCTGCACCTGGCAAATTGGCCAAACAACATCTTTCTCTTTTATAAACAAGGCATATATTTCAGGTTTCGGCTATAGGTGCGTCCCACTTGACCAATTTTTTTTCTACCTTCGATCTCCAAATGATGTAATCTCCATTCTATTACAAATATCTGATTGTGACTTACACCTTTTGTGAAGTCGAAGTTCCACATAATATGTTGAGATAGAAATTAATAAATACCATAATCAGTACCTTAATTGTTTATAAATTAATTTATAGTAAATTTACATGATGATAATTAATATGTGTTAAACTATTTATATTTGATTTTAATAAAAAGTAATATCTGTCGTTTAAGGATAATTTGTTTTTGTTCTTCTTCTTTTAGCTAGGTACACTTTTGATCTAATATTAGGTGCCTGGCCAATATGTTTTTAAATTAGCTGCTTTAGACATATGTGCACTCAAGTATTAAAATGTCGCTATCGGTAGAGATATCTGTCGGCCGAAAAAAAGAGATATTGGAGATATCGAAGATATTTCGAAAGATATTTTTTTTATTTAAGTATGAAATTTATTCATTTTACACATAAAATCATAAATACATACAAATAATAGTCATTTAGTACCAGAAAAAGACTTTAGGTGCTTCAAATTCCCCACACTGATCCACGAAAATACAATAATATGACCAAGACATTTGACCCATATAGTATAAATTGTAGTGATTAATATGATAATCATATATCTCTTTAAAACTGCCAACGGTATCCTCTAATAATGGGATAGTAAGGATGAATCCAACTATATGATTGGTCATGCACTTCTCCATATTGACCATATTCAAAAATATTATAACTAAATTGATTGTTATCTTCATGCGATTCATTTGACGTCCCACTACGCTCTGTGCCTAAATTGATAGAATCAAAACTTAAGGAAACTGAAGCAACATCTGATGGGGTACTTTGATCATCAATTGCACATATAGTCCTGCTGCCATGCCGATTCTGCTTTTGCGCACTATGACGAGCTTCTCTAGATCTGTAGTCTTCATCTTGGGTGACATGATCAAAATTATTTTCATGTGTAAACTGGTTTATGTCTCCACCCATAGAAGATTGTCCATATTGGAACCTTGTATCTCCACCACTTTTTCCGCTTCCACCACCATCATCACCTGAACTATCTGGAGTTGTAGTGCCCCCCCCATATAGCATCACTGTTAGAATTATCTCCTTGGTTTCCAATATTTTCAAATAATACCTTATTCACATTAATTCCGCTGTCAGTCGCAGTTTCTACCACTTGTAGACAAGGGGATTCCGGAGTACTCATTTTTTTTATATCCCTCAAGGTGATAACTGATTACTCATTCAATTATTCTTCTCTTAAACATTCTTGAATCTCGAGAAAAAAAAAATTATTGAAAATTTTTACAAATGTTTTGTTAAAATATCGGAGATATATCGCAAATATCTTAAATATCATAGATATTTTAAATTATCGGAGATATATCGTAAATACTGGAAAATAGAAAATATTTACCTCAAAGATATATCGCTCGGCCGAAAAAAAGAAATATCAATAGAGATATCGAATATATCGCAGAGATTTTAAACCATATGTGCACTACCTTTTTCCCCTTCAATTGATTAGCTGCTCATATGGTCATTAAAGCCATTAAACCAACGACAGGTGCTTGGCCATTACATAGTTTAAGCTCTTCGTGTCACCATTACTAGCTGCCTAAGGGCTTCTGTTGTGTGCACAAAAATGTTCCGATCGGAGTCGGTGGTGGTTTTAGGTTAGACCTCTAGCTAGGGAAGACACATATGTTTGTGCTTCCATTTTGGGTGAGCGCAAGGCTGGCTAGTTTCCTGTCTCCCATTACTAACAGTTAATCAGGATAAAGCTAGGTTTGCTCAATCTTTATTAGCTATTGAACCAATGACTATCTTTTGCAAAACAACTGACTTTGCCTTCTGTAGCAAATGCATCTCTCCGATGAAGCGTATGAGAAATCGAGGATGTCTCTGATTACGTACTATTCTTGCAGAATAGTGTGTTTAAGTAATTAATGATGTCACCGATTAATTAGTGTCTGGCGGAACAATGAGTCTCAGTTGAATTTAATTTTTATTTTATTTTTATGAACTCTTTACTTAATAAATTTTTTCAAAACTTTCATAAGGGTGGGTCATTATGTATGTATTATACCAAGCTGAATCTTGGTACATAGTTGTCATTGATCTTGCATCAAAACACAAACAAGGGTGGATGCTCTAGACCTCTCATCAATGAAAGACAACATCGCATAACCACGTAAGTGAGTCGCTTTTGAAGCAAACTGAGCTAAGAAACCGTACCATAACCCTAGGTGGATAGAACTCTTGGAAAGACGGTCGACCTGAATCTTGTTTCATTAGTTACATTGCATTTTTCACTAGCTAGACTCAATATTGTTGTTTATTTCTTCAGTTAAACTGAAAACTTTACTAATAACCCTCTAGTTCTACATATATGAAAAATGTCTGGGGGAAACTTGGACCGCGTGGATTGAAGACAAGGACTTGTCCAATCAAAATATGATTGGAGACGACGAGTTGCATGGTACCACATTATGATAAACTGTTGTTGGTATTAGAGAATGAAGATAACACAAGCCAACAACCTATTCATTATGTGTTTCCCACATGTATGTACTACTCGAAACCAAAGTTTAAACCAACTAATAATCCAACCTCTTCTATTGTGGGCGATGAGAGAAAAACTGGCCGGTGTCTGAATCTACCTGGAAGTTGTGGTGGGTTTTGTCTGAGACTCGAGGAAAAGACATGATCCAACTATAAAGATAACACAACAACAGGAGAGAGCAGCTGATTAATTGAAATGTATACAATAATAAAACGAAATTGCTTGAAAGACACCTAGAGAGACACAGTCCTCAAAGGCCCCAGTTTATATAAGAGTTTGTGAATTAATTGGAGATCGGGATGTGAGGGAAAGATTGAAACACGACTGGTACTGTACAAAAAGGGAGCGTCTTCTTCTTCTTCGTCTTCGTTGCTCTTCGATCTTGAACAGTATCTCCAATTGGAGTTGGACAAATCTTATCCCATGCCATGCTCTCTCTGCTTATTGGAAAGGGAAGGGATCTGTGGATTTTTCTACACACCTTCCTCCAATCCCCACCTTTAAACCCAGGAATGGCCAAACACCAATAATGCTGTCATGCACGTGATCAAATTACTATTTGATCTCTCTCCCCTGATAATCACATTTGAAATGACTTGTTAATTTCCCCTCATAGAGATAAAATAGTAATAGAGGAGTAGCTAGGTGACATTTTTCAGTGTAAGATAATGAACATGGTGTATGAAAGACTTCGTGTCTTCTCCAATGACTAAAGATCAAGAGAGGGATCATACATGTCCAGGAGCTCCAGCCCGACTCTACATTTCACAGCAGAGAATATCACCAAGTATGAGTGCATGAAATGAAAGCAAATACTCACGGATACTCTCCTATAGAAAAAAGATGAAACCAACAAAGTGAACAAACATCCATGATCGAGGAGCTTAAGATTGAAGAAAAGACCACTATTAGTCAAAATTTGCAAAACTGTTCCAACTCGATCGTACGCTAATTAATCCAACACAAAAATTCATTTTCACTGTAATATCATTATCATTATAGGTTGTATACCCAGTTATGTTATTGCCCGGGGCAGCAATTTGTTCATAAACAATTAAATAATTTTGTGTTAAAATAGAGAATAGTTTGAAGCCAGTAAGGCATGTACGCTCCAGGTCATTTGATGTATATTGTCTACATAATTGACTTAATTCCTGTGAGGTACAAAAGAGAAGAATGTTAAAAGATAAAATAAATCTAACATGTAAATCAATATAGCAGTGGCGGATTCAGGATGAAATTTTTTTTGGGCTGTTATTAGTTGCTGATACAAAAATAGGGAAAGAAAGTAAGATGAAAAGTAAGAAATGCTATGTAAGAAGAAAAAAAAATTAGAAAACAAACAAGAAAAAAGCCGGGAAAGGGAGAACTCAAATCACGTACAGTCATGTGAATGAGTGACTGAACAGTTTCGTAATTAGCATAGACTACGCCAACTCCACTATCACAAATTTCATTGAAATTACGCATATACATATTATTAGTTACCAATATGTTAAAAAAAAAAAAAAAAAGATTATGAATCACTAAGATGATTTTTGCCTGCTGGCTGTAAGTCAGACAACATTTCATTTAGTTTCGCCACTGATTATTAGTAATGATGAAACGTATATTACAATATGCATATAGCATCGTTTGCTCTTAAATCATGACCAATTATTTTTTAGCATTGTGCACAAAAAGGGTAATATGAATATCCCTCGTGTGCATGTTTAGCCTAAACAATGCAAACCGATAAGGACTTAATAATACTCTCGACACAGGGTTGGATGCATGTTTCTCCACTCATGTTTCTCCACTTAATTGTAACTATATTAGGCACTTACGGCGGTCTGTATCTAAACACAAATAATTTTTCGTTGAATGCATCTATACATGTAATCCACCAATTCTAACCAAATTTGTTTCTGGCTGACCTTTCAACGATTGTCCGGAAACGATTTGGATTATATGATTCTACATCCGATAACAATTAATTCTAACCATAAAATTCATTTCTATCTATTCATATAAGTACGTATTAATTTCTACACCAGCCAAAAATTACCAAAAGTTAGACGAATGGTTGTCATACTAAAACTTTTAATAGCTTTAATTAAGACTGAAAAAGTAAAAAACCAATGGATGCAATAAAAATAAGAGACGAAAAAATATGGCGCTCTCCCTCTCGCTCTTACGAGAGAGTCTTCTTTCCAATCTTAGCGGTGGTGGTGGCAATTTACCTACCAGGCAAGTTGGCTTCCCCTCCTTTCATGGAAAAATCTAAGTTGTCGGTGGTTGTGTTCCACGATCTCGTTCATCCCTATATCCCGTTCTTGGCCTTCTTGCCTTAGTCGGAAACTTATGTCAGATGTTGTTGAGGGTTGGCAATTCGACTATAAGCTTCGGTAGTAATAGCGGGGATGTGATCGGAGTTTGGGATCGTACAACTCGCACAATCCTATTGGTTTCTTTTTCATCGGATTTAAATCCGAGAATAAGAAAGATTGGGTGGTGGTGGAGCAGATCTGGATTTTGGTCGGAGATTGGAAGCATTTGGGACAGGGTGATGGCGATATTACTTGATTGCCATTTTATGCTGGGCATTGATGGGTTTGCTTATGTGAAGAGTAAAGCCTTAGTTTGTGGTGTCCTTGCCGGAATCTGGTTCTGACTTCTTGTGGCGGCGAGTTGGGGTGAACGTGGTGATAGCCTTGGCCTTGGTGCTTGCAGGGTTGGACGATGGCCGGCGACGATGTCCTTCTATCAGCTTTGGGCCTGCTACGGTTTATACTTTGGGCTAAAAGTACTATCCTTAATGGTTGGACTGGGTTTCTATGGCCCAGAGAAGGAATATGTTCTTCTATACATTAATATGGCTCTCTCTCTCTCTCCAAAAGGAAATAAAAACAAGCCTAAAAATGCTCTAACACCGGAGGATGAAGGTTCAAGCACAAAGAAACGGCTTTTCAAAACAAAACCTCCTGTAAATAATGTTCTAAAAGGCGCTAGGCGCTAGGCGGGCGGTGACCCATAGTTTAGCGCCTAGACGGACTATGCAGATACTAGGCGGAAATTATGCGATTTATATTTTTCACATTTAATTAATAAATATTATTTTAAAAATAGTTTAATATGAGTAACTTGGAAAAATTTAACATGACCTTTATCTAAAAATGAACAAGCCAACCTGTAAATTTACAAACAAGTATGATTTGCAAATCAAAACACTATTAACTCTTGGAGGATCATTATAATCACCACATCACAGGTTCAAAATATTCAAATGATCAAATCAAATCAAAACACTATTAACTCTTGGAGGATCATTACAACTTTCATTAGATTGCATAGTGCATACTGTATGACAATAGTCTCACATAAAACAAAATTTAATGCAGACCTCACCCGTCTCGGCCTGTTTAGGCGGTCATTGGGCGGCTTGGTGCCTAATTAAAGACTACAGACTGAAATCAGGGCGGCTTGGCTCCGCCTAGAGCCTGGGAGGCACCTGGACGGGGCTAGGCGGCGTCTTTTAGAACCTTGCTTGTAAAGGAGGTGTTGATGGGGGATACACCAAGTGGGGGAGGTCTGAATGATGTAGACCAAGTGGAATCTAAACAAGTTGGTATGGATGCAGACAAACTAATTGTGGAGGGGTTTTCCCCTCCTACTGCTAAAATCGATTAATTTGAATCTGGTCACAATGTTTAAAATATTTAATTGTTACCCTTTAATCTTCTAAATACCACTGAAATTATGTGCTTCAAACTATTTGAAAAAACGGGTGTATTGGTGATTTCTTAGCCTATGTATAGGTTAATGAGTCATGAGAGATAACTCTAATTATCGGACTGGGGTGTGTTATCTTTATACTGCTGAATAAAAATTCTTGATTTTTAATTTAAAAAAAAAAAGTAAAAAAACAAATGGAAAAAATAAACTCTAAACTTGAGGCAGAGGTTGTCTAAAACCAAGAGCAGAGTAGGCCGGCCGGCTGTTGGATGGGGAGGACGAACTAAACAGGGTTCAAATTATTTATTACATCAAAAACTCAGAAAGTAGTGTCCCACCATGAAAATTTGATTTCAATCCAATGTAGTAGTAACATGCGGTGTTCCAGCAAAGAGTGATGCTACAAACACAAAATAGTTTTTACCTCATCACCACCAGAAGAAAATTAAACTAGAAAATAAGCCTCTCGTCCCTTCTGTCTCTCTGCCTCTTCTTTCTTGATTCATCAAGATACATGTTCTGCCGATTTCAGTAAACCCCCGTCCTTTTTATTTCTATTCAATTCCTCGCTCGATTACTCACACACAACACAAAGTAGTATATGGAATTTACACTGAAAATAATGATTGAGTTTTTCTTTCACGCAAAACCTTAAAGTGGTAGAGTAGTAGTACTCTCGTACTTACATCTCTTCCTCTCTCTCTCTTCTATCTTCTCTCTCTTGGTGTCATATCATATCTTTGGGGAGCTCCATCAAATAGTTCCTCACATCAAAACCATAAACACGCCTTGCTCGCTAGCTCTTATAGCTCTCAGCCCCACATACATCTTCACCTTGCTTCCCTTCCCCTCTTAGTCTTCACTCACCAAACATAAACACCATCTTTGCCTCTGCTCTCTCTCTTTTGTGAAATGTCCTTGAACCATTTCTCCCATCCTTCCGAGCTTCAAGAAACGCAGTGGTGGAACAACTCGACGACGTCTCAACAGAACCAGCAACAGCCTCCATCGTTCACCATGGATACTTTCCGCCCTCAATTGTATCAGAATTACCAGCCTAACTGGCTCGGCTCCCAAATCGCCCACCAGCCCCCGACCTTCAATTTCAACCTCAACCACGACACCACCGACGGAGAATTACAACACCCGGAGCTTCAGATCGACATGGGGGACGACAAGGAGACCATGTTCGAGAAGCCGCTGACGCCAAGCGACGTCGGCAAGCTCAACCGCCTCGTCATTCCCAAGCAGCACGCTGAGAAGTACTTCCCCCTCGCCGGCGGAGGAAACGGTGGAGGAGAGCAGGGAGGCGAGAAGGGTCTGCTGCTGAGCTTCGAGGACGAGTCCGGAAAGTGCTGGAGGTTCAGGTACTCGTACTGGAACAGTAGCCAAAGCTACGTGTTAACCAAAGGGTGGAGCCGCTACGTGAAGGAGAAGCGCCTCGACGCCGGCGACGTCGTTTTGTTCGAGCGGCGCCGAAACGACAGCGAGCGACTCTTCATTGGGTGGAGGCGCCGTGCGGTGCAAGAGAGCAGCAGCGGCGCTGGTGGTGGTGGTGGTGGGGCTAGTAATAACACTGCGTCGGTGCAGGTTAGCGGAAGCGGTGGGGGTGGTGAAAGTGGAGGAAGTAGAGGAGGAGGTTGGACCAGGATGTTCTATTCTGCGCCGCAGTCTTATCCTGCGCACCATCATCACAGTGTGCCATACCCACCTGACTATCTACAACATGCAACAGCCACAGCGGCAGCAGGTATGAATATTTTCCATTTTGTTTCTCACATTTTAACCATATCTCTCGTCTCTTATTCGAAACCCTATCTATCTCGCATTTATCTGCAACATCTCTGTGTCTTTGCTCTTGTTACACGCTCGTGAAAGTGCGTGAACATCACCTTCCCATAATTCCTAGATTCCTACTACTCGGGAGGAAAAAAATGCGTGCCTCTGTTTTGGTTCCAAAAGGAACTAATTGGTGCAAGAAGTGCATTACATGAAGCGCATTGTAAATTTGTAATGTTGTATTGCAGGGTCTCTTGTTGGGAACCAGACGCCGTCGTCGTCGTCCGGCGGGAATAACTCGAGGATATTGAGGCTGTTTGGGGTGAACTTGGAGTGCCAGCAAGATGATGAGTCGGAACCATCCACACCAGATGGGTCGTCTTTGTCAAGCCAGGGTCCAACCCACCACCAATTCTATCCTAATCATCCTACCAATGCTAATTATGGAGACCACAGGGTAAGCCAACTATCATTATCCTAATCATTAATACTACTACTATTATTATATACCAAGAGTATGTAGATCGATCACTCCTTAATTTATCTTTTAATTTGGTGGAGTTTACTCTTATTTTTATTATTATATTTTTTTTTAAAAAAATTTGCTTCCTCTAATGAGACAGATTAATATAAGCTCAAATGTGAGGTAATGTCTAAGAAATTGCATGGTCTCCTTCCTCCCTAACAAAGTCATCATATTTTAGAAGTAAGTTTATAGTGAGGTTCACATCAATTAACGGTTCAGATGTGTTGGCAAATCACACAAGTTAATATATAGTGATAGGTAATTAAGGTGTGCTTTGGCTAGTCGTTGTAGAATGGTCATATGGGAGGTTTACAAGTCAAAAACAGTTTGGTCATTTTTTTCCTAAAGATGACAACTTTCCAGCCTACAATTGAAGCCAAAAGAGTGCTTGGACCAAACACCAACTTACGTGCCAAATTAAGGCCAGAGTTTGAGTTGGATTTCAATAATCATAAGAATACAACACCACCGCAAGGCATGAGGGCAGCTTTTGTGGACTGGTATGAGTATGAACTATAGTACATTATCCCATACAATATGAAATGAATCAAATTTGAAAGTTTCCAATTCCTCCTGGCTAAACTTTAGCATCATTCTGGAACATAGCTGTTATAGTCTCTTGTGGAATATTGTAGGTACCGACTCTCCTACAAGTCGGTCATCTTCTGGACTAGTTCATATATAGCTGTCTTACCCTGAAATCTATGACACTTCTATAAATTCTTCCTTCTTCAATATAGGAATAAGTATTCAAATGTAGCGGGAAAAACCCTGCTTCTCAAAACTTAAACCTTTTGATATGATCTCAAGTGCTTCATGGGGGAGTAGCCCTAAAAGCTAATGAAGACTTCATAGGGTGGTGTAAGTTACAACTCAATTTGAATTAGGGTGCAAAAACTTGTAGGGTTTTCTAGTGGCAATTATTAAAGCCGGCCAAATTTTTTTTTTTCAGACTTGAGGGTTCTAGTGCAGTGTAGGTAGCTGGCAATAGCATTATATATATATATAGGTGTGGCTTCGGAGACCTAAAGAAAGGAAAACAAATAAAAAGAAAAGAGAATTGAAAGCACTGATTTTCATACAAATTGATTTTGATTTTTTGTTTTTGGTGGTTGATTGCAACAGGATTTCACTTTCTCCAGAGATGCAAACCCCCCCATGAGAAATCGACGAGGATAGAGATCTGTGGATGTGACATCCCTTGATTGACTCCAACTATTTTAATTTTTAACTCACTTGGAAAAATCTTCACCAAAAGAAGTTAGAATCCAGAAAAAAAAAAAAGATAAAAAAGAAGAAGGTATGTATAGAAGATTTAAATATTAGGAAAAAATGAGAAAAAATCCCAGATTTTCAGGCCAAGTTTTGGGCAGGAGTGGAGGTGGAGTTGTAGACTAGTAGTGGTGAGGATGAGGAAAAGGACTGCTGCAGGTAGGGGTTGTGGGGTAACCCTGAGAAGAAAGGGTAGGGCGATAACGTCATCAGGTTAGGAGTCTAGTTACTGCTACTGTTACTATTTTCTTTACTGTTGAGATTCTGCCTGAAGATTTTTCCAGAGGTCCTCATGATATGGTGAAGATAATAATGGAAGGGTATGGTGGTGAGGTTGCATTGGTGGGTGGAATAAGTATAAGTTGGTGGAGTTGAATAGTAGACATGGTTGAAGCAGCAGCAACTTGTTTGTACTAAAAGTGTAACTAGGTATAGTAGCAGCAGTAGTAGTAGTAGTTAACTGCCTCTCTTTACTTGTTGCTCTGGTTCTGATCTCCGGGTTTCGTTGTTATTACAAGTTCAGTTTTTCTTACTCTCCCCAGTGTAGCTAGTCTTCTATGCTCTACTAATTAGATAATTAAGTCGACAATTTTAGCTTATTGGGATTTTCTGTTGTTGATTAATCAGAAAGAAGAAGTCTTTCTGATGAGAGAAAAATCATGTCCAGTTATCTATAGTAATCTTTGTTCTCATGAATCCTTGATGATGGATGAAGCAACCTCAATCTCATTAATCAATCCTTAATTCTATTATGTTGGTACAACTAAACTTTCTCATTCTATATGATTTGGGATCTTACAAACATGTACCATATATAGAGTTCATTCACTTGAGAGAAATGGCTCACAGCTCATGATCAATTTATCAGAAAAGGTCCTTAACTGAAGCCAATGACTGAACTAAAAGAGCATATGTGTCAGACTCAACCTGGCAACACAATAATTCTTAGGCATTGGAATTTGTAGCAACCTCAGCAATAGCTTAACTCACAAGGTAACTGGGTCCATGAGTAAACAACACAGTTGTTTTAGGTCATCACAATGTCTATTCAGACCAACCTATTGCCTGTCCTAAAATGACAACTTCTGGGTGCCATTTCTATTACAGATATTAGTGCCAAAACACCCAACTTGGACATCTAATCTAATCACTTTGCATAGTAAGGGCCACAAGCACTTTGGCTCAAATCAATTTAGGTCTTGTGTATATAAGACGATAAACTCCAAGTGCTGGCTAATAGCACTGGCCTTGTAGAAAAGGAAGGGCAGAGTAACTGTGCATGTATGTACGTATAAGCTGAAGCTTTTTTCATGTGATTATCAGGGCCCAGAAAGATTCAGACAAATAGAGTGACAAACCATTGACCTTGAATATAATGCATGATAGATCTCCTGGAGATGGAGTACTCCAATGTTTAGTGGTTCGTTCACTTCCTGTGCAAGTGGGGAGGGTCCCTATCTTTTCCTCCCCAGATATGTGTTGTTGTTTGTTATGGATCATGATTGAACTCCAAGTCAGTGGAGAATCAAAGGGAATGAAGGACTCCAAATCCTGTATGTTTAGTCTGTCCTACTGCAAGCCCAGAAAAATAGTTCAAAATATGTATGCATATGACCAAGGAACCAAGTACAGTATGTATAAGAAACACCACCACAGTGTGAGACAACTTGTTTCAATCCCACTCACTCATCAGCCTTGTTAGTTTCCTCATCTTTTAGCATGCTTTTATTCTTTTGGAGATTTAGGGTCAACCTCAGCTTCGATTCATCGATTTCACAGTCTCACATTGTACCTGCCATTGGAAAGTAGCTAGTTAGGACACTATTCTGTTCCCCTAGTCTTGTATTAGAGGACCAAGAGCCTCCAAAAGTTTGAACTGTCAAGAAATGATCAACAAGATATGTAGTTAGCAACTGAGCACCGTTTCTCTCGAAGTCATTACCAATCCCCTAAACATGCATGCATACCTAATTGGGGAATGAAAGAATTGAAAACAGATCACCTCCTGCGCGCAAACAAGGCTCTGATACACCATGTGATTTGAAAAAACATACCAACAGCGGGCATATGTATATATTTAGATAATGACTTGCACCTCCTGAAGTATGAGAACCAGCAATAATGCCAAATATCAACATGTCGTTTGAGAACAAAAATATGGACAAGATGTTTGTAATTTTGTTAGAAAAGCTATTACAAGTTTACAACAACATAAATGGATTGCAATTTTGGATAAAAAAGATACATGGGTAAAATTAAGTACAAGCTAGGGAACCACTTCGGCATGATCTCCTGCTGCTTCTCTGGAAATGAATTACGTCCATGAATATATTGGAAAATGCATGTGCAGATATGAATCCAATATTATACAATATGGAAGTCACTTTCAAACTGTGGATTTCATATCCCAATTTAGTTGTCTGCCATATATATTTGAATTATTCCAAAGAAAAACAGAAGCATGCCATGCTGGTTTTTAGAACTGTTTCAGTCTTTCAGTAATGCAGAATATTCAGTCCAGAGAGAAGATTACAATGTCCAATGAAAGGACAACAATGATCGAAACACTCGATTGACGTTGAGGAATCATCCAGGCTGGATCAGATAGGCAATCCATTTGCAACTTCGAACCAAAATATATGTAAATAATCTAGTTAGATTACGAAACCGGTAACTATTTCTTCTGACTGAAGATTCTCATCCCATGCTTTTTCTTCTTCTTTTTTGTTCTTCACTCAGCACTACTACTAGTTTTCTCGAGTGAATTAATTTCAGTTTACATACTTGCATTTTAGTTGAATCATCACTTCAGTCCCTATATTTTTGATTTTATCAGCTACACCCATGTACTTCCTAAATTAATCAATAAATACCAATTTTGTAAATTCCGTCGAAACGATCTATCAATACCAAATGCTTTTTGGTATTTTTTCCCTACATTAATGTACCGTTACCATATTACGATTATAAACAAGGCTAAACAAATCATATAATCAAGTTGAACAATTGAAAACAAACAAAAACAAATCATATATGGTAAAATAAAAAGAAATCACTATATATGATTTGTTTTTGTTTGTTTTCTATTGTTCAACTTGATTATATGATTTGTTTATTCTCGTTTATAATCGTAATATGGTAACAGTGTATCAATGTAGGGAAATGGTACCAAAAAACCTTTGATATTGATAGATTATTTGGACAAAATTACAAAATTGATATCAGTTGATTAATTTAGGGAAGTACAGAGTTGTAGCTGATGAAATCAAAAGTATAAGGATTGAAGTGATGATTGAACCAAAATTTAAGTAGGTAAATTGAAATTAATTATTCAAAGTATTAGTAACATCACAAAGCCTTGTTGTTGTGTGTACATACGCCTATCGCCAAGCATTAATATCACCTTCTTTGTGACCATTCTGGCTAGGTCACGGTCCCGCCGGAGTAATCTTCGGGTACATCAGAAACATAGCATCTAACATGAAGCAAGCTCACGCCGGTCATGTTGGGAGGCCCCTCCGCGCGCTTGTCAAATAGTTATTCTCATTAAGACTTTGCGCTTTAACTCGGCCATGCATATATCGAGATTGGTCGATCTAGTCCTCCTTTTTCTATGTACCTTTTCTTGTTATTGATAAATTTTCAACTGAGAGCAATGAATTAGCTCTTAACTCGCTTACTCGCACAAAAAAAAGGCACATGGTATGTACTCAAAGTCATGGAAGTTCTCATTCTCATAAAAATCAGCTTGGTGGTGCTTTTAGTATGACATGCCAAATTTGATGTCTTGCTCTCTCTTGAGTAAAAGACTTGTTTCGCTTGTGAAGCGAAAATAAAAGGGTCCTTCTCAAATGAATGATGCCCCTTTTCAAGATTTACTAATGTAAACCCATCTTCCACCTTATCACCATTTGCTCAATCGGTGTGAAAGGGAGGCAGTTTGAAGTTATAATAGTATTTCCTTGATAACACCATAGTAGTTTACCATCTCTTAACTTAGAGCAGTGTCTCTTGCACTAGCTCGACAATATGTGTCCCCTTTAACAAAAACACTGCTGTTTTGAGTGTCTTTCTCTACTACCTTTGTATAAAATCTATTTCCATTTATAATAAAATGTGAACACTTTTCACCTGTCGCCTAGGTTCACAAGCTAGCCACCTCACAACATCAGGCATTTCATCTGAAACACCAGTTCTAACAAAGTTTGAGAGTCAAGCGGCAAAATTTGCCACATTCTTCTTATCTAGCAGCTTTCATTCATTGAAAAATGAGGATCTAAAAGCTTGAGGCCATCCATATGCATTATATATGTTAAGAAAATTACTATCATATTTAGTAAGAATAATGCATAGTATAAGCCCAGTTTTTTAGAATAATATCAGATGAACCATCTTTTAACATTCTATTTAGAGCCCACTTTATGTGTCAAAAAATAATTCATCTAGTATTGCTTTTAAAAAAGACTCCTAACACTTTTATCTAAAACTGTTTGATAATCTTGTAATGCATCATTTAAGATTATGCAACTGATTGTTGTTTTTTATTTAAATTTTTTTATTATTAAATAACTCACATACCGTACATATATAAGTGACGTCTATGTTGTCAACTAAACTATTTAGACAATCCAGAACTCACCAACAAATACATAACGATGAACAATCTGCTTGTCCGATTCCTCTTCCTCTTCCATTTTCTGGTCACTCGATCTCCTAGGGATACTGTTCTTGAAGAAATGGAAGGCCCGCAACTGCTTCTGCTGTGTGTCGTGGCACTCTTATGTGGCTACGTCTTCAACAGGTTCTTCTCCATCTCCATTTCAGTCTCCCTCCGTCGCCCCACCACCGCCTTGACCGAGGTTCCGGCGCTGCCCCATCTACCCGTGAAGAACCAAAAAAAGGAAAAGAGAAGAAGAGGTTCAAGCAGGTCAATGAACAACCAAAAAACGTTCGGGAAATCGAGTTTCGAACCGAGGCAGCTGACGTCCCTGATGGATGTGAATGGCATCAGTACGACAAAAAGAAAATTAAAAGTAGCCGCTATCCTAGAGTAGAACCTATTACCGCTACAAGGCCATTGGTTGCACAGTAAATAGGAGATTACAGAGATGCGCTAAGGACAGGCTCATGGATAGGAGGGCACTCATGAGCACGCATTGCCACCAGCCGCCATCGAATATTAGCCGGATGCTTGGGGTTCTTGCCAAAGTGGAAAGAAGAATGAAACGACAAGCGTTTTTCTCTAGGGCTTTTCAGAGAGAGGCTAGTGCCTTTTGTTTTGTTGCTTTGCTTAGCTTTTAGTCCACTCTGCAAATATTAGTCCACTAATACGTTATTTACGTAACTAGCTAGGTAGTTAGAGAGGGGCTGCCTATGTTGTTTCTGGGAATGCTTGGCGGTTACATCTATGAAGCTAAATACCTCAAGTATCATTTCTTGTTATTCATGGAAAAGACACTAAGTAGTTACTCATGTCAAAATGTAGTATGGTATTCTGTCATACATCCTTCAGGGTTCGAAAGGTTTTTCACATATTCATTAATGTCTTCATAAACTTAATGCAATAATATGAACTGATTAAAACTAATAGTTGTAAGAAAACAATAGGATGTAGACTCACCTTTTGGGAGGGATCATCCATCGTACTGGCTCACCAATTCGTACTTTTGTACGAGGTGAACAACTAGATGAACCATAAAAAAAAAATAAAAAAAAAATAAGAAGAAAAGAACCTCTCCAACATGCACGACGTTTCATGCACTTTTTCAATTTTTCTAATTTTCTTTTTCATTAAGAACTCTTTGACATAACTGATTAAATGTAACACAGCCGAAAAATAGCTATCCTTGGTCCTTTTGGTAAGAGTCCTCTAAATGCCACGGGAAAAAATTGCTGCATAAACACGTGATAATCATGCACTACAAGAAAATATGGCTTTGCCGACGAAAAAAAAAAAAACGGCCGACGAAACACTTTTTTCGTCGGCTATTTCCAAGAATGGCCGACGAAAATTTTTGTCGTCGCAAAAAAAAAAATTTCGTCGGCCATTCTCTGAGGATGGCCGACGATTTTTTATTTCGTCGGTAAAAATGAAAAATCGTCGGCTATTCTACAAGAATGGCCGACGAATTTTTCCGTCGTCCCTAAAAAAAAGTTTCGTCGGCTATACTCCTATAATGGCCGACGAATTAAAGTTTTCGTCGGCTATACAAATTTTGGAAGTTTGGCCGACGAAGTTGGCAATTTCGTCGGCTATAAGTCTTTATATTTTCAGATCTGGACAGAAGCTGCTCATTTGAAAAAAAACGGGAGAAAGAGTGAAAAATCTGTGGATATTGTTGAAATCCGTCCTCTCTTACATTGTGGAGCTATATATAGGTACGTATATGTGTATATATGTTGATTTTGAGTTTTAGTTGAGTTGATTTTGAGTTTTAGTGATTTTGATATAGTAAGTGATTTTTTGTTTTGTTGTTGTTTTAGTGTTAGAATGTATGTATATATGTTGATTTTGAGTTGTAGTTGAGTTGATTTTCAGTTAGAGTATAATTATGTGTTTTAATTTAATAATATTATTTTAATTAGTGTTAAAATATATATAAATTAATATATTAATTAATGGTTGTTGATAGTGTAATGAACTTAAATAATGGTTGTTAATTAATGGTATATATATATATATGAGTTGATGTTGATAATAACATATATTGTAATATATATGTGTTAATTAATTTATTATTAATTAAAGTTATACATATATATTATTATCAGGCTATATATGGATCGAGATAAGAGTTGGATTTCGCTTCCAAGGCATGACCGACGATACACTACAGGAGTTGTGGATTTTATGCAGTTCGTCGAGGAAAATGCAAAGGGGAATTACCATTATTGCCCGTGCAAGAAATGTAAGTGTCGCAGTGATATGTGTCGATTTCCGATTAGGACAGTATGGGAGCACCTAAAGAGTAATGGGTTTTGGCCGAAGTACACACGTTGGATATATCACGGTGAGCCATCATTAGATGGATCGCATGATCATGGGCAGTATTTTGAGGCGGGGAGTAGTAGTACATCCAACGATCCAACAATGGGATTCGTCAACGACGTGTTTCCTTTTGAAAGCGGTGTACGTGGGGAACAATATATGCAGGACCCGGTGCAGCCGTTCCCACAAGTTGTCAACACTGCTGCCTTTGACAAGTACAACAAACTGATTGCATTGCAACAGACCCCTGTGTCTTCAAGTTCTGAGAAGACAGTTCTTCAAAGTGTGATGGAGGTAATGAGGATTAAAGTGGAGACAAAAGGGAGCATCAGGCAAGTGGATGAATATCTACAGTACACTTCTTCGTTGTTGGAGGAGGGTCATCGTAATCCTACCAATCACCGTCAGGTCCGAAGTATCCTCAAAGATATAGGGCTTTCCTACATTAAGATCCATGCATGCGCATTTGACTGCGTTCTCTTCTGGGGTGAAGATGCAGAAGGGAATGACCTTGCTAGCCTTGACGCATGTCCGATATGTCAGTCTGACCGATATAAGTTGACGGGAGCAGGCAATAGAAAACCTGTGAAAGTGCTTCGGTATTTTCCGTTGAGAGATAGGCTTGAGCGGTTGTACATGTCAGAAACCACCGCAAAAGCCATGAGGTGGCACGGTGAGCGGGACGCGGGAGACGCAGATATCATGACACACATCTCTGACGGAGCGGCTTGGAAGCATATAAACAATGAGTTTCCTTATTTTGCGTCAGATGTCAGAAACGTCAGGCTCGGGCTCTCAACCGACGGGTTCAACCCTTTCGGCACCATGAGTCTTTCATACAGTATATGGCCGGTGGTTTTGGTACCTTACAACCTTCCTCCGTGGATGTGCATGAAGAAGGAATATAATATGTTGACGTTGTTGATTCCGGGGCCTGGTTACCCAGGAAAATGTCTCGATGTGTATATGAGACCATTGATTGAAGAGCTTAAGGTATTGTGGGACGTTGGTCATCCCACTTTTGACAAGTACAAGCAGGAGACGTTCCAGATGCATGCCATGGTTATTGGTACCATCAGTGATTTTCCTGCTTATGGGATGTTGTCGGGCAGCTTTGTTTGGGGATACAAGGCTTGTCCAGAGTGCCTCAGCGATTATGGGAGCACCCCTCATTGCAACAAGATATGCCGAATGGGTCATCGTGTGTTCCTTCCGGCGGATCACCACTGGCGTTACGAGTCCGCCGCATTTGATGGAACCGAAGAACACGGCCGTGCTCCCAGAAGATGGACAGGAAGAGAAATTTTAGCAAGACTTAATGAGTACGATTTTGGGCCCCTCAGCAATCATCCCGATATTGTAGCGGAAATACCTGAAAGGCCTGAGGAGTACAAATTCTGGACACATAGGAGCATATTGTGGGAACTCCCGTACTGGTGTGAGTTGCTGATCCGTCACTTCCTAGACGTTATGCACATAGAAAAAAATGTTTCTGAAAGTGTGGTGGGCACAACGCTGAACTTGGAGGGGAAGACAAAAGACGGTCCTAAGGCTCGCACTGATCTGCAAAACATGAATATCAGAAAACCACTATGGTTGAAACAAGGGAAGAGAAAAATGCCTCAAGCTCCTTACACCGTCAAGCCTGAGCATAAATCAGAAATTTTCCATTGGATAAGTCGGGCCAAGTATCCTTCAGGCTTTGCTGGAAATATAGCCAAATGTGTCAACAGACAATGCAACAATCTGTACGGGTTGAAAAGTCATGACAATCATATCCTGCTACAACGTCTCTTCCCTGTTTTCATTCGACCGTTCCTTCCCCGTCACGTTGTGGAGCCGTTAGTAGCGTTGGCAAGATTTTTCCAGAAGGTATGCACACGGGAAGTGAGAAAATCTGACCTCCGGGAAATGCAACAAGATATCGTTCATATCATGTGTAAATTTGAGATGATATTTCCTCCAAATTTTTTCGACATCATGCCTCACCTCATGATCCATCTTCCTCGGCAGTTGTTGCTTACCGGTCCTGTGCACTTCACTTGGATGTATCCGATGGAAAGGTACGTATTTTACACCTTATGTTAATTTCCTCATCAATATATGTGATATAGTGTTAATGTATTATCATAACACTTTAAAAACTTGATTTATAGGCAACTTGGACAATACGGTGGTTTTGTCCAAAACAGATCCGCACCTGAAGGATGTATAGCTGAAGCATATATTGCGCACGAGTGCGTCACCTACATGAAGCTGTATTTCGGAGCGTTACAGGAAAGCATACAGGAAGATGTACCGTCACAGTTCAATCTTTCCATACTCTCCGACGATGTTGTACTCGGTGGAAACATGCCAGATTCCTACAAGTTGAAAGATTATGAGGTAGCCATTGCACATTGGTGGGTACTAATCAACTGTCCAGAAGTTCAGTTTTAGAAGGACATACATCTACGCTGTGAAGGAGTAGCAGGTGATCGCGATTACCACAACCAGACATTCGCAGAGTATTTCGGCCGCTGGGTACGTACCTTTAACACTATTCTATACGTGTTCATATATTATTGTGTATATGTATTCATATTTATAGTTGATTCTGATGGTTGCAGATGGACCTTATTGCAAATGATAATCACCCAAACTGGTCGCACGAACTCAGACTTTTAGCGAGGAGGCCGGTCTATTCAAAAGTTTATGCGACGTGCAAGGTGAATGGTGTGTTATTTCGATGTGAAGACAGAGACCTCAGACTGAAAACACAAAATTCAGGGGTTATGGCACATGGTGGGGATGGTGGAGTTGACTATTACGGTGTTCTCCATTCAGTTGTGGAACTGCATTACGGAGAAGGCATGAAAGTGCACCTTTTCAAGTGTAGATGGTTTGACACACGGCCGCAGAGCATGAAAACCGATCAATACGGCGTAAGTTCTGTGAACACTAGTACATCATGGTATGAGGACGACCCTTTCGTTTTAGCCACATGGGTGAAACAAGTGTTTTATCTTGATGATCTCGCCAAGGGTGACCCGTGGAAAGTAGTCAACACTATCCACCATCGCAACATTTACCGGGCGTCTACACTTGGAGTGGCTGAAGAGAACGAGGAAGGGGGCACCGCGTATCAAGAGCCCAACTCAAGCGGTATTCCTGACTCCTCTTTTATTCGCCTAAACACGCCGGTGCGAATTCGACGTGAAGAGCCACTGCTTGTTGATGTTGATCCAACTGAAGAAACTAACGAGGACTCTAGTGGTGAGGAAAGACATAGATTACCCCTATCGAGCAATTCAGAAACCGAAGAAGACTCATCCGATGATTCCGATTACAATCCGACGGATTAAGTAATTTAAATGATGTAATCCTTTGATTTGCAATCAACTCATTTCTAATGAACGGGCGTGGGGATGAGCCTCCCAGCTAGGCTGGGTTCCAAACCCCTTAAAAAAAAATTTGAAATATGTTGACTGTTGGGTTTCTGGGTTTTTATGTTCAATTTTGGTTATATGTGAACAGGACATCGAAATAGGAGAGGTGTAAAACCACTGATTTTTTTGGTTTTTTTTTTTTCTGAGAATAACCGACGAAAAATGCATTATTTCGTCGGCTATAGCAACAATGGCCGACGAATAATGAATTATTTCGTCGGCCATAAGTTTTTTTTAAAAATAAATATTTTATTTTTTACCGAAAACTACAAAAGAATAGCCGACGAATACTAGGTTTTATTTCGTCGGCTATGATTTAAAAAAAAAACAAAAAATGAGCAGCTTCCATTTTGTATCACTGTCGTCAAACCGTTGCTTCATCCTTCAAATGCAAATGTGTCGTGAAATAAGATATGACCGAAATATTGAAATACATCTACGGTTGAAAAATGAGAAGATTCCAACAAAATCTGTGTGCCGAATGTTGCGGTTAGCTGTTTTTTACTTCCGGTTTCCTATGTGTAGCATGACGGTCGGTAAATCTTTTGAGGAAAATTTTTATACGATTAGTTGCGTCTCATCGATCTGAAACTATTCTCTGTTGAAGATCAGGCCAAAAAACGTCATTTAGACGGAACAATTTCCGTTTTAAAGCGTTTAGAGGTTTGACTTTGTAGTTTGACCGTCCCGATCGAGCCTTTAACGTTGTCAGATGTAGTTGGATTTTTTTTCATACATGTAGTTAATCTTAACGGTGATATCTGACGGTTGGAATAGATTTTCCAAACTTTTAGATTCAAAGTCGGAACATATGCACTAATGTTCCTTAACTTGTTTACTAAGTGTTTAAATGAATGTATAGTTTCAAATAGTTACTAGACGTAGACTCTTCAAATGCAAATGTGTTGTGAAATAAGATATGACCGAAATATTGAAAAACGTCTACGGTTGAAAAATGAGCAGATTCCGACAAAATCTGTGTGCGGAATGTTGCGGTTAACTGTTTTTTACTCCCGTTTTCCTATGGGTAGCCTGACGGTCGGTAAATATTTTGAGGAAAATTTTTATACGATTAGTTGCGTCTCATCGATCTGAAACTATTCTCTGTTGAAGATCAGACAAAAAAACGTCATTTAGACGGGCCAATTTCCTTTTTAAAGCGTATAGAGGTTTGACTTTGCAGTTTGACCGGCCCGATCAAGCCTTTAACGTTGTCAGATGTAGTTGGATTTTTTTTCATACATGTATTTAATCTTAACGGTGATATCTGACGGTTGGAATAGATTTTCCAAACGTTTAGATTCAAAATCGGAACATATGCACTAATGTTCCTTAACTTGTTTACTAAGTGTTTAAGTGAATGTATAGTTTCAAATAGTTACTATACGTAGACTCTTCAAATGCAAATGTGTCGTGAAATAAGATATGACCGAAAAATTGAAATACGTCTACGGTTGAAAAATGAGAAGATTCCGGCAAAATCTGTGTGCCGAATGTTGCGGTTAGCTGTTTTTTACTTCCGTTTTCCTATGGGTAGCCTGACGGTCGGTAAATATTTTGAGGAAAATTTTTATACGATTAGTCGCGTCTCATCGATTTGAAACTATTCTCTGTTGAAGATAAGGCCAAAAAACGTCATTTAGACGGCCCAATTTTCGTTTTAATTTATAGGGTTTAGAGGTTTGACCTTGTAGTTTGACCAAAGGTTTAGCCGACGAAATATTTGATTTCGTCGGCTATTTCCAAAGTTTAGCCGACGAAATCAAATATTTCGTCGGCTAAACTCTTGCCATCCGCTTAGTGTCCGCCGTTGGATGGCTCAGATCGAACGACTGTGATTTTCCAAAGTATAGCCGACGAAATATTTAATTTCGTCGGCTAAACTCTAGTGATCCGCGCCTTTTCATTGTTCGCCGTTGGATGGGGGAGATCGGACGGTTGCTGAGCGCCTAAACTATGGCCGACGAATTTTTTTTTTAACATTTCGTCGGCAATACTTAAATATAGCCGACGAATTAAAGCATTTCGTCGGCTATACTATCGGGTATAAGTTTGTTGCAGCCGAACCCTAGCCTCCATTTGCTGCATTTTTCCAATCTTCCTCTTCGACGTGCAATCCGGCCCTCCTCCCTCTATCTCCTCCACGTCGGCAGCCCCGACCCGACCTCCTCCCTCCTCCTCCCTCCACGTCGGCAGCCCGGCACCTCCTGCCTCCCGGCCTCCTCCTCCATTTTTTCCGGCCGTCTCCCTCCTCCGTTTCCGGTGCCGACCAAAGGCCTCCTCCTCCCTCCTCCAGCCGGCCTCCTTCTCCTCTGCCCGAATCAAGCAATGTAAGGAATTTTTTATTTTTTTTTATTTATGTTAATTAAGTGTTAATTTAGTTATAATTGTTAATTTATGTTAATTTATGTATTTATGTTAATTTAGGTATAATTTATGTATTTATGTTAATTTAGGTAAATTTTAGGTATTTATGTTAATTTATGTATAATTTAGGTATTTATGTTAATTTAGGTATAATTTTGGTATTTATGTTAATTTAGGTAAATTTTAGGTATTTATGTTAATTTATTTATAATTTAGGTATTTATGTTAATTTAGGTATAATTTAGGTATTTATGTTAATTTAGGTAAATTTTAGGTATTTATGTTAATTTAGGTAATTGTTTCCAAATTTATTTTAATTATATAATTTATACGTATAATTTAATTGTATAATTTAGCTTAATTATATATATAGCTTAATTATATTTAATTAGAATTTGTTATTTAATATAATATAATTTAATATGTTAGTATATAAATTGTTATATTAAAATATGTTAGTATTATTGGTTATTATATTAATTAGAATTTTTTATTTAATATAATATAATTTAATATCAATTAATGTATTAATGCCTCGGGCTTTAGATGGCCGATGCATTAAGAAACCTATTCGGAGGCCGTCGTGGCAGCAGATCTAGAGGTTCTAGAAATTCCTGCGGTTCCGCAGACTCCGAGAGGACCGCTAGCCAGCCTGAGAGGACCACTAGCCAGCCGCGGAGGAGTGTAGATTCATCCCAGCCGCAGAGGACTGTGGATGCAGACCAGCCGCGACGGAGTGTGAGTGCTCGGCACCAGACCCTTCTCCAGGCGGGGCGGCCGTCGAGCACTTCACTTCCGCATGCCGGTCCCGCTGTGGCTCCGAGGTTTAGTCGGCAGCTGTTTCACGAGGAGATAGCTGCCGACGTTCCTCAGGTTCGTATGCCTGAGGTTCATCGGCAGCCGATGCCGAGTCCGACTCAGTTTGGTGCTGACTCGACTGAGGTTCCTACTCTCCCAAACCAGCTTTTCCTCCCGTACAACATTCCGGCGATACCGGAGGTCGACTATCAGGGTGTGCCCTTATGGCCGGATATGCCTCAGTACGTTAGTGCTGCGGAGGCATACCGGCAGCAGCCATTTGAGGACCCTGACCACCTTATTTCGGCGAGGAGAAAAGGGAAGTCGACAGACGAGTCATCCACTTCAGGTAACATTTGATTTTATTAATTAAATGTTTTATTAAAATTAACGCACTAATATTTAATTTTATTAACCAATCGTCGTTTTTGTGATAGGGACAGCCGCTAGCAGTTCACGGAGGAATACGAGAGGTGTCATCTGTTTTGACACGCTCAGGAAAACTGTTGAGCGCAGCGGCAGGATCCAGATCAACGAACCTCCTAATCAGGAGGTTCAGGGGAAGAAAAAACGCGACTACTCGGGTTGCGTGGGGTCAGTGATTAGGGACAGAGTCCCTATGTTGTGGACCCGGTGGGCTGATGTGCCCCAAGAGATCAAGAGAGAGGTGAACATTGCCGCGGCTGTGAGTAATTTAAAAAATTTAATTTATTTATCGTAATATTTAATAATTTTCGGTATTATTACAATTGTAAAACTAATAAAATATTATTTTTCAGACATTCTTCGAGATTGCCGAACACAGGCGGGATTGGGCGGACAACCAGCAGACCTTGAGGTACGTTTGTTTTTATGATATTATAATTATCTTATAATTATTAATATTTTATGATATTAATAATATTTCTAATGTACTTTTGTTTTTTTCGTAGGTTCAAAGAGTGGAAGAACGAGCTGCGTTCCCACTATCGCGATTACGACCACCTTGGTCGTATGGGCACTCCCAGGGAGTTCGTGTTCCGCGAGTACGAGTGGCGTTGGTTGAAGACAGTAGTCTTCAACAACCCAGTTATGCAGGTAAATACTAAACTTCAGTAAAAATGTTTATTTTGTTAATATTTTAATTATTAGTTTAATTATATTATAATTATTACATTAATATTTTCTGATGTATTTTTCTAATATTTTATTATTTGTTTGAAGGAACGGTCTCGGATAAACTCTGCGAACCGCCGCCGGAACACAACCCCCCATCATGCTGGTTCACGGCCGTTTGCACAGTATCAGGAGGAGGCGCTCAGAGATCATCCTGATAGCAACCCGTACGTGGAGACGTTCAAGATCGCTTATCCACAAGCGACAGAACAGCTCGTAAGTCGTATATTACAATTTAAAAATTTTAATTATTAATTTTACTTAATTTTATATTTGTTATAATATTAATTTTTTTTTCCCGTCCACTTAGGAGAGGGTCAACCGGGCCGAAGAAGAGGTGCTCCAGCAAGTAGTTCGGGACACACAACCGAACATTTCAGAGGCAGATCTGGAAGAAGCCATGCGCCATGTCGACCGGTCCAGTGTCCAAACGGCAGCGAGGATCTTCGACGCAGCCTTCCCAAACCTGTCAAACAACTACTACTGCCGGGGTTTGGGAAGTGCTGGACTAGGGCTTCTGAAGACCACTAAGGGAGGTCAGAAGAAGGGAGGCGGGGAGAGCCAGCATATGAGGGGGGAAGTGCAGCGATTGGCCGCAGAATTGGCGACCTCGTCTCAAACAGTACAGGAGCTGCGCCGCAGCACACAGCAGTATCATCAGGAGACGCGCCGCAGATCACAGCAGTATCAGTTGGATGTGGCCGGTTGGCATGCCGAATGCGAAAGAATTCGGCAACACAACTACGACGGCCAACAAAACTGGTGCTATGAGCTGTTCGCGGCACAACAACAAGGCCTTCCACCCCCGCCCCCGTTTCAGCGGTTAGCGGAACCTCCAATGCCTCAACCTCCCGTGTTCGGTCAGCAGGATGACGAGCCTGATGGAGGGCAGGATGCTGGGGATGACCTGCTAGACTTTAGTAGTTTAGGTGATGATTAGGGTTTAGGGTTTATGTATATTAGAACGAATTTAATAAAAATGGTATTTAGACGTGTTTCTTGTTGGTGGAAATGCATGGAATGTTTTTGTGATTTGCAGGTTGCTTGGAATGGTAATTTAGAAAATAATTTAATTTTTTTTTTCCCAAATGTAAGAAAAGCCGACGATTTTGGAATTATTTCGTCGGCTATAATAACTATAGCTGACGAATTTTACCAATTTTCGTCGGCTATAAGTTGTATAGCCGACGAAATTTGCATTATTTTGTCGGCTATAACTAATTAATGCCTATTAAATATTAATATATTTTGAGAAAATAGCCGACGAAAATTATGTATTTCGTCGGCTATTGTTAACAACATATAGCCGACGAACATTTATTAATTCGTCGGCTATATGTTGTTATCAATAGCCGACGAAATACATAATTTTCGTCGGCTATACTAATGAATTTCGTCGGCCATACTCGAAAATACCCGACGAAGTTCGTCGGCAATTTGTCCGAGGTTTGGCCGACGAAAAATATTTTCGTCGGTAAAGTCGTCGGCCATACTCTACTATAGCCGACGAATTCTTTTTTTTCGTCGGCCATTAGTATAGCCGACGGGGTTGTTCCGACGACGTATAGCCGACGAAAATTTCGTCGGCAGATAGTATAGCCGACGAAATATAACCATAGCCGACGAAATTTTTTTCGTCGGCTATTCATCCTCATCTGGTAGTGATGGGACGTTAAGCTTAAAATTTTGCAGTCTTTTAGTGACACCTTGGAAGCAATGTTAGAACTATATCCATCCGCATTTTCAAAAAAGCTGCCTTTTCACAGAAAATCTGCTCCTCAACGTTTAAAAGTACATATGTTGGTGTTGTACTTTTGAAGCTGCTAAGATCATCATTCTTTAGGTGCATTTTCTTTGTAATCCCCACCTTCTTCAAGGGTATGTTTGGTAAAGCAGATAAGATTTGATCGGATTAGGCTTTCAAAATGGATTAAACTAGATTTGATAAGAGATGCTAACTCAAAACCAATTAGGTTTCTTGTGTTTGTTTAACATGATTGAGGACTAGATATTTAAAGAATTTCAAAAAATTAAAAAATTAAAAATTAAAAAAATAATTAAGTCGGCAATCTTCATCGTCTACTCCTCTTTAGACTCCGTTCTCAAATTAGCCATGGCTGCCTTAGTCACCGCTTCCCTCATAACCATTTACAACTTATCATCGGCCGATAGCTAAACTCAGCTGCCCCGTCGAGATCTGCCGCAAGCCGATTTCGCTTCACCACTGTACGTAGAGGACGCCGACAATGAAGATTACAACGAAGAAGAGGATCAAGAGAAGCAGTGAGCTATGGGTTTAGACCGCAAAACCGTCATTGATTGGAAAACGATGTTGTTGAGGTCCCTCGGACAAAATCTCGTCCTTGCTGCCCAATGCATGTGTGAGAATCGGAGAAGGCCAAGTTTGATATGACCTTAAATTATCGAGGGCCAAACTTTTCTTATTTGGTGGACAAGCTCAATTTTTTGTTTAGTCGATGAGTTCGAAGATTTGGTTATTCGCTGTTTTGATTATATCTGTTTACTTGATGTCCTTACCGCCGAAACATGCAACTACTAACAAGATAGGAGATAATTAATCTCGTCAAGGTACCATCTCCTGGCAAACAAACACGGCCCAAGTCCTTACAATATTTGTCTATTTGAGGTTATTCTTTATTTTTCCCTTCATATTCAAGAGAATTCCAATAAGGCTCTCACCAATGTTTTTCTCAACATGCATCATGTCTATATTGTAACGTATTAAAAGTGCCTACAACATCAATAATATGATAGTATAGATCAACAACTAAGTCAAAAAGTTATAAACCTGGATCATCGGTAAAAACCCTAAACCTAGAGAAAAAATGCTCTCTGAGAAATCCTATCGCGCAGCCGCCCCCTCCGCCGCTACTGTGGTTCAAGGAAGACTGTCGACAACCAAATTTTATTAAAATTCTCAAATCATCATCCTTTCTATACCCCAGGTAGGGCGGTTTCTCGTCCTGGCTCGATGCGAGTTGGTGGGAGTCAGCTTGGTGGAGCACATCGAGCATGGTGGTCCGTTTCGGCAAGTGTCAATCTCGGGGAGGCGAGCCAGGCATTGTTGCTGGTAAGTCATGCTTGTCGTGTTGGTCGTCTGTTCGGCCAACACTCTGATCTTATGTGAAATTCCTCTTGAGTTTTCTGGCGGCGCTGCTCTCTTCTTAGGGACGGTGACCATGTGAGTCTGGCGATGGCGCGATGTAACTTTCGTCGATCCCATGTCGGTACTGCTCTCCTCTTTTCTGGATCTACTGTGCTTAGGTGGAGTAGGAAGACAGGCTGTGAAGAGGTTGTTTCTCCGGCGTTCAAGGACGGCGGAGACTCTAGACGTTGGATTCAGTGGATCTTAGGGCTTGTGGGGTGGTGGGAACCATTGCAATGTTGAGGAGGTAGTTTTGGCCGGAGTGAGGTTGCCGCAATCCCTGGAATCGACAAATCTCCGAACAACCTTTTTTGGGTTAGGGTTTGGTATTGGGCCCCGTTTTTTTTTATTTGGGTCTTCGCTCTGATGTGGTTTTGGTTGGAGATAGGTAGCTTGGAGACAGGTAACTTGGTAGGCAAGGAGGCTGCCTCCTCCTGCTAAATTGAGTTGATTTTGAATATAGTCACAGTATTTAGAGTATTTGGTTGTTACTCTTTAATCTTGCTTCTAAGTATTCTAAACATTGAATTTCACTGTGCTTTATCGAGAGAAAAAGTAGGTATATTTTTGGCTTTTTGGCCTAGTATAGGTTAGTGAGTCATAAGAGATAGCTCTTATTGTCGGCTCTAAATGAGTGTGTTATCTTTATACTGTTTACTGAATAATAAATTTCTTGACTTCCGATTAAAAAAAAAAAAGAAGTCAAAAAGTTATAATGGAAATTATAAATGAATGAGAGGAAGAAAAAAGAAGTTGACATTTTGTAAGTTTAAAAGAATAATATCACTATTATCATTTTTTTTTGAATCAGTAGTCAATATATATTACTCAGGAAACAGTACAACGAATAAAACATCTATTTGGGGCGTCAATAAGAACTAATTCCTATGACAATTAAGAACCTAGTTACACATAAGAATTCAACCATCAAAAGTACATCCACCTTCTGAAAATCATTATAGCACCATTATTTTCAGAGACTCTAATCACTCATGGCGAAGCAGAAATAAAAGGTAACAACCCATGAGTTAAATTTGTCCATCATCTTCTTATTCTTTATTAGTCTTGTTTTGATCTCTTTCTTTTTCTCTTTCTTTTCCCATCATAACTCATATAAACATGAAAGTTATATACATGCCCCTTCCACTAAGGGCTCCTTTATTTTGCCAATTTTAAGGGTTCGATCATTTAACATACTTTTCGATCACATATTAACATATTCACCGTTCAACTATCTATACAGGTCCCTTCCAAGAAATGATCCCTTATTTTGTCCATTTTAAGGGATCGATCATTTAATATACTTTTCGCTCACATATTAACATCTCCACCATTCAACTTTCAAATTTAAATCAGTAGATCATATCATGAAATTTTCATTCAATTTGATAATCATTAGAGTATTCAAAATTGAAATTTACAAATAAAAACATGAACGGTTCAGCTTTGACAGATTTCATACATCTATTGATTTCGTCTACTTAGATGCCTTAACGATCACCATTTTGGTTAAAAATTTATTATTATTATTATTATTTTTTAACAAAAAGAGACAAGTGAATTCAACTGTAGAAAATAAATGCATAAGTTTAAGTTGTAGTTAGTGTTTACTTTTAATATGAGAGACAAACTTGTCTCTCATATGAATTCTATATATAAGGACAACTTCTTGTAACGTTTATGGTAGGATTGGTAGGCATGATGATGAGTTTTTTTTTTTTTTTTTTTTTTCTTGGCTTTTTCTAGAAATTTCGTTAAAATACTTTGAGGGTCTTCATCCTCTATACAGCGGTGTGCCCTAATTAGAGGCGTTATCGTCGAACGGGGCTGCGTCATTTCTGTATGCATTTCCGGAGGATTATGGTGTCATCTGTTATTGGAGGTTCAATCTGGGCCGCCACAATTTGTGGGAGGTGGTGAAAGAGATTTTTTGTTGTTTGGTGGAAGTTTGGCTTTCGTTGGCGGGATTAGTTGTTAGGGGTCGTCGTAGGATTGTTTCTTTGGGTTGTAGTCTATTGAGGGCGAAGAGGAGGAGAATTGTGGATTCTACTCTACTTTGGAAATCTGGGTAATCCCAGATCTGATCTGAGGAAGGAGCGCGGATGGGCTAGGGAGCGGCTAAGTTGTTGAAGCAATGGTAGTCACAGTCGTAGACATTGGCGGGGCATGATAGGTGTGGAAATTGTTAAGTTATTTGCTTGTTTTTAGGAGTCAGTAGTTTTTCTGTTAGAATAAAGTCCTACTCTCTAGGTGAGTTTAGATCATTTGACTTATTCCTGTATATTTACCACACGCATCTTATCTATGTAAGTTGTGGGCTGCAATTTCTCTTTTCAGTTAGTTAGTCTTTGGATGTAAGGCTATATATGACAGGACCTGCCCCGGATTTCACCTTGAAATCCGGATAAGATCCTGCGGGGACCACCTTTAGACTAACTCTATCGATAAATCGATAAGTCAATCTTAAAATTGACAACCCTAAAACCTGCAACAGCCAAAACACTTCTAAAATTCCAGTTTCAACCGTAACACCTGGAGCCACCTGCTCCCAAATCACAACACCCGCCACCAATAAACAGAAAATCTAATTCAACTGGCTCACAGGTAATCAGAGCAATCTAACAAAATGAACTGGAATTACAATTGGAAATATAACAAGAAATATAATATGAAAATAAAAGAATAAGGGATCACAGATCCCACCTAGCGGAAGCGACAACGATGATGACTATGCCTCGACTCCGAGTACTCTTGACCTCTGACCATTACTCTGCACACTGGGCGATTTAAACAGAAGGGCCCAGGGGAAAGTAATTTAAAAACACGTTAGAGTGAGTGGATAAAATAATATCGTATAACACTTTATATAAAAAGTATTGTATTACTTCCCCAATATTTTATAACTGAAAACCACTATGCATGCATTTTCGTAAAACGTCCCACGTTTAAGAAAATCATAATAATTAATCAGTCCCGCTGATATCTCAAATACACAAATAATATTTTCTTTATACTTTCAAAATAAATACTTTGAAAATCAAATAGTAACATACCACGACCAATCCCATTGGCCGAATCCCAAATCATTTTATAGTAAAAACCCAGCCCCACTGGTATATTGAATAATCAAATAAAATATAACTAGACCAATCCCATTGGTCCCTTCCCAAATATTCTTGTAATTAAAAATCCAGCCCCGCTGGTTCGGGAATTTATTAAATAAATGAAAGTCTCATAAGAGAAAATATTCCCGAAACCCAAATGATATAAAATCTTGACCAATCTCATTGTTCATATCATATAATAAAATAGGGGAAACGTCATACCCACCATTTAATAGTAGCCCCTAAGACTAAGGGTAAAATCTCCAAGAGTCCCAATAGCGTCATCACGCTATGCCCGTACACGTCGACCACCGAGCGTGAATCTGACCTATATGGTCAAGTCGTCACCTCGCGTGGGCTCAGACGACTAAGCTAGCTAGCATCAATATATGTATATCCCGACCCTGATATGGTGAAAATCCGAAAACAAAACCGAAAGCACGTATCCCCTTATATATCATAAATCCGTACGGTCCCCGACCGTACATCTGAGGCTTATATATATATACATATATAATCAAATAAAATCATAGCCTCGAAGGAACATATATATATCTAACATGTCTCAATGTCATAGAAATAATATCGAAAAGAATAAATAACTTCGACATGTCTCACATGTCGGAAAAATCACAAATACCGAAAGCATAAAATCTCTGGAAATCTCATTTCCGGTCCTTTCATTTGAATACCATTAAAACTTATTCAGCATGATCAATTATGAATAATTAAAACATACTATTTCCGGAAACCTCGTTTCCGGATAAAATTACGTACTACTAAAATAGTAGTAAAAGCATAACCTAAAAACCATATTTCTTTAAATATCATTTCATTTTAACTATATGAATTTTCATGCTTCTCAAATCATTTATTTGAAATAAACTTCATTTCATTAAAAAAATTATGCATGCATTTATTTAAAATAAAAATCCACTCACAGTACGGCCGAGCGTGCCGCTAATCCGATCTCTCGTCCTGTCGAATAACCTCTCGACCTGTAATAGGGACGTAATTATAATTATTACGAAACTCGGAATTTATTTATAAACGTTAAATCTACGGACGTCCTTACTCGCACGAAACCTCCTAATTTTCCCTTTTTAGTTATCGGTATAGGAATTTCGCCTCAATACCGAATAATCTACGTCCGAAATAACTCAGGACACCCACTCCGTGTCCGATTAATCCTTTTACTAGTTATTTCGTCGTAAAACCCCTTTAAAACAGTTTTTACCTTTTTACGGTAAGTCAACAGTAATAAACCAAGGTCAAACAGTAATTATTCTAGGTCAAACAGTAAATTCTGAAAGTCAAACAGTAAATGGTTAAAATCCAATTACTATTTACCATTTACTTTTATTGTTTAATGTTTATTTTTACTGTTTTACTTTTCACCTTTTACCGTTTTACTTTTACCTTTTACTGTTTCACTATTCATCGTCTTCAACCTCTCGCCGCCGGAACAGTGGCGCCGCCGCCACCGCCGGCTGAACAGCAGCGCCGCCACAGGAGGCCAAAACACCTCCAATCGATCCCAAATTTTCACAGCAGCGTCGCCACCACCTCGGGAACTCATCCCCGTCGCCTCCTTCGCTAAAAACCCACGCATCCGCCGTGTACGGCGGCCAAAAAATCCCAAACTCCAATTTCTCCAAAACTCAACCAATCAAACCCCAAATTATACTTAATCGACTCCAAACAATATCCTAAACACGAATTTAACCTCCAAATCCACCAAAAACATCAATTACACAACCTCCATAAAAAATCACCAAAACCCTAAAAATTTCAAATCCTAATTTCTCCTTACCTGGATCGATTCGGTTCAATTCCTTTGATGGGATGCTTGTGCGAATCAAGGTCTCCATTTCCCCCCTAAAATCGGGTCAAGAAGTGGCCGGAGGAGGGAGCTCCGGTTCGACTGTGTCGAACCAGCTCGGGCGGCGCACGGCCAAACGGCGGCGTTTCACCCCGTGCCGCTGCCGCAGACGTGAAGAGGTGAAGGAGGCGGTCCGAACGGGACCGGTGCGCCGACCCAGTTCGGCCGGACGGCGGAGGTTCGGCCGGAGGTCGGGCCGAGTCGGGGGTGAGGAGAGAGAAAGGAGAGAGAAGAAAAAGAAAGAAAAGAAAAAGAAAAAGAAAAAATGGGGGAATTCCCTTACGGGAAATTTTCTCCCGGCTATTTATACTCGTCCAAAATCGGACAAATTTCCGATTTTACATCATAACTTTTTCGTACGAACTCCAAATTGAGCATGCTACATGTCCACGAACTCGTTTCAACGTCTTCTACCTCGTCATGAAATAAAATCCTCGGTCGAGTCAACTTATTTAAAAGTCAACCTTTAGAACTTTCAAATCGTAAAAACAATTCCCGAGGAGAAATAATAAAAGTAAAACAGTTAAACGGTAATTCTAGGTTCGGGTCGTATCAATATAAGCCATATCTTGTTTCAATAATAAACTGTAGTCATTCATCCAGTTCTTGTTGAGTTCTTTGGTTTCATAATCTAGTTCTTAACGTTCTGGTATCAGAGCTCCGAAAGGGGCCTGATTGTGAAACTGTGAGTGAAATACCACGAGAGAAAAGAGTGAGAAGAGTGTGAGTGTGAAGATGGCTGCGGAGTCGAGCAATTTCGCTCAACCTTGCATCCCAAAGTTTGATGGAGATTACGATCACTGGAGTATATTAATGGAAAATCTCCTGAGATCAAAGGAGTATTGGAGTCTTATTGAGATTGGCTTCACTGAGGATGTTGTTGGAACTGAGTTGGGTACTGCTCAAAGGAAAGCTCTAGATGAGCTGAAGTTAAAGGATTTGAAGGTGAAGAATTATCTTTTCCAATCAATTGACAAGTCTATTTTGAAGACCATCACTCAGAAGGAGACATCGAAGTAACTGTGGGGTTCGATGAAGACAAAATATCAAGGGAATGCTAGAGTCAAGCGGGCTCAACTTCAAACTCTTCGCAGAGATTTTGAGGTTTTGGAGATGAAAGTTGGAGAGTCTGTAACAGATTATTTTGCAAAGGTGATGATGGTGGCCAATGACATGAGAAACATTGGAGAAGATATGCCAGATGTAAAGATCGTCGAGAAGATTCTGCGCACTCTCACAGAAAAGTTCAATTACATTGTTTGCTCAATAGAGGAGTCGAAAGACATTGATCGTCTTTCTGTGGATGAATTACAGAGCTCTTTGCTTGTTCCTGAGTAAAAGTTCCGGAAAAATGGTGGAGATGAGCAAGCATTGAAAGTCAGCTATGAGGAGAAAGGTGGAATAGGAGGAAGAGGCAGAGGAATAGGAGGAAGAGCTTTCAACAGGGCAACCATCGAATGCTTTAAATGCCATAAGTTAGGACATTTTCAATATGAGTGTCCTAATTGGGAGAAGTCAGCTAATTATGTTGAGTTAGACGAAAAAGAAGAGCTATTGTTGATGGCTTATGTGGAGATGCATGAAGCAAAACATGAAGATGCATGGTTTCTGGATTCGGGGTGTTCAAATCACATGTGTGGAGATAAATCTATGTTCAGTGAGATCAATGAAAGTTACAAACATACGGTGAAGCTTGGCAACAATACAAGAATGAGTGCGGTTGGAAAAGGAAGTGTGGAGCTATATGTGAATGGAGTTAATCATGTCATCACAGAGGTGTTTTATGTTCCTGAACTCAAGAACAATCTCTTGAGTATAGGTCAATTACAAGAGAAAGGGTTAGCTATCCTGATTCAATCTGGAATATGCAGAATATATCATCCTCACAAGGGTTTGATAATTCAAAACAATATGACAGCAAATAGAATGTTTGTGTTATTGGCTCAGTCACATGCAAAGAAAGAGGCATGCTTCCATATAGCTACACAAGATCTATCACATCTGTGGCATCGCAGATATGGACATCTTAGTCAAAAAGGTCTGAAAACTTTGCAAGCAAAGAAGATGATACGGGGTTTACCACAATTGTCAACTACAACAATGATTTGCAGCTACTGTATTAAAGGGAAGCAACACCGTGATCCAATTCCAAAGAAAGGCCAGTGGAGAGCAACTCAGAAACTGCAATTAATTCATGCAGATATCTGTGGACCTATTACACCAGCATCTAACAGTCAGTAGAGGTATTCATTATGCTTCATAGATGATTATTCTAGAAAAGCATGGATTTATTTCTTACAACAGAAGTCAGAAGCTTTCCATTATTTTAAGTGCTTTAAGAATCTTGTGGAGAAAGAAATTGGCTTACCTATAAAATGTCTTCGCACTGATAGAGGAGGAGAGTTTAATTCTAAGGAGTTTAATGAGTTATGCAAGCAAAGTGGAATAAAGAGGTGATGAATATGGTCAGATCAACTAAACGGAGTGGTGGAGAGGAAGAATAGGACGGTGATGAATATGGTCAGATCAATGCTTGCAGAAAAGAAGATTCCAAAAACCTTCTGGCCTGAGACAGTGAATTGGACAATGTATGTACTGAATAGATCTCCAACATCAGCAGTTAAAGATATGACACCGCAAGAAGCCTGGAGTGGAGTAAGGCCATCAGTTGAGCATTTCAGGGTGTTCAGATGTGTGGCACATGTTCACATTCCAAGTGCAAGGAGAACCAAACTTGAGAACAAAAGCTTTAGTTGTGTGCTTCTTGGTGTGAGTGATGAATTCAAAGGGTACCGGCTGTATGATCCTATTGTTAAGAAGATTGTGGTGAGCAGGGATGTGATCTTTGAAGAAGAAAATGAGTGGGATTAGGATGCAAGTTACAAAGAAGAAATGCTGATTGATTTGGAGTGGGGTGACAATGAAAGTGATGAAGACGAAGAAGAAAGTGAGGCACATAGCGAAAGTGAAAATGAAGTTGAAGAAGCTGATAACTCTTCCTCACCTAGTACAGATGATAAAGATGCAAATACAATGGTGGGTAGGGACAGACAACCTCATGTTTGGATGCGTGATTATGTTTCTGGTGAGGGATTATCAGAAGGTGAAGATGTGATTAATATGGCACATATAGCGTTGTTGGATGCTTCAGACCCTGTGTACTTTGAAGATGCAGTTAAAAGCTCAAAGTGAAGGCTGGCTATGGATGCAGAAATAGAATCAATTGAGAAAAATCAAACTTGGGAGTTGACAGAACTACCACCTGGAGCAAAAAGAATTGGAGTGAAATGGGTTTACAAAACTAAGTTGAATGAGCATGGTGAAGTAGACAAGTACAAGACACGGTTGGTGGCCAAGGGATATGCACAGCAGCATGGAGTTGATTATACTAAGGTATTTGTTCCAGTAGCCAGAATGGACACTATTAGAATGGTTATAGCACTTGCAGCACAACGAGGGTGGAAAATTTATCAAATGGACGTAAAGTCAGCTTTCTTGCATAGAGCTTTGAGTGAGAATGTATATGTAGAGCAACCAAGGGGTTATAAAAGGAAGGGAAGTGAACACAAAGTGCTCAAGCTACATAAGGCTTTATACGGTCTAAAACAAGCACCACGAGCTTGGTTTAGTCGTATCGAGTCTTATTTCATCAAAGAAGGGTTTCATAAGAGTCATGGTGAGCAAACTTTGTTTGTTAAGCGAAGCCAAGAAGGTAAAATTCTCATTGTCAGTTGTTTCTGCACAAACCCGTAGGCTTAGTAGAAACTGATGAATCTAGATATGATCTCCTCCTGCGAACCTGCTAACTAAGGGGAATACCGGGCGGGCCGGTCTTCTCCTCTCCGATGCCTAAGTTAGTACAATTGAGATGAATAGATAACTTAAGCACGTATGATAAGCAGTTGGAGAGATCAGTTACCTATTAAAGAGGGTAGTTGAGGCCCTTATATAGGTGGTCGGGCGTGAGGTCTGGTCTTACTCTTCGATGTGGGACTGGTTTCCTTCTGTTCGTACACAGAAAGACAGCTCTGTGGCCTGTTCGGCAGGCTGGCTTCCCCGGTTCCTAGGCCCCTGGTCGAAAGGTAGACTGCTGGGCCTCGGGTCCGGGTGCTGGTGATCCTGCTCCGGGCCTCAGTCCGGCCCCGGACGTGCTGGCTGCGGGTCTGTGGGCCTATGTAGCCCCTCTGTGGCTACTGTCAACAAGTCCCCCAAGTTTCCGGTCAAGTACAATCTTGAATGGGGACTTAATATGTCTCGCTCCTGTCCCGCAGACCCACAGGGTTACCGACCCAACGGTGCCCAGTCCCGCCAAGTCCGCATTGAAGATTGGGCGTGACCGGGCGTTCGGGCAGAGAGGGCGTGGTGATGTGAGTGATGACGTGCGACAGTTATGAGTATGTTTGCAATACTGATGGTATTGTGCTCAAGTGTTGTCGTGCCATGAGTATGGAACAGGGTGAAATCCGGACGAGTGCATGAGATGATGATGTGGCGTTGAAGTTCGGACGAGGCATGATGATGATGTGAGGACTCGACCGGTGGACTGCCATGTCGGGACGAGTCCCCTAAGTTCCCAAGGTAAAATTGCTGCCAACGGTGAGGCAGGCCGGGGAGTAGCCCGGTGGTTCGGCCCAGCTTGTGCTGGAATGAGCGTGGGGTAATGTACGGGGTTGCTAGCCTGCGGGGAGGCCTGTTGGAGCATGGAATAAGCCAACAGGTACCCCGGTGGGTTGTTGCGGCCATGTTGAAGCACCGATTAACACCTGCTAGTTCTTCTCAGCTTGTGTTGGAATAAGCGTGAGGTAATGTGCAGGGTTTCTAGCCTGCGGGGAGACTTGTTCTGTGTTAGAGAAACAATCTGCCCGGTGGGGTGGCATGGAGATAACAAGTCTCGCTATGGATCCCCAAATTTATCACAGATCAGTGTGATGCAGGGTTTTTAGCCTGCTGGAAGAGTTTGCATGTGTTAGATGTAAACTCTCCCGGGTTTATAAAGCCCACGTGTTTGAAGCCTTGAGTTGTTGCTGGCTTGTCCTTGCCCGCAAGGGCGGAGTGTGACTAAATCGGTGGAATGCCATGGAGCCGGTTGAATACTACATAACCGGTGGGATGCCATGGAGCCGGTTGAATACTACATAACCGGTGAGATGCCATGGAGCCGGTTGAATACTACATAACCGGTGAGATGCCATGGAGTCGGTTGAATACTACCTAATCGGTGAAATGCCTTGGAGCCGGTTGAATACTACATAACCGGTGAGATGCCATGAAGCTGGTTGAATACTACCTAACCGGTGAGATGCCATGGAGCCGGTTGAATACTACATAACCGGTGAGATGCCATGGAGCCGGTTGAATACTACCTAACCGGTGGTGTGCCTTTCCTTGATTTGAGGTTGACTCTTGGGGGGGGGGGGGGGGGGGGGGCGCTGGACGCCTCGGTTCTCGCTCCTACCTCCCCTAACTGCCGCTTGTAGGCGGGACAGGTGGCTGACATGCAATGAAGGAGAGAGCACATCAGTTATGATGGCGTGGGAACTGGGACACGTGTCAGTAGGGAGCGGTCTGAGATAGAGAGAATCTGCGGCTGGGGTTGCCTCTCCTTTTTTATTGCCCTAATTATCAACAAGGTGTAGTTTTGCCGCCTATAAGATGCTTCGCACCCCCCTCCTCTCTTCCTGTCGTATTTTGTTGAAGCTCGGCTCCTCGTCTGTCGCATGTCTGTGTTGTTATCTTACTACACAACTAATTGGGCGTAGGGTGAATTATGTTCTTAGGCTTTATGGAATCTGGGAGGTCAGCCAATCCTGTCGGTGCCGGCCGTGCGTCGACGGGAGGGTCCGTGAGGCACCAGCTGTTGGATGGCGACAGGGTGATTTTTTGTGACGAACCGACCAGAAGCATGATTGCTGGCGAGATAAGGGATTTTCGGGCGAAGTGGGGTATTGACTCCTCCGTTAAGCTCCGGGGCCTGCATCTTGGGGAACTGGCCTGCAACCCGGAGGAGGGTTGGGTTGCCGTTTTTGAGGATCAATTTCGGCACGGGCTCTCTCTGCCGCTGCCGAAGTTTGTCCAGTACGTGCTGAGCTTGATAAATGTCTCCCCCGCCCAGCTTCCTAGCAACCAGTGGAGGCAGTTGCTTGGTCTCGGGTACTTATTCAGTCTTAGCAATATGGACTGGCCCACGATAAATGAGTTCTGGGCGCTGTATGATAGGAGCACAATGTGCGACGATATTACATGCTTATGCCCTCGTTTATGCTTTGTTTAACCCCTATTTATCTAAGATAGAGTCATAATATAGTTAGTGTCAATTTTGGTAGAGTTTTGGTGAAATGTGCTTAATTGTCCGAAAAATGACTAAGTATATGAAATCTGGAAAATAGTGAAAATATGTCTTTTTCGTGTTTTTGTGACAAATACAAATATGATCTATCCTTATCCGAATTCTATGAAATTTGGTGTGCTTAATATTCATATACTGAGGAATGTTGTGTTTAAATTTCAGATCAATTGGAGTTCGGGAAGTCACCCAAAAGATGGCTGCAAAACGGCAGTCCGAACATTTCAATCCAGGGGCTTCCAGGATTTTCCTGGGACTGTGTCCCAACTTCGAAAAATCATTCCCGTCGACTCACAAGGAATTTGATCAAACTGTTTTATGGGGAGATGGCCATATGTGTATAGTTTATCTGAGACTTGGAATCGCATCAATCGGAGTTCCGAGCGTGGAGATATGCCGGAATTACTGCAACAAGGTCAAATCTGCCGATTCCAGGAACCTACTGCCCCCTTTTTGTGTTTTCTGTTTTTGATGGACCAAATGATGTACAAATGCATTATTGAAGATGGTTCAAGCTTTATGAAGGGAAGAGGACGACACTGGGCCATGGCATTGAAGAAAAACATGAAGAAACAAGTTCTCCTAGTCAAGCTAGGAGAAGCTGCCGATTCTGGCAGATTTGCTGCCTTTGTGTGCTGCCGGCATTTGGGGCATTTTCGATGGATCAAGGCCTATCAATTGAAGTCCAATGATCATACAAGAAGTCCATGAAGATGTGAAGTCCAAGCCTTGAAGAAAAATTCAGAAAAAGAAAACCTAATTGAACTAGAAAAAGGAAGGTTTCAAACCTTATCCCATTAGGTTTTGTTTTTCCTTGTACAAGATGGGGCTGCCGGCAGACCTAGTTTCTCCCTATATATACCCATGTTTTCCTACAGAAAAAGGTGTCACATCTCAAGCCAAAACACAAGTCTAAGCTCTACCAAAAATTCTACCTTAAGTCCTACATAAAACCTAGCCAAAATACATCCTTCACCACTACCAGAAAGTTTCTGCCGAACCAACCTTCTGCCGAAACTTGAACTTCCTGCTGCCGTGCAGCATCCAACCATCCTCCATCACAGATCCACACGAGCTGCTGCCTCCCAAGGTGTCTAAATGTGTGATCTACTCCCTTTGGCTTGTAATTTTATGGATTTATGCTTTTATGTCTATGTAAAACATATGTTCTTTTGGTATTTGTTTTTATGTCTATGTAAAGACAATTTGTTTGTTTGGTTTTGCATGTTTAAAGATGTTTATGATTTCGATTCTTTGAGCCTAATTAACTCTAAGGTATTGATTTCATGGTTTTATGAAAGATAAACATGTAAACATAATTTGTAAATATGTAACCGGTTAGGTCTTAGGGATGCATGCTTAACTTGATTCTCGATTTCTTCTTGATTAGTTGTTTGAATTCGTGTGCAACCGAAGGAGATGTTTAGGTACAATCGTAGGCTATGGTTGTTGTCTAGATATTGAATTCACTTGCCGTAGTAACATAGGTCAAGTTAGAATGCTAAGTCGATTTGGTTTATGTTGTTACCTAGGGTTAGAGTAATTCCTACAACTTGCTTGTCTAATATGAAGAGTGACGCCTTGCATGTTAACTTGTTTCCGACTAAAAGATTTCGTGCCTTATATGCTAATTGGTTAATTTCTACACTAAGTGTCTTTAATCGGTCAGCTAAAGATTAGGGTTATGCGCTAAGCTAATTCTAAGTATTTTTGTGAAATCTAAAATCGATTAGTAAACCGCTAAGGAGCTAGTTAGGTTGGAATTAATTTGAGTCTTGAATATTTCTATGCATGTTTCCATGAGTCCTTACTTGTTACTTGTTTCGATTTGTGATAGTTTTTGATGAGTGCTTTGTGTGAGAGATGTCGACCAAACTTGTACATAGTAGTTAGAATTTAAATTCCAGAAATTTATTTTTCGTGCCATAGTTTTTAGGGCAGCCCTATGGCTGCCGAACCATTCTCTCCCCCATTTGTGACGTTTTGTATATATGTATATGTGTTTTTGTCTAACAATCTCATATTTCAGGTACCCTTAATCCCCGGCCTAGAACGATCCCTACTTATTCTATACTACTAATGATTGTAGGGTTATTATTGCTTGATGCTCGCTTTGGCAACACGTCAATTTTTGGCGCCGTTGCCGGGGATTATAAAAGCTTGTTTTATGTTATTGTTATGTATATATGTTGCTGGAAATTTTTGTTGTGAATTTGTAAAGTTGTAATTGTAATTTTATTTTGGGATTTTGTAAAGTAGAAATATGCTTCGGCATGTAGAGTCTAAATTTTGGAAGTTGCATAATGTATATTGATGTATGTTGGTACTCACTTAGTTTAATTTCTAGGGAGTTGATAGTGTTGCGTATGTTTGAGTTTATTGTAGTTTCTAAAGTGTAACATGTAGGTGAAGCCACTTTTGTTGATCATAACCAAAACCCTTCATGTGAATGGTGCTATGTCGGAGGCCGTTTCTATGTAGATTGGGAAACGCGGGATACTTCCCCCCCACGCATATAAGCGTTTCTTCGGTAATAGTATTACTTCCATGAGGTTGAGGGCGGTTTTAATCAACACTTGTAGACTGCTAGGGATCCGTGTTTGTTTTACAAAGTATGGGGAAGTTATTATCATAGATATGGTTCTCAGGTTTGTTTAACTGGATCTCAAGGCCCATAGACTGATGTTCATTCTCGGTGAGTGAGTAGATAGGGGGTTCGCCCTCCGTGGTGTCCAACAACGAGTCCTGCCTGGTTCCTGTAGGGGGTTCGCCCTCCGTGATTGTAATGACCTTTGAAACGTAAAATCCGCACGACCTAGTCGACAGCTTGTGCCGAAGCATCACCTCACTTTAGACGCTAGAACATAACTTGACATATGTAGCCTATTTTCTTCGAAGATAAAACATGTTGTGTGGTTCAAACTCTTGAGGTATATCGGATTAAGCATGATACTACCGGGGGCTGTATCAGTCCATTGCACCGTTATCTCCTCTGCTCCACGTACTTCGAGAGTTAGAACAAATTTAAAAGGAATTAGACTTAGCGATTACATGCTCATGAACTTTCCGATTTTTGATCCTTTATGGCCGTACCATGTTGATGCTTTGCCGAAATGTTTGTATTTATGCCGTGTGTATTTATGGCTTGCCGATTGTGTCTTGTGTATCATTGTTGAAATTCGTTGTGTAATCGCCAATGCCGTGACTTGTAATGATGTATATTCTTGCCTTCTATTTCTTTATGAAGTTCTAACTTGTTTAAACTGTTGCAAATTTCAGAAATAATGCATGTCCGAATCTAGTATTTGGACAAGAGATCTTCAAGGCCGTTTGCAACGTTTAGATCAAGAACTCGCTATTGCTCGTTTTGTGCCATTACCGCCATCGTCACCAACCAGTTCATCAGTATCATCATCCTTGCCGAGTTCCCCTATTGTGCCGTCAGTTTCATCATCATCTGGGCCGAGCTCCCCATCCTTTGTTTCGTCGTCTTGTGATCTTCAGAATCCAGAGTTTGAGACTTTTGCCGAATTAGAAGAAGAAGAAGAGATCATGGCATCAATCAGATCACAGAATGGTCATGTTGCTGGAGCTGGAGTTGCTCCTTCTAATATTACTTATCCTCCCTTGGAAACTGACAAGACTGGAGAGATTGAATTGAGGAGTGGATTCCTCCATAAGCTGAAGTCATTTTATGGGATGCCAAGTGAGGACCCTAATAAGCATCTACAGTGGTTTAACTTCACCACGGAGTCCATGTGTCCAAGAGGGACCGATTTGCAACACTTCAAAATGAAGGCATTTCCGTTCTCATTAGAAGATCAAGCGAAGGAGTGGTTGTTTGAGGTGCCTAGTGGTCGCATTGTTTCATGGAGTACTATGATGGATGAGTTTTTGCTCAAATACTTTCCTGCTTCACGTATCACTGATCTGAGGAAGCAAATTACTAGTGTGAAGCAAGCCGGTGATGAGACTTTCTTCGACTATTACAAGAGGTTCAAGTCCCTAGTTTCTTTGTGTCCATCGCATGACATTAGCGATGGACTCTTGCTACAATATTTTTATGAGGGATTGCGCGTCATGGAGAGAGAGTTTCTTGACTCGGCCGCGGGAGGTAGCTTTTTGGAGTTGAACGCCGGAGCGGCAAGAAGTTTATTGGAAGTTCGTGCCTTGAACAACCAACAATTTGGCATGGCACGCAATAATGTGCAAAGGAACGAGAAAGTGCATGAGACGTCTTCGAGCTCAAAGTTAGAAGATAAAGTGGACAAGCTTACCGATTTGGTGAGTAATTTGATGAAGAAGCGTGCTAGTGTATGTGGAATTTGCACCGAGGGCCATGAGACCGAGCAATGCCCTCAATTTGGAATTAATGAGGGAGTAGAGGAGTGCAATGCAATTGGTTTTCAAGGAGGCCAAAGATTTGGCAATTTCAATCCAAGGTTCAATGATCATCCGAACTTTCGATGGGCGAACAATGACAACGTGCTTAGGGCACCTATGCAACCAAGAGAGGGAGGAGCGCCATTTGCACCGAGGCCACCATTTGTGCCTCGGCAACCTTATATGCCGAACCAAGGAAATTTTGGAGCCTTGCCGAACCAAGCACAAGCCGTGCCGTACCAAAGCCAAGCATTGCCGAGCCAAGGCCAAGCCGCACCAAGCAATCCGAACTATGATGCTTTGCTCCAATCTTTGTCAAGTGCTACTCAAGCATTACTCACGGGGCAACAAAATCAACAAAAAGACATTGGTGAGCTCAAGACTCAAATGGGGCAAGTTGTGGATTTTATGGGAAGATTTAATGAGCAAGGGAAGTTGCCAAGCAATACTATTCCTAATCCGAGGAACGAGCAAGCCAAAGTGATTCAAACTCGTAGCGGAAGAGAGTTGTTTCCTCCAACAAGTCCAAAGAAGAAGCGAGTGATTTTCAAAGGCATTGGGGATGAAGAGAGGGCTGCCGGCCATGATAATGCCGGCAGCCATATGCATGAAGCCGAGAAGGAGACTGCCGGCCATGATGATGCCGGAAACAATGCTGCCGAGAAATGGAGCCGAGCTGCCGTGCATGGTAGTGACGCCGGCCATGATATACAAGACAAGGGGCTGCGTAACGAGCTTGAGCGTGATCCCGCCACATCAAAGAATGAGGTATTGCCGAGCCAAGCAAGCAAGGGAGGGGTGCCTTCATCAAGCGTCCCATTCCCTTCTCGTTTTGCTAGAACGAAGAAAGATAAATCCGATGAGGAGGTGTTGGAGATTTCCCGGAAAGTGCAAGTCAACATTCCTTTGTTGGAGTGCATTAAGCAAGTACCGAAGTATGCTAAGTTTTTGAAGGAGCTTTGCACGGCAAGAAGGCATACGAGGGAGACTCGTGTAGTAACTATGAGCGAGACGGTGTCGGCCGTTATTCAAAGGAAGTTGCCACAAAAAATGAAGGATCCGGGGAGCTTCAATGTGCCTTGTGTCATAGGCAATACACGGTTTGATGATGTTATGTTGGATTTGGGAGCATCGATCAATGTCATGCCACTCAATGTGTATCAAACATTGAGTATAGGGCCTCTCAAGAAGGATAATGTCATCATTCAACTTGCGGATCGCTCAAGCAAATATCCGGAGGGCTATGTAGAGGATGTGTTGGTACAAGTCAACCAATTGATATTCCCCGCCGATTTTTATGTGGTTGAGATGGAGGATTCGCCGGTCAACAACACTCAATTGCTTCTAGGGCGACCATTCATGAGGACCGCACGCACCAAGATAGATGTGGCCGATGGCAACCTAACTATGGAGTTTGATGGTGAGATGATCAAGTTCAATGTGTTTGACGCCATGAAGTTCCCTAATGTTGATTTGAAGGAGGGTTGTGCCATTGATGTTTTGGAGGAGGTCGAGCAAGTTATGTCGACCTCACTTGACGCATAGCAATTAGCGATTGAGGAAGGGGTCGGGTTTGACAAGAAGGGAGAACGAGCAAGTGAAGACACTATGAAGAAAATAGAGCCGAGCCTCCAAGAAGTGTGTGCCGAATTAGAGGCTCAACCCTATTCAAAATTTAGCTCGTTCTTGTCAGTTCCCAATGCCACAACCAAGTTTCGTCCAAGTGTGGAAGAGGCCCCAAAGTTAGAACTCAAAGAGCTCCCTAATCACTTAAAGTATGTTTATCTTGGAGACGGAGATACACTACCGATTATTGTGTCTTCATCGCTTAGTGAGAAGCAAGAAGTTGATTTGATTTGTGTGCTTAAAAAGCATAAAACCGCTATCGGTTGGACCTTGGCGGATATCAAGGGAATAAGCCCTACTACATGTGTTCATCGGATTCTACTTGAAGAAGGAGCAAAGCCAATGAGGGAAGGCCAACGTCGGCTTCACCCTCCCATGATGAAAGTGGTCAAAGAGGAGATCATCAAGCTTCTTGATTGCGGTGTCATCTACCCCATATCGGATAGTAAGTGGATTTCTCCCGTACAAGTAGTGCCAAAGAAGAGTGGTGTAACGGTTGTGAAAAATGAGAAGAACGAGCTTGTACCACAAAGACTTGTAACCGGTCATCGGATGTGTATTGATTATAGGAAGCTAAACGCTACAACGAGGAAAGATCACATGCCTTTGCCGTTTATGGATCAAATGCTCGAAAGGTTAGCCGGCCATGAGTTTTATTGCTTTTTGGATGGCTATAGTGGCTACAACCAAATTATGATACACCCGGACGATCAAGAGAAGTCCACCTTTACTTGTCCATTCGGCACCTTTGCTTATAGAAGAATGCCATTCGGTTTATGCAATGCACCCGGCACTTTTCAACGATGTATGTATGCCATCTTCTCAGATTTTATTGAGGATATAATCGAGGTTTTCATGGATGACTTTAGTGTCTATGGAAGCACATTCGACACATGTTTGAAGAACTTGGAGAAGATATTGAAGCGTTGTGTAGAAACAAACCTTGTGCTTAATTGGGAAAAGTGCCACTTCATGGTAACACAAGGCATTGTGCTTGGCCATATTATTTCGGCAAGAGGACTTGAAGTTGACAAAGCAAAGGTTGAACTTATACAACACTTGCCGAGCCCTAAAAATGTAAGGGACGTGCGAAGCTTTCTTGGGCGTGCCGGGTTCTATCGACGATTTATCAAAGATTTTTCCAAGGAAGCTAAGCCATTGAGCAATTTACTTCAAAAGGAGGTGCCATTCATGTGGAATGAGGAGTGTGAGCTAGCTTTTTGCCGATTGAAAGAGGCACTTTGCTCGGCACCGATCTTAGCCGTGCCTAATTGGGAGGAGCCGTTTGAGCTCATGTGTGATGCAAGTGATTATGCCCTTGGAGCCGTGCTTGGACAAAGGATTGACAAGAAGCCAAACGCCATCTACTATGCTTCGAGAACGCTCAATGATGCTCAACTCAACTACTCCACAACCGAGAAAGAACTCTTGGCGGTAATATTTGCTTTGGAAAAATTTCGATCGTATCTTTTGAATTCCAAAGTTATTGTGTTTAGTGATCATGCCGCCTTGAGATACCTCATGACAAAGAAGGATGCAAAGCCAAGGCTTATTCGGTGGATTCTTTTGCTTCAAGAGTTCGATATTGAGATTAAAGACAAGAAGGGAGTAGAAAATGTTGTAGCCGATCATTTGAGTCGAATTGTTAAAGAAGAGGATCGGCTGCCCCTTATTGAGAACTTCCCGGATGAGCAACTCTTTCGCATGGATGCACATGTGCCATGGTATGCCGACTTGGCTAACTACTTGGCCACTCGACAAATGCCTAGCTCCATGCCGAACCACCATAAGCAAAAATTGAAGAAGGATGCTCGGCACTACTTATGGGATGAGCCATACTTGTGGAAGCAATGTAGCGATCAAGTGATCCAAAGATGTGTTGCCGAGCATGAACACTTGCCTATCCTTAAGCTTTGTCATAGTGAGGCGTGTGGAGGTCATTTTGGGGAAAAGAAAACGGCATTGAAGATACTTGAGTGTGGATTCTTTTGGCCTACAATTTTTAAGGATGCTTACATGTTTTGTAAGTCATGTGATCGATGCCAAAGAATGGGGAATATTGGTCCACGAGATCAAATGCCATTAAACCCTATCACTTCTATTGAGATTCATGACCTTTGGGGAATTGACTTCATGGGGCCGTTTCCTTCAAGTAAGGGCTTTCTCTACATATTGCTTGCGGTTGATTATGTGTCAAAGTGGATCGAAGCCAAGGCTACACGCACCAATGATTCAAAGGTGGTGGCCGAGTTTCTCAAGACCAACATCTTTTCACGTTTTGGAGTCCCAAGAGTCTTGATTAGCGATGGAGGATCCCATTTTTGTAACCGCACCATTGAAGCCTTATTGAAGAAGTATGGAGTCAAGCACAAGGTATCTACACCTTATCATCCTCAAACAAGTGGCATGGCCGAGGTGAGCAATCGAGAGATCAAGCAGATACTTGAGAAAACCATTGGACCTTCAAGGAAGGATTGGAGTGATCGTCTCGATGATGCTTTATGGGCTTATAGGACTGCGTACAAGACACCGATAGGTATGTCACCTTTTCGGTTAACATATGGCAAAGCATGTCATTTACCGGTTGAACTTGAGCATAAAGCATGGTGGGCGGTGAAGGCTTTCAACATGAGCATTGATGATGCCGGCCTTCATAGGAAGCTTCAACTCAACGAACTTGAAGAAATACGGAATGAAGCTTATGAAGCCGCATGGATTTACAAGCAAAAGACTAAGGTTTCTCATGATAAGATGCTTCGACGGAAGGAGTTTGAAGTTGGTCAAAAAGTTCTCTTACACCACTCACGACTCAAACTTTTTCCGGGTAAGTTACGCTCTAGATGGATTGGCCCTTTCATTATCACTCAAATTTTCATTCATGGAGCCATTGAGATTCATAACGAAGCTACGGGGAACACATTCAAAGTAAATGGACATCGACTCAAGCCTTATTACGAGGGATTACAAGAGCACACGTTAGAAGAGATTGATGTCCAAGATGCCGAACGTATCCATAATGCCGAGATGGTGGGTTGATGCCTTTGCACGTTGAGCAAGTGATGATGAACACGCACAATACTACACATGGTGAAGAGTCTAGGCTATGGACTATAAACACAAAGCGCTACTTGGGAGGCAACCCATGTCGATCAAAGAAAAGTGAAGGAGCCATCACCGAGAGTTTGAAATTTCTTTACCCTTCTCTTTCTCTTTGATTTGTGATGATATGTTGGTATATGTTAGACTATTGCATGCTTAGGAAATTCATTGATATTGTTTTATGCTTACATTGAGGACAATGTAATTTTCTAAGTGTGGGGTGGGATAACGTATTCCATTTATGTTTTCGTGTGCTTAGTTTAGAAAAGAAAATTCAGAAAATTGTAATACAAAAAGAGAGTGTTTAATTTGTTTCGAGTCTTAGGATGCTCCTAATATGTCAATGATGTTTTTCTCCTCTTTGCATACATAGATGATAGTTATGCATACAATTAAAATTGTGAGTTTCATGGATTGTGTGCATTGGTAGGAGCATGTAGGACTTGTTGATTAATTAAGCATGCATGTTTTAGCTAGTTTGTTTCCATAATAACCCATGTGAGCTTTAGAGCCAATTTGCTTTCTTCTTGAGCGATAAAAAGATAAAATTCAATAGATTCGTAGGAAGCATGAAACCTCATAATTCTTTGACTATTCGATGACTATGTGCCATAGCTTTTTAATGAACTCTAGTATGCTAGAACTTACTCTTGTTGATTTTCGAAACGCTTATATCATAAAATACCTTGATTTTGAATATGATTGAATAAAGATCATTTAGGTTTACCACCATTGCCAAATAAAGCATGAGCCCTATTGGAGCCCGTCGTGGGACACCTTAGTAAACCCCCTTTGAGCCTACGATTAGCCTTTTTTTTCATCACCCTTAAACACTTTCCATGAACTTAGTATAGTAATGTCTTGACCATTGTGTGTCGGCAAAGCTTGATTTTTGAAGGAGTTTTCGCGTGAAGTGATGAAGAAGAACAAGTGTGGGGTAGACTTAGCTAGAAAATTGTATGAAAAATTATATGTGCCGTGCCTAGCAAAAGAAAAACAGAAAATATGTAATTCGGACAGAAAAATCAAGTCCGGAAGAAAAGAAAAGAAATAGGCACGGTTTCAAAGTGTAAATTGCTAAGTCTAGTCTTGAAAAGTGTTGTGAATTTGGAGTTTTGTTTATATGTGAAGGTCTACTATTGTTATATTTTGACCTTTGTTCATATTCACTATGTTTTGGGAAGTAAAGAATGAAGTATGGGTCCAACAAGATGAAATTCGACCCTTGGTGAGAAGACATAAGGAGATTTGAGCTTTGCTAAAGTACACGGTGACGTTTTGAGCCTCCTTATCCCATAAATTTCGAATACCTTTTAGCCAAGCCCCATTACATCCCTTTTCATTGATCTTTTTCATGATTCTTAAGATAGTTAAATTTGATTGTGGAGATTATCTCAAGAGTAAGCATATGGTTTTGGTTCATTGGTGCATATAGTTATCATATGAGGTTTTTCCATAAAAATTCACAAAGTGCTTTTCGTTTCTTTGACATATGCAAGTTACTCTTCGTAATTCATTATCTTTCACTTGCATATACTTATGTGTGAATAACCATGCTTCGAGAGAAAATGAAGAGAGTATGCCTAGTGAGGAGGATTGAATTAGCTTTAACATGTCTACATGCTTACTTTTTGTTCTTATATGTTCATATTGATGTCACATGTTCATGAAACTTGGAATTTTCGTGCTAAGCATTCTCATGCATTAACTTGAAAGCTATGTGTACATACGAGCCTGAGACAAATTGTTAGGGGCAATAGTTTGTTTAGAGTCTAGTTTAATTTAGTTTGCTAAGGGACTAGCAAAGGATAAGTGTGGGGTAGTTGATAGGAGCACAATGTGCGACGATATTACATGCTTATGCCCTCGTTTATGCTTTGTTTAACCCTTATTTATCTAAGATAGAGTCATAATATAGTTAGTGTCAATTTTGGTAGAGTTTTGGTGAAATGTGCTTAATTGTCCGAAAAATGACTAAGTATATGAAATCTGGAAAATAGTGAAAATATGTCTTTTTCGTGTTTTTGTGACAAATACAAATATGATCTATCCTTATCCGAATTCTATGAAATTTGGTGTGCTTAATATTCATATGCTGAGTAATGTTGTGTTTAAATTTCAGATCAATTGGAGTTCGGGAAGTCACCCAAAAGATGGCTGCAAAACGGCAGTCCGAACATTTCAATCCAGGGGCTTCCAGGATTTTCCTGGGACTGTGTCCCAACTTCGAAAACTCATTCCCGTCGACTCACAAGGAATTTGATCAAATTGTTTTATGGGGAGATGGCCATATGTGTCTAGTTTATCTGAGACTTGGAATCGCATCAATCGGAGTTCCGAGCGTGGAGATATGCCGGAATTACTGCAACAAGGTCAAATCTGCCGATTCCAGGAACCTACTGCCCCCTTTTTGTGTTTTCTGTTTTTGATGGACCAAATGATGTACAAATGCATTATTGAAGATGGTTCAAGCTTTATGAAGGGAAGAGGACGACACTGGGCCATGGAATTGAAGAAAAACATGAAGAAACAAGTTCTCCTAGTCAAGCTAGGAGAAGCTGCCGATTCTGGCAGATTTGCTGCCTTTGTGTGCTGCCGGCATTTGGGGCATTTTCGATGGATCAAGGCCTATCAATTGAAGTCCAATGATCATACAAGAAGTCCATGAAGATGTGAAGCCCAAGCCTTGAAGAAAAATTCAGAAAAAAGAAAACCTAGTTGAACTAGAAAAAGGAAGGTTTCAAACCTTATCCCATTAGGTTTTGTTTTTCCTTGTACAAGATGGGGCTGCCGGCAGACCTAGTTTCTCCCTATATATACCCATGTTTTCCTACAGAAAAAGGTGTCACATCTCAAGCCAAAACACAAGTCTAAGCTCTACCAAAAATTCTACCTTAGGTCCTACATAAAACCTAGCCAAAATACATCCTTCACCACTACCAGAAAGTTTCTGCCGAACCAACCTTCTGCCGAAACTTGAACTTCCTGCTGCCGTGCAGCATCCAACCATCCTCCATCACAGATCCACACGAGCTGCTGCCTCCCAAGGTGTCTAAATGTGTGATCTACTCCCTTTGGCTTGTAATTTTATGGATTTATGCTTTTATGTCTATGTAAAACATATGTTCTTTTGGTATTTGTTTTTATGTCTATGTAAAGACAATTTGTTTGTTTGGTTTTGCATGTTTAAAGATGTTTATGATTTCGATTCTTTGAGCCTAATTAACTCTAAGGTATTGATTTCATGGTTTTATGAAAGATAAACATGTAAACATAATTTGTAAATATGTAACCGGTTAGGTCTTAGGGATGCATGCTTAACTTGATTCTCGATTTCTTCTTGATTAGTTGTTTGAATTCGTGTGCAACCGAAGGAGATGTTTAGGTACAATCGTAGGCCATGGTTGTTGTCTAGATATTGAATTCACTTGCCGTAGTAACATAGGTCAAGTTAGAATGCTAAGTCGATTTGGTTTATGTTGTTACCTAGGGTTAGAGTAATTCCTACAACTTGCTTGTCTAATATGAAGAGTGACGCCTTGCATGTTAACTTGTTTCCGACTAAAAGATTTCGTGCCTTATATGCTAATTGGTTAATTTCTACACTAAGTGTCTTTAATCGGTCAGCTAAAGATTAGGGTTATGCGCTAAGCTAATTCTAAGTATTTTTGTGAATCTAAAATCGATTAGTAAACCGCTAAGGAGCTAGTTAGGTTGGAATTAAGTTGAGTCTTGAATATTTCTATGCATGTTTCCATGAGTCCTTACTTGTTACTTGTTTCGATTTGTGATAGTTTTTGATGAGTGCTTTGTGTGAGAGATGTCGACCAAACTTGTACATAGTAGTTAGAATTTAAATTCCAGAAATTTATTTTTCGTGCCATAGTTTTTAGGGCAGCCCTATGGCTGCCGAACCATTCTCTCCCCCATTTGTGACGTTTTGTATATATGTATATGTGTTTTTGTCTAACAATCTCATATTTCAGGTACCCTTAATCCCCGGCCTAGAACGATCCCTACTTATTCTATACTACTAATGATTGTAGGGTTATTATTGCTTGATGCTCGCTTCGGCGACTCGTCACTGTATAAGATTCTCTACTGCAAAAAGGCCCAGGCCTCCGGCTGTGTCAAATTTGCCACGCGGGACTTCGGTCTTCCCATCACTCACCTGCCGTCGTCGATTTCGAATGTATGGAGGAGATCGGTTGTGATGGCCGGGGGTAGGTGGCAGCGTAATTCGAAGAGCTTTCGGGTGCCTATCAAGCTATCGGGGATCAGTCGTACCGGTTGGTCGACTTGGAGAGGCAACGGATAGCTTGGCTTTTTGTTTACTAGGACATTCTGGGCCGGAGCTCTTACAAATTCATCCGGTGGAATGTGTTGGAGATATGCGAGATGGGAAAGAAACCTGGTAAAGTGCCTTGCACTGTTGTTTTGTGCAGTCGTATTTTATTCTAACCGCTCGGTTTATTGATTTGCAGCTAATGCCCCCCGGCTCGCTGTTCGGAGCGAGGAGACTGTTGAGGCAGATGACGACCTTGTGGTCCAGAGGTTGATGGAGATGGGGGAGATGGCCTCGAAAATCGTTGTAGATCCGGACACCCTAGAGAGCACGGTGCATAGTACTCCTGTGCCGCTCATGTTTCCGGATTCCCACTACGGTCGGCGGCCGGTCGGTAAGGAGAATGCCTCACTTGTTATTCGGGATGTAGGACCGATGGGCTCACCAGGTCCGGAACCTCTAGCGCGGCCGATGGGGATACGAGCCCCGCGGGAGAGAGAGGCAGTGAAGATGACTTGGTACCGCAGAAGCGGTCTTGGCGAGGCTCCGGCCAAGAGGGCGAGGACGTTTCATACTAGGGCGTCAAGCTCGGCCGGTGGGGGTCAGCCTTGGTTCTGGCGAAGGGAACCGGTGGCCGAAGGAGTAGGGAAACCGCTGAGCCGGAAGCCGATCGCGGCTCTGGTGATGGTGGTTTTGGTAGGTTCGTGGCATCTACCATCGAGGCCTTGGGACTTGATCGGGAGGCCTCCGGAGATGTGCGGCCTGGCGAGAGTAGGAAGAGAGCTGTGGAATTGGGTCTTCGGGTAAGTCTATTGACGATTTGCGGGAGTTGGTGGAACTTGCAGAGATGCTGGAGACCGCCCATGCGAAGGGTATAAATGATGCGTATCTGGAGTGGAGGGAGAAAGGGTGGCTTAATGCCGAGTGGATGGAGGCTGAGGTAGCCTTGGCCGAGAAGTTGGAGCAAGAGCAGTCTCTCAAGGCTGGTGGGTCAGGGATTAGAGGCTCCGGTGGCGCTGATTAGCGGGTTTTTTTTTATATATACTTGGTAAATGTACCTACTTTGTAACCAGCTGTAGTTCATTCTAGAGGCAGTGACTATCTGTATTGCAACGTTGGTACTAAATACAGTACTGTCCAATTTTAAGGCAGTAATCTCACTTAGGGTAGAACCGCAGATGCTGGATATTCCATGGGCGGGTGGAGTAGATGCCTTCGGCGTCTATGATGTGGAATGTCGCCGGACCTGCGGCTGCGGTCATTTGGTAGGGCCCTTCCCACGTTGGCTCCAAGGCCAGCAGCTTTTTCTGAACTTTCTTCATCACCCAATCCCCCACTTGCAATTTCCTTTCCCGGACCTTTCTGTCATAGTATCGAGCGACCCGTTGCTTGTATGTTTGGTTTCGCATATGCGCTTGGTCGCGCCGCTCCTCAATGAGATCCAGGTTGAGCCGTATGCCTTTGGCTTTTGTTTCAGCGTCGTAATTCTCGACCCTGCCGCTGGGCATGTCGGTCTCTACGGGGAGTACTGCCTCGCTCTCGAATGCCATGCAGAACGGGGTCTCCCCTGTTGCTTGGGTTGTTGTTGTCCGGATGGCCCATAGAACCGCGGGGAGTTCCTCAGCCCAACATCCTTTTTTGTCATCGAGCTTCTTCTTGAGGAGACTTTTGATAATCTTGTTGACCGCTTCAACCTGGCTGTTGGTTTGCGGGTGCGCCACTGAGGCGAACAACATCCGGGTCCCCATGGAGGCCGTGTACTGGATGAGATCAGCATTGTAGAACTGTGTCCCGTTATCCGTGACTATGGTCTGCGGCACCCCGAACCTGCAGTAGATGTTCTTCCAAAGGAATTTTCTTATCCGCTCCTCGGTAATCTTTACTAGGGGCTCCGCCTCGACCCACTTTGTCTAATAGTCAACGGCTACAATGGCGTACTTGTATTGTCCCACAGCTATTGGGAAAGGGCCGATGATGTCTAGCCCCCACTGTGCGAACGACCATGGCGCTAACAGAATTGACAACGTGATTGCCGGTGCATGAGGTGTAGTGGCATACATGTGGCACTTGTGGCAGCAGCCTGATATTTTTCTCGACGCTGCTGCCATGTCTGGCCAAAAGTATCCTGCCCGCAGTGACTTATGAGACAGGGATCGGGCGCCAGAATGGTTACCGCACACTCCTTCATGAATTTCTTGCATGATGGCTTCTCCCGCCTCTTTAGTTACACATTTTAGATGGGGGAAGCTGTGCCCTCTTCGGTACAACTTGCCGCCGAGGAGGCTGTACCTGGCACACCGAAGGTGTAGCCTCCTAGCCTCTACCTTATCCTGGGGGCTGGTTTTGTCAACCAGGTATTTGATTATCAGATCCATCCAGCTCGGTGGCGCCTCCTCTACCGCAAATATCTCGGAGATGGTCTTGCTTATGTTCGGTTTCTGGAGGGTTTCAATCTTAGCTCTTCGGTACTCTGGTGGGTAGTTTCCGGTTGCCAACCTTGCTAGGGCGTCCACATGCTTATTTGCCTCCCGGGGTATATGCTGAATCGTTGCGCCCTGGAATGGCTCGATCAGGGTTTTGGCCAAGGCCTGGTAGGAGGCTAACTGGGGTTCCTTGACTTCAAACAACCCGTTCATCTGGTTTACCACCAGGCTCGAGTCGCTGTATACTTCCAAGGATGGGATCCCCATTTCCTTGGCTAGCTGCAAACCGGCTATGAGGGCCTCATATTCAGCGGTGTTGTTGGAAGTATTGAAAAGGAACCGCAGGGCATACTCGTATGACTGACCATCGGGTGAGGTTAGCATGACGCCGGCTCCACTCCGCTTACTCGTTACAGAGCCGTCCACATAAAGCTTCCAACCGCTGGGGAGGCCTGGTTCGACCTTTATGGCTTGAACTGTTTCGGTGCCCTCGGACCGGCCGGAATACGCTTCTACTGCCATGGGGGTGAGTTCGCATATGAAATCCGCAGCGTCCTGGCCCTTGATGGCCGTTCGCGGGGCATAAGTTATATCGAACTCTCCCAACTCGACTGCCCAACGTACGAGCCTGCCGCTAGTATCCGGTCTTTGCAGGATCTGCCGCAGAGGGTGATTGGTATACAAGGTGATGGAATGAGCATGGAAATAGTGCCGGAGCTTCTTGGCGCTGACGATCAGGGCCAGAGCCAGTTTTTCGATGTCAGGGTATCAGCTTTCAGCTCCGGTAAGTCCCTTACCTACATAGTATACCGGGAGATCGAGCGTGCCCTCCTTCCTAAAGAGAGCCGCAGAGACGGCTGTACCTGATGCAGCTATGTAAAGGTATAGCATCTCGCCCGGCACCGGTTTGGATAGGAGAGGTATTGCAGACAGGTACGTCTTGATGGATTGGAATGCCACCTCGTGCTCCGCCGCCCAGTGAATTTTCTTGAACTGTTGCGCCATGAGCAGTTTAAAGAACGGGGCACACTTATCGGTCAGGTGGGAGATAAATCTAGCCAGGGCGGCTAGTCGGCCGGTCAGCATCTAGACCTGGTTTCTTTCCCCTGGTGTTTCTATGTCTAGGATCGCTTGGACCTTCAGTGGGTTAGCTTCTATCCCCCACTGGCTGATAATGTGGCCTAGAAACAGGCCCTCTGAAATTCCAAAAATGCACTTCTTCGGGTTCAGGCGCATCCCAAACTTGAGCATCTTACCGACGACTACTGCCAAGTCTCGGACGTGGGCCCATGCGGTCAAGCTTTTGACTAGCATGTCATCCAGGTACACTTCCACCGTTGTACCCATCTCCTGCTCCAACATGCGGTTTACCATCCGTTGGTATGTGGCTTCGGCGTTCTTTAGACCGTACGACATCCTCTTGTAGCAGTAGGTCCCTCGGTCAGTTGTGAACGAGGTGTGCTCTTCATCGTCTGGGTTCATCCTTATCTGATTGTATCCGGCGTAGGCATCCATGAAGCTGAGCAGTTTAAAACCGGATGTGGAGTCTATAAGCTGGTCTATTCGGGGGAGCGGGAAGCTGTCTTTTGGGCACGCCCGGTTTAGGTTGGTGAAGTCAACACACATGCGCCACCGTTCGGTTCCCTTCTTTGGGACCATAACCACGTTGGTGAGTCATCGGGGATACTGGACTTCCCGGATGAAACCTATGCCTCTCAGCTTCTGCACTTCCTCTCTGATCGCCTCATACTTCGCCGGGCTGAAGGACATCCTTTTCTGCCTCACCGGGGGAACGTTGGGCAACGAATTTAGTCGGTGGACGGCTATTTCTGGGGATATGCCTGGCATGTCCTCGTAAGACCATGCGAACACTGAACTGTTGTCTCGGAGAAAGGTGATGAGCTCTTGCCTGACAGCCGGGGCGAGCTTTGTTCCTATCACCACTTTTCGTTCCTGGTGATCCTCCGAAATGGAGATTGCTTCGGTTTCTTCCACAGTCGACGGTCGTTTTAGCTTCTCGTCGTCGGAGTTGGTATCATCACGGGGGTCAATACTCGGATCCGGTACTGGCGCTTGTAAGTAGCCGTGAAGACATCGGTCTGCTTTCTCCCGTGGGCCAGGGCCTCCGCATAATATCAGCGAGCGATCTTCTGGTCCCCCCGTATGGTAATGACCCCGGCGGGTGAAGGCATTTTTAACATCAGCATATGGCCGGCTATGAATGTTTTCAGCCTCCACAACCCCGGCCGACCGATTATGCCATTGTACGAGGACAGGCAATCCACGATGATGAACTCCAGGTGTTCCTTCCTCGTCCTGTCTCCCTCGCCGAAGATTAGCGGTAGGTAATCCGATCCCAAATGCTGGACCACCTCGCCGGAGAAGCTTATCAGCGGCTCGTTATCCTGGGATAACTTGCCCCTTCCCCGGTGCAGCCCCTTGTATGCGTCTCGGAACATCACATTGACAGAAGCCCCGGTGTCGATTAACATACGGCTGGTTATCTAGTGGTCTATTTGGACCGTAATGAGGAAGGGATCGTTGTGCGGTTGGATCAGATCCTCCGGTTCTTCTTCCTCATAGAACGTGACCGAGTTCCATCCGGTTTTAGCGGCCTGGCCGCTTCCTCCCCCAAAGGCATACACTTTCTTTCCCCGGATCGACCTTAAGCACCGCTTCTTCGAGCTCTGGGTGAGTCGATCTATGTGGTCCCCACCATGTATCATATTTATGCTTCCATGCACCTCGATCCCCCCGGGGACTCGGGTGCGTATGCTTCCTACCTCTCGGGCACTCTGCCTGTCCCTTTGCGAATCATCTGTCCGGACTCGGCCATCCACAGCCGTTCTCTGGGATCGATGGTCGTTAGTCCGGAGGGTTTGGTCATCGGGTTTTCCTGCTGGCATAATGGCCAGGGCCCGCGGTTGTCGCCACGCTGGTGCTGCTGCCACGGGCCGTGCCGGTCGCAAAGGCGGTGGTCTTCTCCTCTCCGATGAACTCCCGTCGCCCCTCCGGCGGGGTCGCCAATCCTCCCGTACTTCGGCCTTCTTACTGGCCGTAGGTGTACGATTGCGATCCTGTCGCCCGGCCTTGTTTTCATAGGAGGGTGTTGGTGATAGGTCGCCCGACCTTCGCTTGGGCATCTTATCTCCATACGTCTCATGTTCCGCTTGGGCGTGCCTGACAGCCACGACCATCAGCTCATCGTACCTCAGTGGCTCCTTCACTCGCAGGGCGTACGAGAGTTCCCCGGGCCTCAACCCCTGCTTGAATGCCACCTCAGCGATCCGTTTATCCAAGTTCCTGACCTCGGCCATGGCGATATGCCACCGGTTAACGAAAGCGTGCAGCGGTTCGCGGTCAGTCTGCATGCAATCGAAAAGGATCGTTGACGTTTGGGCCGCCTTGGCTCTAAGGATGAATCGGCCGACAAACTTATTAGCCAGTTGTTCGAATGTTTCCACCGAGTTTGATGGCAGCTCGTAGAACCAGCCCAATGCCTCCCCCGAGAGCGTCTCTTGGAATACATTGCAGCACGTGGCATCTGAGTAGCCCTTTGTGCCCGTTTGTGACTTAAAACTGTCTAGGTGTTGGTATGGGCAGCTCGTTCCTGAGTACGTCAGTTTCAGGGACTTTTGGTTACCAGATCTTCCGGATTCCCTAACCCGGTGTGGAAAAGGTCCAGTGCGCTCGTTGAATCGCGCACTGTCCTGCGGTCGCACTGTCCTTTTCTCGTTGGCCTCCAACCGGTCCTTTATGTTTGACACCGAGGCCCGAGAGCGTCATAAGCGTCCTCGCGGTAGTGCTGTCCTGCTCGCCCGACGCCAAGTTCGTTCAGTATGGGGGCTCAACCAGCCCGGAATTCCTCAGAGCTTCCGGAAAGAGTGGCGTGGGCAAATGCGTAGTCTTTCTCCTTCCCATAGGCTGTCCCACTTCTAGGTGTGGGAACTCGTTACCTTTATTCGCGAGCCTCGATGCCGCCTGAGAGGTGTCCTGTTGGTGTCCTTTCTCCAGGGCCGCCAATAAGGCGATATTTACCGCTTCCAACTCTTGGCACCGGGCATCCGCCCTCAGTCGGTCTCGATTGCCCTCCTCTCGCAATCGCGCGACTTCTGCCTTTATCTTTTTTATCTCCCGCCCCTCATCGTATTGGTCAGGGTCGCCTGAGCCTCGGCGATTGAGGGCTCCGTCCCGGTCGGGAGAAGGGACAAACCTCGCGTTGACCTCAGTTTTAGGGCTTTGGGCCCGGTCGGGGACCCGGACTCGCTCTTTCAGCCCTCTTCCACCGGCTTTCATCTTCCTTCCCTCCATGGCGTCCGGATCGTGGATTTGCTTTCAAACTGCCTTTCAAAGGATCGATTGGGTTTTACTCTCCGGTAGAGCAACGCTACTTTTTCGTGGATCAAATGCTTCCCACAGACGGCGCCAATTGCTTCTGCACAAACCCATAGGTTTAGTAGAAACTGATGAATCTAGATATGATCTCCTCTTGCGAACCTGCTAACTAAGGGGAATACCGGGCGGGCCGGTCTTCTCCTCTCCGATACCTAAGTTAGTACAGTTGGGATGAATAGATAACTTAAGCACGTATGATAAGTAGTTGGAGAGATCAGTTACCTATTAAAGAGGGTAGTTGAGGCCCTTATATAGGTGGTCGGGCGTGAGGTCTGGTCTTACTCTTCGATGTGAGACTGGTTTCCTTCTGTTCGTACACAGAAGGACAGCTCTGGTGGCCTGTTCGGCAGGCTGGCGTCCCCGGTTCCCGGGCCCCTGGTCGCAAGGTAGACTGCTGGGCCTCGGGTCCGGGTGCTGGTGATCCTGCTTCGGGCCTCAGTCCGGCCCCGGACGTGCTGGCTGCGGGTCTGTGGGCCTATGTAGCCCCTCTGTGGCTACTGTCAACATCAGTGTTTATGTAGATGATCTCATTTATACTGGTGATGATGAATTTTTGATGACTGATTTTAAAAGTTCAATGCAAAAAGAGTTTGATATGACTGATTTGGGTAAGATGAGATTTTTCCTCGGTATTGAAGTGTTGCAAGGCTCTGAGGGGATCTATATATGTCAGCGTAAGTATGCTATGGAGGTTTTGAAACATTTTGGTATGGAGGATAGTAATTCTGTATGTAATCCTATTGTTCCAGGGTATAAGGTGTGCAAAGATGAAGGAGGGGTCAAGATGAATGAGACTTATTTCAAACAAATTGTGGGGAGTCTCATGTATATTACATCTACTCGACCAGATATGATGTTTGTAGTGAGTCTCATTAGTCGATTCATGTCAAGACCAATTGAGTTGCACTTTCAACCTGCTAAAAGAGTTCTGAGATACTTGAGAGGGACTGTTGATTATGGTGTACTGTACAAGAAAGGAGGAATTGAAGAATTGATAGCTTTCACATATAGTGATTATGCTGGTGATATTGATGGCAGGAAGAGCACTTCTGGATATGTGTTCTTAATGAATGGTAGTGTTGTCTCTTGGTCCTCTAAGATGCAACCTATAGTCCCTCTCAACCACATAAGCAGAATTTGTGGCTGCTGCAGCATGTGCTTGTCAAGAAGTTTGGATGAAGAGAATTTTACAGGAGCTGGGGTACACTCAAGAAGGCTGCACAACTGTGATGTGTGATAATAGTTCAGCTATCAAGTTATCTAAAAATCCAGTTATGCATGGGCGAAGTAAACATATTGATGTGAGATTCCATTTTCTGCGAGATCTTACAAAGGATGGAGCTATTGAGATGGTGCATTGTGGAACACATGATCATATTGCAGACTTATTACCAAAGCCTTTGAAACTGGATGTTTTTAAGAAGCTTCGTGAGCAGTTGGGAGTATGTGAAGTACCAAAGATAAACTAACACAGTGTTGTTAGTTTAGGGGAGGGATAAAGGGAGAGTTGTACAAGAGTTGGGTTGGCCTTCCTTGTTGATTGAAATCTCTTCCTTATTTTGGCCTGTGTATAGGCCCTTTATTGGGGCCCGGCCTATGTTACGTAATTCAGCCCATTCAGGGAAAATTATCAGCTTTATGTAATTTTATTTTAGTAGATTTTAAACGTTTACTGTTTTCAATAAAAAGAAGTGGGAGTTGTCCTGGTGTGGCACCTTAAATAAGCACGCGTCCAGGTGTGGCACCTTAAATTAGCACTGTTTGCTAATTGGTGTTTGTTAGAATACATTACTTATTGTAATATGGGGGGCAAGCTTATGTGGGATGTGTTGCGTAGTATGCTTGTGTGGGTGTACTTAGGGGTGGGCGTTTTACCCCGAGGGCCCGAAAGCCCGGCCCGAAAAACCCGAAAAAGCCCAAAACTGGCCGGGTTTTGATTTTTGAAAGCCAGAACCCGAAAAAACCCGAACCGAAAGTGTACAGGCCCGAACGGGCTCGGGACCTATTTTTCTTTGGCCCGAAAGCCCGAACCGGCCCGACCCCTTTATTTGTTGCCTTGTGTCATTATGTGATTGGTCTATAAATAAAAAAATAAAAAATAAAACCCTCACAGCTGTTCGGCATGTTCCTCTCTTTCTCATCTCTCTCATCGAGTTCTCTGGAGATCCTCTTCGCCTTCGTCTTCCACCCACAGTCCCACAATCCCACAGTCTTCGACATCACCCACAGTCCCTCACTTCCTCAGCCTCGCCCAGCCCTCGCCATCGCCTAGCCCAGCCTCGCCCTCGCCCTCGCCTCTGCTCTCCTCAGCCCTCAACCTCGCCTCCGATCTGCACGATCTCAACCCTCAGCCTCTCTCCGCCTCACCTCGCGTCGCCTACTCCCTCAGCCCTCAATCTCGCCTCTGATCTGCAGGTTCTCTCTCAGCCTCTCGCTCGCCTCCGCCCTCAGCCTCTCTCTCTCAGCCTAAGGCCTCGTCTCGCCTCACCTCCGGCCCTCCGCCCTCAGCCTCGCCTCCGATCTGCAATCTCTGTTTTGGGCCCGAAAATAGCCTGAACCGGCCCGAACCGACCCGAACGGGCTTTGGGTCGGTCCCTAATGTTCTGAAAGCCCGACCCGGCCTGAGCCTGATATTTCGGACTTTGGGTCGGGTTCACCAAAAAATCGGCCTGGCCCGACCCGTGCCCAGCCCTAGGTGTACTAGTATAGTATTACACACTACGTGATATCTTCCACTGATGGTCTTATGAGGGGCAAGCCGTTGTTGTATAGCATGCATGCTGAAATTCATAAATGAATCTTTTCAACTAAAAAAAATGTATACTCATATGGTGTAATGGTGAGTTCGGCCTTTCACGCTACTTATTGTATTGGATTACTACGTGATAGTCTCCTCTCGTTGGAAAACGGTGAAAATCACCATTTATTTTAACCAATTTAATTTGAAAAATTTAAGTGGACGCACTTAATATTCGTTAATGATAAAATATAAATTTGTATTCTCTGGTATGAGGGTTACAAATTCATGTAAAATGTGCTCACTACTTGAATTCTGGAAAGTGTAACAACAGAACCCCTTTGAATTTTGTAACAGCAGATTCAATGAGATTAAATACTGTAACGATAGATTTAATGAAATTGAATTCTGTAACAACTAAATTCATTGTGTAACTGTTGTAACGTATGAAATATAATTCATCGATGAAATAGTTATGACATATGAATTAGAATTCATTTCTGAATTCATTATGTAACGTCTATAACTTATGATATGAAATTCATTTATGAATTCATGGCAATTAAAGTAGTAGCATCATTACCCCTTATATAAAAAGCGACATATTCCTTTGTTTAGTGAGAATCTAGAGTATCTATGATCAACCAAAAATAATATCAGACAATCTCCCAAACCTTTCTCTCTCGTGTCGTTTCTTCTGGTGATAGATAGAAGGTACTAGCAGTTCGTAGGTGTTATTGTAGCATGCAGCCACAAAAACTTGAAAGATCGTTGTATCCTGGGACACGAACGCTAAGAAGTTATTTTGCACCGATAGAGGCGGCGTAATTGTCTTAAGAAAAGTGTGTGATGCACACGACTCGACTTCAACGAATTTAACTTTCCTTATCCTTTTAACATTCGTCGGTAGCTGTTGATATTCTTTATTTATAATTATTATTTTAATTATAAATTAATTTTGGGTAATCATATATGTAAAATCAAAACCCCTCTCATTTGTTTACAACTTAAGACAATTATTGACCTTTTGATTTTGCTTGTATGATGCGAGGATCATATATGATGTAGGACAAGAATGGGGTAAATTTAGACAGAAAACTGTAAAGGTAAGGAAGCGGCGAATAATCAAGAAGATTGATGTGAAGATAGGTAATTCTCGTACAATGAGGTTGTTAGCATCTGAAATATTTAAGAAAATGATCTTTTGGACTTTTCGGGTCACGAAAATGCATATTCTGATTTGTGAATCAGTTTGGAGCAGATTTTGGCCAGAACATCCGTTTGAGGCACATAATACCTTTCTGGAATGGGAACGACGATATCTACAAGACTCACTATAGTGAGCCCGATCAGATTTAAGCCAGAAAATATCGCATTAATGATCCGATTCGGCATTTAGTATTTTTAGGCTAGTTTTATTTTCTTTCTAAAACTCTTTTATTTAGGTTATTTGTTTTCTTTTTAATTTGGATTCTTTTAGGTTTCAATGTTAGACTATGACTTTAATTTTGTTTAGAGGTCATATTGATGCCTATATAAACATCATCTTTCTTTGTATTAGGTGATCTTTGATATTAATAAACTTTGAGTTTACTCAATTTCTTTGGTGGATTCCAGATTTTCTCGTGGATTCGAGAATTCTAGTCTTGTGGATTCAAGGCTGCTGTTGGTGGATTCCAACGGGATAGTTCCGCTGCATCAATATCGGTTGCCTAAACGGATTTAAGTTTCTTTCGAAACTTGTTGTTGTTTTACGGAAAGGTTGCCTAAACATAATTGGTTGCCTACACAGATATTATTGCCTTACGGACATATACATTGCTTTGGGAAATAAGTGGTTATATATATATTAATTAACAATTATGGGTGTGTTTTCAGAATTGGAAAATTGCTGAAACAACCAAGAGTCAATCAAGGTGTCGACCGGATGTGCTTGCCTGTATACCTGTCTCAGTCTCACAAAGAGGAAAATCGGAGAAGTTGAATGCGTTTCACTTGAAGCACTTTATGAGAATATGTCTGACGAACATGGCATGTGTGAAGTCCATGATTATGAGTATGAAATAAAAGACTTGGAGCTGTGGTATGACCAAGCCAAGTTTATAAAATGAATTGTAGAAAGGAACTAAAAGTAAAATAAAGAATTTTATGTTTCTGAGATCTATATGAGTATAAACTCAGTGACGACAAGTTTAATTTGTCTAAAATAAAATAAGACCATGAGTGGATGATTATTTAATTCTTGTAATGACATTTGTCAAAGAATGAATAAAATTTTCTTTTCACCTATATGGTTGAGTCATTCAAATGTATGGCAAGGTAGACCAAGATATATGTCAATTATGTTACTTTATGAGGGCTAATTAACTTGACAAGGGTCAAAGTATGCTTTATGATGCTTTAATTCATTTTGAAAGCAAGTGGATACGTAATGACATGCTTATTTTTTTAACGCAATAATAAGATGATCAAATCCACTTTAGATGTGTTATATTTCATATTTGACATGAAAAATATGAATATTGCTTATGTGAGCAACCCAAAGACACACGAGTAATTCTGGAGTTGTACAAACAATCCAAGATACGACCCGAATCTCGAGTTACTTTTGACAGTTTATCCTTTTATTTTTACGTTCCGGTAATTGTTTTTACAATTCAAAAATTCTAAAAGTTGACTTTTAAATAAGTTGACCGACGGAGAATTTTTTTCGTCAACGAGATAGAAAACGTTGAAACGAGTTCGTGGACATGTGGCACGTTTAATTTGGAAATCGTGTAAAAAAATTTTGACGTAAAAACCCAAAATTTGCCGTTTTTGGACGAGTATAAATAGCCGGGTTGAATTTTCCCAAAACAGCAAGTTTTTCTTTATCCTTTTTCTTTCCTTTCTTTTCTTTTCTTTTCTTCTTTCCCTCTCTCTCCTCTGCCCCAAATCGGGCCCGAGCGCCCCACCCAGAGGCGCCGGCCATCGGTTCTCCGCCGTCCGGCCACCGATCGGTGCGCCACTGATGCCGATCGGTTCGTCTTCTTCTCCTCTTCACGTCTGAGGTGGATATACGGGGCGGATCGTCGTCGTTCGATCGGTCGAAGCTCGAGAAGGCTCGACTGTGTCGAACCTAGTTCTCATTCCATCGGCCACCAATCGTCACGATTCCAGTCGGGGATCGATGGTCTCAGCCCGTGCAATCAACCCACGGAAGGAATCGAACCAATTTAACCTAGGTAAGGAAAAACTAGAAATTGAAATTTATAGGGTTTTCGGGTTCGGATTGGTGGGTGATGATTTTTATGTTGTTGATGAAATTAGAGGCTAGAATTAGGTTCAAAACATTGTTTGGAGTCGTTTGAGAGTGATTTGGGGTTGGATTGGTTGAAATTAGGAGAAATTGGAGATTGAGGAGGTGTTGCCACCGCGTCGGCCCCTGATTGCGGCGGCTGCAAGGGTTTTCGGCGGCGGAGGCAGTAGAGGATGAGTTCCTGAGGTGGTGGTGATCGTTTTGAGTTGAATTGGGATAAATTGAGGTGTTTTAGGCCACTGTGGTGGCGCTGCCGGCGGCGTCGCGGCGGTGCTGGGGCTGTCGGGGGCGGAGGAAGAAGAAGGGTAAAAAGGTGAAAAGTAAAACGATAAAAAGTAAATAGTAAATGGTAAACAGTAAAAGTAAATAGTAAACAGTAAAAGTAAATAGTAAACAGTAAAAGTAAATGGTAAATAGTAATTCTGACTTTGACCATTTACTGTTTGACTTTCCAAATTTACTGTTTGACTTTGACTATTACTGTTTGACCCTATAATTTCACTGTTGACTTTCTGTAAAAAGAGTAAAAGCTGATTAAAAAGGTCTTACGACGAAATAATCAGTAAAAGAATGGATCGGACTCGGGATGAGTGTACTCAGTAATTTTGGACGTAAATTGTTTCGGTATTTGTAACATAATTCCAATACCGATAACAAGAATTTAAAAATTGGATTATTCGGACGAGTGAGGACGTCTGTAGATTTAATTTCTATAAACCAATTCCGAGTTTTTGAAATATGTTTTTAAACCCGTCTCTGTTACAGGTCGAGAAATTACTCGACGGGACGAGAGCGGGGAATATCGACACGCTCGGCCGTACTGTGAGTGGATTTTTATTTTCAATAAATACATGCATAATTGTTTTAATGAAATGCAGTTATTTTAAATAAATGATTTGAGAAGCATGAAAATTTATATAATTAAAATGAAATGATATTTAAAGAAATATATGGTTTTGGGGTTATGCTTTTACTATGTGATTTTATCCGGAAACGAGATTTCCGGAAATAGTATGTTTTAATTATTCATAACTTGATTATGTTGGATAAATTTATGTGTATTTAAATATAAACCGAAAATGAGATTTCCGGGGACTTAATGTTTTCGAATTTGTGATTTTTCGACATGTGAGACATATAGATGTTGTATATGCATTTTTCGATACTATTTTACGACATAGTGGATATGTCAGATACATATATGAATATATTTGAGGCTATTATACTATTTATGATTATTATAAGCCTCAGATGTGCGGTCGGAGACCGTACTGATTATTATATATAGGTGAAGCGTACTTTCGGTTTGTTTTCGGATTTTCACCACATCAGGGTCCGGATATATATTGATGCTAACTAGCTTAGTCGCATGATCCCATACGAGGTGACAACTTGACCACATAGGTCAGGTTCACGCTCGGTGGTCAACGTATACAGGCATAGCGTGAGACGCTATAGAGAGTCTTAGAGGCTCGACCCTTAACCTTGCAGGCTACTGTTAAATGGTGGTAATGACGTTCCCCTATTCTATTATATGACCAATGGGATTGGTCATGATTTTTATATTATGTGATTTTCGGGAATATTTTCTCTATGAGACTTTCTAATTTTAATAAATTCCCGAACCAGCGGGGCTGTGGTGTTTATGTGACCAATGGAATTGGTCGTAAATTTTTTATGAATTGATTTTCTAAAAAATATTGTTTTAAATATATATAAACAAAATCACTATCTGTTTATTGGATTATATCAGCGGGGCTGATTTTTAAATATGATTTTCTTAAAACGTGAGACGTTTTATAAAAATAAAAAATATATATTAAATACATGCACTGTGGTTTTATTTCTAAAACTTTGGGAAAGTAATGTGATACTATCATTTAAAGTACTATATTAAATCATTTTATTTTTATCCACTCACTTTAACGTTTTTAATTTACTTTCCCTTGGGCTCTTAGTTTTAAATCGCCCAGTTGCAGACTAGTTTCTTTGAGGTCAAGTGATACGACCCGAACCGAGAATTACCGTTTAACTGTTTTACTTTTATTATTTCTCCTCGGGAATTATTTTTACGATTTGAAAGTTCTAAAGGTTGACTTTTTAATAAGTTGACTCGACCGAGGATTTTATTTCATGACGAGGTAGAAGACGTTGAAACGAGTTCGTGGACACGTAGCATGCTCAATTTGGAGTTCGTACGAAAACGTTATGATGTAAATCGGAAATTTTCCGATTTTTGGACGAGTATAAATAGCGGGAAATGAAAAATTTCCCGAACGGGAAACTTTCCTTTTTCTTTTTCTTCTCTCTCCTTTCTCTCTCCTCTCCCCCAACTCGGCCCGACCTCCGGCCGAGTCTACGACGTCCGGCCGAACTGGGCCGGCGCACCGGTAACGTTCGGACCGGCTCGGCCTCCTCTTCGCGTCTGTGGAAGCGTGGCGGCGTGGTTCGCCGCCGTTCGGCCGTGCGACTCCTGAGACCGAACGCCACCGATCGAACGGAGCTCCCTTTTCCGGCCACTTCTTGGTCCGATTTTAAAGGGGAAATGGAGATTTTGACTCGTGTAGTAATCCCACCAAAGGAATCGATCCAAATCGATCCAGGTAAGGAGAATTTAGAATTTGAAATTTTTAGGGTTTTTTATTCCGAATTGGAGGTTGTGAAATTTGTGTTTTTGATGTAATTGGAGGGTAAATTCGTGCCTAGAACTTGGAATTGAGTCGATTAGGAGTTGTTTGATGGTTAATTAGTTGATTTTGGTGAGAATTTGAGGTTGGACAGTTTAGGTCGCCGTCGGGGCCGTCGGCTGCCCCGGAGGAGGCCCCCAATGACGGTGGGGACGACGGGAATGAGTCCATGAGATGGTGGCGAAGATGTCGGGTGAATTTGGTGCCGATTGGAGGTGTTTATAGCCTCCGTGGCGGAGCTGCCGGCGGCGTGAGGAAGACGATGAATAGTGAAACCGGTAAAAAGTAAAAAGTAAAACGGTAAAATGTGAAAAGTAAATGGTAAAACAGTAAAAATAAAAGTAAACAGTAAATAGTAAAGGGTAAATAGTTGTTGACAGTAGCCAGAGAGGCTGCACCAGGGCCCACAGACCCGCAGCAAGCGCACCAGGGCTCGGACCAGGACCCAGGATCGGACCACCAGCACCAGGCCTCGGGCCCCAGCGGTCTATCCTGCCTCCAGGGATCCTGGGACCAGGGACGCCCGCCTGCCAAAAAGGGCACCAGAATGTCCAAACAGAAGAGAACTAGTCCCACATCGAAGAATGAGGCCAGCCCTCACCCCCAACCACCTATATATAGGCCTCAGCTACCACCATAAATAGGTAACTTGTCTCTCTCCCTGCTTACATACGTGCCCAGGTTATATATATTCCAACTATACTAACTTAGGCATCGGAGAGGTGAAGGCCGGCCCGCCCGGTATTCCCCTTAGTAAGCAGGATTGCAGGAGATCGAGTTGGATTCATCAAGTATCTACCAAGACCCCCGGGTTTAGGCAGAAACAATTGGCGCCGTCTGTGGGAACATCGTTCAAAAAGTCAGTGTCGCTGTGCCGGAAAGTAGGGCCCTAGTGACCCTTTAAGAGATCGCTAAAACCGTAGCCCGGAAGCCATGGAAGGAAGAAAGATAAAGACCAGCACGGAAGGATCGAAAGGACGAATTCAGTTCCCCGACCGGGCCCCACACGCAGGGGCCGCGATCGGTGCGAGGTTCGTTCTTTCCCCCGACCGCAAAGGAAGTCCGGAAGCGCGAATTCAGTTCCCCGGCCCGGCCCATAGCATAAAGGCCGAGGTCGGTGCGAGGTTCGCACTTCCTCCTGTTCGAAACAAGGCTCACGATCGTCAAGTCTCAGAGAATCCCGACCCGGTTGGAGCAGGGGAAATAAGAAAGATGAAGGCAGAAATTGAGCGATTGCGGAAGGAGGGCGATCAGGATCGGTTAAGAGCAGAGGCCCGAAGTCGGGAACTGAAGGCAGTAACCACCGCCCTGTTAGCAACCCTGGAGCGAGAAGGCCAGCCGGGTACCCCTCGGGCGGCCTCGCACACGGCGAGCAAGGCTAGCGAATTCCCGCATCTCGAGATAGGGCTGCCTACGGGCAGGAGGAAGACCGTCCATGTGCCCGTACCCCTCTTCTCAGAGGCTCTGAAGGATTCCGGCCCAGTCAAGCTCCCGTACCGCGCAGATCAGGCATCAGGAGAGCGGGATAGCTCCACCGCGCGAACGATCGAGGCACTTTCCGCTTCGGTATCGGACATAAAGAGCCGCATGGAGACCAGCGAGCGGAAGGCGGGACGACCGCAGGACGGCACACGGTTTACCGAGCGCATTGGACCCTTCCCACGCCGGATCCGGGAAACGGGGGGATCTGGCGACCAAAGGCCTCTGAAGTTGACATACTCGGGAACGAGCTGCCCGTACCGGCACTTGGATAGCTTCAAGTCGAAGACAAGCGCTAGGGGCTATTCGGATGCCGTGAGCTGCAACATATTCCGAGAAACGCTAGCAAGGGAGGCATTGGGCTGGTTCTACGAGCTACCGGTGGACTCGGTCGAAACTTTCGCACAGTTGGCCGATAGGTTTGTCGGCCGGTTCGTCCTTAAAGCCACGGCAGCCCAGCCATCGACGGTCCTCTTCGATTGCATGCAGGCTAACCACGAACCATTACGCGCCTTCGTTAACCGGTGGCAGGTCGCCACGTCCGGGGTAAGAAACTTGGATAAGAGGATTGCGGGAATGGCCTTCAAGCAAGGATTAAGAGCTGGGGAACTTTCATACAACTTACAAGCGCAGGGGCCGCTGGCGTACGACGAGCTGATGACCGTGGCCGTTAGGCATGCTCAGGCAGAACAAGAGACATATGGGAACAAGGCGCCCAAGCGGATCTCAGATGGCATACCGCCATCCCCTTACGGGAGCAAAGCCGGGCGGCTACATATCAGCCGGGTACCTGTAGCCGCCAGGGGGATAGAGGCGCGAAAGGAGTGGCAACCCCGGCGAAGCAGTGACAATGATCCCCGACCGAGAAGAGGACCACCTTTTGGGCACCCAGCTCGGATCCAGGTAGCTGTGTCAGCAGAGCGGACACCACGGGCCCCGGTTCCTTCGCCAGCAAGAAAACCCTACGAACCGGACCTTCGGATCCAAGATCGGAAACCACAGAAGGCGGTCGCACAAGACCAAGCCCGCCCCGGCGCGGACCGACCACGAGCTCGGCCGATAGGGACTATATGCACACGAACCCCCGGGTGGATCGAGGTACACGGGAGCATTAACATGATCCACGGTGGGGACCATATCGGTCAGCTCACCCGGAGCTCAAAGAAGCGGTGCCTGAGATCAATCCGGGGGAGGGAGGTTTACGCCTTCAGAGAACGAAGCTTCCAAGCCGCTAAAACCGGATGGAACTCGGTCACTTTCTATGAGGATGAAGAGCCGGAGGATGTGATCCAACCGCACACCGACCCCTTCCTTATCACGGTCCAAATAGACCACTGGATAACCAGTCGTATGCTGATCGATACTGGAGCCTCTGTCAACGTAATGTTCCGAGACGCGTACCGAGGGCTGCAAAGAGGGAGGAACAAGTTATCCCAGGATAACGAGCCGCTGATAAGCTTCTCCGGTGACGTAGTCCAGCCTCTAGGATCCGATTACCTACCAATCATTTTCGGCAAGGGAGACAGAACGAAAACAGAGCATTTGGAATTCATCATCGTCGACTGCCTGTCGTCGTACAATGGTATAATCAGTCGGCCAGGGTTATGGAGGCTCAAAACGTTCATTGCCGGCCATATGCTGATGTTGAAGATGCCTTCACCAGCCGGAGTTATAACTATACGTGGGGACCAGAGAATCACCCGTAAGTACTACGCAGAAGCCCTGACCCACGGGAGGAAGTGGGCCGAGGTCTTTACAACCGCTCAGCAAGTACCAGCGCCGGATCTGAGTCTTGACCCCCGTGATGACATCGCTCCAGGTAGAGTTAGGCGATTCACGTTCACCGAGAAACCAGAGCGACCTTCGGCCGTGGAGGAAACCGAAGCCATCTGTATTTCCAAAGACCACCCGGACCGAAGCGTAGTGATAGGGACACAACTCGACCCGGTCGTCAGGGAAGAACTCATCGCCTTTCTCCGGGACCACAGTTCGGTCTTCGCATGGTCCTACGAAGACATGCCGGGCATATCCCCAGAGATAGCCGTTCACCGGCTAAACTCATTACCCAGCGTCCCCCCGATGAGGCAAAAGAGGAGGTCTTTCAGCCCGGCAAAATATGAGGCGATTAGAGAAGAAGTGCGGAAACTCATGGGCATAGGTTTCATCCGGGAAGTCCAGTACCCGCGCTGGCTCGCCAACGTAGTCATGGTACCGAAGAAGGCAGCCGGTCAGTGGCGTATGTGCGTGGACTTCACTAATCTAAACCGGGCGTGCCCAAAGGACAGCTTCCCGCTAACTCGGATTGATCAGCTCATTGACTCCACATCCGGCTTCAAGCTGCTCAGCTTCATGGACGCCTACGCCGGGTACAATCAGATACGGATGCACCCGGATGATGAAGAACACACGTCATTCACAACCGACCGAGGCACCTACTGCTATAAGAGGATGCCGTACGGTCTAAAGAACGCCGGCGCCACCTACCAGCGAATGGTGAACCAAATGCTGGAACAAGAGATGGGCAAAACCGTGGAAGTCTACGTTGATGACATGTTGGTCAAAAGCTTAACTGCGGGGGCCCACGTCCGGGATTTGGCCGTGGTCATCGGTAAAATGCTCAAATTCGGAATGCGCTTGAACCCAAAGAAGTGTCTTTTCGGGATTTCAGAGGGTCTTTTTCTAGGGCACATCATCAGCCAGCGAGGGATAGAAGCCAACCCGCTGAAGGTCCAGGCAATCCTTGATATGGAAACACCAGGAGAGAGAAACCAGGTCCAGATCTTGACCGGCCGGTTGGCCGCGCTGGCCAGATTCATCTCCCGTTTAACCGATAAGTGCGTCCCGTTCTTTAAACTGCTCAAAGCACAGCAAACCAGGAAGATACTCTGGGCTGCGGAGCATGAGGCGGCGTTCCAGTCCATCAAAGCATACCTGGCTGCAGTTCCTCTCCTATCCAAACCATTGCCGGGAGAAATGTTGTACCTTTACATAGCCGCATCCGCAGCCGCCGTCTCCGCCGCTCTCGTCAGAAAGGAGGGCACGCTCGAACTTCCGGTATACTACGCGGGAAAGGGACTTACAGGAGCCGAGGGCCGGTACCCCGATATAGAGAGATTGGCTCTAGCCTTGATTGTTAGCGCCAGGAAGCTCCGGCACTATTTCCAGGCTCATTCCATCACCTTATATACCAACCACCCCCTGCGGCAGATCCTGCAAAAGCCAGACACCAGCGGGAGGCTCGTACGATGGGCAGTCGAATTAGGGGAATTCGACATCACCTATGCCCCACGAACAGCCATCAAGGGACAGGCTGCTGCGAACTTCATATGTGAGCTCACCCCAATGGCGGTAGAAGTCCATCCCGCCCGGCTCGAGGACGCAGGGGCAGAACAAACCGCCAAGATCGAACCAGACCTTCCCACCGGCTGGAAACTTTACGTGGATGGCTCCGTAACCGCCAAACGGAGTGGGGCCGGGGTCCTGATAACCTCACCCGACGGCCAATCGTACGAGTATGCACTACGGTTCCTTTTTACCACCTCCAATAACGCTGCCGAGTACGAGGCCCTCATAGCCGGTCTGCAACTGGCCAAGGAGCTGGGAATCTCATCCATGGACATATACAACGACTCCAGCTTGGTAGTCAACCAGATGAACGGGGTGTTCGAGGTTAAAGATCCTCAGCTATCCTCCTACCAGGCTTTGGCCAAAACACTGATCGGGTTCTTCCGCGGCGCCACGATCCAACATGTTCCCCGGGAGGCAAATAGGCATGTAGATGCCCTTGCGAGGTTAGCAACCAGAAACTACCCTCCAGAGTACCGGAGAGCTAAAATCGAGACCCTCCAGAAGCCAAGTATAAGCAAGACCATCTCCGAAATATTCGCGGTAGAACAGGTACCACCGAGCTGGATGGACCCAATAGTCAAATATCTGACCGACAAAACCAGCCCCCAGGATGCGGTGGAAGCCAGGAGGCTGCACCTCCGGTGTGCCCGGTATGGCCTCATTAACGGCCAATTATACCGAAGGGGCCACAGCTTCCCCCAGCTGAGGTGTGTGACTAAGGAGGCAGGAGAAGCAATCATGCGAGAGATCCACGAAGGGGTATGCGGTAATCACTCCGGCGCAAGGTCATTATCCCACAAATCACTCCGAGCGGGCTATTTCTGGCCCGATATGGCGGCAGTATCGAGGAAAATATCACGCGGCTGCCACAAATGCCACATGTACGCCTCGGTACCTCGTGCCCCGGCAATTGCATTATCAATCCTGTTGGCACCTTGGCCTTTCGCACAGTGGGGATTAGACATCATCGGCCCTTTCCCCGTGGCAGTAGGACAATACAAGTACGCCATTGTGGCAGTGGATTACCAAACTAAATGGGTCGAGGCAGAACCGTTGATAAAGATCACTGAGGAACGGGTTAAGAAATTCCTGTGGAAAAACATCTACTGTAGGTTTGGGGTGCCGCAGACTATTATCACGGATAATGGGACGCAATTCAACAACGCGGATCTCATCCAGTACACAGCCTCCCTGGGGACCCGGATGCTGTTTGCCTCGGTAGCACACCCGCAGACCAACGGCCAGGCAGAAGCGGTCAATAAGATTATCAAAACTCTTCTTAAAAAGAAACTGGATGCCAAGAAGGGATGCTGGGCCGAGGAACTCCCCGCGGTATTATGGGCCATCCGGACAACGGCAGCAGAGGCAACAAGAGAGACCCCGTTCTGCTTGGCATTCGGGAGTGAAGCAGTGCTCCCTGTGGAGACTGAGATACCCAGCGGCAGGGTCGAGAATTACGACGCCGACACAAACGCCGACGGCTTACTACTCAACCTGGACCTCATCGAGGAGCGGCGCGACCGAGCGCACATGCGAAACCAAACCTACAAGCAGCGGGTCGCCCGGTACTACGATAGAAGGGTCCGGGAAAGAAAGCTGCAAGTCGGCGACTGGGTCATGAGGAAGGTCCAGAAAAAGCCATTGGCCTTGCAGCCAACATGGGAGGGACCCTACCAGATCACCGCGGCCGTAGGCCCGGCAACATTCCACATCATAGACGCTACGGGCATCTATTCCACCAGGCCGTGGAATATTGAACACCTACGCTTTTACCCTAGATAGTAGCAATCGTAAAGGAACGAAAGTGTAATTGGCAAGCATTGCAATGTGCAGTTATGGCATCAAAGAGACTACACCAATTACAGGATATATGTACAGAGCAAACACCTAGCTAGCGCTCCCGGAACCCACAACCCCCGGCCCGCCACCTTTTAGCTCCCGCTCTTGCTCCCTCATCACGATCAGGGCTATGTCAGCCTCCATCCGCTCGGCGTCGAGCCACCCTTTCTCCCGCCACTCCAGATAGGCATCACTTATACCCTCCGTGCGGGCCTTCTCCAGCATCTCCTCAAAATCTGACGACTCCCGAAACTCGTCAACGGCCTTATCGGCCACTTCAGCAAGTTCGGATTCCACCAGCCTCTCCCGTCCCCGAACGACCGCCGTCATTTGGGCCTGCAGCTCCAAAACTTTTGCCTCCAACTCGACAATCCTCCCATCACGGGCGACAAGCTGTCGGCTGGCTTCCTCTCTCTCCCGCACGAGTTCCGCGCTCAGCCGGCCGCCTTCCTCCCTTTCCTTCGCAAGCTTGGCTTCCGCCACACCCACCTTAACACCCAGCTCCTCCACCCGCTTCTCCAGGACGGCGGCAGCCTCCATTCTGGGGCCGGCGACATAAAACCTCTGAGCCAGCTGCCAAAAGAAAGCAAAAGGAGCATCAGCTCATGTCACATTACGGAAGAGGACTCACAGAAAAACATTTACCCGTAGAGCCAGTCCCACGGGCTCCGCCACACTCTCGCCCGGATTTTCGGTCCAGGACCCCTCCCGGTCGAGCCCCAAGGTTTCGATTATACCAGCCACAAGCCTACTAAATCCACCACCAGAGCTACGAACGGCTTCCGGTTTCTGAGTCCTTCGACCACCCGCCTCCACAGTCGGGACTATGGCTCGCTCCATCGGCCCGGCTGAGCTTGACGCCCCCGCATCAAATACCCTCGCTCTCTTTGCCGGACTTTCACTGTGGCTGCTTCGACGGTGCTCGGGCAAAACCACCGATTCCCTCTCCCGCGAGGTACGCACTGCCATTTGTCGCGCCACAGGCTCTGGCCCCGGGAGGCCCTCCGCCCGCACCTCCCGAATGCGGAGTGGGGAATTGTTCTCGCCGCCCGGCCGCCTCCCATAATGAGCGTCCGAGAACACTAGCGGCACCGGCCTTGCGTGCTCCGTACGCTTCTGGGTAGCCACGTCAAGAACAACTTTTGCGGCCTCCTCCCCTATCTCCATCAACCGCGCTGCTATAAGCTCCTCATCCGGCTCGATAGTCTCCTCAACTTTAAGCGCGGGCCGAGGACCATTAGTAGGTTTTCTCCCCATCCCCAGCACCTCCAGCACGTTCCACCGAGTGAAATTGTAGGTGCTCCGGCTATCATGGTCCCAGCCATAAAACAAACGGAATAACCGTTGCTTCTCCAGGTTCTCCAATTCATAGGTCTGGTCCCCGATCGGTTGATATGCCCCGGGCACTTGATAACCCCTCCAGGTACGCTGCCACTTACCACCGGCCAGCACCACCGACCTCCTCCAGCCATCCAAAACCGTCGCCGGCAGATGCGTAATGGCAGCACCATGCTCCCGCGTGGCAAAATTCACGCAACCACGGCACTGGCCCTTTCTGCAGTAAGAAATCCTGTACAGCGCCCGAAATTCATTAACCGTGGGCCAGTCCATATAACTCAAACAGAACAGGCACCCAAGACCAAGCAACTGCCTCCACTGATTGCTCGGAAGCTGGGCTGGGGAAAGATTCAGTGAGCTCAGCATGTACTGGACAAATCCCGGCAACGGCAGCGATAGTCCGTTGCGGAACTGGTCATCAAAAACGGCGACCCAGCCCGGCTCCGGATTACAGGCCAGCTCGCCGGGATGCAAGCCTCGAAGTTTAACGGAAGAGTTGATATCCCACCTCGACCGAAACTCCCTAATCTCCCTCTCGTCCATACTTCTGATTGCTTCGTCGCAGACAATCGTCCCATCACCATCCTGCAGCTCGTGCCTCCTAGGCCCACGACCGCCACTGGCATAATGCGCAGATCTCCCAGACGCCATCAAACCTCAAAACAAAAAGTTCAGTTCTGCCGAAAGATGGAAGAGGAGAGCAGAAGGCAAAGGGTAAGCAAAGTGCGGCAGGAGGAAAGCAGATGAGACGATAAATAGGGCAACAACAAAGGTCAGGCAACCCCAGCCGTCGATCCCCTCCATCTCAGCCCGCCCCCTGCCGACACGTGTCCACGGCATCAATAAAGGATCCCATGCCATCATAACTGATGGAACTGATGGGCTCCCCATTCATTGCATGTCAGCCACATGTCCCACCCGCAAGCAACAGTTAGTAAGCAAGGAGCACGCAACGAGGCGTCCCCTCTCCTCGCTTCACAAAGGTCAACCTTCAAATCAACCCGACACCATGACGTGTCACGGTTATTTACACTGGCTGAATGCCATTTCACTGGAGGACTCACCCCGATATGGCAGACCGCCCGGTCGAGATCCGCCCAGCACCATGGCATTCCACCGGGCATGTGACATTCAACCAGCTCCAAAATATTCTACCGGATGTCAATCCCTACGCCTACGGGCAGGGACGAGCCAGCAACAACTCGAGGCTTCTAAACGCATGGGCTTTATAAACCCGGGCGAGCTTACATCTAACCAATGTACTCTTGTCCAGCAGGATAAAAACCCTGCATCACACTGAACTGTGATACCCTTGGGGATACATGGCGAGACTCGTTATCTCAACGCCACTCCACCGGGCAGATTGTCTCTCTAACACGGAGCAAGTCTCCCCGCAGGCTAACAAACCTGCACATTACCTCAACGCTTAAACAACAAAAGCTGAGAAGAGCTAGCAAGTGTTAAAACAACGCCTCAGCGCGGCCATAACACCCTTCGGGCACCTGTTGGCCTATTCCACGCACCAACAGGCCTCCCCGAAGGCTAGTCTGCAAGTTTATCCGGGACCCGTTTTGATATGACAGGACGCCCGTCGAGCTCCCGTGAACTCCGCCCCGCACCGATATGGTTCATCCGGGACTCGTTTCGATACTTTAGGAATGCCCATTCAAGATCCAGACACTCACCTCGGTCACGCCCAATCTTTAACGCGGACTTGGGGGACTGAGCACCGGTAGGTTGGTAACCCTGCGGGTCTGCAGGCCAAGAGCAAGACAGATCTTAAGTCCGCATTCAAGATTGCACTTGACCGGGAACTTGGGGGACTTGTTGACAGTAGCCAGAGAGGCTACACCAGGGCCCACAGACCCGCAGCAAGCGCACCAGGGCCCGGACCAGGACCCAGGATCGGACCACCAGCACCAGGCCTCGGGCCCCAGCGGTCTATCCTGCCTCCAGGAATCCTGGGACCAGGGACGCCCGCCTGCCAAAAAGGGCACCAGAATGTCCAAACAGAAGAGAACTAGTCCCACATCGAAGAATGAGGCCAGCCCTCACCCCCAACCACCTATATATAGGCCTCAGCTACCACCATAAATAGGTAACTTGTCTCTCTCCCTGCTTACATACGTGCCCAGGTTATATATATTCCAACTATACTAACTTAGGCATCGGAGAGGTGAAGGCCGGCCCGCCCGGTATTCCCCTTAGTAAGCAGGATTGTAGGAGATCGAGTTGGATTCATCAAGTATCTACCAAGACCCCCGGGTTTAGGCAGAAACAATAGTAATTGAATTTTAACCATTTACTGTTTGACTTTTAGAATTACTGTTTTACCTAGAATAATTACTGTTTGACCATTAAAAGTTACTGTGGACTTACCGTAAAAAGGTAAAAGTTGTTTTAAAAGGGTTTTACGACGAAATAACTAGTAAAAGGATTAATCGGACACGAGGTGGGTGTCCTGAGTAATTTCGGACGTAGATTTTCGGTATTGAGGCGTAATTCCTATACCGATAACTGAAAAAGAGAAAATTGGGAGGTTTCGTGCGAGTGAGGACGTCCGAGTTTCGTAACAATTATAATTACGTCCCTATTTCAGGTCGAGAGGTTATTCGACGGGACGAGAGACCGGATTAGCGGCGCGCTCGGCCGTACTGTGAGTGGATTTTATTTTAAAATAAATACATGCAATTACGTTTTATTGAAATGCAATTTATTTAATTAAATGAATTCGTAAGCATGATATGAATTATCAAAAATCGATAATTCATATACTTCTATTATAATTGTTGATTTAATATTTAAAGTAAATTATGGATTTGGGTTATACTTTTACTACTATTTTAGTAGTACGTATTGTACCCGGAAATGAGATTTCCGGAAATAGTATGATTTGATAAATTATACTTAATCGTTGTTATTGTATTTTATATTTGAAAGACCGGAAATGAGATTTCCGGAGAGTTTATGATTTCACGACATGTGAGACATGTCGACATTATATTCTTTTCGAAATTATTTTATGATATTGAGGCTTGTCGGATATTTATATATGTTCCTTCGAGGCTATTATACTGATGATTATTATAAGCCTCAGATGTGCGGTCTGGGACCGTACGGATTTATGATATATAAGGGGAAGCGTACTTTCGGTTTTGTTTTCGGATTTTCACCATATCAGGGTCCAGATATGTTTATTGATGCTAGCTAGCTTAGTCGCCTGAGCCCATGCGAGGTGACGACTTGACCACATAGGTCAGATTCACGCTCGGTGGTCGACGTGTACGGGCATAGCGTGGGACGCTATAGAGAGTCTTGGAGGCTCGACCCTTAGTCTTGCAGGCTACTATTAAATGGTGGTAATGACGTTCTCCTATTCTATTATATGACCAATGACATTGGTCATGATTTTATATTATTTGGTTTTCGGGAATATTTTCTCTATGAGATTTTCTGTAATTTAATAAATTCCCGAACCAGCGGGGCTGAGTTTTTATATGACCAATGGGATTGGTCGTGAAATATTATTAATTGATTTTCAAAAATATTTCGTTTTGAAATACATATATAAACAAAAGTATTATTTGTTTATTTGATATATCAGCGGGGCTGATTTTTAAATACGATTTTCTTAAAACGTGGGACGTTTTATTAAAGGCATGCAATGTGGTTTTGTTTCTAAAATATTCAGAAAGTAATATGATATTTTCAATTAAAGTATTATATTAAATTGTTTTATTTTTATCCACTCACTCTAACGTTTTTAATTTACTTTCCCCTGGACCCTTCGTTTTAAATCGCCCAGTGTGCAGAGTAGTGATCAGAGATCAAGAGTACTCGGAGTCGAGGCATAGTCATCATCATTGTCGCTTCTGCTAGGTGGGATCTGTGATCCGTTATTCTTTTATTTTCATATTACATTTCTTGTTATATTTCCAATTGTGATTGCAGTTCATTTTGTTAGATTGCTCTGATTACCTGTGAGCCTTTAAATATTAAATTAATTTGATTTTGTGTTTATCTATGGCGGTGGTTGTGTTTGGGGAGCAGATGGCTCCAGGTGTCGAGGTTGGAACTGGAATTAGAAGTGTTTTTAAATTTTGTAGGTTTTAGGGTTGTCTATCTTAAGGTTGGCTTATCGATTTATCGATACAGTTAATCTTAAGGTAGTCCCGCAGGGCCTTATCCGGGTTTCAGGGTGAAATCTGGTTCGGGTCGTGCCAGTTTGGTATCAGAGCATTAGGTCCTTTCATTCCTTGAGTCGTATTATCTTTTATACTTGATGACGCCTAGTATTTTGGATTGATGGTCCGACCGCGACGGATTTCCATCATGTATCTCGATGCTAGTATGATCATTAAGTGTGTGACTTAGATTCTTTGGTGTCTTATTATGTACTCTACAGAGTACTATTCTATTCAGTTATTTTATATGCTTAGTAATGCGTAGTACCTCCGACTGATGGATCCGACTGCAGCGGATACCCATCGTGCTCCTTGGTGCTATTGTCATTATTAAGTATGTAAAGTACATTTCAGGTATCGAGTTGTATCTCTTAGACTATGCCTCGAGTACATCGACCTCTTAGGATGTTATCTTTGCGTACATAATAGGTATGTGGGTTATACCTATTCGGTTGTGCTTTGACGTTTATCAGCAGTTCTAGCGTCAGTTTACGAGTTGGGAACTCGGATGTTTCGGCCCTATTTCTTTTGAGATAGGAAGATGTTATTCCTGAGAGGGCTACACATTGAGACTTTAGTCTCTTATTCACGTTGTGTACGGGGAGTTGGCCCTAGTTTTTGAGCAGCCTATTTAAGTGATCGATTTTAGAAATGTTGACAAGACTAACGTGAGATGATAGTCGTCGTTGCGACTTTGCGGTAATGAGTGGAAAATTGATTATGTAACAATCAGACTGTGATTTTAGATTGTTACGAGTAGGTGATGGAGCCACTCTTCAGCTATATTTTGTGGATTGACCAATGGATTTGGCGTATGTAGAGAAAATGAGTCAGTGAACATTTAAGTGGCAGTGTACATGTGTTGTTTTTATGAATCTCATAACCGTCTTATTTTGATTTTGGACATATCATTTATGACAGAAGGAATGGAGAGCCATAAGGAGATTGTGGGAGCTATAAATAATTCTAATTCTTAGCGACCTTGGTCGGAAGATTGGATAAAGGAAGAATTAGAAATTGAAATAGCTACCCGGATTGGAGATATTTTGTTTTGAAACATGTGGTATTTGAGGGGAAAGAGATTTGAAGATGTAGTCATGGTAACATTGGGAGATTAGTATGAAATCGAAGTTGGGTGTCTATGGAGAATTTTAGCAGCATAAATATTGTCAGATCGTCTTTTTGACTATAGATTTATCGAGTGATGGTAAAAGGTGGTTAAGCCTGATCACATAGTTTATCGTATAAGCAGCTGGTGAATATTTGAAATAGCGAGATCGAGGATCTATTCGACCATTGCATGGTTAGCTCGGTAATTCGGATGAGAAGATTCTGGTAGTTGTACCAGCATTCGACAAATGGCTTTTATCGACTGGTCATTATATAAATAATTGTATTTGTATCTGATCAGCCACTTCTTTCGTTCTTTTGTGTTTCTTGTTCGAGGATTTGCGATGAACCTTCGGCGGATCATAACTCTTGATCCGTAATCTCGATTCAAGATCCGTGAATGGCTACTAGTTCGGATTGAAGTCACATGCTTATCTGTGGTGGTTGGATTGAAATCCAACGGTGACTTCCAGGAAGTATTTTTCAAACTCTAGAGCCTATTTCAGCAATCTTCCATAGTTGAGTCGGAGTTCTATCTACTACCGTCGTAGCAATATCTTTTGATTTTTGAACATTTTTCTGGCTGACGGCGAATGTTGACGTTGACTATTTAATTAGTCACGGAATACTTGTCAAGCAAAGATATCGACTTTGTTCTTATTTCGACAAGTGTGTGAGTCATGTGGATGGTTGCATTCCAGATTGTTGTGATTGTAGAGGTAGAGATTTCGACGCCAAGAGGTTAGCGATATTGAAGTCATTGGATGCAGCGTGGAATAAGAATTGAATGGTGTGACTCAATCAGAGGACGCTAATAAATCAAGTGAATTTATTTAGTTAAGTGAATCTTGAGAACAGTAAGGTGAGTCACGAGTAATTATTTTATACTGGTTTTACAGGACAATGTCAGATGACTTGTTCGAGGTGTTTTATTGGTCACTTATAGTATAGCCTTTCGGGAAAGGAGTTTCCTTGTTGACTCAGGTAGTGTTTTGAGTCAAGGCTTGTGTAAGGAAACGTTGTGACGTGAGTAGCGCATTTCTGATTAGTTGAACGACGTTTTGTTAGTGAGAGAATTTCTTTTGGGATCGTAATGTGGTGGGACCACTTACTGATCCAGTGATGACTTGAGAAGTCATTATTTTTGTAATGTGTGTTGCCGTTTTCGTTGAATAGATCATTGACTTGGTTTATTCTCATGTTAGCTCTCGTGGGACGAGATATTGATTGGAACCTCTATAGTTTAATTGAGGTTTCGAGAATGTTATTTCTCGAGGATTTCTTTTCTTTGATGCGAGTTATTAGGGATATTGAATATTTGTTGGCTCGAGCAACTCAGATTGTGAGGTTTATTTTGTGAAATGCAACCAGCCTTTTGGTATTTGAGATGTTTTCTCTCGAGTTTGAGATTATATGCTGAAGTTCGATTTTCGTTGCAATGTTGTTTTTGAAAATGGTCGATTTAACAGTTCTGGTGTTAGTCGTCGGTTATGGAAATTGGTTTTGACATCCGAAAGATTTCTTGATGTCATATCGGATCTGGGTTATTGGTAGTAGTGGATGTATATGGTCAGAAGTCTATATTGGTCGTCACAATTGATGATACTTCTGGTCCCACTCTTTTGTGAGCTGTTCGTGATGGGAGTTGCTTTATCTGTGGACGAGATTGAACTTTGATAAGTCGGTTCCCATTTGAAACGAGTTCTAATTATTTTAGTGTGGGAAGCACAATTCGAGGAATCGTTCGAAGACCATATAAGGGATAAAGCATTGAATAGCTCACCCAAGAAATTTTCCGATTAAACTAGTGGGACATTAGTAAATGATGTGACAACAGGTAAACGTTGAGAGGTAGAACCCCAAAGTTCTTAGCGGCGTTTGCAGGTGTCAGTGTGAGATTTGATATCCCTATGTGATTTGTATGTATGGCGTATTCCGCGCCCAAAGTCGACATGATGAAATGTGAGTGAGAGAGATTGTTAGACCCTGTGATGCCTAAGTCCATGAAATCTTATTGAGAATCGTGATTTATTTTATGGACCTGAAATGAGTTGCAGGCAGCTTTATAGGTTCGATGATATTTCCGCACTGCCTTGCACATTTGGATGGGTGAATTGACAGAGATGTCTATTCAGATGCACTCATGGATTTATTGAGTCTTGTGAGATGCAGTTCAAAAGTAACTGAGATGAGCAACTCTCCTAGAGAGAGAGTTACCCTGATATTAGAGATGAGGTCTTGAGTGTCAGGATATATCGGCCTTCATGAGATTACGGAGCTGATTGGTCCGGTAGCTTATCGGTTAGAGCTACCTTCGAAATTATCCAAGATACATGACGTTTTTCCATGTGTCTATACTCCATGAGTAATTGCCGATCCTTCACATATCTTGAAAACTCAACCTATCAAACTGTAGAAAGATTTGAATGTCAAGGAGCAGTTAGTTGAAAGTCTTGATCGGGAGGACTAAATTGTTTGAGGTAATTTATGAGATAAAGGGAACTACCTGAGAAAATAGAGAAGCAGTGAGATGTCAGTGCTCATCCTTCTGTTTTGGCAGGTACGTAAATTTCGAGGATGAAATTTTTATAAGGAGGGGAGAATTGATACGACCCGAACCTAGAATTACCGTTTAACTGTTTTACTTTTATTATTTCTCCTCGGGAATTGTTTTTACGATTTGAAAGTTCTAAAGGTTGACTTTTAAATAAGTTGACTCGACCGAGGATTTTATTTCATGATGAGGTAGAAGTAGTTGAAACGAGTTGGTGGACACGTAGCATGCTCAATTTGGAGTTCGTACGAAAAAGTTACGATGTAAATCGGAAATTTTCCGATTTTTGGACGAGTATAAATAGCGGGAAATGAAAAATTTCCCGAACGGGAAACTTTCCTTTGTCTTTTCCTTTTTCTTTTTCTTTTTCTTTTTCTTCTCTCTCCTTTCTCTCTCCTCTCCCCCGACTCAGCCCGACCTCCGGCCGAGCTGGGCCGGCGCACCGGTCACGTTTGGACCGGCTCGGCCTTCTCTTCGCATCTGTGGCAGCGGGGCGGTGTGGTTCGCCGCCGTTCGGCCATGCGACACCCGAGACCGAACGCCACCGATTGAACTGAGCTCCCTTTTCCGGCCACTTCTTGGCCCGATTTTAAGGGAGAAATGGAGACCTTGACTCATGTAGTAATCCCACCAAAGGAATCGATCCAAATCGATCCAGGTAAGGAGAATTTAGAATTTGAAATTTTTAAGGTTTTTGATTTCGAATTGGAGGCTGTGAAATTTGTGTTTTTGATGTAATTGGAGGGTAAATTCGTGCCTAGAACTTGGAATTGAGTCGATTAGGAGTTGTTTGATGGTTAATTGGTTGATTTTGGTGAGAATTAGAGGTTGGACAGTTTGGGTAGCCGTCGGGGCCGTCGGCTGCCGGTGGAGGAGGCCCCCAATGACGGTGGGGACGACGGGCATGAGTCCATGAGATGGTGGCGATGATGTTGGGTGAATTTGGTGCCGATTGGAGGTGTTTTCAGCCTCCGTGGCGGAGCTGCCGGCGGCGGGCGGCGGCACTGCGGCTGCCGGCGGCGTGAGGAAGACGATGAACAGTGAAACCGGTAAAAAGTAAAACGGTAAAATGTGAAAAGTAAATGGTAAAACAGTAAAAATAAAAGTAAACAGTAAATAGTAAAGGGTAAATAGTAATTGAATTTTAACCATTTACTGTTTGACTTTTAGAATTACTGTTTTACCTAGAATAATTACTGTTTGACCATTAAAAGTTACTGTGGACTTACCGTAAAAAGGTAAAAGTTGTTTTAAAAGGGTTTTACGACGAAATAACTAGTAAAAGGATTAATCGGACACGAGGTGGGTGTCCTGAGTAATTTCAGACGTAGATTTTCGGTATTGAGGCGTAATTCCTATACCGATAACTGAAAAAGAGAAAATTGGGAGGTTTCTTGCGAGTGAGGACGTCCGAGTTTCGTAATAATTATAATTACGTCCCTGTTTCAGGTCGAGAGGTTATTCGACGGGACGAGAGACCGGATTAGCGGCGCGCTCGGCCGTACTGTGAGTGGATTTTATTTTAAAATAAATGCATGCAATTACGTTTTATTGAAATGTAATTTATTTAATTAAATGAATTCGTAAGCATGATATGAATTATCAAAAATCGATAATTCATATACTTCTATTATAATTGTTGATTTAATATTTAAAGTAAATTATGGATTTGGGTTATACTTTTACTACTATTTTAGTAGTACGTATTGTACCCGGAAATGAGATTTCCGGAAATAGTATGATTTGATAAATTATACTTAATCGTTGTTATTGTATTTTATATTTGAAAGACCGGAAATGAGATTTCCGGAGAGTTTATGATTTCACGACATGTGAGACATGTCGACATTATATTCTTTTCGAAATTATTTTATGATATTGAGGCTTGTCGGATATTTATATATGTTCCTTCGAGGCTATTATACTGATGATTATTATAAGCCTCAGATGTGCGGTCGGGGACCGTACGGATTTATGATATATAAGGGGAAGCGTACTTTCGGTTTTGTTTTCGGATTTTCACCATATCAGGGTCCAGATATGTTTATTGATGCTAGCTAGCTTAGTCGCCTGAGCCCATGCGAGGTGACGACTTGACCACATAGGTCAGATTCACACTCGGTGATCGACGTGTACGGGCATAGCGTGGGACGCTATAGAGAGTCTTGGAGGCTCGACCCTTAGTCTTGGAGGCTACTATTAAATGGTGGTAATGACGTTCCCCTATTCTATTATATGACCAATGGGATTGGTCATGATTTTATATTATTTGGTTTTCGGGAATATTTTCTCTATGAGATTTTCTGTAATTTAATAAATTCCCGAACCAGCGGGACTGGGTTTTTATATGATCAATTGATTTTCAAAAATATTTCGTTTTGAAATACATATATAAACAAAAGTATTATTTGTTTATTTGATATATCAGCGGGGCTGATTTTTAAATACGATTTTTTTAAGGGAAAAAGACCATTTGCACAAAAAATTTGAAAAACTTGCCCATTTCAATGTTACCTACCCATTCCAATGAATCTTGATAAAAATACCTAATTACCCTATACTAAAACCATATATAAATCTCTCTCTCTCTAATTAGGGTTTCACTTCACCCTCCTCCTCCTCTTCTGTACCGCTACCTCACCACCGGAAACCACAACCTCTGCCTTCATTTGCTCCACCAACTCAGCCTCCACCGCCGCCCACTTCCTCAGACGACGCTGATCTGCCTCATGTTCCTCCTCCGTCGGATTGGGGAAGAGCAGCGAAGGGTGTCCATATCTGGACTGCAGCGGGCTTCAGACGATGGGTTTCTTCGTCGAGGTCGAGGTCGAGGTCGAGGGGCGGCGATCCGGGTCCAGAGGCTTCGGATATGTTGGATTGTGGGAGGGAGATGTGTTCTTATATGCTTTTTCTGGTTATAGGAGGAGGTTGCAGTGATGAGAGTAGAGCTGATCGAGGTTTGGGATTTGGGTGTGGAGTGAAGATGTGGGGCTGAGATTGATGGAGATGAAGAAGAAGAAGAAGAAGAAGAAGAAGAAGAAGAAGAGCAGGGGAGATAAAACCCTAACCCTAGAAATGGTCTCCATCGCTATATGGCAGCAAAGCAATGAAGGAGCGAGGCTAACGGCAACGGCGACGGAAAGAAAAAAAACTAGGGTTTTCTTTTCTGTTTTTTTTTTTTTTTTTTTTTCTCTTGGTTAGGGTCAGTAATCGATTACTGACCCTCAGTAATCGATTACTGGGGGTTAGTAATCGATTACCGGGGGTCAGTAATCGATTACCGGGGGTCAGTAATCGATTACCGGGGGTCAGTAATCGATTACTAGGGGTCAGTAACCTGATTACTTCATGAAATCTGTAGAGTTTCATTGTATTGTATGTGCAAGTTCTTTATGTTATTGTCAAGTTATCAATGAAATCTTAGTACCAGTATAGTGTGGATGTTTTGTGATTAATTTTTGCAACTTTATGAACTCTGATTATGGATTACTGGGGGTCAGTAATCGATTATTGGGGGTCAGTAACATGGTTACTGGAAAATATGGAATTTGTAACCTGATTACTGGGGGTCAGTAATTGATTACTGGGGGTCAGTAATTGATTACTGACCGATTACTGGGGGTCAGTAATCTGATTACTGGGGGTCAATAATCGATTATTGGGGGTCAGTAACATAGTTACTGGAAAATATGAAATCTGTAACCTGATTACTGGGGGTCAGTAATCGATTATTGGGGGTCAGTAACTTGATTACTATGGATCAGTAACTTAATTACTGGAAATTTGTAATAATCTGTAAATTGTTTACTGGGAGTCAGTAACCATCGTCCAATAACCTGATTATAAAAAATAAAAAATAATTAAAAAAATTTAAAAAGCCGGCGAAAAAAAAATTCCGGCAAAAAAAAATTTTGGTGACCGGAATCCGCCGACTCCGGCGACCAGGCTCCGGCGACCGGCCATGGGAGGCCGGAGGAGTTGAGTGATATTTCGGCAAAGTTTGTTTTTTTATTTTCCACTTTCTCAGCAAATTATAATTCAAAAATATGTTAGATAAGACAAAAGGACAAAAAAGGAAGAAAAAAAATTAAATTTGTACTAGAATTGAAAAAGATTTGTTCAAATGGGCAATAGAGTTGTTACCTTATGTTGAATAGGGGAAAAAAATAAGTTTGTCATTTGAATGGGCAGTCAGGGGGTCAAATTAGCACCAAATAGACATTTTCCCTTTTTTTAAAACGTGGAACGTTTTATTAAAGGCATGCAATGTGGTTTTATTTCTAAAATATTCGGAAAGTAATATGATATTTTCAATTAAAGTATTATATTAAATTGTTTTATTTTTATCCACTCACTCTAACGTTTTTAATTTACTTTCCCTTGGACCCTTCGTTGTAAATCGCCCAGTGTGCAGAGTAGTGATCAGAGGTCAAGAGTACTCGGAGTCGAGACATAGTTATCATCATTGTCGCTTCTGTTAGGTGGGATCTGTGATCCCTTATTCTTTTATTTTCATATTACATTTCTTGTTATATTTCCAATTGTGATTTCAGTTCCTTTTTTTAGATTGCTCTGATTACCTGTGAGCCTTTAAATATTAAATTAATTTGGTTTTGTGTTTATCTATGGCGGTGGTTGTGTTTGGGGAGCAGATGGCTCCAGGTGTTGAGGTTGGAACTGGAATTAGAAGTGTTTTTAAATTTTGCAGGTTTTAGGGTTGTCTATCTTAAGGTTGGCTTATCGATTTATCGATAGAGTTAATCTGAAGGTAGTCCCCGCAGGGCCTTATCCGGGTTTCAGGGTGAAATCTGGTTCGGGTCCTGTCATCAAGGGTACTCGGAGTCGAGGCATAGTCATCGTCCTTGATTCAGCTTAGTAGGATCTGTTGATCCTTTTACTTTTTGATTCTTGTATCCCCAATTCTTTATTAGATTGCTCTGATGGAGTGTGAATCAATTGAAATTGGTTTTATATTTAATTGTGGAAGTTGTTTGAATTTGGGGGAGCAGGTGGCTTCTGGAGTGAAGATGGTTTTGTTGAAGTGTTTTATGTTTTGTTTGACAGGTTTGGGTTGTCTATTTTAAGAGAGGTCATGCCGATTTTTTCGGTAAAATCTCTCTTAAGATGGTCCCCGCATGACCTTATCTAGGTTTCAGGGTGAAATCTAGTTCGAGTCCTGTCAATCCATCTGTTCTAAAAGGATACCTTGATGAAAATGGATATCTAACATGATAGACTTAAAAGTGTACTAGTGGTTATGTGTTCGCACTAGGATGTGGAACAGTTTTCTGGAAATCCTCCAAACAAACCATTATAACCAGAGCCACAATGAAGTCTGAGTTTGTGACACCAGACTAATGTGGAGAAGAAGCACAATGGTTACACTAATTTATAGAGGATATTCCAAGAAGGGAAAAACTTGTGCTTACAATCTACATGTGTTATGATATAATTAGCTATTAGCAGGGCCAAAGCAATAGTAAGTCTAGACACATCCTTCGAGGACATAATACTAATTGACTACTCTTTATTTGAGTTATCTTGATTGACTATGTGAAGTCAAAAGATAATATTGCAGCTCCGCTAATCAAAGGGTTAACTAGAGAGTTCGTTGATAAATCATCAAGAAAAATGGGACTAAAGCCCATGAATTAAAAATCTTTACAGTGGATACCCAAGCTAGCTGACTGGAGATCCCAAGATCTAGGTTCAGAGGGACAACTAAATTGTAGATATAATGTTGGATCACTGTGGAGAGTTTTCCTATGTCAATTCCTATGATGAAAAACAGTGATGCCCGTAAAGAATGAGGTTAAGCTAAAAATTTTAGTGATTCTTATGAGTCGGAAAATCTAAGTGGAGTAATGCGGGTTACTCTTAATTAAGAAATCACCTATGTAAGAGAGAAGTGGGGCCGCTTCTAAGGGAATTGTTGGGGCACAATTCTTATCAAACTCTTACAGAACCAGGCACGTGTCCAGGGCCAAAATGGATACAATTGTGAGAACTGTAATGTATCAGGAAGATTCCTGTGTGACGTATGTTATCAGTTACACAAAATAACGAATAGTTCAAGGACATCGCGTCTACTGTTTAGTTAGTAATGTAATCATACTTTCATAAGGGAAGGTTCAAAAGGTAAAACCTACTTATCCTATGCAGGTTTCGACCATAGAAATCTATCACCATGTCTATCGAGTCTTTGGTCGTCAATTTCATTCATGTGGGGAATTGTTGGAAAATTGTGAAAATCACCATTTATTTTAACCAATTTAATTTGAAGAATTTAAGTGGACGCAATTAATATTCGTTAATGATAAAATATGAATTTGTATTCTCCGGTATGAGGGTTACAAATTCATGTAATCATCTGGTTAAATTGGTTATGGTGTGAATAAGAAATTGTCACCCAAAATGTGGTCACTACTTGAATTCTGGAATGTGTAACAACAAAATCCCTTTGAATTTTGTAACAGTAGATTCAATGAGATTAAATACTGTAACGACAGATTTAATGAGATTGAATTCTGTAACCACCAAATTCATTGTGTAACTGTTGTAACGTATGAAATGGAATTCATTGAGGAAATAGTTATGACATATGAATTAGAATTCATTTATGAATTCATTATGTAACGTCTATAACTTATGATATGAAATTCATTTATGAATTCATGGCAATTAAAGTAGTAGCCTCATTACCCCCTATATAAAGAGCGACTCATTCCTTTATTCAATGAGAATCTAGAGTATCTAGAGTTTCTATGATCAACCAAAAACAATATCAGACAATCTCTCAAACCTTTCTCTCTCGTGTCATTTCTTTTGGTGATAGAAAGAAGGTATTAGCAGTTCGTAGATGTTTTTGTAGCAGTGCAGCCACAAAAACTCGAAAGGTCGTTTTATCCTGAGAGACGAACGCTAAGAAGTTATTTTGCACTGATAGAGGCGGCGTAATTGTCTTAAGAAAAGTGTGTGTGATACACACGACTCGACTTCAACGAATTCAACTTTCTTTATCTTTTTAACATCCGTCGGTAGCTATTGGTATTCTTTATTTATAATTATTATTTTAATTATAAATTAATTTTAAATAATCATATATGCAAAATCAAAACCCCTTTCATTTGTTTACACCTCTATCTAAAGAGAATTGAAATGGGTAACTCTGAATTTATACTGGTCGATATTGAACAAATAAGGGTTAATTGAGAGGTTGATGGAGATGGTGGAGGCTGGCCAGTGGATCGAGATGATCCGATATTCAAGATCTGAATTATATCCCACAATGAGCTCCTTATCAACTCTGCGTCCACTGTTCAACATCCATCAATGTAATTCAAGAGTGATATGCTTCCTATCATGCTCTGCACGTTAAGGAAATATAAGAAAAGCAGAAACGTGTCAAACCTGCTGTTAGCATGGAATAAAAAAAACCCTGGAAGGATATCATCCTGGAAATTTCAAATATTTTGAAGATGATGAGCATAAAAAAAAAAAAAAGTTTTGAAGATGGAAAAAGTCAGCGCCCTGTTATTTAGCAATGGAAATCCACCCTTTTCAAGTTTTTTTTTTTTTTTTTCCATAATATGTAAAATAAAAAAGCCATAAGTGATCCACATAACTAGTTCAAAAGAATAAGGTTTTCTCCATCCTCTTCTAATGGATCTTCAACCCTCCAATCAATCTCAGAATCCCCAACGTTTCCCATTTTCCTTGTTTACCAGAAGAGACCTTCGTTATGCTCTCTCTTTCCTCGGTGTCTTAGTCTGTTCCATCGCTATTCTCAATCTTTTCACTCCATTTGACTCGCAGTTTGTATCTCGTTTGGGTTCCTTGTATTCCCAAATCCTACCGGAGGTTCACAAAACATCATCATCCTCGGAAAGTTGTGACTACTCCTATGGAAGATGGGTCCGAGACAAGAACCATCCACTTCAGTTGTACAGTGAGAGCTGCCCGTTTCTCGATCCCGGCTTTCGGTGCAGCCAGAGTGGTCGGAAAGACAAAGATTATCGTCAGTGGCGATGGCAACCGGCGGGATGTGACCTTTTGAGGTGAGTTTGTATTCAGAAGTTCACATGCATGCTTGTCTCGTATGACCTCAATACAGATACGTATTAGGTTTACAGTTCAATTTTTAGAGAAAAAGTATCACGTGCATTTACTTACCATCTTTGCTAACCACAACGGCATGAAACACCCATGGCACTTTTTTTTATAGTTGTGCTCCAAACAATATTTTTTTTGTTGCAGCATGTTTCATGTAAATAAAGGGATATAAGTACAGTGACCAAACCTAAGTACAGAACTTAATTAAATCTCATAGAAGGCAAAAAAGTAGCAAAATTCTCAGTGATCAAAAACTCTTGGTTATTTGCATTCAGGAAACTCATCCTAATGGTTTTTTGTGACAGGTTTAACGCAAGTGACTTCTTGGAGAGAAGCCGGAATGGACGAATAGTGTTTGCCGGTGACTCCATCGGGAGGAACCAGTGGGAGTCTTTGCTGTGCATGCTTGCTGAAGCAGTAGCCAACAAGTCTAGAATCTATGAAGTAAATGGGAACCCAATTACAAAACACAAAGGCTTTCTCTCCATGCGATTCCAGGACTACAACCTCACGGTTGAATATTACAGGGCGCCCTTCCTCGTCCCGGTAGGGCATCCACCTAAAAATGCATCAAGCCAAGTCAGGACAACAGTCAAGGTCGACCAATTCCACTGGTACTCCAAACACTGGGTTGGCGCAGATGTTCTAATTTTCAGTGCAGGGCACTGGTGGAACGAGGACAAAACAGTAAGGATGTATGAGCTTTTCTTCCCTATCGTTCAGTGAGACTGGGCGATTGTTCTTATGCTGGCATGTTTTGCATAACATCACACACCATACTCCACATTAAACTTTCCCTACATTTTTCTGCTGCCCAAGTTATGAATGGAAAGAAATGTTCACCACTAGCTAATTATGTTTCAGAGGTTGCTACTTCGAGGAAGCCGGTAAAGTGAATTGGACAATGGATGTGATGGAAGCATTCAGGAGGTCGTTGCAAACCTGGAAGACATGGGTTATAAAGAATTTAGACCCTCGAAGGACTCATATTTTCTTCCGTAGCTACTCCCCAGTACATTACAGGCAAGTAAAGAATGCTTTCAGCTTTTACATATTATAGATGAGGACATATATCATTTACATTCCAATACCAAAGGAACAAAAATCTATCAATGTTTTTGGGAACTTTGCTCTTTCTTACAGTTGCCACCAAGCATGGCCTAGGGAAGTGATAATTGAATGAATCTAAAATGTTTTAATGTGCCAAAATGCAGGAACGGCACATGGAATGAAGGCGGGCTTTGTGATACCTTTACGGAGCCAGAAAGAGACCAAAAACATCTTCAACCTGACCCAGAGAATAATCTATACATATCTGAAGCAATCAAACAGATGGAATATGCAAACTGGAAGGTCCAGTTCCTAAACATCACTTATCTAACAGAGTTCAGGTATGATGGTCACCCTTCAAAATATCGTGAACCAGGGACTCCAGTAGATGCTCCACAAGACTGCAGCCATTGGTGCCTACCTGGAGTACCTGACACATGGAATCAACTTATTTATGGAAATCTACAGGCAAAAGGATTCAGAACAAGTAGAACAAAAGATGTCATACCACAAATTTGAAAAATTTATTTTGAGTCAACTGTACATAATTAGCATTGGTTCTACTCAGGCTATTTCCTCAACACTTTCATTCGAATTGTCTTCACTGCTTTCCATTTTCATTTTCTGAATCTTCCTCAAGAGATCCAACCTTTCTGATCCATATGTTGACGGTATCTGTAAAGGAAAAAGATTATTGGTCCCTACCAAACTAAAGTGTGACTTGTTGTGAAGAGATGGGACTAAGACTCTTGGGATCCAAAGATACTTACCAAAGATGGTACATATCTCTGAATAGCAGCTAACATTGCCGCATGTCCAACAGCAGTGACCTGAGGAAAACAAGTAATCTCAGTGTTATGTTCCAACAGGACAAGAGGCATGACTACCTGATCTGGTTCGGTGAACTGTCATTATAAATTAAAGTATAAAACTGAATAGCTTTAGCTTATGAATTTTTGATAGAGTAGCACAATCAGTAATTACCTATTCCCTTTCAGATTAACTTTTTTTTTTTTTTTTTCAAGCTACAAGATTCTTTTTCATTTAATATAGCACTGTGATTATACCTACTCTAACTAACCCTATACCTATTCCACCATAACAGAGATACGGCTTTAGAGAAGTCATTCACTAGCAATGTTCTACGCTAAGGTAACATGATTTCATAAACCTCCCCTATACCATGCTAATACAATGGTTAAATCGATAGAAGGAAGAATTCTCACAGGAAGAAGCATCAAGACACCAATAGGAACAACTGATGCCAAGTCAGTCATAGTTCTTCGCAGAACTTTTTTCTCCTTTTCTGTAAGTTCATCACCAATCAAGACCCTTCTAAGCAAACCAGTAGCAGCGCCAACATCAATAGCCAACAATTGGGTCCCTTGCCACACATCCTGCTCATAATGAAATACAAATTACGATGGAGGCTCCCACACATCATTTTAATCCGAATTAAAAATTATTTGGTCTGACGGCATTCATATTCAATTTTTTTATACACAATGTTGGGTGAAATAAAAGAAAAGAAAAATGGCCCCTGATTGGAATGATTTCCCAATCAAAGTATTCCAAAAATCAGTCATGAACAAGAAAGCTAACACTACATCAGCATTTTGAAGGATAATGATATAGGGAAATGAAAGAAAAGATGAAGTTTGTACCATATTTTATAGCCCCAAGTTTAGGTTAAAAAAAGTGTGATAATTGACAATGATCGCCAATTTGTTAGTTTAACCAAGAAATTCATACCGTGCTGGTTTCTTTCAACTTGTCCAATGACCTTTCAATGATATTCTCTTTCTTCTGAACCTTGACTAGTTGAGTAGCTCCAGGATCATTGCGGTACCTAGAACTATCATCAGCAGGCTTAACATCCTGTTAACAACAATGCACGATCACATAAGAAGAGAAAACCACTAACAGATTGGATGACAGTTCCCTAAAAAATGGGAATCTATACAAGCCAAATTTCTTGTTCTAAGGAAAATGGTACCAAGTTGTGCATATAGTTCTGGATATACCTCCTCATTATTTGATTGGTCAGCGCTCCTTTGCACCCGTTTTTCTAGTTCTATAAGCTCATTCCTTAGAATTTCAAAACGCTGGATTTTATTTGATTCCAATTCTTCGACATCTATATTTAAAGCAAGCTGCTCAGTGATTTCATTTTCCTGCACACAAAAAGCAATTTTCAACAACTTTTTTCAGTAGTGATTTTCAATTTCCAACTGTAATACATAGTGCACTTCCCGAATCGTGTGAGGCAATAGCAACAGGCAACAATCTTAATACCCAGACAAACAAGCACAGTTAAAACCCAAGTAAACGTTCTCATGCTCTCTTCTATCTATGTTCGGCCAGAGAAGATGACAATAACATAAGCTAATAGCTAATGGCTAATAGTCAAATGCAAATTAAAACAGGTTAATAATATTTGTTGTAGGTATAAGTTGGAACGAGCAGAATGCAATCAATTTTAGATCCAATAAATCCAGTTAAAAGCTAATGCATTTGGCAAACAGACATGCAATAGTGAGAAAAGAAAATATGGAGCAAATAATTCAAAGTGCATAGTGAAAATGTAACATACAGATTCATTCACAGTCAACTCAGCATTAGGCTTTCTGGATGGAGGGGGCATGAGGGAGCTCCACAATCCACTATAGCTACCGGCATCTCTATAAACAATATTTTACAATCAGATTTGTTTATATATAAACCTAAGAAATCAATGCATTAAAAGAACAAAGAGAAAAAAAAATAGTCAGTCATAATGGAACTCAAAAGTAAAACGTAAAAGGATCTTCACCTGTTTGACCCATCTGTGGCTTTATTAGCACTCTTCTTTTTTTTCCCTGTAAAGAACTGTTTCTGGTTGCCACCAGAAGAAGGGGAATTGATGTCATCATCTTCCTGGAAGATGAGCAACAAAGTATAAGATGGACAAGTAAATATACAGAGCCAAGCAAGGAATAATCACATTGCACACTCTGGAATCAAATTTAATATAGCTGAATAACTGAAAACTGCTATTTCACCAACTATTACTATAATCAGTGAAGGATATCAGTGGTTTGCAAGTCAAAACATTGTCGGCACACTATTCAGCACAATTAAATAGAATATGAAAAGATACCTGCCGAAGGGAAGCTGCTTTAGCCCTAAACGATGCCTCCAGAAATTCAGCCTCTTTTTTAAGTTTCCTTATTTTCTCGAGGTCAGAACAAGCAGCTTTTATATGCTCTTTTCCTGAGTTGGAATTTGAGACATGCAAATCCTGAAGCAACTGTTCTAGTCTTACTAAAGCTCCGTCGACACTCTCCAAAGCCTGACATTTAACATCAAATCAGTATATTGAGTATATTCTCAGGCGCTATACGTATGCCAATAAACAGAAGACACTTCGTTACTGGAGCCACAAAGAAACCTTCTTTGTTAGTTTTTGATCAGTAGGACCATAAGTGGATCTAGTAACATGATCATAGCTTATCAAAAACTTTACCATCATGTAAATGACACCAGACAAAACCAGTTATTCAATAATCTATCAATGCAGATTAAAGGCGCCTTTCACTGCTTTTATATATTGAAACCTAGCTGTCCTTAGTGGGATAGCAAGGTGAGGAAAGCATTAACATTCGCTAAAACAACACAAACAGGATTGCAGAACCCTTGTGAGTTGTGACCTTTTACGCATGGTTAACTCAAAAAATTATATGGAGAAATTGTTGCCTAAAAATTCAGTAAAATGAAAATTAGTATATCGCATCTTTGAAACTAACATAGCATAAAAGAGAAGCAGCCAACCTTGTCAAAGGAATCCAATTCTTTTTCGATTGGTTGATAAGGTCTAGATCCAATCTTTCCAAAAGTTTTACTCGTATTGTTTTCCATCGTCCCATTCCTGCATCACATTTTGAAAAGCGCAATCTCCAACTAATAAGCAGCAATAATGAAAGTTGTGATAAAAACAATAAAACTTAGAACTAATACAGCACTTGCTAGGGAAAGGAGATACTGCTATACATACTGAACATAAAGCAACATTACTTACCTCAACATACCCTGTTCTTCCATACAATCCAATAATTTTTTGTGCCTAAACAACAAAGATTAAAAAAAAGAGTTGTTCAAAAACAATAAATGAAGCTGTTTAAAGTTCAATCACTGTGTACGATGAGCTCACATACCCTCTCGAGAGGAATCTAGCTGCCTTAACATTAGAACGGCTCTCCAGCCATTTACTATATTTGATAAAACTCTGCATCCAATGAGAGCATACACCTAAAACTTGGGGAATTGCTTCAGCATTGGGAGGTCCTTCCCATTTATTTTTATGCCCGTGCGACTGTTTAGGCGTATTAGAGTTACCAGGATAGAATTGAAGCCAATCCAGCTCTTCACAGACTACCTGTGGACTAGAAGTATCTTGTTAATATCATGATTATACCATCAAACCTATACAAAAGATGATATTGACAAGACATGCTGACCTCTACATACAATTGATAAGAACTTATTGATGATAGCTGAGGATAGTATAAGACGCTGCCCCCAATGAGGAACCTGCAAAAAAACTGAAATTACTAAACCCATAGCATAAAAAGCAGTTTCAGAACTTAAACATCATCTGTCAAAAAAGTACCTAACATAGCCTTCAAGTGGATCATCTAAAACATCAAATCCATTCGCCGATAGATAGGATTGAGTACTTCTACCCAAAGCAATAAAGAATCCAAATATAGCCAAATCCCTCTCCAATACCTACACTAAGTCAGAACAGCATCAACATATTACAGAACTGCACCAGCATACATCCAAAAATAAATAAAATAGCACCCGTTAGTCTTTTCTGAGATGCTTAGTACAAAATGGCTAAACTAAAAGGCAGGGTTGGGAAGATTTGCCATTTGGCTACACCATGGGTGATATTTTGTCTCTTTTAATACTATACTGGTGGAATACTCCTCTCACTTTACTAAAAATATGAACATCAAGTAGAAACGATATAATTACAACTTCTCAAATATCCTAGTATCCTCTCCCATGACAACTTATATAACGTTCTACTGATGATGGACCAGCCATTAATAATGCTCACATATATTAGCTCGAAAAGTAGTAGTTTATTTCTTAACTTCCGTAAAGATAATCCACCTTTGGAAGGATATAAGTAGTTCCTGTGTTACTCATTCAGAAGCCCTAAGCACTAACCTCAATACTTTCTGATGTTGTTAGTCTTGACCATATTCTCTCTCTGTCTATAGCTCGCTGCAACTGCCGCTGCACAAGATTCACCCAGAAAATAACTTCTTCTGAACCTCCATCATTTTTCACTCTACAAGCTGCAGCTCGAGGACCAAAATGAACAAGGAACTCTCTGCGCAGACCAATATCCTTTATGGAGTGATAAGCCTGGCGTATGGGAATAAAATCAACCAGCATATCCATCAATCTGCCAGTTATATCTGGGATTGTCGAAAAGAACTGAGGGCAGGAAACTTTTGCTTGCCCAAGTTTTGTAATTGCAGCATTACAAGTTAATGCAAGCATGAGGAATGTGATGTCACTGGCATTGTTGGATCCTACAAGGATTCCCTTCTCAGATCTGGAAGCACATTGAAAGTAGCATTGGTTATGCATAACCATCAAATGCATCAAAATTGTAAATCAGAATTACAGAAACAAAATGTATATATGACCACATACACGTTAGTTGCAGCAGCAAAACGTGGGTCCCTTTCAAAATAATTAACGAAGGAAGTCACAACCAATGGCACTTGCTCAGAAGAAAACCACTCATATGCTTCTGGTTGCTTGGCTGATAATTGATCCCGGATTAAAGTCTCAAGGGATGTGGATTGTCGTGATAAACTGCACAATCCATTAGTTAAACACAATCAAACCTCTATGCTGAAGAAAAGGCAATGCATGGGACAGTACTATAAGCAACACTACAAAATACACGTGATGGAGTGCATATTTTCCACAATCAAGTTAACCCATTGATTAACTTAATATTCATCTAAGCTATAGTTTTGTTGCTTAAAAAGAAAAGGTCACTTCCATTACATGATAAAGTTTCTGATGCTGATATGTGAAAAGATAAGGTTCCTGACGCTGACATTCGGAAAGACTATGTTTCCCAATTAAGGTGGCTGTATAAAAGTTCAAAATATGCTATTTCCAAGTGGAAGGGATCAAGGGAACACAGGTACTCATCTAATAAACAGGAAGACTGATGGGTTAAATTCTAGATATAATAAGGCCAAAAGTTCTGTCAACTAATTCAGTCAATTATGATCACTATGAATTTCAACTCTGTTAGCTTCTTCATGGTTCAGATAGAGTCTTACAACAGCGGCAAACGGGAGGAGGCGGAATGAAGGGACAGAATGAAGAGACAGGTTAGAAGCGGTGGGCCAAAGTGGGACACCAGTTAGTAACAATAGGAAAGGATAGAATCGCCAATCAATTTAATAGAAAAACTGACAGACTGTGCAGGAGGTAGGAGTTGAAAAGCGGATGCTAAATGGCCACTAAATGTCCAGTCAATGAGGCACCAGAGAAAATCAATCAAAGTTGAGAGGGACTGCAAAACTTCAGCCTCTAGATAATACTTTCTTATTAGTGGCAGCAAATGAGGGGAGTTGCAGTTTAAATCGACTAACTAACAAAGTGATATGATAAGGTTTTAGATAGGGATATCAATAAAAGAACTTATATTTAGAAGATACAAGGATGGTGGTACCTTTTTTGGACAAAAATGTTTATGTCTCTGTCTCTACCATCCCCTCGGGATGCTATCTCACTTGCTGCTCGCAATAAGGAATATACAGAAGCCTGAAAATTTCATGACTTTCAGATAGCCAGATATATAGATATACACCATATACTTATCATTATCAGTACAAATCCTAGCACAGCAACTGGTTCAAAAAATTCATACGTCCACCTGCAGTGCATTAGTCCTTTGATGGAACCAGAAGAAACATAACCTCTGTCGCAAATAATGAGAACATATCTCGAATTGGAGTAAGGATCAGTAATAACAAGGCCATTGACATATGGAACAAGAGCCTATACCTGACTAAACTTCTAATACTTAACTCAGGCCAACAAACTTACCAAAAAGAATCTTTAGAACTAATGACTAATTTAACAAGAGAAGTACAAAAGTCATACTAAGGGAACATATCCTGGAACAAAAGATGAAGTAAAGTACACTACAAGATTGGCAAAAACTAAATAAGAAGGAACATTGTACAAACACATGCATAATGACTACCACAAAAATTAAGATTCTTAAGAAGTCAGAGCGGTAGAGTTTTTCTTGAAATAATGAACATCATAAGACAGTTCAGAAATGCTGTAGCCAGTATAGAGGCACTTCAAAGTTCATGGAAATACCTGATAAGACAGTGTTTTAACCCATGCATTGTCACCATTAAGCCAAGCAGTTGAAAACCAAGACGACTTTGAGAAGGAACCTTGTTCCTTTATTGCTAACTCAAAAACTCTCGCTGCTTCATGTAAAAATTGGACAATTCCATCACTAGAATCTTCACCCTGAAGTGATTGATTAAGTTTGACCTTCATATCCTCAACATCCCTACTGGTACTTTGTAGACTCCCATTTACGGTAACACCATCGTCAGCAGATGCACAGGGAAAAAGGTTCCCCAATCTTCTCCCTCTTTGAAAGCTCAGATAACAGTTCTTATATCCCACCACTCGGAGTTTAAGACTATAAGATTCACTATGCTCTAACAAAGCAAGTCGTGTTAGGCATCTCTTCCTCGAATGACCCCAGTAGAATTCTTTATTGCACGAATAATGTATTCTAGCTGGCTGACGTGAATGCCATGGATTTGAAGAGCTGCAAACACCAAGAAAAAGCAATTAAACCACAAAAACTTGCGCCACAAAATTCTCAAGAGCTACAATTTATTTCAGCACGGAAACAGCTACCATTTTACTTCACCGTTAAGGTTGTCAAACCTTGGTGTTTACTGCTACTTATTACTAGGTTTCTAAAGTCCTAGAATGCACTTAACATCCACACAATTTCTCTCATAAATTGTCAAAATTGTATCAGAATAACCGTGTATTATCCAGTTATGGTTACAGATTAGTTACTGAGAAATAATAACCGTGTATTATCCAGGAACCTAATGATAATAGGAACACATTCCCTGCTAGATTTCCACAAAGACCAAAATCGAAAAAGCCGAACCGAAACTCTAGCACTCACATCACTACTACCTAGCTTAGAGCAAAAGGCTAACCGTGACTAATCAACTAAATGGAATTAAATTAAACAAAATTCAATCCAACAGTCAATAATCTGTTCTTATCTTCTTCTCCACTCCCAGCTCCTCAGTAAACCAAAATTGAAAAATTCAACCATCAATAATCAAAGCAAGTAATCCTAACATCACAGAAGCCCTAAATGAAGTTACCTAAGCACAGTAAAAAAAAAAAAGTGAAAAAGAAAAGTAGAGCAAGCCGCGAAGAATCACAGAGAAGCAAAACGAGAGCAGACCTGGATGAGAGGAATCCACTGTGAGTGTACAATTTAGTGGTCATAGATTTGAGATGAGAAACCAGAGCGGAGGAGAGTTGAGCTTGTTTTCTTGAGCGGAGAAAAATTCAAAGTGAAAATGGAGGAGAGTATTGAAGAAGAAAAATTCCGAGGGTGGTTGTTTTGGTTGTGTGTATAGAGAAAGGAGATAGTGACGTGGCAAAAGGGAATTATCCGCAGACGTGGAGAAGCGGATGATCACAGAGAAGATTGTTGGCTCTCGGGATCTCGGGGGCACGGATTTTCTGTGGTGCTACGGGTGAGGTTATCGGAGGTATGGCCTAGCAGCCCCCCAGTGTTCATCTTGGCCAGGCGGCATAGCTGATTTTGGGACATTTTTACTTAGGGTGAGGTTTGGCCCAACTAGTTGGCTTCAACATTGAAATTGAAAACAAATTATCAAATTGATAGTGTAGAATGGAAATCGAATAATAGCTGGCCTAATACATCAGGAACCCGAAGATTGTATAAGATAGAATTAACACAAGATTCGTATTATAATCCTACTAACACAAGATTCGTATTATAATCCTACTAAATTCCGGACACATTGGAAAATACATAAATACGATTTCTTTAAACACTCACTCTTGTGTCGCATACCTAATATAGTGCATAACTTGTTGTCTCTCTAAAACCTTACCTATAAAAATAAAATCCACTTGAGTAAAATAAAAAACATAGAAGAAGGGAAAAAGAACACAATGTAACGTACTAAATACAATACATAAGACATGTAAAGTAGACTTCCCTTGATGTCTACAAAACAACTCCCCTATCGGTAACTCAATCTTAGAGTTCAGATAAGCGACGCATTCCAATGCACTTCACAAATGTATATTTGGGTAGAGACTTAGTAACATATCCGCCACATTATCCTCATAACTCACTTGGTTCACTTGAACATTCAAAGTCTCTTATTGTTGCTATATATAGAAGAATTTAAGCGAAATGTGTTTTGTTGTATCACCTTTAATGTAACCTAACTTCATATGCTCAATGCAAGTCATTATCTTCAAAGATACAATAATTTGTTTAGTTGTAGTGGAAGCTAATTTACTAGACTTTCGGATGTGAGATATCACTGCCAATAACCAAATACATTCTTTAATTGCTTCATGCAATACAATGATCTCAGCATGATTAGAAACGAGGGTTTGTTTGGTGGGTCTCTAAGAAATCGTCATATTCCCCATGATAAAAACATATCCAGTATGAGAATTTCATTTGTACGAATCAATTAGATAATCAACATCAGCAAATCCAACCAAGACAATATTCAGTGTCTCAGGGATTGAATGCTAGTAACGTGTCTGGTGTCATCTTAAATTCAGATTTCAAGTAGCTTATCCAGAGATATGATGATATTCATGTCATCAACGTGGACAACTATAATAACAAATCCAGAATTTTTTTTTTTAACGAACATACATCGGCACAACTATTGTTTTTATATCATTTCTCAACCAAGTATATTGAACGCCTCAATCTGAATTGAGGATGTCCTCAAACTTGCATTATAGTGCGGATTTTCATTTTTGACCCACTTTTCGATCGAATTTTCTCATCTCCATTGTCTAGTATCTAGATAATATTGTGTAGATCATCTCTGCAAAATTTCAGGTAATTTGGTAATCGTTAAGGCCCTCAAACTCGAAAAAAAAAAATGGACGAACTGAATTCTGTCAAAGTTGAACCGTTCATGTTTATAACAGAAAAGCGTAATTTTGAGGGCCTTAACGATTACCAAATTGGCTGAAATTTTGCAGAGATGATCTACACAATATTATCTAGATATTAGACGGTGGAGATGAGAAAATTCGATCAAAGAGTGGGTCAAAAATGAAAATCCGCACTATAAGACATTTTGAGGACATCCTCTCTAGATCCGGCCTGTATATATATATACATACAGTTCCTTTCTATAGTGAACTTTCGCTCTGAAATTAACGTGCGAAGTTCTTTTTTTGACACACTTTTTTGTCATATTTTCACATCTCCACTGTTCAGATGTTAGAACCTAATGTCTAGATCATCTATGCAAAATTTCATCTAACTTGATAATCGTTTGACCTTTCATTATGGTGATTTACACGAACAGTTCAGGTTGAACATATTCGGTTTGTTCATTGATTTAATATAGTTTCGATACCTTAATAGTCACCATATTAGATGAAATGTTGTAAGAATGATTTATACATTAGGTTCAAACATCTGAACGGTGGAGATGTTAAAATATGACCAAAAAGTGTGTCAAAAAAAGAACTTCGCACGTTAATTTCAGAGCGAAGGTTCACTCTAGATATGAATTATATATATATATATATATATATATATATATATATATTGTACCACATTCATAAACTACATGTTCAGTTTTTGTTAAACTACTAAACTGATCAAGTAGTGGAAAGTAATAAAGTCCATAACTGAAAAATATGTCTAGCTCCTCATAATCAATTCAAGGACGTTGTGAGAAACTTTGAGCTACGAGTCTAGCTTTATATCGCATGACTTTAATTACTTTTCTCATTACACTTTAACTCATTTATGTCCAACAGGCTAAAACATCATCGATTAACATGAAAGACCAATCTATAAGAACGTGCACACCTGTATACTTTAGTGAAATTTTCTTGTTTTCTGACATCAATAATGATTCTAAAGTGTCCTATAAATATTTAGAGTTGATTCATGGACATCACTATTGTTTCTGCACAAACCCGTAGGCCTAGTAGAGACTGGTGAATCTAGATGTGATCTCCTCCTACGAATCTGCTCACTAAGGGGAATACTGGGCGGACCGGTGTTCTCCTCTCCGATGCCTAAGTTAGTACAGTTAGGATGAATAGATAACTTAAGCACGTATGATAAGCAGTTGGAGAGATCAGTTACCTATTAAAGAGGGTAGTTGAGGCCCTTATATAGGTGGTCGGGTGTGGGGTCTGGCCTTACTCTTCGATGTGGGACTGGTTTCCTTCAGTTCACACATAAAAGGACAGCTCTGGTGGCCCGTTCGGCAGGCTGGCGTCCCCGGTCCCCGGGCCCCTGGTCACAAGGTAGACTGCTGGACCTCGGGTCCGGGTGCTGGTGATCCTGCTCCGGGCCTCAGTCCGGCCCCGGATACACTGGCTGCGGGTCTGTGGGCTTATGTAGCCCCTCTGTGGCTACTGTCAACAAGTCCCCCAAGTTCCCGGTCAAGTGCAATCTTGAATGGGGACTTAATATGTCTTGCTCCTGTCCCGCAGACCCGCAGGGTTACCAACCCAACGGTGCCCAGTCCCCCAAGTCTGCATTGAAGATTGGGCGTGACCGGGCGTTCGGGCAGAGAGGGCGTGGTGATGTGAGTACCTATTAATGATGACGTGCGACAGTTATGAGTATGTTTGCAATACTGATGGTATTGTGCTCAAGTGTTGTCGTGCCATGAGTATGGAACGGGGTGAAACCCGGACAAGTGCATGGGATGACAATGTGGCATTGAGATCCACCATGCAATAGATATGGAGCGGGGTGAAACCCGGACGAGTGCATGGGGATGATGATGTGGCGTTGAGATCCGACATGCAATAGATATGGAGCGGGGTGAAACCCGAACGAGTGCATGGGATGATGATGTGGCGTTGAGATCCGCCATGCAATAGATATGGAGCGGGGTGAAACCCGGACGAGTGCATTGGCATGTCGGAACGAGTCCCCCAAGTTCCTAAGGTAAAATTGCTGCCAACGGTGGGGCAGGCCGGGAGTAGCCCGATGGCTCGGCCCAGCTTGTGTTGAAATAAGCGTAGGGTAACGGGCCTGCGGGAAGATTTGTTCTGTGTTAGAGAAACAATCTGCCCGGTGGGGTGGCGTGGAGATAACAAGTCTCGCCTTGGATCCCTATATTTATCACAGTTCATTGTGATGCAGGGTTTTTATCCTGCTGGAAAAGTTTGCATGTATTAGATGTAAACTCTCCCGGGTTTATAAAGCCCATGTGTTTGAAGCCTTGAGTTGTTGCTGGCTTGTCCTTTCCCGCAGGGGCGAAGGAGCCGATTGAATGCTACCTAACCGGTGAGATGCCATGGAGCCGGTTGAATAGAACATAACCGGTGGAATGCCATGGAGCCGGTTGAATGGAACCTAACCGGTGGAATGCCATGGAGCCGGTTGAATGCTACCTAACCGGTGGAAAGCCACCTAACCGGTGGAAAGCCATGGAGCCGGTTGAATGCTACCTAACCGGTGGAAAGCCATGGAGCCGGTTGAATGTTACCTAACCGGTGAGATGCCATGGATCCGGTTGAATGCTACCTAACCAGTGAGATGCCATGGAGCCGGTTGAATGCTACCTGATAGGAGCACAATGTGCGACGATATTATATGCTTATGCCCTCGTTTATGCTTTGTTTAACCCTTATTTATCTAAGATTGAGTCATAATATAGTTAGTGTCATTTTGGTAGAGTTTTGGTAAAATGTGCTTAATTGTCCGAAAAATGACCAAGTATGAGAAATCTGGAAAATAGTGCAAAATATGTCTTTTTTGTGATTTTGAGATGAGTAAAAATATGATCTATCCTTGTCCTAATTCAATGAAATTTTGTGTTCTTAATATTCATATACTGAGGAATGTTGTGTTAAAATTTCAGATCAATTAGAGTTCGGGAAGTCACCCAAAAGATGGCTGCAAAACAGCAGTTCGAGCAAACCAATCCAGGGGCTTCCAGGATTTTCCTGGGACTTTGATCAAACTTCGAAAAATCATTCCTGACGACTCACAAGGAATTTGGTTGAGATATTTTATGGGAAGATGGCTATATGTGTCTAGTTTATCTGAGACTTGGAATCGCATCAATCGGAGCTCCGAGGAAGGAGATATGTCGGAGTCACTGCAACAACATCAAGTCTGCCGATTCCAGGATGCTACTGCCTCTTTTTTGCAATTTCTGTTTTCAATGGACCATATAGTGTACAAATGCATATGTGAAGATGGTCCAAGCTTAAGGAAGGAAGGAGGATGACACCAAGCCCGGGCATTGATGAAAAACATGAAGAAAGAAGTTCTCCTAGTCAAACTAGGAGAAGCTGCCGGAAGAGGCAGATTTGTGCCAAGATGAAGCTGCCGGCAATGAAGGCATTTTCGGTGGATCAAGACTTATCAATTGAAGTCCAATGATTATACAAGAAGTCCATGAAGATGTGAAGCCCATGCCTTGAAGAAAAATTCAGAAAAAGAAAACCTAATTAGACAATGAAAGGAAGGTTTCAAATCCTTAACCAACTTGGTTTTCTGATTTCCTTATGCATTAGGGCAGCCGGCACCCCTCTCATCTATATATAGCCTCAGTTTTTCATTCTGAAAATCATCTCATCTCAAGCATAAACACAAGGCCTAAACTCTACCAAAATTCACCAAAGATCCTAGACAAAAACCTAAACCGAAAACCACATTCACCTCACTTCAACCAAGTTTCTGCTTTGCCGAATCTTGGAACTTCTCCTCCATAACCTACTGCCGACATAACCTACTGCCGTGCAGCCTCACCCCAGCCTCCATACTTCGCCGGATCCACACAACGTGAAGCTCTCAAGGTGTCTCAAAGTGTGATCCACTCCCTTCTTCGGTTTAGTAATTTTTGTTTAGTTATGTTTAGTTTTGTCTATGAAACACTCATGTATGTTTGGTGTTGATTTGTATGTCTATGTATAAATCGATTTTGGTTTTATAAATTGTATGTTTTGCATGCTAATTTGTAATATGTGACTTGTAGATTCTTATGTTTGATAACTAGGACAATAGGTATGCAATGTTGTTTGAGAACTTAATTCGATTAGTAATCTAAGGAGTATGCCTTAAAAACCGAAACATTAGTTGTGCTTAAGCATTTGTTGTTTGCATGTAAATCTAGGTGTTAGGTTTCATCAAACTAGAAAACATGAATAATTCATACTCGTAGTTGTCTTGGTTTGTGTTTTCGCCTAGAGTATAAAACCCTTAGAAAACTTGCATGTTAAACAAGATGATTGACAACCTTGCTTGTTTGCATGTCTTCGATTTGTGATTCATGTGTTTAATTGTTAATCATGTAAAATCGGTTAACATATACCTTAGGATTATACTCGTAGTTAATCTTAAGACCATAGCAATCAACGATTAGATGACCTCGTAGGCTCTAATTGGGATCGAAATTGGTTAAGTCGAAACAACATTAATACTTGTTCCTTACCTTCTTGCATATTAGTCTACATGTTAAAGAATCTTTGGTGCTAAATGTTTTGTGAGAGATGATGATCACTTGTATATAGTAGATTAGGTTTAATTTTCGTATCTTAGAGTTAGGGGCAGTCTTGCTGCCGATTCCATCTATCCCCATATTTGTGACGTTTTTGTATATATGTATATATGTTTTTGTCTAACAATTTCATATCTCAGGTACCCTTAATCCCCGGCTTAGAACGATCCCTACTTGCTCATACTACTAATTAACGATATTTTGTAGGGTTATTATTGTGTGCGAGCTTAGGCTCCCATCAATTTTTGGCGCCGTTGCCGGGGATTATAAAAGCTTGTTTTATGTTATTGTTATGTATATAATGTTGCTGGAAATTTTTGTTGTAAAGTTGTAAATTTGTAAAGTTGTAACTTTTAATTTTATTTTGGGATTTTGTAAAGTAGAAATTTGCTTCGGCATGTAGAGTTTAAATTTTGGAAGTTGCATGATGTGTATTGATGTATGTTGGTAATCACTTAGTTTAATTTCTAGGAAGTTGATAGTGTTGTGTATGTTTGAGTTTATTGTAGTTTCTAAAGTGTAACATGTAGGTGAAGCCTCTTTTGTTGATCATAACCAAAACCCTTCATTTGAATGGTGCTATGTTGGAAACCGTTTTTATGTAGATTGGGAAACGCGGGATACTTCCCCCCCACGCGTACAAGCGACTTTTCGGCAATAGTATTACTTCTATGAGGTTGAGGGCGGTTTTAATCAACACTTGAGACCGCTAGGGATCCGTTGTTTGTTTTACAAAGTATGGGGAAGTTATTATCATAGATATGGTTCTCAGGTTTGTTTAACTGGATCTCAAGGCCCACAGACTGATGTTCATTCTCGGTGAGTGAGTCGATAGGGGGTTCGCCCTCCGTGGTGTCCAACAACGAGTCCTGCCTGGTTCCTGTAACGGGTGCGCCCTCCGTGATTTTAATGACCTTTGAAACGTAAAATCCGCACGACCTAGTCGACAGCTTGTGCCGAAGCATCACCTCACTTTAGACGCTAGAACATAACTTGACATACGTGACCTATTTTCTTCAAAAGATAAAACAAATTGTGTGGTTCAAACTCTTGAGGTATATCGGGTAAAGCATGATACTACCGGGGGCTGTATCAGTCCATTGCACCGTTATCTCCTCTGCTCCACGTACTTCGAGAGTTAGAACAAATTTTAAAAGAAATTAAACTTAGCGATTACATGATCATGAACGTTCCAATTTTTCTTCCCTTATTGCCGAAATTTTGTGCTTTGCCGAATGTGAATGAGTGTGCCATTGTTTGAAAAATGTTGTGTAATCACCAATGCTGTGGCTTGTAATGATGTATATTCTTGGTTTCTATTTCTTTACGATGTTCTAACTTGTTTAAATGTTGTAAATTTCAGAAATAATGCATGTCCGAATCTAATATTTGGACAAGAGATCTTCAAGGCCGTTTGCAACGTTTAGATCAAGAACTCGCTATTGCTCAGTTTGTGCCATTACCGCCATCGTCACCAACCAGTTCATCAGTTCCATCACCAACCTTGCCATCATCACCATCATCACCGTCCAGATTGCCATCACTGTCGCCAGAATCTACCAGTTTGCCGAGCTCACCTTCCATAGTTTCGTCTTCGTGTGATTTTGGAAATCCAGAATTGGAAGTTCGTGCTTTGAACAACCAACAATTTGGCATGGCACGAGACAATGTGCCAAGGAATGAGAAAGTGCATGAGACGTCTTCGAGCTCAAAGTTAGAGGAGAAAGTGGACAAGCTTACCGACTTGGTGAGTAATTTGATGAAGAAGCGTACCATGGTTTGTGGAATTTGCACCGAGGGCCATGAGACCGAACAATGCCCTCAATTTGGAGTTAATGAGGGAGTAGAGGAGTGCAATGCTATTGGTTTTCAAGGAGGACAACGGTTTGGGAACTTCAATCCGAGGTTCAATGATCATCCTAACTTTCGATGGGCGAATAATGACAATGTGCTTAGGGCACCTATGCAACCGAGAGAGGGAGGAGCACCATATGCACCGAGGGCACCCTTTGTGCCTCGGCAGCCATTTCAACCGAACAATGGACCTTATGCTGCATTGCCGAACCACACCCAAGGAGGGCCGAGCCAAGGCCAAGCCGCACCGAGCAATCCCAACTATGATGTTTTGCTCCAATCTTTGTCAAGTGCGACTCAAGCATTGCTCGCGGGGCAACAAAATCATCAAAAGGACATTGGTGAGCTCAAGACTCAAATGGGCCAAGTTGTAGACTTTATGGGAAGATTTAATGAGCAAGGGAAGTTGCCAAGCAATACGATTTCCAATCCGAGGAACGAGCATGCCAAAGTAATTCAAACTCGTAGTGGAAGAGAGTTGTTTCCTCCAACAAGTCCAAAGAAGAAGCGAGTAACATTTGATGTAGTAGATGAAGCCGAGAGGGCTGCCGGACCTGTAATTGCCGGCAGCTATGTTAATGAGAATGGAGGAGCTGCAGCTAGTAATGCTGCAGCCGAGGACCATGGTGCCGAGTGTGATAGGGCTGCCGAGAAGGGCAGGCATGCCGAGAAGCAAGGAGAGGCCGGCAACCATGAGAAGAAGAACAAGGGACTGCGCAATGAGCTTGAGTATGATCCCGCAACGTCGAAGAATGAGTTAGTGCCGAGCCAAGCAAGCAAGGGAGGGGTGCCAACCTCAAGCATTCCATTCCCTTCTCGCTTTGCTAAATCGAAGAAGGATAAGTCTGATGAGGAGGTGTTGGAGATTTTTCGGAAAGTGCAAGTCAACATCCCTTTGTTGGAGTGCATTAAGCAAGTACCGAAGTATGCTAAGTTTTTGAAGGAGCTATGCACGGCTAGAAGGCATACGAGGGAGACTCGTGTGGTGACTATGAGCGAGACGGTATCGGCCGTTATTCAAAGGAAGTTGCCACCAAAGATGAAGGATCCGGGAAGCTTCAATGTGCCTTGTGTGATAGGCAACACTCGTTTTGAGGATGTGATGTTAGATTTGGGAGCATCGATCAATGTCATGCCACTCAATGTGTATCAAACGTTGAGTATAGGGCCTCTCAAGAAGGACAATGTCATCATTCAACTTGCGGATCGCTCAAGTAAGTATCCGGAGGGTTATGTGGAGGATGTGCTTGTGCAAGTCAACCAATTGATATTCCCTGCCGATTTCTATGTGGTTGAGATGGAGGATTCGCCGGTCAATAGCACTCAATTGCTACTAGGGCGACCATTTATGTGGACGGCGCGCACGAAGATAGATGTGGCCGAGGGCAACCTAACTATGGAGTTTGATGGTGAGATGATCAAGTTCAATGTTTTTGATGCCATGAAATTTCCCAATGTTGACTTGAAGGAGGGTTGTGCCATTGATGTTTTGGAGGAGGTCGAGCAAGTTATGTCGACCTCGCTTGACGCATAGCAATTAGCAATTGAGCAAGGGGTCAGATTTGACAAGAAGGGAGAACGAGTCACATTTAAGGAGAAGAGTAGAAGCATTGCCGAGCCATACATGATGTTGCCGAGCTTAGTGGAAGTTTGTGCCGAGCTAGAGGCTCGGCCTTTTTCAAAGTTTGATTCGTTCTTGTCAATTCCAAGTGCCACAACAAAATTTCGACCAAGTGTGGAAGAGGCCCCAAAGTTAGAACTTAAAGAACTCCCTAGTCACTTGAAGTATGTTTATCTTGGAGAAGAATATACACTACCGGTTATTGTGTCTTCAATGCTTAGTGAGAAGCAAGAGGTTGATTTGATAAGAGTGCTTAAGAAGTACAAGACCGCCATAGGTTGGACCTTAGCGGACATCAAGGGAATAAGCCCTACTACTTGTGTTCATCGCATCTTGTTAGAAGAAGGAGCTAAGCCGACAAAGGAAGCTCAACGTCGACTTCACCCTCCCATGATGAAAGTTGTGAAAGAAGAAATTATCAAGTTGCTTGATTGTGGGGTGATTTACCCAATTTCGGATAGTAAGTGGATATCTCCCGTGCAAGTAGTGCCGAAAAAGAGTGGTGTAACAGTTGTCAAGAATGAGAAGAATGAGCTTGTGCCATAAAGACTTGTAACCGGTCATCGGATGTGCATCGACTATAGGAAGCTCAACGCTACAATGAGGAATGATCACATGCCTTTGCCGTTTATGGACCAAATGCTAGAGAGGTTAGCCGGCCATTCTTTCTATTGCTTTCTTGATGGTTATAGTGGCTACAATCAAATCATGATACACCCGGATGATCAAGAGAAAACCACTTTTACTTGTCCATTTGGCACGTTTGCTTATCGGCGGATGCCATTCGGACTATGCAACGCACCCGGCACTTTTCAAAGATGTATGTATGCTATCTTCTCGGATTTTATTGAAGACATTATCGAAGTATTTATGGATGACTTTAGTGTGTATGGAGGCACCTACGATGCATGTTTGGGGAACTTGGAGAAGATACTTGAGAGGTGTGTAGAGACAAATCTTATGCTCAATTGGGAGAAGTGTCATTTCATGGTCACGCAAGGTATTGTACTAGGGCACATTATTTCGGCAAGAGGCTTAGAGGTTGACAAAGCCAAGGTGGAACTAATACAAGCATTGCCGAGCCCTAGGTGTGTGAAGGATGTGAGAAGTTTTCTTGGCCATGCGGGGTTTTATCGAAGATTCATCATAGACTTCTCTTCAATTGCCAAGCCATTGAGCAACTTGTTACAAAAGGAGGTGACGTTTGAGTGGACGGATGCATGTGAGGCAAGCTTTTGTCGATTGAAGGAGATGCTATGTTCGGCGCCAATTTTGGTTTCACCGAATTGGGATGAGCCATTTGAGTTGATGTGTGATGCTAGTGATTATGCACTTGGAGCGGTACTTGGACAACGAATTGAGAAGAAGCCATGCGCCATTTACTATGCTTCAAGGACCCTCAACGATGCTCAACTCAACTACACAACAACGAAGAAGGAACTCTTAGCGGTAATTTTTGCTTTGGAAAAGTTTTGATCATATCTTTTGAATTCCAAAGTTATTGTTTATAGTGATCAAGCCGCTTTGAGATGTCTTATGACAAAGAAGGATGCTAATTAAGCCGAGGCTCATTCGATGGATTCTTTTGCTTCAAGAGTTCGACATTGAGATTAAAGACAAGAAAGGAGTAGAGAATGTTGTAGCCGATCATTTGAGTCGCCTTGTTCATGAAGAGGATCGGCTGCCCCTATTGGAATCCTTTTCGGATGAGCAACTTTTTCGACTTGAAGTGCATGAGCCTTGGTATGCCGACATTGAAAATTTTCTTGCTACACACCGATTTCCCAAAGAGATGCCGAGCCACCAACAAAAGAGGATAAGGAAGCAAGCTCGACACTTCTTGTGGGACGATCCGTATTTATGGAGGCAATGTGGTGATCAAGTTATTCGAAGACGTGTGCCGGAGAATGAACATCGCTCCATCCTTGCTTTTTGTCATAGTGAAGCTTGTGGTGGGCACTTTGGACCAAAGAAAACGGCATTGAAGGTACTTACTTGTGGTTTCTTTTGGCCTACGATTTTCAGAGATGCATTCATGTTTTGCAAAGCTTGTGATAGATGCCAATGAATGGGGAACATTGGAGCTAGAGACCAAATGCCGCTCACGCCTATCATTGAGGTAGAAATTTTTGATCTTTGGGGTATTGACTTCATGGGACCGTTTCCTTCAAGCAAGGGCTTTCTCTACATATTGCTTGCGGTTGATTATGTGTCAAAGTGGATCGAAGTAAGGGCTACACGCACCAATGATGCCAAGGTGGTAGCCGAGTTTCTCAAGACCAACATCTTTTCACGTTTTGGAGTTCCAAGAGTCTTGATTAGCGATGGAGGAACCCATTTTTGTAACCGCACTATTGAAGACTTATTGAAGAAGTATGGAGTCACTCATAAGATATCTACACCTTATCACCCCCAAACAAGTGGTATGGCCGAGGTAAGTAATCGAGAGATCAAGCACATACTAGAGAAATCGGTTGGACCTTCAAGGAAGGATTGGAGTGATCGTCTCGATGATGCTTTGTGGGCATATAGGACTGCATACAAGACACCGATAGGTATGTCTCCTTTTCGGTTAGTTTATGGCAAAACATGTCACTTACCGGTTGAGCTAGAGCACAAGGCATGGTGGGCAATCAAGGCCTTCAACATGAACATTGATGATGTCGGTCTTCATAGAAAGCTTCAACTCAACGAACTTGAAGAAATCCGTAATGAAGCCTATGACGCCGCATGGATCTACAAGGAGAAGACACGAGCCTACCATGATAAGATGATTCGAGGAAAAAAGTTTGAAGTTGGGCAACAAGTTCTTTTATTCAATTCAAGACTTCGACTCTTTCCGGGTAAGCTTCGCTCTAGATGGGTTGGCCCTTTCATTGTCACTCAAGTTTTTCCCCATGGAGCCATCGAAATTCAAAGTTCAATCACAAGCAAAGCTTTCAAAGTAAATAGACATCGTCTCAAGCCATACTACTCTTCCTTTCAAGAACACACGGTGGAAGAAGCTGCCTTACACACTACCCCACAATCATCACTACCGAACCAAGCTGCCGGACCTGCAATTGCCGGCAGCTTAAGCATCACAATGCCGGACATCGCTCCTGCTACAGCTGAACCACTTGCCGGACCTGCCATCGCCGGCAGGATTGATGAGATGATACAAGACGCACCGAACAACCCAGCTGAACCACAGGATACGCTGGAAACAATAGACGCATTGCCGGATACGCCACACACTTCGGACACGCAGGATGACCCCTACTCGGATACAACATGCAACAAGCTTCTCATCGAACTTCTTCATGCCGATTTGAGTTACTTTGGAGCAAGATGAACACATGCAACACACGGTGAAAAGTCTAGGCTATGGACTATAAACACAAAGCGCTACTTGGGAGGCAACCCAATTCGATCAAAGAAAAGTGAAGGAGCCATCACCGAGAGTTTGAAATTTCTTAACCCTTCTCTTTTTCTTTGGTTTGTGATTATATGTTAGAATATGTTAGTCGATTGCATGCTTAGGAAATTCGTTGATATAGATTTGTGCTTACATTGAGGACAATGTAATTTTCTAAGTGTGGGGTGGGATAGCATATTCCGTTGTTGTTTTTGTTTTTGTGTGCTTAGTTTAGAAAAGAAAAATTCAGAAAATGTTCCACAAAAATAGAGTGTTTAAATTGTTTGTTTCGAGTCTTAGGTTGCCCCTAATATGTCAATGATGTTTTTCTCCTCTTTGCATACATAGATGATGGTTGTGCATACTCTTAAAATTGCAAGTTTCATGGATTTTGTGCATTGGTAGGAGCATGTAGGATTTGTTGATTATTAAGCATGCATGTTTTAGCTAGTTTATTTTGATAACAACCTATGTGAGCTTTTGTGCCAAATTTGCTTTCTTCTTGAGCGATAAAAAGATAAAATTCGATAGATTCGTAGGAAGCATGAAACCTCATAATTCTTTGACTATTCGATGACTATGTGCCACAGCTTTTTAATGAACTCTAGTATGCTAGAACTTACTCTTGTTGATTTTCGAAACGTTTATATCATAAAATACCTTGATTTTGAATATGATTGAATGAAGATCATTTAGGTTTACCACCAAAGCCAAATAAAGCATGAGCCCTATTGGAGCCCGTCGTGGGACACCTTAGTAAACCCCTTTGAGCCGACATTGAGCCTTTTCTTTCATCACCCTTAAACACTTTCCATGAGCTTAGTATAGTTGTGCCTTTACCCTTGATCAAAGTATTGGCAAAGCTTGAATTTTAAAAGCGTTTTCGCGTGTGTGATGAAGAAGAACAAGTGTGGGGTAGACTTAGCCATAAATCTATATGAAAAATGTATGCATGTCGTACCTTAAAAAAGAGAAAGAAAGAAAAATTTTGCTCGGATTAAAAAGAAAAGAAAAGAAGCCGAGAAAAGAGAAAAGAAATGTAGGGTACGGCATAGGCATGGAAAAGAAAAAAATTGTGCATGGCTATTGTCTTGAATATTGTTATAATGTTATGGGAAGAAAAGAATGAAGTATGGGTCCAACAAGATGAAATTTGACCCTTCGGCGAGAAGACATAAGGAGATTCGAGCTTTGCTAAAGTGCACAGTGACGTTGTGAGCCTCCTTATCCAAATATCGAATACCTCTTAGCCTAGCCCCATTACAACCCTTTTGATTGATCTTTTTCATGATTCTTAAGATGGTTAAATTTGATTGTGGAGATTATCTCAAGAGTAAGCATATGGTTTTGGTTCATTGGTGCATATAGTTATCATATGAGGTTTCTCCATAAAAATTTCACAAAGTGCTTTTTGTTTCTTTGACATATGCAAGTTACTCTTTGTAATTCATTATCTTTCGCTTGCATATACTTATGAGTGAATAACCATGCTTCGAGAGAAAAGAAGAGAGTATGCCAAGAAAGGAGGATTGAACTAGCTGAACATGTTTACATGCTTACTTTTGTTCTTATATGTTCTTATTGATGTCACATGTTCATGAAACTTGGAATTTCGTGCTTAGCATTCTCATGCATTAACTTGAAAGCTATGTGTACATACGAGCCTGAGACAAATTGTTAGGGGCAATAGTTTGTTTAGAGTCTAGTTTAGTTTAGTTTGCTAAGAGACTAGCAAAGGATAAGTGTGGGGTAGTTGATAGGAGCACAATGTGCGACGATATTATATGCTTATGCCCTCGTTTATGCTTTGTTTAACCCTTATTTATCTAAGATTGAGTCATAATATAGTTAGTGTCATTTTGGTAGAGTTTTGGTAAAATGTGCTTAATTGTCCGAAAAATGACCAAGTATGAGAAATTTGGAAAATAGTGCAAAATATGTCTTTTTCGTGATTTTGAGATGAGTAAAAATATGATCTATCCTTGTCCGAATTCAATGAAATTTTGTGTACTTAATATTTATATACTGAGTAATGTTGTGTTAAAATTTCAGATCAATTGGAGTTCGAGAAGTCACCCAAAAGATGGCTGCAAAACAGCAGTTCGAGCAAACCAATCCATGGGGCTTCCAGGATTTTCCTGGGACTTTGATCAAACTTCGAAAAATCATTCCCGACGACTCACAAGGAATTTGGTCGAGATATTTTATGGGGAGATGGCTATATGTGTCTAGTTTATCTAAGACTTGGAATCGCATCAATCGGAGCTCCGAGGAAGGAGATATGCCGGAGTCACTGCAACAACATCAAGTCTGCCGATTCCAGGATGCTACTGCCTCCTTTTTGCAATTTCTGTTTTCAATGGACCATATGGTGTACAAATGCATATGTGAAGATGGTCCAAGTTTAAGGAAGGAAGGAGGATGACACCAAGCCCGGGCATTGATGAAAAACATGAAGAAAGAAGTTCTCCTAGTCAAACTAGGAGAAGCTGCCGGAAGAGGCAGATTTGTGCCAAGATGAAGCTGCCGGCAATGAAGGCATTTTCGGTGGATCAAGACCTATCAATTGAAGTCCAATGATTATACAAGAAGTCCATGAAGATGTGAAGCCCATGCCTTGAAGAAAAATTCAGAAAAAGAAAACCTAATTAGACAATGAAAGGAAGGTTTCAAATCCTTAACCAACTTGGTTTTCTGATTTCCTTATGCATTAGGGCAGCCGGCACCCCTCTCATCTATATATAGCCTCACTTTTTCATTCTGAAAATTATCTCATCTCAAGTATAAACACAAGGCCTAAACTCTACCAAAATTCACCAAAGATCCTAGACAAAAACCTAAACCGAAAACCACATTCACCTCACTTCAACCAAGTTTCTGCTTTGCCGAATCTTGGAACTTCTCCTCCATAACCTACTGCCGACATAACCTACTACCGTGCAGCCTCACCCCAACCTCCATACTTCGCCGGATCCACACAACGTGAAGCTCTCAAGGTGTCTCAAAGTGTGATCCACTCCCTTCTTCGGTTTAGTAATTTTTGTTTAGTTATGTTTAGTTTTGTCTATGAAACACTCATGTATGTTTGGTGTTGATTTGTATGTCTATGTATAAATCGATTTTGGTTTTATAAATTGTATGTTTTGCATGCTAATTTGTAATATGTGACTTGTAGATTCTTATGTTTGATAACTAGGACAATAGGTATGCAATGTTGTTTGAGAACTTAATTCGATTAGTAATCTAAGGAGTATGCCTTAAAAACCGAAACATTAGTTGTGCTTAAGCATTTGTTGTTTGCATGTAAATCTAGGTGTTAGGTTTCATCAAACTAGAAAACATGAATAATTCATACTCGTAGTTGTCTTGGTTTGTGTTTTCATCTAGAGTATAAAACCCTTAGAAAACTTGCATGTTAAACAAGATGATTGACAACCTTGCTTGTTTGCATGTCTTCGATTTGTGATTCATGTGTTTAATTGTTAATCATGTAAAATCGGTTAACATATACCTTAGGATTATACTCGTAGTTAATCTTAAGACCATAGAAATCAACGATTAGATGACCTCGTAGGCTCTAATTGGGATCGAAATTGGTTAAGTCGAAACAACATTAATACTTGTTCCTTACCTTCTTGCATATTAGTCTACATGTTAAAGAATCTTTGGTGCTAAATATTTTGTGAGAGATGATGATCACTTGTATATAGTAGATTAGGTTTAATTTTCGTATCTTAGAGTTAGGGGCAGTCTTGCTGCCGATTCCATCTATCCCCATATTTGTGACGTTTTTGTATATATGTATATATGTTTTTGTCTAACAATTTCATATCTCAGGTACCCTTAATCCCCGGCTTAGAACGATCCCTACTTACTCATACTACTAACGATATTTTGTAGGGTTATTATTGTGTGCGAGCTTAGGCTCCCATCACTACCTAACCGGTGGAAAGCCATGGAGCCGGTTGAATGCTACCTAACCTGTGGAAAGCCATGGAGCCGGTTGAATGTTACCTAACCGGTGAGATGCCATGGAGCCAGTTGAATGCTACCTAACCGGTGAGATGCCATGGAGCCAGTTGAATGTTACCTAACCGGTGAGATGCCATGGAGCCAGTTGAATGCTACCTAACCGGTGAGATGCCATGGAGCCGGTTGAATGCTACCTAACTGGTGGAAAGCCATGGAGCCGGTTGAATGCTACATAACCGGTGGAAAGCCATGGAGCCGGTTGAATGTTACCTAACCGGTGAGATGCCATGGAGTCCTTGGGGAAGTGGGGGGGCTTGACGCCTCGGTTCCCGCCCCTATCTCCCCTAACTGCCGCTTGTATGCGGGACAAGTGGCTGACATGCATTTAAGGAGGAAGCCCATCAGTCCAATCAGTTATGATGGCGTGGGTAGGTTATCGATGTTGGGACACGTGTCAGTAGGGAGCGATCTGAGATGGAGGGCCTAGATTCGCAGGCGCTTGACTTGCCCCGATTGAGTGTTTGGGGGGATTACAGAGGTACCTAGGGCATCAGACCCGTCTATAAAAAGGTCTCCTTTGTCTTCATTATTTCTGTTTTTGCTCTTGGCCCAGAGAGAAGAAGAGAAGGTTGGAGACGAATCCGGCGAAAGTTCTGTGGAGGTGCCTCGCGATATCCGTGCCTCAAGCGTTCTGGTTCTTTGCCTACCATTGCTCGGTATTTTCGTAGGACTGACTTTCCTCGGTTGTGCATAGTAATCGGTGAGTCTTGCTTTTTTTGCTTCGTGTTTTTTCTTTGTGGTTGGTGATTTGCGGCGGCGGCGGGGGGAGGGGGGGGGGGGCGTGTTCTGTCGCCGACTGTGGGTCTTTTTGAGCGGGGCGTCTGCGGCGAACTTGGGGACCAGTTGCAGAGAGCGCTGTTCTAGCTTGTTGCTGACAAGCGGTGGAGTTTTGTTTTCTTCCCCTTAGGTTAAATGGTTTCTGCGAGCTCTGACAGGCGTCCCGTAGTGGACGATGAGGAGAGATTGGAGGATTGGCTCGGTTCGGATTCCCCGGAGTCCGAAGTCGCTGACCGCTCCCGGGGTGGGGTCTCGTCTTCCGAGTCTCTGGGTTCTGAGGGCATCCCGCACGGGGTGCTCTTTCCTGGCACTCCGCCCGTGAGCTACACTATCGAGAGTGGGTAAGAGGCTGTAGTATGCGATGAACCGGAGGGTACTATGAGCTCTGCAGAGATTGCCGCCTTCCGGGAGACATGGAATATCCCCGATGAGGTGGCGTTACGGCCATTGAATCCCGGAGAATTGGCCTGTAACCCGGAGGCGGGTTGGGTTGCTGTTCACGGAGACCAATTTCGCCACGGGTTCTCCCTCCCGCTGCCAGACTTCGTGCAGTATATGTTTAGCGCTCTGCAAGTGTCTCCCGCTCAGCTTCCCGGGAACCAGTGGAGGCAGCTGTTGAGCCTCGGTTGTCTGTACGAGCTGTCCGGGATGAGCATGCCAAAGGTGAACGAGTTCCGGGCACTCTACAGGTTGTCCTTCTCGAAGAAGAAAGGGTGCCGGGGTTGTCTGACCTTTAGTGCCCGACACTTCCAGCCTATCATCACCCACCTGCCTTCCTGGGTGGACAATAACTGGAGGAAGAAGGTGGTGATGGTGGGTGGGAAGTGGCAGAAAAGGAGCAGGATGTACTGGGTTCCTGGTGCCTTCCAGCCCCTTGGCGACCAATCGTTCATACTGTCCGAGTTGGAGCGGGAAAGGATTATGACGATACTCGGGTGCTGGGACGATCTTGAGCGAAGCTCCTACAACTTCATACGGCGGGAGGTGTTGGAGTACTGCTGTCTTGGGCGGGACCCCGGTGCGTAGCAGGGTTTTAGTGGTGGCGTTTCTGCTGGCCGAGTTGATACTAACCCTTTGTTTGTTCTGCAGGTACATCTTCCCGGACGGTCGTCAAGCCCGGTAATACAATATCCATGGACGGTGAAGACCTTGTCTCGAGGTTGAAGGAGAAAGGGGAGGCCGTTTCACGGACCTCGGTGGATGAGGAGTCCGGTCGGCTTACCGTTCATGCCGAGTCGAGGGCGTTGGATGTTGAGGACGACGCCTATACCCTAAGGCGTGCGGAGACTCACCCCGCTGCATCCAAGGCGGGGCCCAGAAAGGGCAAGACCATCGGGGGACCACCGAAGGTTCCTGGTGGGACGAACAGGATTCCGTACCGACCAGGGTCGGTCCCGCTTGTCACCAGGGTCTCTCGGACAGGCGCACAATCTTTTTCACCGGACGGCCATGGTGAGAAGAGGCGGAGGATCATGGACGTCCCTCCCTCCGCGCTGGTGACTCTGACTGGCCGGTCGTCTGGTGAGAACTTGGCGAAACGGCTCAAGCTGGTCAGCGGTGCGACGAGTTCCGCTGGGGACAAGGGCGCCACTGCCTCAAATTCTGCCAGTCAGCAGAGTAGCCCCGCTCCTACAGAGGAACAGAGGGGAGGTCCGGAGAGTCTCTTCGTCCGGAAGCTGGCGGCAGATGTGGCTGGTCTTGGTCTGGATAGGCCTGGGGCCGTTGGAGCCTTGTCGAGGGAGAGCCGCCAGAAGAGCAAGGAGTCGGTCCTCTGGGTAAGAATTGCTTGGTGCCACGGCACCGCTCATAAGTTTCGCTATTTTTGTTGTTTGCTTAGCCGGCTCCCTGTTGTTCTGTAGCTATTGTACAATCTGTACCAGCCAGACCCGAGTGAGGAGCTGTCGGAGCTGAAGAGGCAGGTGGCCGCTCTGACCGGAGCCCGTGAGCGCCTGGAAGTCGAGAAGTCCAGGCTTGAGCGGGAGAAGGTCAGGCTGGAGGAGAGGGTCAAGAAGCAGGTGGCCAAGCTAGAGGACCAGGTCCGGAGCCTCGAGGAGGAAAAGGAGCTGGCTGAGGATGAGAGGGCCGAGCTGGAGGCCAGAGTGGATGAGCTCCAGGTGGGGGCTACCGCTGTGCGTGCCGCCACTGCCGCTGCGGCTGGAGAAGAGGACCCAGAGATTTTCCAGCGGGTTGTCCTCAAATATCACGATAGTGATCAGTTTCTGGCACTCTTGGAAAAGGCTAGGGATTCGGGTATCGCCGATGCCTACGTGGAGTGGGAAGAGAAGGGGTACCTGGATACCTCACGAATGCCGAAGGCGGGGGCCGACGACGGTGCTGATGGGCAGCTGGCGGAAGAGGAGCGGCCGGAAGGGGAAGGCGGGCTTCGACCATCTGAACCCGTTAGAGAGGATGCGGTGGCTCCATCTGAGGAAGCTGGTGGACAGGTTGGGCCCGCTGAGGAGGGAGACGCGGCTCCTTAAGATTTTTGTTTTGCTCTCTCTCTCTGTTTTGTAAATCTGCTGGAACGGTTTTTTTGTATTATGCCCTTTGGATATATATTTTTGCACCGGTGGAATTTCTTGGATTTTTCTCAAATTAGTTTACATACACATCTTAAAATGTTACGTTGGTTGAATCGTTGATATGCCAAACTAAGTGCTTGAAATTTCAAGCACCTAAGCCTTCACTGGGTCCGGGCGTCCTTACCAGCCCTGGCCCTGCTCCCGGTCGGGATCTGCTCTCCTTTCCCCTATATACCGCTGAAGTTGACCGCTGTTAATCAAACCCTCCACCGCTGTCTTGAGGGCGAAGCAACTGTTCGTCCGATGGGTAGCTTCATCGTGATAGGAGCAGTACTTGCCTGTTCGCGCCTGGGTAAGTTTCCCATTTGGGTACTTGCTCCTCGGCGATGGGGGAATGATGTTCCCGTTTTCGTGCAAGATGTCCTCGTATGAAGAGGTTAGAGTGGTGAAGACCTCTTGACGTTCTGCTGGCATGATCGCCAGGGGGCGTTCTTGCCGGTACTGCGCCGGCTTGTGCTCGCCCTGGGGTTTGTCATGATCGGGCTTCTGCTGCTGTTGGTTCCTCCAAAATCTGCCGGGTCTGCTTGGCTGGGTGCCTCGGTTCTCGCTCCGCTGGCTTGCCTTGTTTTCTCGGCCGGCCGGGAGATGCTCCTCTCGCTTTCTCTTCAACAGGTGTTGCCCGTACGTTTCATGATCCGCCTGAGCATGCCTGATGGCCATCGCCATTAGCTCGTCATACCCCTGCGGGAGTTCCACCCGTACGGCATAGGAAAATTTTCCTGGCCGAAGCCCCTGTTTGAACGCCATCTCGGCGATGCCCTTGTCGAGGTTCCGAACCCCGGCCGTCGCCGTTTGCCAGCGGTTGACAAACGTCCTCAGCTCCTCGCCCGGTGCCTATCTGCAGTTGAAGAGGATGGTTGATGTCCAGGCTCCTTCGACCTGGAGGATGAAGCGGCCTACAAACCGGTCGGCCAGTTGCTCAAATGCCTCGATGGAGTTTGCTGGGAGCTCATAGAACCAGTTGAGCGCCTCTCCAGACAGGGTTTCCTGGAATATGTTGCAGCACACTGCATCGGATGTTATATGCAATTGCTCAAGAATTGAAACAAGAGTGCAAAGAACAATCTGGGAATGACTTAATATTATTGAATGAACAACAGCAGCTATATAATAGCTTTACACAGATGAAAAACAGAAACAAAGACACCCCACGTTGTGACTAGAACGTGGTAACTAACCATGATCAAACAGTAACAATCCCTTAAGACTAGGACATTATTGAAACAGAATAACAAACTAAATCTTATCATTCCCTCCCTTAAACTAGACTGCTGCCTAAGCAGCTAGTTTACCTTTGGTGCATCACAGACTCCCAACTGCTTCCTAAACTCCTGAAAAGACTCCAGTTTGAGTGGTTTGGTCAGTACATCTGCTATTTGCTGTTGTGTTCCACAAAACTTCAGTTGCACAGCTCCTTCATTCACCAGATCACGCAAGAAATGGAAACGCACATCAATGTGCTTGCTCCTGCCATGCATTACAGGGTTCTTTGACAACTTGATGGTTGAACTATTGTCACAGAAAATGATAGGACTCTCACTGCCTTCATAACCAAGCTTCTCAAGCACCCTTTTCATCCATACTGCTTGACATGTGCATGCTGCAGCCGCAACAAACTCTGCTTCAGTTGTGCTAAGTGTGACAATCGGTTGCTTACGTGAAGACCACGCCACTGCTGCTCCACTCAAAAGAAAAACATACCCCGACGTGCTTTTTCTATCTTCCACAGAACCAGCATAATCACTATCAGTGAAACCGATCAACTCCTTATTTCCTTCCCTTTTGTAAAGAATACCGAAATCAGTAGTTCCTTGCAAGTAACGCAAGACTCTCTTGGCTGCTAAAAGATGAAGTTCTGTTGGTCTTGACATATACCTGCTAATCAAGCTAACAGCATACATTATATCAGGCCTTGTGGCTGTTAGATACATCATACTTCCAACAAGTTGTTTGTAGAACGAGCCATCCACTTCTACTCCATTTTCATCTTTAAAAATTTTGAACCCTGGAGTGATTGGATTATGAACTGAATTGCTATGCTCCATCCCAAATCGTCTCAGAACTTCCATCACATACTTCTTCTGACTTATGAATATTCCTCCATCAAACTGCACTACTTCAATACCGAGGAAATACCTCATCTTGCCCAAGTCAGACATATCAAACTCCCTCATCATAGACTTCTTAAACTCATGCATCATAACCTCATCATCTCCAGTATAGATTAAGTCATCAACATACAAACTAATGATCAAACGTTTACCTTGTTTGTTGACTTTGGTAAAGAGGGTCTGTTCATGATCATTCTTTTCAAAACCTTCTCTCGAAAAATACGATTCAATCTTGCTAAACCACGCTCTTGGTGCCTGCTTGAGTCCGTACAAAGCTTTGTTGAGTTTGTACACTTTGTGCTCCTCATTCTTCATCTCATAGCCTCTTGGCTGCTCAACATAAACGTCTTCTGTTAGCTCTCCGTGAAGGAAGGCTGACTTCACATCAAGTTGAAACACATCCCAACTTCTCTGTGCTGCAAGAGCTAGAATCATTCGCACTGTGTCCATGCGAGCTACTGGAGCATATACTTCTTCATAATCAACTCCGTGTTCTTGTGCGTAACCCTTTGCGACCAAACGGGCTTTGTGCTTCTCCACTTCTCCAAGTTCATTCAGTTTTGTCTTGTAGACCCATTTGACCCCGATTCTTTTAGCTCCCTTAGGCAAGTCAGTTAGAAACCATGTCCCATTCTTCTTTATTGAATTCATCTCTGAATCCATGGCAAGCCTCCACTTTTCATCTTTCACTGCTTCATCATAATAGACCGGATCAGAACTAGCAAATAGAACCATATTAGCCTGCATATCTTCATCAGAAAGTCCTTCACCAGAGAAGTAGTCTCCCATCCATATCGGTGCTTCTCTATTTCTAACTTCCCTTGCATTTGAAGGTTGATGAACTTCAATATTTTCAGCGCTCGACATCGTCTCTTCACTGCTCCTCTCTTCATTACTTTCTCCGTCATCTTCTCCCTCAGATTCATTCACGTTGTCATGTTGCTTGTCTTCATCTCCCCAATCCAGGTCCAGATTAATTTGTTCTTCATAGCTATCATCCCAACTCCACTTCTTGTCCTCTTCAAAGACAACGTCTCGGCTGACTACAATCTTCTTCGAAATTGGATCATAAAGTCTGTACCCTTTTGATTCTTCACTCACCCCAAATAGAACACAGCTACGACTCTTATCTTCAAGTTTTGTCCTTCGAGCATCAGGGACATGAGCATGCGCAACACTTCCAAAAACCCGGAAATGTTCAACAGAAGGCTTCACACCGCTCCAAGCTTCCTCTGGTGTCACATCTTTAACTCATAACGTTGGACATCTGTTGAGAACATAGAATGTCCAATTCACCGCCTCAGGCCAAAAAGTCTTTGGGACACCTTTTTCAATGAGTAAGCTCCTCACCATATTCATCACAGTCCTGTTCTTCCTCTCTGCTACACCATTTTGCTGTGGTGTATAAGCTGTGGTTAAGTGCCTTTTAATCCCATTCATTCTACAAAAATCATTGAATTCACTTGATGTGAACTCCCCTCCACGATCTGTTCTCAGACATTTAATAGGCAAACCAGTCTCTTTTTCCACACAACTCTTAAATAGTTTAAAAGAAGCAAAAGCATCTGCCTTATTAACAAGAAAATAAACCCAGGCCTTCCTACTGAAATCATCAATGAAGCAAATCAGATACCTCTTGCTGCTGTTGGAGATGGGAGAGATTGGTCCACAAATGTCAGCATGAATTAGCTCCAACTTCTCTGATGCTCTCCATGTACTCCTCTTAGGAATAGCATCCCGATGTTGCTTCCCCTTCAAGCAATCACTACATACTGTGTTGGACTCAGAAAAACTTGGTAAACCCCTCACCATTCCTTTCTGTTGCAGAGTTTTGAGACCTTTGTAACTGAGATGGCCATATCTACGATGCCAAAGCTGAGCTAGATCTTGAGTGGTTGCTTGAAGACACACTTCCTTAGTCTCCTTCTTGATTGGTTGTGTGTTAGACAGCAATACAAACATCCTGTTTGCTGTCATATTGGTGTGAATAATCAAACCCCTTGAAGGATGGAAGATACGGCACTGATTTGACTTAATTAGAATAGCCAACCCCTTCTCTTGTAGCTGGCCGATGCTAAGAAGGTTATTCTTCAACTCCGGCACATAAAACACCTCTGTTACAAGATGGTTGACACCTTCCAAAGACAGCCTCACACTTCCTTTTCCAACAACACTCATTCTTGTATAATTGCCAAGTCTAACTGTCTGTTTGAATCCTTCATCCAGCTCAGTAAAAAAGGATGCATCACCACACATGTGGTTGCTACAACCTGAGTCGAGAAACCACACATCATCTCGATTCCCTCCATGTGTCTCAACATAGGCCATGAGAAGCATCTCTTCTGACTCGTCAAGCTCTGCATAGTTTGCCTGTTTTCCCCAAGTTGGACACTCATATTGATAATGTCCAAGTTGATGACATTTGTAGCATTCGATGGTTTCTTTATTGTAGAATTGACGACCCCTACCTCTGCCTCTTCCTCCTCTGAACGCAGCTCTCCCACGTCCTCTTCCACCGGAACCTTCATCATGTGTCACTTTAAGTGCTTGTTCTTCACCGCTGCTCCGACCGTTGCTCCGATTGAACTTCTGTTCATGTACAATGAGAGAACTCTGCAGCTCATCAATTGACAGTGAATCGATATCCTTAGATTCTTCGATCGAGACAACAATATAGTTAAATTTCTCGGTCAAGGTTCTAAGGATTTTCTCCACAATTGTCACATCCCTCATCTGCTCACCATTGCTCCTCATCTTGTTAGCAATTGTCATCACCCGAGCAAAGTAATCAGTGATGGTTTCCCCTGTTTTCATCTCCAAGACCTCAAAGTCCCTCCTCAAAGCTTGAAGAGTAGACCGCTTCACCCTAGCGGTGCCCTCGAACTTCCTTCTCATGGAGTCCCAAATCTGTTTCGAGGTGCGCTTCTCCAAAATCTGCTCAAGAATCACTCTCTCAATTGCCTGGAATAGGTAATTCTTTACCTTGAGGTCGTTAAACCTTGCATTCTCCAACTGCGTCTGTTGCGCCTCAGACAACCTAGCTCCTGCTAATGGTTCCTCAAAACCATTCTCAACAAGACTCCAGAGACCTTTCGATCGCAAGAGGTTTTCCATCAACATACTCCAGTGGTCATAATGACCATTGAAGCGTGGGATGGCAGGTTGCAAGAACTCTTTCTCTTCACTCATTCTTTTCTGTCTCACTCTGTGTTTAAGTCACTCAAAGCTGCGGCTTCTCTCTTTCTCGCAGGCCCAGTGGGGGCTCTGATACCAGAATGTTATATGCAATTGCTCAAGAATTGAAACAAGAGTGCAAAGAACAATCTGGGAATGACTTAATATTATTGAATGAATAACAGCAGCTATATAATAGCTTTACACAGATGAAAAACAGAAACAAAGACACCCCACGTTGTGACTAGAACGTGGTAACTAACCATGATCAAACAGTAACAATCCCTTAAGACTAGGACATTATTGAAACAGAATAACAAACTAAATCTTATCATCGGAATAGCCCATGGCGCACGTTTGGGACCGGAAACTATCCAAATGTTGGTATGGGCAGCCGGATCCCGAGTACGTGAGCTTTAGGGATTTCTGGTTACCAGACCTCCCTGATTCCAGAACCCAGTGCGAGAAAGGGCCCATGCATTCGTTGAATCGTGCGCCTTCTATTGGCCGCGCCGCCCTTCTCTCGTTGGCCTTCATTTGAGCCTTTAGATCCGACACAGAGTCGGTAAGTACCTGTAATGCCCGTGCGGTCGGGGTCACGATTTCATCCTTGAATGAAGCGTGCAACTGCGGGAGTACTGGCGTGCTCATTGGCAAAACCGCACCGCCCGGGGACTCCGCCCTCCTGCGGTCGCTAGATCTTCCTCCCGATGACTGTCCCGCCTCAAGGCGCTGAGGTTGGCCTGGCGCGGGTGTATATGCCCTTGCCATAGCGGCGTTGCGCTGCTGTCCTCTTTCCAGGGCAGCCATCAGGGCAGCGTTTACCGTCTGCATTTCCTCATACCGAGCATTGGATTTTGCTCTAAACCGGTCGCTCTCCGCGCGCAGGCTATCGACTTCTGCCCTCATCGCCCGTATCTCCCCCGCCATATCGTGCCGGTCGGGGCTGTAGGTAGTGTCTCGGTAGCTGTCACCGAGCAGACTCTCCTCTTTGTCGCTCGGATCATCCGAGAATGTCAGTGAAAAGCCCCGGTGCATCGGTTGGTCGTCTTCCACCGGGTCTTTCCCGCGCGTGCTATCGTTGTATGCCCCCAGCGTGCTGTTCGGCCTCCCATAGCTGCCGCCGTCCTGGGTGCCCTGGTCGCTGCGCTGCTCCGGTACAGCGACCGGGGTGGGGATGAGCACTTACTCTAGTGCCACCCACTGACCCTCCGTTATATTTCTTTCCTGGCCCGCTTCTGAGTTTTCTGCCATTTGGTGATGCTTACGTGACTTTTATATAATCTTCCCACAGACGGCATCAATTGTTTCTGCACAAACCCGTAGGCCTAGTAGAGACTGGTGAATCTAGATGTGATCTCCTCCTGCGAACCTGCTCACTAAGGGGAATACCAGGCGGGCCGGTCTTCTCCTCTCCGATGCCTAAGTTAGTACAGTTGGGATGAATAGATAACTTAAGCACGTATGATAAGCAGTTGCAGAGATCAGTTACCTATTAAAGAGGGTAGTTGAGGACCTTATATAGGTGGTCGGGTGTGGGGTCTGGCCTTACTCTTCGATGTGGGACTGGTTTCCTTCTGTTTGCACATAAAAGGACAGCTCTGGTGGCCCGTTCGGCAGGCTGGCGTCCCCGGTCCCCGGGCCCCTGGTCACAAGGTAGACTGCTGGACCTCGGGTCCGGGTGCTGGTGATCCTGCTCCGGGCCTCAGTCCGGCCTCGGATACACTGGTTGCGGGTCTGTGGGCTTATATAGCCCCTCTGTGGCTACTGTCAACACCACGATCAGGAAGGCGGGAGCTGTGGGAGGCCGACCGGCACGCCGAGGCCACACCACGACAGCTCGCGCGGGAAAGGCCTGACGGAGGACGACAGGCCAGTGCACCGGGGCTTTTCTCTGACGTTCTCGGATGATCCGAGTGACCGAGAGGAGAGCCCGCACTGTAACAATGACCGGGACACCACGTACAGCCCCGACCAGAGCAGTATGGCGGGGGAGATACGGGCGATGGCCGCAGAGGTCAGTCGCCTGCGTGAGGAGGGCGACCGGGATAGAGCCAAGTCCAACACCCCGTATGAAGAAATGGAGAAGGTGAACGCTGCCCTGGTAGCCGCCATGGAGAGAGGACAACAGCGCAACGACGCTATGGTCAGGGCACAGGCACCCCCGCCAGTTCGATCTCAGCAGTTTGAAGCGGGGCAGTCATCGGGCGGTAGGCCCAGTGATCCCGGGCGAACAGATTCACCGGCTGGCACGGCCCCGCCAAAGAGCACGCCGACGCCTCGCCAGCCCCACACTTCGTTCGAGGATAAAGCCGTGACCCCGACTGCACGGGCGTTGCAGATGCTCGCCGACACTGTGTCGGATTTGAAGGCCCAAATGGAGGCCAACGAGAGAAGAGCGGCACAGCCGATGGAAGGCGCACGGTTCAACAAGCGCATGGGCCCTTTCTCGCACCGGGTTATGGAGTCGGGGAGGTCTGGTAACCAGAAGTCCCTCAAGCTCACCTACTCGGGGTCCCGCTGCTCGTACCAGCACCTGGATAGTTTCCGGTCCCAGACGTGCGCCAAGGGCTACTCCGATGCAGTATGCTGCAATATTTTCCAGGAAACTCTGTCTGGAGAGGCGCTCAGCTGGTTCTATGAGCTTCTGGCAAATTCAATCGAGGCCTTCGAACACTTGGCCTACCGGTTTGTAGGCCGCTTCATCCTCCGGGTCGAGGGAGCCCGGACATCGACCATCCTTTTTAACTGCATGCAAGCGCCCGGCGAGGAATTGAGGACTTTCGTCAACCGTTGGCAGACGGCGACGGCCGGGGTTCGGAACCTTGACAAAGGTATCGCCGAGATGGCGTTCAAGCAAGGGCTCCAGCCGGGAAAATTTTCCTACGCCGTACGGGTGGAACTCCCGCAGGGGTATGACGAGTTAATGGCAATGGCCATCCGGCACGCCCAGGCCGATCACGAGACGTACGGGCATCACCTGCTGAAGAGGAAGCGGGACGAGCAGCAGGAAGACCGCCCCCGGGAGGAGCACCCCCCGCCCAGCCAAGAAGACAAGCCAAGGCTCCGGACCGAGAACCGAGCCGGCCGACCGAGCCGGCCCAGCAGAAATTGGGGGCAACGGCAGCAAAGGCCCTATCATGATAAACCCCAGGGCGAGCACAAGTCGGCGCAGTTCCGGCAAGAACGCCCCCTGGCAATCATGCCAGCACAACCGGCTGGTCAAGAGGTCTTCACCGCTCTCACCTCTTCATACGAGGACATTTTGCTCGAGAACGGGAGCATCATTCCCCCACCGCCCAGGAGAAAGTACCCGAAGGGGAAGCTTACCACGGCGCAAACGGGCAAGTACTGCTCCTATCATGATGAGACTACTCATCGAACGAGCTAGTGATGTGCTCTCAAGACAGCGATGGAGGGTTTGATTAGTAACGGCCAGCTCCAACGGTATATAGGGGAAAGGAGAGCAGATCCCGACCGGGAGCAAGACCGGGGCTGGTAGACTCGCCAAGCCTCCAAGCGGTTAGTTTGACATATCACCGGTTCAACCGCTGTAACATGACAAGACATATGCAAACTACTTTCAAGAAAAATTCCACCAGTTCCACCAATTCAAGTATATTCATAGTCAAGGGATAATACAAGCAGAAGCCGTTCCGGCAAGTTTACAAAAAAGAGCAAGGGCAAAATCCTAAGGAGCTACGCCTCCCCCCTCAGCGAGCAATCCGCCAGCCTCTCCGGATGAAGCAGCCGCGCCTTCAGCAATCTGAGGTCCACCCTCCCCTTCCGGTTGCTCCTCCGCCGACTGCTCATGGATATCCGACTGCTCATGGATATCCTCATCAGCGGCCTTCGGCATCCGGGAAGTGTCCAGCCACCCCTTCTCCGCCCATTCCGTGTACGCATCCGAGATGCCCGATTCCCTGGCCTTCTCCAGGAACTGAAGGAACTGATCGCTCTCATGGTATTTGAGAACAACCCGCTCGTAGAGTTCCGGGTCCTCTTCCCCGGCTGCAGCGGCAGAGGCGGCGCGCACAGCGGCAGCTCCCACTTGCAGCTCGTCCACCTTGGACTCTAGTTCGGCCCTCTCCTCCTCAGCCAGCTCCTTCTCCTTCTCCAGGCTCTGGACCTGCTCCTCCAGCTTGGCCACCTACTTCTTGGCCCTCTTCTCCAATCTGGCCTTCTCCCGCTCCAGCTGGGACTTCTCTGCTTCCAACCGCTCTCGGGCTTCTGTCAACTCGGCCACCTGCCTCTTCAGCTCCTCGCTCGGATCCGGCTGGTACAGATTGTACAGCAACTGCATAACAACAGAGAGCCAATTAAGCAAGCAACAAAGGAAATGAGTTACGAGCGGTGCAATGGCACCAGGAAATTCTTACCTGCAGGACCGACTCCTTGAACTTTTGGCGCTTCCCGCCCGCCAAGGCTCCGGTGACCCCAGGTCTGTCCAGACCAAGGCCGGCTTAGTCTGCCGCCAGCTGTCGGGCGAGTGCACTCTCCGGGCTTCCCCTCTGTGCCTCCGCAGGCACGGGGCTACTCTGCCGCGCAGCGGCAGCCTTTTCCCCAGCGGAACTCGGTGCACCGCTGGTTACCTTGAGCCGTTTGGCCAGATTCTCACCGGACGACCTGCCGGTCAGCGTCACCAGCGTGGAGGGAGGAACGTCCATGACCCTCCGCCTCTTCTCACCCTGGCCGTCCGGCGAAGAAGATTGTGCGCCTAATCGGGTGACCCGGGTGACGAGCGGGACTGACCCCGGCCGGTGCGGAATCCGGCTCACTCCACCGGGAATCTTTAGTGGCCCCCCGGTAGTCTTGCCCTTGCCGGGTCCCGCCTTGGGCACAGCAGGATGACTCTTCACACGCCTCAGGACATAGACTTCGTCCTCAACATCCATGGCCCTCGGTTCAGGATGAACCGTAAGCCGACCGGACTCCTTGTCCACCAAGGTCCGCGAAACGGCCTCGCCTTTCTCCTTCAGCCTCGCGAGAAGGTCTTCACCGTCCATGGATAGAGTGGTGTCGGGTTTGATGACCGCCCGGGAAGATGCACCTGCAGGACGAGCAAAGGTTAGTATTTAAAACAGTTACCAAAAGTGTCACCGCTAGGACTTGCTACGCACCGTGATCTCGCCCGAGACAGCAATACTCCAACACTTCCCGCCGGATGAAGTTGTAAGAGCTCCGTTCGAGATCGTCCCAACATCCGAGTATGGTCGTGATCCTCTCCTGCTCCAACTCGGATAGCTCGAACGATTGATCCCCAGGGGGCTGGAAGGCACCAAGAACCCGGTACATCTTCCTCCTCTTCTGCCACTTCCCGCCCGCCATCACCACCTTCTTCCTCCAGCTGTTATCCACCCAAGAAGGCACATTGGTGATAATAGGTTGAAAGCACCGGGCGCTGAAGGACAGACAACCCCGGGACCCTCGCTTCTTCGAGTATGATAACATGTACAGTGCACGGAATTCGTTTACCGTTGTCATACTCATCCCGGACAACTCGTATAGGCAGCCGAGGCTCAGCAGTCGCCTCCACTGGAGCCCCGGAAGCTGCGCGGGAGACACTTGCAGTGCACTGAGAATGTACTGCACGAATTCTGGCAGCGGGAGCGAAAACCTGTGGCGAAACTGGTCTAGATGCACGGCAACCCAACCTGCCTCCGGGTTACAGGCTGACTCTCCGGGATTCAGTGGCCGTAGCGCCACCTCATCCGGGATACTCCACGTCTCCCGGAACGCAGCAATCTCTCCGGGGTTCATGCTACCCTACGGCTCATCGCACACCACGGCACCTTTCCCTCTCCTGATGGTGTAGCTCACGGGCGGAGCACCAGCAAGGCTCACCCCGTGCGGTATTTCCTCAGATCCTGAGGACCCGGAAGACGAAGCCCCACTCCGGGAGCGATCAGCGGCTTCGGACTCCTGGGATTCCGAACCGAGCCAGTCCTCCAGTCTCTCCTCATCGTCCACGACGGGACGCCTGCCGGCCGATTCGGAAGCCCCGTCAGAACTTGCAGAAGACATTTTTAACCTAAGGGGAAGAAAAACAAAACCCTAGCGCTGGTCAGCAACAGGCTAGAACAGCGCCCTCTGCGGCCCCTCCCCAAGTTTACCGCAGACGCTCCGCTTAAAACAACTCAGTCGGCGACAGAGATCCCCTCCCACCGCCGCAAAAACACCGAAAAGAAAAACAAGAACAATACCAGGCAAAGAAAGCAAGAACTTACCGATTAGTATGCTCAACCGAGGAAAGTCCACCCTGCGAAAGCAGCGAGCAATGGTAGGAAAAGAGTAAAAGAGCACTTGAGGCAACGGATGTCGTGGGGCACCTCCACAGAGCTTTCGCCGGATTTCTCTCTTTCTCTTATTCTCTCTGAGCAAGGAGCAAAACAAAACTTAAGAAGGCGGAGGAGGCCTTTTTATAGAGAGGTCCGGTGCCCTAGACACTTGTAATCCCCCCAAAACATGCAATCAGAGCAACTCAAACGCCCGCGAATCCAGACCCTCCATCTCAGACCGCTCCCTACCAGCACGTGTCCCAGCATTAGTAAACTTCCCACGCCATCATAACTGATGGGACTGATGGAATTTCTCCTTAAATGCATGTCAGCCACTTGTCCCGCCTGCTGGCGATAGGTAAGGGAGTTAGGAACGGGAACCGAGGCATCAGGCCCCCCCCCCCCCCCCCCCACTTCCCCAGGCTCCACGGCTGCATGGCATCTTCACTGCAAGTCACCGGTTATGATCTTTCAACCGGCTTGAAGACCTCTCACCGGTTCGAGAGCATTGTTCCAGGTATGAGCCATCCATCCGGTACCATGGCAGTTCACGGTTAGGTATCATTCAACCGGCTGCATGGCATCTTCACTACAAGTCACCGGTTATGATCTTTCAACCGGCTTGAAGACCTCTCACCGGTTCGAGAGCATTGTTCCGGGTATGAGCCATCCATCCGGTACCATGGCAGTTCACGGTTAGGTATCATTCAACCGGCTGCATGGCATCTTCACTACAAGTCACCAGTTATGATCTTTCAACCGGCTTGAAGACCTCTCACCGGTTATGATTTTTCAACCGCCTCGAGAGCATTGTTCCGGGTATGAGCCATCCATCCGGTACCATGGCAGTTCACGGTTAGGTATCATTCAACCGGCTGCATGGCATCTTCACTGCAAGTCACCGGTTATGATCTTTCAACCGGCTTGAAGACCTCTCACCGGTTATGATTTTTCAACCGCCTCGAGAGCATTGTTCTGGGTATGAGCCATCCATCCGGTACCATGGCAGTTCACGGTTAGGTATCATTCAACCGGCTGCATGGCATCTCACCGGTTAGGTAACATTCAACCGACTCGAGACCATCTCACCGGTTATGATCATCCAACCAGCTCGAGAGCATTTTTCCGGGTACGAGATCTACCAGGCCCCATGGCATCTCACTGGGGGACTCGTCTCGATATGGCAGAACGCCCGGTCGAGATCCACCCGGCTCCATGGCATGACCCCGGTTACGAGAACATTCGACCGGCATGGGCTTTATACACCCGGGTGAGTTTACATCTAACACATGTACTCTTGTCCAGCAGGATAAAAACCCTGCATCGCACTGAATTGCGATCAATGTGGGGCTCCACGGCCAGACTTATCACCTCAACGCCACCCCATTACCTCAACGCTTATTCCAACACAAGCTGAGAAGAACTAGCAAGTGTTGACCGGTGCCTTAGCAGACCGCAACACCGGGGCCACCTCCCCGCAGCCTAGCAATATGGACTCGTCTCGATATGGCAGAACGCCCGGTCGAGGTCCCATACTCTCCGACTCGTCTCGATATGGCAGAACGCCCGGTCGAGGTCTAGTGCACAAGTTCACTTGGGGGACTCGTCTCGATATGGCAGAACGCCCGGTCGAGATCCCATGCTCTCCGGCTCGCTCTGATATGGCAGAACGTGGGGTCCAGGTTCCATGCACACATCTATTGCATGGCGGATTTCAACGCCCCACTATCATCTCATGCACTCTCCGGGTTTCACCCCGCTCCATGCTCATAGCACTACAACACTTGAGCACAGTACTACTTATATTGCAAACATACTCATAAACTGTTGCACATCATCGGTAACAGGTACTCACCCCGGTCACGCCCAATCTTCAATGCGGACTTGGGGGACTGGGCACCGTTGGGTTGGTAACCCTGCGGGTCTGCAGGACAAGGGCAAGACACACTACCAGATCGGAGTGAATAGCCGACGAAAAAAATTTCGTCGACTATGCCAAAATTTCGTCGGCTATTCCTTCTGCCGACGAAATTTTCGTCGGCTATAATTTGTCGGAAAAACGCCGTCGGTAATACCAATGGCCGACGAAAATAACGAAATCGTCGGCTATAGTAGAGTATGGCCGACGAATTTACCGACGAAAATTTATTTTGTCTGCCAAACGTGGGCGAAATATCCGACGAATTTCGTCGGGTATTTTCGAGTATGGCCGACGATATCGTAAACTATAGCCGATGAAATTCGTCGGCTATTTGTTCAGAATATATTAATATTTTAAGAGGCATAGCCGACGAAATAATGTGATTTTCGTCGGTAATAAAAGTTATAGCCGACGAAATTTGGTAAAAATCGTCTGCTATAATAGTTATAGCCGACGAAATAAGGTCAATTTCGTCGGTTATTCTTAAATTTTGGGGAAAAAAAATTAAATTATGCTTTGGTTCAACTGAATATGCAATCTTCCATAGTCATGTCGAAGGAGGGTGCCGGAGGAGGAGGGTGCCGGAGGAGGAGGACGCCGGCGCCGATTTGAGGAGGAGGAGGAGGAGGAGTTTTTCCGGAGGAGGAGAGAAAAAAGGCGGGCTGAAAGATTTAAAACAAAGAGTATAACCGACGATTTAAAAGATTTCGTCAGCTATACTTTGGAAGATCAACAGCGTTGGATCTGAGCCATCCAACGGCGGATAATAAAAAGGCGCGGATCGCAAGAGCTTAGCCGACGAAATATAATTTTCGTCGGCTAAACTTAGAGAATAGCCGACGATTTACAATATTTCATCAGCTATACTTTGGAAGATCAACAGCCGTCGGATCTGAGTCATCCAACGGCGGACAATGAAAAGGCGCGGATCGCAAGAGTTTAGCCGACGAAATATAATTTTCGTCAGCTAAACTATAGGTCAAACCACTAAGTCAAACCTCTAAACGCTTAAAAACGGAAATTAGTCTAGTTAAACGACGGTTTCTGACGCAGTAGAAGTGTGGAAGGGTTTATCAACATCGAACCCTCAATGAATAGAGAGTCCAATCAAAGTCGTACTCTAAAGAACAGGTCTGGAATCCACCAGGAATCAAGAGAAAACTCTTAGAGTTTTGATAAAATATGATTAATTAATTGTATGTGATCCCAAAGGGATGCTTAAATACTGAAAAGAAACCCTAAGGCAACTAACAAGGAAACCTAAAAGCCCAAGGAATTAAAACAAAACGAATCCAAAACAAATTAGAAAACTTAAATCTTGAAAACATATTAAACTGCCGTTTTGAGACCCTAAACGAACTAGAAAGCCCGAAAATTTGATTCCTAGCGTCGTTCCCTTTCCGGAATGGTATCACAATCGTCATTCGGACGCCGGACGCCAAATCTGCAGTAAACCGGATTTTGACTTGCAACGGTCAATCTGCTCTTCAATGTTTGCTGCCATCCTTCCTACATCAGTTTCTGGCCTCACCTTCAACAGATAATAGTTTCAAATCAATGAGACGCAACTAATCATATAAAAATTTTACAAAATTGATTTAACGAACGTCAGGTTACCCATAGGAAAACGAAAATAAAAAACAGTTAACCGCAACATTCGGCACACAGATTTTATCGGAATCTTGTCATTTTTCAACCGTAGCCGTATTTCATTATTTCGGTCATATCTTATTTGACGACATATTTGCATTTGAAGAGTGTACGTATAGTAACTATTTGAAACTATACATTCACTTAAACACTTAGTAAACAAGTTAAGGAACATTAGTGTATATGTTCCGATTTTGAATCTAAAAGTTTGGAAAATCTATTCCAACCGTCAGATATCACTGTTAAGATTAAATACATGTATGAAAAAAAATCCAACTACATCTGACAACGTTAAAGGCTCGATTGGGACGGTCAACCGGGTGAGTCAACCCTTTAAATGCTTAGAAATGGTAATTGGCCTGTCTAAATGACGTTTTTTTGCCTGACCTTCAACAGATAATAGTTTCAAATCGATGAGACGCAACTAATCGTATAAAATACCCACAGATTTTTCCTCTTTCTCCCGTTTTTTTTCGTTTTTTTTTTTAAATAAGCAGCTGCTGTCTAGATCTGAAAATATATAGACTTATAGCCGACGAAAATGCCAATTTCGTCGGCCAATTTCGTCGGCCAAACTTTCAAAAGTTTTTGTCGGCTAAAGTTTCAGAGAAAGGCCGACGAAAATTCAAATCGTCGACTAAAATATGAATATAGCCGACGATTTTTTTTTTTACCAACGAAAAAAAAAATCGTCGGCCATTCTTGGAAATAGCCGACGAAAATTTTATGTCGTCGGCCGTTTTTTTTATTTCGTCGGGAAAAGCTTTTTTTCTGGTAGTGACAGTTTAAGTCCCCATTCAAGATTGCACTTGACCGGGAACTTGGGGGACTTGTTGACAGTAGCCACAGAGGGGCTACAGCAGGCCCACAGACCCGCAGCTAGTGTACCAGGGACCGGCCCGAGGCCCGGGACCGGATCACCAGCACCCGGCCTCGGGGTCCAGCAGTCTATCCTACTACCAGGGGCCCGGGGACCGGGGGCGCCTGCCTGCCAAAGAGATCACCAAAGCTGCCTTTTGGTATGCAAACAGAAGGAAACCAGTCCCACATCGAAGAGTAAGGTCAGACCTCACTCCTGGCCACCTATATAAGGGCCTCAACTACCCTCATTAATATGTAACTGATCCTTCCTACCGCTTATATACGTGCTTAAGTTATATCTATTCCAACTATACTGACTTAGGCATCAGAGAGGAGAAGACCGGTCAGCCCGGTATTTCTTTTAGTAAGCAGGTTTGCAGGAGATCATACGAGGATTCATCTGTCTCTACCAGACCCCAGAGTTTGTGCAGAAACACAAGACAAACCATCTATAAATAGATAGTTGAAAGATCTGGTAACTAATTAACTTTGAGCGTCGGAGGGTTCAAGTCCACTACTGCTCCAATTCGGTATTACCGAATTTTCCCGTCCAACAGTCGGCAAAAGTCTTCGACCGAATTTTCCCCTCCAACAGTCGGCAAGAGTGTTATATAATTAGATGGATAGCTACTTGCCGTAATATGACATTGGAATTTGATTATTGATCTCTACCTCAATTCGAGAGGATATATAGTTGAACAAGCAATAATATTCATCCTTGACAGAAGCTCAAACCATAATACCAATTGCTCCAAAATTAAAACAGCAACTTAGTCGATCATGTTTGTCCTTGGTACTACTGCAGCAGCTGCACCCCAGATCTATGGTAAACATGAGATTGTTCGGCGCACTGCAAAATTTCAACCTAGCGTTTGGGGAGATCAATTCGTCAATTACGAAAGAGAAGACTTTGTAAGTGTTGATCTTATTACTATTGACATTTATATTGGTAAGCGAGGCTAGGATCGGCTTATTCTCCTTCATCGAGATTTATTGTTTTAGAAAAGAAAAAAAATGCATATACTGTAAAAAGGAAAATCCTATAAGGATCTAGCACAACATAATATCAAAGTTCTCTGGAGTTTTATTAAAGCTCGCAGCAAATACAAAAGGCTGGAGGACTAAACACCAAGCCAGCGTGAACAAAGAAAATTCCAGAAAGCAAAATACCATGAAACCTAGAGGCAAACCCAACCCAGCTATAATGAAAAGGCTACTGTTGGAAGTAGGAACCCATAGCTAGCATATATGTATACACTTGTTTTCTTAATGAGGTAGTTTGTTTATTTCGTAGATAACTGATGCCATGAAAAAACAAGTTGACAAACTCAAACAGTAGTGAGAAGGGAAGCATTCCACTACAAAAACTACCTCAAGCCCACTTTTTTTTTTTCGTGGGGCTTTAAGGTTTCGTGGGCACTTAGAATGAACAGTGCCTATATTTGAAAAACCAGGAATATTATCCCACGTATGATTACATTTATGAGGAAGCCAACATAACCGTCTCTCATATATCCAATTCGTGGCATCTGGAAATTGTAATACCATCTAACGAATGTGAAAGTATCCCTTATTCTCTTAGCTGTTGACGTTTGTATGATTCCACCGCTTAGATCTGTTTATTATATTTCATTTCATTTGTGAAAGAGGCAGAGAGCAGTCGAGTAATAGGGATCGGGGTTTCAAATCTCTTCAAATGGGACAAGGATCTTAAAGTCTTCGTTCTCAAACCTCATCTCCAACCCAGAAGCGAGGTTTTCAGGTTGGGCCTCTAATTCTACTCTTTGTTTTTCATTCATTTCAGTATAAGTAGGAATCAGCTGATTTTAATCTTCCCTGCATATGCTTTTCGGTTTTTTTATTTGTTACAATTATTAGGGGTTTTGCTATTGGATTCGGTAAACTAACAAACAGCGTTGAGACGAACAATGATTCTCTTCTTATATAGATTGGGCTTTTCAGTAGTTTTGGAAGGTTTGCCTTTTTTGTTTTGTTCTATTACTCAATTGGTTTAGCATCACTTGTGGTTATTCTGGCCTCCACAACAATGAAATTAATCGGCTATGCTCTTGAATTTTTAATAGAGTTGTCTTCCCCAAAAATGGTTCTCTAACTTGTGTTTTTAATTTTCTCTAGATCTTGTCAGTGCCTACCTGATGTGAGCAAAACAATTTAGATTAAGCATATTTTCTGCAACTATGGCATTTTGTGAAATTGGGTAAGAGGGGATATGATCTGGATTAGGTAAAAGGTAAAACCGTAAAACTGTATTCATGTAATTGTTCTACTGCTATCTGCTTGTGTATTATACGATCGAGCTAGAAAACTCTACTATGTTGTTCAATATTAATGGACAACAGCAATATAATTGTATCCAAAATTGTTAGTGAAAATTTTACAGTGATTCAGATAATGTAATCTACATAGCTGAGAATTTTTAGAGTAGTCTTTGGTTACAATATTATCCAGACAATGAGCTAATTCAATGTCATACCGCTTGGAAGTTTTAATATGTTGGAACATTATAGAATATGAATCCAACTGGGAAATGTTTCATCAGTTTTTAATTTTATATATGAGGGTGATTTGGAAAGATTACGATACTTTGATTTTGGTGGGTTTATGTGTAAACATGTATAGCTGGGTAGGAATGAAGAGGTAGGTGATTCGAAATTGATAAGTCCGACCATAATTCACGCGCTTCTGTATCTTGTAAAAGACATAGCTTCTGACTCACTTTTGGTTGCTCATGTATCTTTGTGTAGGCTTGTAGTACCATATGTAGCAATTCCCAGCATTCCTTCACCTACTCAAATTTTGGACTCCTTATATGAAATTCCTGAGAAAGTTCTCAGTAAACTGAAGGAACTATGCAAGATTGAAGTAGTTCTGTATTCATTGGCACTAGGACACTATTATTGGGGTGCAGGTAATGAAAGTTAGTCATTGATGATAGCTTAATTGATTGTGAATTTTAATCATTTTTTTTGTTTGAAATATTCCACTTTTCTGATTGGTTGCTATGATATCATACCATGTTTTGAAGCTGATTCCTCCCCCTGGAGAGTGGAGGTTCCTTTATCTTTTGAATCAATAGCTAAGTGCTCAACTCATGTCTCTACATATATAATATCCAAATGGTTTCTGGTTTAATCAGTAAATTTGTTTACATTAATTGTATTCCAATTATTTACTTCATTACTGACTGTTTATATGGAGAGTTTTATGGCTTGTCAATTTTGCAGTACCTTAGTTGCCAACAACTTAAGCATCAAAACTTCAAACAACAGGTGAGTCCTTGCATCTAAGCTCAGTTAGTGTTTTAAATATTGATAACACATGTGTGGATTGATGTTACTTACAGTTGATTTTAAAATAGTTGTTTATATGTGCTGCAAGCAGCCACAAACAGATAATGATTACCATGTTGAAAGTTTCTGTTTAATTTGTTGAAAACTTGCAGCGAAGTCAATGGTTTATAAAGCAAAGGAGACTTGGGGTGTATGTCTAGAATAACTGCAAGATATCTCAAGTTAACCCTCTCAAGAAATTAGGGATTAGTGGATTTTTTTAGCTGACAAGGTTAGCAAAGTTCAAGTGTTTGCTTTTATCTAGGCTGTATTTGTAACAAGGATCTGAAATTTGTTAGAAACTGAAATGGAAGACTCTGTTTGTAGCTCTTAAGCTTATATTATTCAACAACATAGATGTGGCTTTTATACAGCCATTACAAAATTGACAAGTAGCGTTTGATAAATAAATTCGAGTTTTGACTTTCTGTTGACAACCAAAGATGGAAGATTGATGTTTTGATACAAGATCGCTTAAAGAAATAGATTCAGGTTTGTGGGCGTATATATTGGAAATTGGAGACGATCATATATAATATCAGTTTATACGCTGTCCAGATAAATTTGTTCATTAATCAAATTAACCACGTACTTCATGATCGAGAGGTGTCTCTCTCCAGAACTTTCTGCTAAATGCATGAGAGAATCTAGATAGATATGCTATTAATAGACAAAGCGAATAAGCACATCGATCTTCCATGCGTAGTCTTCCCCATTATTGTTTCTTAATAATATATATATATATATATATATATATATATATATATATATATATATATATATATATATGTGTGTGTGTGCAGATGCATGTTCCTATATGCGTATACTGTGCCTAGCCTGCACTAAATATTTTTCCTGCCGAACACGTTTTAAATTTTTAATCTTACATTAACTGCAATCAAATTTATTAAGAGAAATTATCAGATTATAGACCGGCTGGCGAAGATTGTGTATGATCTTATATCCCTAGTTCAGTGATCATGATTTTGAAAAATGATTGGTACTATTACTATTTTTAGAAAATTACATGATCTCATACTTTAAGTTGCTTCCTATACTTCCAGAAAAGAAAACACTACACCCAATTACCCAAACAGCATTCATCCTCTCTCTCATCGGAGTCTTCTTTTTCGCTCTCAGCCATCTTCTCTCACACCCTTTTTTTTTCTTTCTTTCTGTGCATGATTCAAGATTTATCTCCAGAATTGATCAACTCCGCCGGCGTGGTTCGTCTCTCATATTTAATTGCCACCACCACCATATCCACAAGACCGTGTGATTCAAATTACACCCACAAAATTTTTCAACCCAGACAAATCCAAGTCTTTGAGCAATTCATAGCCCAACCTCACTGCCATCAACACTCTCGTGTAGTCGTTCAGATCTTCTCTGAGTTGAACAAAAAATTGCAAAACCAATCACACAAACAAGAATTCCTTTATAATAAACAATCTAAAATTCAAAGATGTCAGGGTTATATGAAAAAAGGGAGAATGGATCTACTCTTTGGTTGGGTTTGAATGGGAACTAAAGAAAGAACATGATTTGCCCCCATTTTTTTTGCTTTGTTTTGGCTGGCGGGTGCCAATATGCTAAGTTGACCAGTTGGCTTTTCAAGTGCTCAGAAGCAGCAAAGGGGGTCCACAAGAACAAGTTTCTAGCAAATTTTTGTAACGAGTGAGGTTTGTATGGCACTAGCCAGAGACCTCGATCGGGCCTCTTCCATTTTGAAAGGACGACTTCCAATGGAAAATGCCTTAGCTTGCAAGAACATGCATGCGCCTCCCGGCCGTCTTGTTTATGACACATCACGATGACACTAGAGCTATTCCATCTTTCTGCCAACCCTTGAATTTCGTATCCAGTCACTTTGTCAAAGATGGCCTGCCCGGCCTATATATATATGCCATCATATTAATTAGATGGCACATGCACACCCTAACCGGACTCGTTGTTCAGTTTATTAACTGTAAAATGGAAATGTTAGATACAAATGATTAAATATTAATAGACCGGCCGGCCGGGCATCATTATAAGACCTAAAGGTTAACTATCAAAGTGGCTAGACAGCATGCTGCAATGCATAGTTGAAATATCTCACATGTATGTACTGAGAGATTAAATTATGGACCTAGAAAATTTTTAGACTACGTACCTAATAAAACTCGATGAAAAAAGTTGATGGACCACGCAAAAATCAAACCTAATAAAATTTGTCTAACTCATGTTTTCATAGAAGAGACGAAGAATTGAGGTGATGGGAATTGTTTTCATTAATTGATCCCTTCCCATTAATCTGATTTTCGGATATCATCTGAACATTAATGTCTCATATATATATATATATATATAAACCTAATAGGATTTGAAGTTTTGAACGTCTTTCCACTTGCAGTAGATCTTTAGGGTATGTTACAACATTTAAGTACTCTAGAGTTATCCTTTTGGTCAAAATATTGTTACAAAATATTGACAACTTGTTTGAGCAACTAGCTAAGTCACGTACACAAAGAAAGATTAATTAATAGATGCGTGATCCTTTCATCACCATGAAGAAAAACCTAAACTTGAACTACCTATGAACGAAATTTGGGCATAGAGAAGTCTACTTTAGCAAACTAGCTACATACTTGTAATGTGAGCTAGATTTATGCATGCAGAAAAGGACTTGTCCATATAGTTTTGATGAGAATATGAATCATATATATATATGATAATGAAGTTTGAACTCAGTACTACTAGTATTCGACTATAATATTCGCTAAAGCGTGTTATTTAACTATTTAGCACAAATTAAACTATAAACAAAACATGATAACATTAATAGAGATCGGGGATGTAACCTAACCTACACAGCTATAAGAATTATATATTGATTAATTGTATGAGTATATATATTGAGCAGGATATCAAGTGAAGATAGATATCAATCACAATCTGGGATTATTTAGAAATGATCTTACATCGTGAGCCTATTAATTAATTTCATACGATGGAATACTGTAGGAACTTGTGGGACTTTAGTCCCACATTGAAAAAGTAGAAAGAGTCTTGGCATTTATAAGAACTAACCCATTTAGTCTATTAAATGGGTGAAGTGTGAGAGAGTGGGCTTATGGGCTTTTCTATTGAATTTTCAATAGAATTGCACATAAATTAAATATATATTTAATAGTCAAAAGATGGGCTCTTGGGCTCTGTTGATTAAAATATTTATTTTATTCAAAAATATTTATTTTAATTTTTGAAATTTGAATTGATATTATCTGACCAACAGTTACAACTGTTGGAACAGTTATAACTGTTTGGTCAGTCACATCTTTTCGTTTTTGACTATTATATATACGGTGTTTGTGTTGTTGTTCCGACAACATATTTTTCTCCTTCTTCTTCTTCTGTTCTTCAGAGAAACACAAAGAAAATTCGCCAGAAACAAGTTCTTGTGCAAGAACTTGTTTTTAGATTGTTGAATCCTCTAGATAGACGTCTGAAACTACAGCACAAGTGGGGACGAATTTCTGTCTAAGGACACTGCAAAGCAGGCCTCAATCTGTTCAAGTCAGTAAATTCTAATTCAATTTTGTTATTGATTTTCGTTTGTTTGATTGTTGTTAGTAGAATTGATAGTATTTAATTATATATAAAAACTGTTTGTATGCCCTATATTGATTGGTTCTAACAATCTTAGACAGAAATTTTTGAGATGGATCAATCTGTATCGGGTGTGAAAAATAATCATGTGGAGAAGCCTGAGAAATTCAAGGGCAAGGATTTCAAACGTTGGCAACAGAAGATGTTGTTCTATCTGACAACGCTTCATGTGGCCAATGTTCTGACTTCGGAGGCTCCACAGGCCTTACCTGAAGGCGAAGGAGAGGGTGCTCCTACTGCTGTTCAAAGGGCTGAAAGCCAGCAGGCTATAGAGTCATGGGAGAACAAAGAGTTCTTATGCAGGAATTACATCCTTAATGCCCTGGACGATTCCTTGTATGATATCTACTCCAAATTCAGTAGTGCAAGGGAATTGTGGGTGTCATTGGAGAACAAGTACAAGACTGAAGTTGCTTGTTCAAAGAAGTTTGTCGTTGGCAAGTTCCTCAACTACAAGATGGTTGATACAAAGTCTGTTGTCAAGCAAGTAGAGGAACTCCAGGTCATTGTTCATGAGTTGGATGAGGAAGGTATGGGACTGAACCCTAATTTTTTAGTTGGTTCTGTTATTGAAAAATTACCTCCTTCATGGAAAGATTTCAAAGTATATCTGAAACATCTAACTGAGGATATGAATTTTGAGCAACTGGTTCTGAAACTTCGTGTGGAAGAGGGTTCTCGAAACAATGAAAAAGCTGATGTGGTTTCAATGGAGGCCAATGCAAACATGATTGAAGGCAGTCCATCAAAGGGCAAGTTCCAGAAAAAACAAGGGCAAGAGTCCTATGGTGAGAGCATCCAGTGCTGCTGCTCTCTGTCCACAAAAGAAGGCCTTTAAAAAGCCAAAAACTGGAAATTGCTGGGTGTGTGGCAAACCAGGGCATAGGGCAAAGGATTGTCGCTTCAAGAAGGATCAAAGTGGAGGTGGTGGTTCTGGAAATTCCAACAACCAAGCAAACCTTGCTGAGAATCAAAATCAATTCATTGGAGTGATTGAAGCAAATCTGGTGACTAATGCTATGGATTGGTGGATTGACACCGGTGCTACAATGCATGTGTGCTCTGATAGGAAGATGTTTTCTTCATACCAGCCAATGAATGATGATGGTGAGACCTTGTTCATGGGGAATGCTACTACTGCCAAAGTTGAAGGCAAAGGAAAGGTGATTCTGAAATTTACTTCTGGAAAAGAACTTGTAATTATTAATGTACTTCATGTTCCTTCTATTTGTAAGAACCTAGTGTCGGGTCCTGTTCTTAGCAACAAGGGATTCAAGCTAGTGTTCGAATCTGATAAATTTGTTCTCACTAAGGGTGGGATATATGTTGGGAAGGGTTACCTCAGTGAGGGACTCTTCAAACTCAGTGTTGTACCTGTGATGGATGCTATTATTAATAATAATAATAATGCTGGCACTAGCCAAGCTTCTATGTACATGATTGAGTCATCTTCCTTATGGCATTCTAGATTAGGACATGTAAATTTTCGTTCCTTGCAAAGAATGATTAATCTAGGATTGCTGCCAAAGTGTTCTATGAACACAATGACGAAATGTGGGGTTTGTGTTGAATCTAAATATGCAAGCCATCCACATAAATCTGTAGAAAAATCTAATGAAGTGCTTGGTTTAATTCATTCTGATTTATGTGATTTCCAAGCAACTCCAAGTCGTGGAGGAAAGAACTATTATATAACATTCATTGATGATTGTAGTAAGTACTGCTATGTTTACTTGTTACATACCAAGGATGAAGCTTTAAATATGTTCAAAACATACAAAGCTGAAGTTGAGAATCAACTTGAGAAAAGAATAAAAATTCTAAGATCCGATAGAGGTGGAGAATACCAATCTAACGACTTTGCAGAATTTTGTTCTTCTCATGGTATTGTGCATCAAACTACAGCCCCATATACTCCACAACAAAATGGAGTTGCCGAACGAAAGAATAGAACATTGAAAAATATGATAAATTCAATGTTAAATAGTTCGGGTACACCACTTAGTTTTTGGGGTGAGGCTTTACTTGCTGCAAATGATATATTAAATAGGATTCCTCATAAGTCAAGTAATCAATCTCCTTATGAGTTATGGAAAGGACGATTACCTACTTATAAAACGATGAAAGTGTGGGGTTGTCTTGCTAAAGTTCAAGTTCCTCTTCCTAAGAGAACTAAACTTGGACCAAAAACTATAGATTGCATATATATAGGCCCTGCTAATAACAGTGCAGCTTATAGGTTCTTAGTTTATAACTCAGAAGTTGAGGACATAAATAAGAACACAATTATGGAATCTGCTGAAGCAGAATTCTTCGAGGATATTTATCCTTACAAGGAGAAAACGAATCCAAAGAAAAGAACATATACTGATGTTTCTTCACAAAATGAGTTAAACAATGATGCTTCAAAGGGTAAGAGTTCTTCTTCTGTTCAACAAGAAAATGTAGAACCAAGAAGAAGTAAACGTGGAAAAATTGTCAAAGATTTTGGAAATGACTTTATGACCTTCATGCTTGAAGGAGAACCTCAAACATATAAGGCTGCCATGGAATCATCCGAAGCACCTGATTGGAAGGAGGCTATCCAAAGTGAAGTAGAATCCATTATGCAAAATAATACATGGAAATTGGTTGATTTACCTCCAGGTCATAAACCAATTGGGCATAAATGGATATTTAAAAGAAAATTAAGACCCGATGGTACTATCGAAAAATACAAAGCTCGTATAGTAGCTAAGGGTTATCGTCAAAAGGAAGGTATAGATTTCTTTGATACATATTCACCAGTAACTAGAATTACGTCTATTCGAACGTTAATTGCTATAGCAGCTGTTCACAATTTGGAAATACACCAAATGGATGTGAAAACTGCATTTCTAAATGGTGAATTAGATGAAGAAATCTACATGGAACAACCCGAAGGGTTTGTTGTTAAAGGTCAAGAAAGGAAAGTTTGCAAATTGGTTAAGTCTCTTTATGGTCTTAAACAAGCTCCAAAACAATGGCATGAGAAATTTGATAATACATTATTATCAAATGGATTCAAAATAAATGAATGTGACAAATGTGTCTACATAAAGGAATGCAAAGAGGCATATGTTATTGTATGTTTATATGTCGATGATATGCTTATAATGGGAACTAGTAAGGATGTAATTAATCAAACCAAGAAAATGTTACATTCAAATTTCGATATGAAAGATATGGGAAATGCTGATATAATTCTTGGTATTCGAGTTCAAAGGAATTCGGATGGTTACACACTTACACAATCTCATTATATAGAAAAGGTCCTTAGGAAATTTGGACATTATAATGATAAACCGGTCGTTACACCATTTGATCCCTCTACTCACCTTAAGAAAAATCAAGGTGATAGTGTGTCTCAATTGGAATATACCCAAGTTCTTGGAAGCTTGATGTACATAATGAATTGTACAAGACCGGATTTGGCATATAGTTTGAGTCGACTTAGTAGATACTCACATAATCCGAGTAGTGATCATTGGATTGCCTTGATAAGAGTTATGAGGTATTTAAAGCATACAATAAATTATGGATTGCATTATTCCAAATATCCTCCCGTATTAGAAGGATTTTGTGATGCAAATTGGATTTCATGTAATTCAGAGAGTAAGTCCACAAGTGGTTATGTATTTACACTTGGTGGAGCAGCTGTGTCATGGAAATCATCAAAACAAACTGTGAATACACGTTCAACGATGGAAGCGGAATTTGTAGCTTTGGATAAAGCCGCCGAAGAAGCGGAATGGCTCAAAGGCTTCCTAGAAGGTATTCCATTGTGGCCAAAGCCTGTAACGGCCATTTGCATACATTGTGATAATATGGCTACTCTTACAAGAGCAAAGAATGACATCTACAATGGCAAGTCGAGGCATATAAGGCGACGTCACAAGACAATACGAGATTTGCTCAAAAATGGAATTATTTCCATTGACTATGTAAAATCAAAGGAAAATATAGCAGATCCTTTAACTAAAGGCCTTAATAGAGAGCAAGTTATATTTACATCGAGGGGAATGGGCTTAAAGCCTATACAATGAGTCACCACTTGGCGGAAACCTAACCTAGCAACATTGGAGATCCCATGGTCTAGGTTCAATAGGCAAACTAGTTAGGGAAGACTCAAGAAGCATAAACACACATATATGCCTATTCCTATGGTGACACAAAGTGTGTTTCCGTTGATGATTACAGGATGAATATTAATATTCTTAATAATGCTAATAGCTTTTCTCAAAGTGTGATAGTACGGACTATTCTTAATTAGCATTACCTATATGAGATTGATGTCGGGTCGCATCTATGAGAACCAAAATGGCTACGTTCTCTAGAAATCTCATGAAGTAAGGAGTTGTTCAGGACCAAAATGAACACAACTGTAAGAATTGAAATGTGTTCTAGTATGACATGTGTGATACTTATTGTCTTGATTTACTACACAACGTGAATAGTTCAAGACTTTTGTTCACTACTCACAAAGTGAATCCGATAAGTACTCACTACGATAGGTTCAAGTCCAAAAGACACCTTTTCCGATGCATGTCATATCTAAGTTCTCTGAAAACGCGATAAGTTCCTAATTATCTTATTTTCTATTCAAATGTGGGGTATTATTAAAGTTTAAATAGAAAATGTGGGGTATTGTAGGAACTTGTGGGACTTTAGTCCCACATTGAAGAAGTAGAAAGAGTCTTGGCATTTATAAAAACTAACCCATTTAGTCTATTAAATGGGTGAAGTGTGAGAGAGTGGGCTTATGGGCTTTTCTATTGAATTTTCAATAGAATTGCACATAAATTAAATATATATTTAATAGTCAAAAGATGGGTCTTGGGCCTTGGGGCTCTGTTGATTAAAATATTTATTTTATTCGAAAATATTTATTTTAATTTTTGAAATTTGAATTGATATTATCTGACCAACAGTTACAACTGTTGGAACAGTTATAACTGTTTGGTCAGTCACATCTTTTCGTTTTTGACTATTATATATACGGTGTTTGTGTTGTTGTTCCGACAACATATTTTTCTCCTTCTTCTTCTTCTGTTCTTCAGAGAAACACAAAGAAAATTCGCCAGAAACAAGTTCTTGTGCAAGAACTTGTTTTTAGATTGTTGAATCCTCTAGATAGACGTCTGAAACTACAGCACAAGTGGGGACGAATTTCTGTCTAAGGACACTGCAAAGCAGGCCTCAATCTGTTCAAGTCAGTAAATTCTAATTCAATTTTGTTATTGATTTTCGTTTGTTTGATTGTTGTTAGTAGAATTGATAGTATTTAATTATATATAAAAACTGTTTGTATGCCCTATATTGATTGGTTCTAACAAATACGACTACGACGTTGGTGTTGCTAATTTTATGATTTAAATATATAAATCACAATCGATCATATCATATAAATATATAACTCCAGTCGGTATGCATGGCTAGTCCATTTAATTAGAATATATACTAAGTACATGATGACCCATCGGCTTGGACCTACATTAACATTAGCCTTTGAAAACTACGCTAGATATATGTTTTGAGTAGCGTGACGTCGTTAAGTGAAAAGGATGCCATGGTGCGAAGAATGCTACAAAGGAAATATATATTATATTGCAACTCATATTGATTTATAGTGATTGCATGTTTGGAGTTTTGATATTTTCTCTTGTCTTGTTAATATTAATATCATTCGTTAAGTTAATGATAACCAATAATTATGATATTGTTAGCACGTCTAAAATATTGGCGTATGAGAAAAAAAGATTGATATTTTGGATGTTTCAACAAGCATACAAAAATATGCAACAGTGCCTGGTATATTAAATGGGTTGTGTTCGTACCTAAACCCGTAAGTCTGGTAGAGACAGATGAAACTAGGTGATCTTCTCCTGTAAACCTGCTTACTAAGGGGAATACCGGGCGGGCCGGTCTTCTCCTCTCCGATGCCTAAGTTAGTATAGTTGGGATGAATAGATAACTTAAGCACGTATGATAAGCAATTGGAAAGATCAGTTACCTATTAAAGAGGGTAGTTGAGGCCCTTATATAGGTGGCCGGGCGTGAGGTCTGGCCTCACTCTTCGATGTGGGACTGGTTTCCTTCTGTTTGTACATAAAAGGGCAGCTCTAGTGACCTCTTTGGCAGGCTGGCGCCCCCAGTCCCCGGGCCCTTGGTCGCAAGGTAGACTGCTGGACCTCGGGTCCGGGTGATCCTGCTCCGGGCCTCAGGCCAGCCCCGGGTGCACTGGCTACGGGTCTATGGGCCTGCTGTAGCCCCTCTGTGGCTACTGTCAACAAGTCCCCCAAGTTCCCGGTCAAGTGCAATCTTGAATGGGGACTTAATATGTCTTGCTCCTGTCCCGCAGACCGCAGGGTTACCAACCCAACGGTGCCCAGTCCCCCAAGTTCGTATTGAAGATTGTGTGTGACCGGACGTTTGGGCAGAGGAGGCGTGGCGAGTACCTATTAAAGATGATGTGCGACAGTTATGAGTATGTTTGCAATACAAATGGTATTGTGCTCAAGTGTTGTCGTGCCATGAGGATGGAATATATATGAAGCGGGGTGACACCCGGAGAGTGCAAGGGATGATGTGGCGTTGAAATCCGCCATGCAATATATGAAGAGGGGTGAAACCTGAAGAGGGCATGGGATGATGTGGCGTTGAAATCCGCCATGCAATATATGAAGCGGGGTGAAACCCGGAGAGTGCGTGGGATGACTCGACCGGTGGACTGCCATGTCGGAACGAGTCCCCCAAGTTCCAAAGGTGAAATTGCTGCCAACGGCAGGGTAAGATTGCTAGCTTGAGGGGAGGCCTGTTGGAGAGTGGAATAAGCCAACAGGTACCCCGGTGGGTGTTGCGGTCATGCCGAAGCACCGGTTAACACTTGCTAGTTCTTCTCAGTTTGTTTTGGAATAAGCGTTGAGGTAATGTGCAGGTTTGTTAGCCTGCAGGGAGACTTGTTCTGTGTTAAAGAAACAATTTGCCCGATGGGGTAGGCGTTGAGATGACAAGTCTCGCCTTGGAACCCCATATTGATCGCAGTTCAGTGCGATGCAGGGTTTGTATCCTGCTGAACAAGAGTACATGTATTAGATGTAAACTCACCCGGGTGTATAAAGCCCATGCCGGTTGAATGTTCTCATAACCGGTGTCATGCCATGGAGCCGGTTGAATGTTACCTAACCGGTGAGATGCCATGGAGCCGGTTGAATGATACCTAACCGGTGAACAGCCATGGAGCCGGTTGAATGTTACCTGACCGGTGAGATGCCATGGAGCCGGTTGAATGATACCTGACCGGTGAGATGCCATGGAGCCGGTTGAATGATACCTAACCGGTGAGAAGCCAATGCAGCCGGTTGAATGATCATAACTGGTGAGAAGCCATGCAGCCGGTTGAATTATACCTAACCGGCAAACTGCCATGGAGCCGGTTGAATTATACCTAACCGGTGAACTGCCATGGAGCCGGTTGAATGATCATAACCGGTGAGAAGCCATGCAGCCGGTTGAATTATACCTAACCGGTGAACTGCCATGGTTCTTGGGGAAGGGGGGGGGGGGGGGGGGGGGGGCTTGACGCCTCGGTTCCCGCTCCTATCTCCCTTACCTGTCGCTTATAGGCGGGACAAGTGACTGACATGCATTTAAGGAGGAAGCCCATCAGTCCCGTCAGTTATGATGGCGTGGGAAGTTTACCAATGCTGGGACACGTGCCAGTAGGGAGCGATCTGAGATGGAGGGCCTGGATTCGCAGGCGTTTGAGTTGCCCTGATTGTGTATTTTGGGGGGATTACAGGTGCCTAGGGCGTCGGACCCGTCTATAAAAAGACCTCCTCTGCCTTCATAACTTCTGTTTTGCTCTTTGGCCCAGAGAGAAGAAGAGAAGGTTGGAGAGGAGTCCGGCGAAAGCTCTGTGGAAGTGCCTCGCGATATCCCTGCCCCAAGCTTTCTGGGTCCTTGCCTACCATTGCTCGGTATTTTCGTAGGACGGACTTTCCTCGGTTGTGCATAGTAATTGGTAAGTCTTGTTTTCCTTTCCTCATGCTTTTCTTTTTGGTGTTTTGCGGCGAGAGGGGGGGGGGGGGGGGGGCTCTGTCGCCGACTGTGAGTTGTTTTAAGTGGGGCGTCTGCGGTAATCTTGGAGAGGAGCCGCAGAGGGCGCTGTTCTAGCCTGTTGCTGACCAGCGGTGGGGTTTTGTTTTCTTCCCCTTTGGTTTAAATGGCTTCTGCAAGCTCTGATAGGGCTTCCGAATCGGTCGACAGGCGTCCCGTGGTGGACGATGAGGATAGATTGGAGGAGTGGCTCGGTTCGGAATCCCCGGAGGCCGAAGCCACTGACCGCTCCCGGGGCGGGGTTTCATCTTCCGGGTCCTCGGGATCTGAGGAAATTCCACACGGGGTGCGCTTTTCTGGCACTCCGCCCGTGAGCTACACTATCGGGAGTGGGGAGTATCCCCGATGAGGTGAGTATGAACCCCGAAGAGATTGCCGCCTTCCGGGAGACGTGGAGTATCCCCGATGAGGTGGCGATATGGCCGCTGAATCCCGGAGAATCGGCCTGTAACCCGGAGGCGGGTTGGGTTGCCGTGCACTTAGACCAATTTCGCCACGGGTTTTCCCTCCCGCTGCCAGATTTCGTGCAGTACAAACTCAGTGCTCTGCAAGTGTCTCCCGCGCAGCTTTCCGGGAACCAGTGGAGGCTGCTGCTGAGCCTCGGTTGCCTGTACCAGTTGTCCGGGATGAGCATGACAACGGTGAACGAGTTCCGGGCACTGTACAGGATATCCTTCTCGAAGAAGCGAGGGTCCCGAGGTTGTCTGACCTTTAGCGCCTGACACTTCTAGCCTAACATCACCCATCTGCCTTCTTGGGTGGATAATAGCTGGAGGAAGAAGGTGGTGATGGCGGGTGGAAAGTGGCAGAAGAGGAGTAAAATGTACCGGGTTCCTGGTGCCTTCCAGCCCCTTGGCGACCAATCGTTCGAACTGTCCGAGTTGGAGCGGGAAAGGATTATGACTATACTCGGATGTTGGGACGATCTCGAGCGAATCTCCTACAACTTCATACGGCGGGAAGTGTTGGAGCACTGCTGTCTCGGGCGGGATCCCGGTGCGTAGCAGGTTTTTAGCGGTGGTATTTCTGCTGACCGAGTTGATACTAACCATTTGTTTGTCCTGTAGGTGCATCTTCACGGTCGGTCGTCAAGCCCGGTAGCACGCTATCCATGGATGGTGAAGACCTTCTCTCAAGGTTGAAGGAGAAGGGGGAGGCCGTTTCACGGACCTCGGTGGATGAGGAGTCCGGTCGGCTTACCGTCCACGCCGAACCGAGGGCCCTGGACGTTGAGGACAACGCCTATATTTTGAGGCGTGTGAAGAGTCATCCCGCTGCGCCTAAGGGGGGACCCGGAAAAGGGCAAGTCCACCGGAGGGCCACTAAAGGTTCCTGGTGGGGTTTTGAGGATTCCGCACGCGCCGGGATCGGTCCCGCTCGTCACCCGGGTCACCCGGTCAGGCGCGCAATCTTCTTCACCAGGCGGCCAGGGTGAGAACAGGCGGAGGATTATGGACGTCCCTCCCTCCACGCTGGTGACGCTGACCGGCCGGTCGTCAGGGGAAAACTTGGCGAAACTGCTCAAGGTGCTCAGCGGTGCGACGAGTTCCGCTGGGGACAAAGCCGCTGCTGCCTCAAACTCTGCCGGTCAGCAGAGTAGCCCCGCGTCTGCGGAGGAACAGAGGGGAGGTCTGGAGAGTCCCTTCGTCCGGAGCCTGGCGGCAGACGTTGCTGGCCTCGGTCTGGATAGGCCTGGGGTAGCTAGAGCCTTGGCGGGGGAGAACCGCCAGAAGAGCAAGGAGTCGGTCCTCCGGGTAAGGATTGCTTGGTGCCATGGCACCACTCATAACTTGTTACCTTTGTTGTTTGCTTACTTGGCTCCCTGTTGTTTGTAGCTATTGTACAATCTGTATCAGCCGGACCCGAGTGAGGAGCTGCCAGAGCTGAAGAGGCAGGTGGCTTCTCTGACAGAAGCCCGTGAGCGCTTGGAGGTGGAGAAGTCCAGGCTAGAGCGGGAGAAGGTTAGGCTGGAGGAGAGGGCCAAGAAGCAGGTGGCTAAGCTAGAAGAGCAGGTCCGGAGCCTCGAGGAAGAGAATGAGCGAGCTGAGGATGAGAGAGCCGAGCTGGAGGAGAAATTGGATGAGCTCCAAGTGGGAGCTGCCGCTGTGCGTGCCGGCTGGAGAAGTGGACCCGGAGCTTTACCAGCGAGTCGTCCTCAAATATCATGAAAGTGATCAGTTTCTTAAGCTCCTGGAAAAGGCTAGGGAGTCGGGTATTGCCGATGCCTATGCTGAGTGGGAAGAGAAGGGGTACCTGGATACCTCTCAAATGCCGAAGGCGGGAGCTGATGAGGATATGCATGAGCAGTCGGTAGAAGAGGAGCAGCCGGAGGGGGAAGACGGGCCTCAAACTGCTGGAGAAGACGCGGCGGCTTCATCTGGAGAAGCTGGTGAAATGCCCGCTGAGGGGGGAGGCGCGGCTCTTTAAGATTTTTGCTCTTTTTCTTTTTCTTTTTGTAAATCCGTTGGAACGGTTTTTGTTTGTATTACTCGGATATAAATACAGTTGCACTGGTGGGGCCGGTGAAATTTCTCTCAAAATAGTTGGCATACATATCTCATGATGTTTACAGTGGTTGAACCGTTGATATGCCAAACTAACCGCTTGTAGGTTTGGGCGTGCCTACCAGCCCTGGCCCTGCTCCCGGTCGGGATCCGCTCTCCTTTCCCCTATATACCGCTGGAGCTGGCCGTTGCTAACCAGATCCTCCACCGCTGTCTTGAGAGCGAGGCATTTGTTCGTCCGATGGGTAGCTTCATCGTGATAGGAGCAGTACTTGCCCGTTTGCGCCGGGGTAAGCTACCCCTTTGGGTACTTTCTCCTGGGCGGTGGGGGAATGATGTTCCCATTCTCGTGCAAGATGTCCTCGTATGAAGAGGTTAGAGTGGTGAAGACCTCTTGACGTTCTGCTGGCATGATTGCCAGGGGGCGTTCTTGCCGGTACTGCGCCGGCTTGTGTTCGCCCTGGGATTTGTCATGATAGGGCTTCTGCTACCGTTGCCCCCAATTTCTGCTGGGTCTGCTCGGTCGGGCACCTCGGTTCTCTCCCCGCTGGCTGGCCTCGCTTTCTCGGCCGGGAGGGGGGTGCTCCTCCTGCTGCTCGTCCCGCTTTCTTTTCAACAGGTGCTGCCTATACGTTTCATGGTCGGCCTGAGCATGCCTGATGGCCATTGCCATTAGCTCGTCATACCCCTGCGGGAGTTCCACCCGTACGGCGTAGGAAAATTTTCCTGGCCGGAGCCCTTGTTTGAACGCCATCTCGGCGATACCCTTGTCGAGGTTCCGAACCCCGGCCGTCGCCGTCTGCCAGTGGTTGACAAACGTCCTCAGCTCCTCGTCAGGTGCCTGTATGCAGTTGAAGAGGATGGTGGATGTTCGGGCTCCTTCGACCCGGAGGATGAAGCGGCCCACGAACCGATCGGCCAGTTGCTCGAACGCTTCGATGGAGTTTGCCGGGAGCTCATTGAACCAGCTGAGCGCCTCTCCAGACAGGGTTTCCTGGAAAATGTTGCAGCATACTGCATCAGAATAGCCCTTGGCGCACGTTTGGGACCGGAAACTGTCCAGATGCTGGTACGGGTAGCCAGATCCTGAGTACGTGAGCTTTAGGGACTTCTGATTACCAGACCTCCCTGATTCCAGAACCCGGTGTGAGAAAGGGCCCATGCCTTCGTTGAATCGAGCGCCTTCCATTGGCCGCGCTGCCCTTCTCTCGTTGGCTTCCATTTGGGCCTTCAGGTCCGACACGGTGTCGGTGAGTACTTGTAGTGCCCGGGCGGTCGGGGTCATGACTTCATCCTCGAATGAAGCATGCGATTGCCGGGGTGTTGGTGTGCTCTTCGGTGGGGCCATGCCGCCCGGGGACTCTGTTCGCTTGGGGTCGCTGGGCCTTCCGCCCGATGACTGTCCCGCCTCAAGCCGCTGAGATCGGCCTGGTGTGGGTTCATGTGCTCTGGTCATAGCGGTGTTGCGCTGCTGTTCTCTCTCCAGGGCGGCCACCAGGGCAGCGTTTACAGTCTCCATTTCCTCATATCGGGCATTGGATCTTACTCTATCCCGGTCGCCCTCCTCGCACAGGCGGCCGACTTCTGCCCTCATCGCCCGTATCTCCCCCGCCATATCGTGCCGGTCGGGGCTTTACGTGGTGTCCCGATCACTGTCGCCGAGCGGGCTCTCCTCCTTATCGCTCGGATCGTCCGAGAACATCAGCGAAAAGTCCCGGCGCGTTGGCTGGTCGCCCTCCATCGGACTTTTCCTGCGCGCTCTATCGTGGTGTGGCCCCGGCGTGCCGGTCGGCTTCCCACAGCTGCCGTCTTCCTGGTTGCCCTGGTCGCTACGCTGCTCCCGCACAGCGACCGGGGTGGAGGCGAGCGCTTGCTCCGGCGCCACCCGCTCACCCTCCGTTGTATTTCTTTCCTGGCCCGCTCCTGAGCTTTCTGTCATTTGGTGATGCTTACTTGGTTTTTTATCCAATCTTAACTGATCTCTACTCGTTAATTGGTAGAACAACACAACTTTTCGTAAGAATTCCCACAGACGGCGCCAATTGTTCTTACCTAAACCCGTAGGCCTGGTAGAGACAGATGAAACTAGGTGATCTTCTCCTGTAAACCTGCTTACTAAGGGGAATACCGGGCGGGCCGGTCTTCTCCTCTCCGATGCCTAAGTTAGTATAGTTGGAATGAATAGATAACTTAAGCACGTATGATAAGCAGTTGGAAAGATCAATTACGTATTAAAGAGGGTAGTTGAGGCCCTTATATAGGTGGCCGGGCGTGAGGTCTGGCCTCACTCTTCGATGTGAGACTGGTTTCCTTCTGTTTGTACATAAAAAGGCAGCTCTGGTGATCTCTTTGGCAGGCTGGCGCCCCCAGTCCCCGGGCCCTTGGTCGCAAGGTAGACTGCTGGACCTCGGGTCCGGGTGCTGGTGATCCTGCTCCGGGCCTCAGGCCAGCCCCAGGTGCACTGGTTGCGGGTCTGTGGGCCTGCTGTAGCCCCTCTGTGGCTACTGTCAACAGGTTGTATAGGGGTAGAGGTTCTTAATTATATGCATTTACCTTTTAATGTAGATTTGAATTGTTAGTTTTTGTTTTTTTTTACGTTAATCATTTTTATGGAGTAAGAACTTTTCAACTTGTAAAAGAGTTTATCGCCCGGCCGGGTTCATCAGTTAATTGTATAGTGTATATAAAGACATGAAGTTCAAATTATGGCCAAATCCGAATCTATATATAGTCTTAAATTAACAAGTCTATAGTAACTGAAGCATAAAAGAGGGAACAAGGAAAAGATCAAGTTAACAACCAACATAAAAAACACGTTTCTAGTCAATCAGCCTTTGGGGTCGTTAGCTTTCTGGGTTCCTTCTATTTACAAGCAATTCCAAGTCAAAGCCGGTGCACAATGAGTAATATCGCAATGGCGGAGTAGTCAAACGAAGAAGATGAGTGGCAATCTCGTTATTAATAACCAATCACAAGGTCAATTATGTAACACAGAAAGTGTCTTGACTTGGGTGCCCTCCTCATTTCCACATCCCCTATATAAACCCTAGAATACGAACCTCGACTCACTTCACAGTCCTCCCTCTGCTCCATACTAATTTGGAAACCAATCCCATGGATCTCTCCTCCCACCAACCACCGCTAACCACCGTCGATCAAGACCGAGGAATCTCCGCCGTCCATCCAGACATTATACAAACTCACATCCTCACCCGCCTCGACGGCCCCACTCTCGCCTCCGCCGCATGCACCTCCTCCCAGCTCCACTCCCTCGCCTCCGACCACAGCCTCTGGTCCAAAATCTGCCACTCCACCTGGCCATCCACCACCGCGCCACTTCTCCGCCACCTCATCTCCTCCTTCCCCGACGGCGCCTTCTCTTTCTTCTCCGACTCCTCCCCCCTCCTCGCCAACCTAGACTCCTCCGCCTCCACAGCTGATCATCACGACCGTCCGAGTGAGCTAATCTCCGCCGTGGATATCTACCACGGAGAGAAGCTCATCTTCAGCAAGGTCGTGGAGACGGAGACGTTGACCGGCTGGTTCATGTGCTCGCCCTTCCGGGTCGACCTTCTCGACCCCAAGGACGTGGTGCCGACTTCGGTGAAGTACCCCTCGGCCGACACGTGTCGCGATCTTGGGGAGCAGCTCAAGCTGAGCTGGATCCTCATCGACCCTGTCGGGCGCCGTGCAATGAACCTCTCGAGCCACACGGCGGTTTCCGTGCAGCGCCACTGGCTGAGCGGTGAGGTGCACGCGCGGTTCGCGTCGATTCTCGGCGGAGATAAAGGAACGGCATCTGAGCACGTGCAGTGCGGAGTGGTGGTGACGTTGGGGGTTGGGGCGGAGGGAAGGGAGTTGCAGGTGAGGGAGGTGAGTTTACAAGTGGAGGACATGGATGGGATGCATTTGAACGGGAAGGACAGTTTGGTAATTTTGGAGAGGGGGTTGGAGGGGAGGAAAGGGAGGAAAGGGAGGAGGAGAGAGGAGGAGGGGAGGAGGAGATACGAAGAGTACTTGGAGAGGAAGAGGGAGAGGAAGGAGAAGAAGATGAGGACAGAAGGGACATTGGACACTTTGTGTGTCACTTTTGGGGTTTTGGGGTTTTTTCTTTTTTGGTTGTTTATCTTGTGCAGATGAACTGCGTGACACTTTTTTTCCTTTCTCTTATTCTTTCTATTCTTCTTGCATTGCTGTTGAAAACACTATATACAAACTACTCAATTAGCTCCATTTTCCAACCCTATCCATTCCTTCATGATAAAAATCTATCGTTATTCGTTTAGAAAATGTTTTGACACAAATTCTACAATTTGTTTCGTACTATCAACACTTCAAACTGTTCATTTCATATAACTAACTGAAAATAGATAACTATTGATAATTATACCGTTTTGCAAGACACAAATTAATTAATGACCGGTTAATCAAACCAATTAATGACCGGTTAATCAATATATCATCAAAAGTTCAAAACGTGACTTAAGTGAGTAAAAGATTTGGGACAAAGCCACTGAAGTGAACTCAGACAAAATTAAGCCGGTGGTTTATTAACTCACGGGGAATAAGATCCGACGCTGGAATTATGATTGTACAAGTGCACCTAGGGGTGGGCGCGGGCCGGGCCGAGCCCAAAATTCCCAAAGCCCGACCCAAAGCCCGACACCCTCGGTCCGAGCCGAGCCGGGCTTTTTCTAAAATGAGGACCGGCCCGAGCTCGAGCCCGACGGGCCGAGCCGGGCTTTCGGGCTTTTTCGGGCCCAAAACTCCCATCTCCAATTCCAAAATCCAACTCCATCGCCGGAACGTTTCTGCCACCCCTCCAGCCTACAACTCCATCTCCAGCTCCATTGCCGGAACTCCAAAATCCAAATATATCAAACACTCCAAAATCCAAATGTATCCAGAAGCCAATTGGAGGAGGAGAAAGAGGAAAAACAAAAAGTAAATCGAGAAAATTGGAGGAGATGGTGGCGGCGAGAGTGATTCAGGGGTCGACGCCGAGGCAGCGGTAGTACCAGTCTTCCTTGCAGGAGCTGAAGGAGAAAGCAGATGCGCTGGAAGCTATGTGCCAGATTACATCTACCATTGTGAGTGTGAATCTGGTCGATTGCGAGGGAGTGGATGAGCTGGCGGAGGGAGCTCGGGAATGAGGAGAGAGCAGAACCGGAGGTCGCGATTTTGCGAGAAGAGAGGCGAGGAAGGAGGAGGAGCCGGAGGTCGCGATTTCCGAGTTGGGACTCTAGGGCACACCACAATGGCAGTGGAGACGGAGGGTAATTGGGAAATTAGGGTTTTCATTTGGGGATTTTATTTTATATGTGGAGAGGAGAGGAGGAGCTGAGCCACAGAGCCAGGTCGGGAAGAGAGAGACGAAGAAGACTAAGCCCACTCATCGATGCAGCGATCTGAAGAGAGAGAGAGAGAGAGACGGAGAGGGGCGCGGTGGCGGGGAGACGGTGGTCGGGGACACGGGCGGCGACGGGGACGGGGAGTTGGTGGACGGCGAATCGCACAAAGAGGGCAGGAGACGAGGAGGAGAAGAATCAGAAGATGTAAATGGTTTTTTTTTTTATAATATATATATTAAACATTCGGGCCGGGCCGAGCTTTCGGTCCCAAAAAAAACAGGGCCCGAGCTCGGACTGAATTTCCTATTTTCAGGCCGGGCTTTTTTCGGGCCGGTCTTTAAAAAAATTGAACTCGGCTCGTTTAGAGCTTTTTTCGGGTTTTCGGGCCGGGCTTTCGGTCCTTCGGGCCCAAACGCCCAGCCCTAAGTGCACCCACTAGCCAATGCCCGGCCAACCAGTTTGCTTAAAAAATAAAGAAAATAAATGAGGGGCTTAGGAAAGTAAAGTGAGGACCTCTAACTATCACCCACCTATATTAGGAAAACATATTTCAGAATAGGAAAATATAGTACCTCAACCTCGTTGAAGAAGCATTTCATGACTTTTTTTTCTCTGACTTCGAGGAAAACATGATGGTACGGTACCGGTGTTTCCTTACAGTACATAAACATATGGAAGAAATTGTGTTATGTTATGATATCATCTAATATATTTAGAATATCGATACTCAGACGTATTAGTAATATAATTGTTGGTTGTCACTAATAGTTAGTATTTAACAGTTGAAATTGATGTCAGCATAGTTGAGTATCAAAACTCTAAACATGTAAGAATTTTTTTATTACATGAGGGCGATTGATTCTACCTTCTTTTTTTTTTTTTCGCCCAAGCAAGCTATGTAGCTGACTAAGCATCTTGGAACACAAGCATCAACTTACTAGTCGACTGCTAATATTTTGTTGCAACTCGTCTCTAGCCCATATTTGATCTATCTGGATTATGCATGGCGCTTCTGCCGTAAAACTGTAATAATATTATGTGAATTTCAGTCGAAGCAAAGCACATAGAGAAACAGTGGTTTGTGTTGGCATATTGAATTTAGATACTTTCCTCTTTAACAACCCAAAACGTTAAAAGGTTGGCATCCTTTTTAAATTGTTGTGCCGCAAGCTAGCTTCCAATGGATATTGAATGCATCTTCAGATTGATTCGCATGTGGACGGATCTTTCTCTATTCGGCATAGTACTCCAATCATCATTACAACCAAGGTATTAAATATCGACGATTACGGAAATATCGATGGTTTGAAAAAAAGAAATTTCGATGGAAATTTCGAGAAAATATCGAATATCGATGGAAATTTTACCAAAAATTTATATAAAAATTGTATATTTAGATAAAAATAGACTAAAAGTAAAATATCGGAAAGATATGAGTATTAATATCGATGTTTGAAAAAAACGGAAATTTCGAAGAAATATCGAAGTTATCGAGGATATTTTAGTCCTTGATTACAACAGGTACGTCCTATTCGATCTGCTGAGATAACTCATGTCCCATGTGCAAATTTGCAATGATTTAAACCGAGTAATTAGACTATTATTTGAACTGTCAATTAGAATTACTGTATAGGGTAAATTCTTGTTTGTTGATGGTTCTCTTGATCTTAATGGCATTATTTGTTTCGGATGATTTTGTGGTGCGATAATCGTCTACTTTGATTCTATTCAAAGATCTGAGATGCAACCGGATGGTTCAAGTATTTGATTTAGGATTAGAGATTTGTGACTTAGTCTTATAACTTCGATGCAAAGTTGAGATTAACTCTCGTCCTCGAATTATAATTAGTTTCAGTATGCTTGTTGGTTCATTGGGTTTCCAAGCTACCCAGATGTGGAAGTTTATTGATCACCTCCTATTCCTAGCTATTAGCTATTATTTGGGATAGTAGAGAACCCAATTCCATGTATTTGTAAATGGTCTAAACTTAAGTTGGAGCATACAATTGTTGCTTCCTTATAATGGAGAAGTTAAAGAGAAGCTGTAAGAAATCCTAGCCTCTTATAATTCAAATCACTGAAAGAAACTGAATAGATAATCAGCTAAATCTACGGCAGTACGCGCTGTGCCACCATCTAACATGATAAATTTCCGATGCCAACTTGCTGGCATGTCTATTTGAGGAAGTGGACTCTTCCGGCTAGTGAAAATGTTCTACCAGTTTACCTTTGTTGGCCGGGACTTGATGGCACGTCCTCCTGGTGTCAATAGGTGACACATGTATCCAGATTTTTCTATTTTTGAGTTCGTGTCAATTTCCTCTCAATTACACATGATCTGTCACCGGAATGAGTTGATGAACTTAGGTGGTAGTCTTTTTCTTGCCGCTAATTGATGGATCATTTCGTATTTGTTTTTGGATAAGTACGTGGACCTATTTCACAGGAACTAAAATAAAAAACTAACTAAATATGCACTGTACAAGAGAACCGTATTACATGTACCGGAAGCAATGCATTTCAGTGCAGGACCATATCCTTGCCTAGATGGGTTAGGGTTTTTACTTCAACTATTTTAGGGTTCTTCCTATACGATCCATTTGGTTTCAGACTTTCAGAGAGTTTCAGTTGTTGAAGCATTATGGCTATACAGGGAACAAACTCAACAAAGTACATGTCATCATATTCAAGCTGTTCTAAGATATTCATTATGAAGGTAATAATCAGATAGACGGAAAAAGATATATGGGACATTAAACCAAAAAAATAAAAAATTCCATATCAGTACAGTGATCCAACCTGAGGAAGTTAGGAACTGTAAACATTGAGAGTGAAAAAAGGAAAGAGGACGGTGAAAACTGATACAAAATATGCAGAAGATTCTTTTTTTCTGTTTTCTTTACTAAAACAAATACACAGAAGACATGCTTGTACAGTATATACAAAAGCAGCATCTTCACATATCAGTTCAACCTTCAACCATCACCCACCAAAAAATAAAAATAATTCAGAGTATTTGTTAGACTGCATTTATATTTTGCAGTCTCCTGCAAATGTTGTATGTTCTTGCTACCAGGGCCGGGCAAGTACCCCAAGTGAGTTTAATCTCTTCATAAGCAAATCAGCTGTCATTTTCCGGTTTCGGAGGTCCTCTTGCAATTGCCACCCCACCACCGTACTCTAGTTTGGGCTTTGCATAATCCACAAATATAACACGACCATTCAACGCCTGCCAATTATCATCTGTTATATTTTTCTCGAAGATCCACAGAATCATATGCACAAAACAAGAAACTACCTTTCCATTCATCTCCTCTACGGCTTTGTGGGCTTCATCTTGTGAAGCAAAGGTAACAAATCCAAATCCTTTTGATCGGTCCGAGACTCTGTCTGATACTACTTGAGCTACCAGGACCAATGACGATTTAAGTAGCAAATGACAAAAATTAATGAGTACAAAAACTCCAAAAACTTTTACTGCCTATTAAAGTTGGAAGCTATCCTGTGAATATTCCCACAAGTTACCTTCAACCACTTGACCATATGGAGAGAATGCTTCTTGTAATCCCTTATCTGTAGTATAGAATGATAGTCCTATAACATGGTGAAAAGGAAAAAAAAACAATGATTATGAACAGCTAAGCCACTAAGATAATAAGAAACAAGAAATTTTGCAGGAAAATGGCAGATAAAGAATTAAGTGGATGGTACCTATTGTTGATGCCAAGAATCGGATGAACAAGAGATCACATGAGAAGACAACAATCACACAAAAAACATGCTTACATTGCTGACCCCATTGGACTACTCCCATGGAACAGCTTAGCATATTCATTAATGATCAAGAGGTTACAAGAGTGTGTTAATTGGTATGGCTTAGGAGATGGCAACCATATGAGGGCTCTATGTGTAGGACTGTACGTGCAGATGTTCCACCAAAGGAGAGGAAGGGCCCTTTTAATAAGCAAGGGAAGGCCCTCTACTCTTGGTCCTCCCAACGACAAACACCAACTACATGGAATCACCATTTCATGACTATTGAAGCGCAAGAACTATGAATTAATGTTCCATAAAACAAACTTTGGATGAAAGATTGTTGCTGTTTGCTACCTAGACTATTGAAAACAATTTAACCCGAAAGCCAACAACCTTTTCTCGAAGAAGCTACTAATCGATTAAAGCTACTACCAACCGAATATAAAGTGACCATAAAGACTAAAACTCAATTCTATGTGTTCAGCTGTCCATTTCTCCACACACTAACCATAACGCATAACTTCTTCAATTTACTCATTAATCGGGAGGACAAATAATTTGACGAAAACCCTAAACCCTAGTTCAACTAGCAAGTACAAATAGAAAAAATCAAATATCAGGGCTTTAATATTTAGACAGCAATCACAGTATAGAAGGCGAGCTGGTAATAAAAACAGAGAGGTCAGGAAAGAGATGATACCACCGACGAAGAGCTTAGTAGTAAGTGCCCGGCAAGAGATTAAAATCGCCGGAGGAATAAGAGAGGAAGATGAAGATGACAAACTGGGGCCTGACCTCAGCGCCCTCCTAAGAAGCGCCATTGATAATATCAAACAACGAAGTGAGAGAGTGAGGCAGGGGCGGCTAGTGTTTCTTCAGATACTGTTTCTGAAAACACTTCTGAGTTCTCAGTTCTCACTCATGAATGGGTCTCCTTTTCAGTAATATATGCTGTTAGGTGGGTCTGGGCCTTTTCTGTCAGTTCCATGACTTTTTTTTTACTTTTATATATGTTCGAGAGCGATCGACGACTATAACGATTATAATCTGTTACGTTGCAATCACAAACATCACTCAGAGCATGATCTTACTTATATCTTAACCCATTTATAATGTGTTGCGTTTCAATCACAAACATCACCAAGAGTATAAGTAAAAGTTGTATTTTATTTATCTCTACTCAAATTCCTTCAACATAAAATGTTTTAGTACATTTTCAATTTCAAAAGCAATCTCCAAGGAATTAGTGCAACCCTGCGAATGTCTCCAAGGAGTTAGGAACGCAAAGAAAAGTTTATCAGCTTCCATGAAAGCAAATGAACCAAAACTCGGTCATAGTCAGAAGGTTAACATAACAGAAGTTTGAATACAATTAATACAACCAAGCAACCTAAATAACCAAAATTAATCATCCAAATTCAACCCTAGTAAAAAGAAAATGACTACCAAATGTTACAAACATGAAATTCTAAGAGACACATATGGACTAACAAACAGGCAAAGTGAGTGCCATCCTTGCAACCCTTCCTAATTCAATAAATTGTCATGAAAGTTGAAAAGTTCAGCGTGGAGAGAAGTTTGATTGGATGTTACACCTAAGCTGTTTTGCTGCCATTATTCCTCAGGACAGAAGTAGAATAACTATGTACATGACTTATTCTACATAAATTTGTACTTGATCAATTTTGCAGATGAAGAGCCCACAAGTTGTTGTAAGCTGTTCATGTATGGTGCACTTTCAGCAATGCATGGTGAATCATGTCGATGAATTGATCATCCTATCAAAATAACAGCACACGAGTCAGCCAGTACTTGAGAAACTTTTACATCAAGGACATATACGCATCAGAGTCCATACTATACAGTTAATTACAGACCTACCTAAAACACATTATTACTTATAAAGGAGCTACATAGTTGCAAGTTGCAAGACATGACAAGAATTACTTTGGGGAGAATTAGTGTACAAGAATAAATACACTAATTTGCGCAAAAAAGACTTCTTAAAATGTATTTGCTACTTGGATAAGTACTAGATAATTGTATGAATAAAAAGAGAGAAAAAGTAACTAAATAAATATGTAAGATACCTGAACAAGCATCAGAAGTGCCTCCCGAACTTTTTCTCTGCTTATATGAAGCCCATCGTTGGGAGTGGGAGGAGCATTAGGAGTTAAAGACAGAGGTGGCGTTGGTGGTGGAAAGGGTTGAAGCATTGGGGTGCCATACGGCCGTTGCAAATTCACAGGAGGATGAAGAGTACCGGCAGTTGGAACAGGTACAGCTGATGAAATGGGTGGTACAATCACCGAAGATGAGGAAGCAGGTAGAGGGAAAAATTTATCCGGTTTTATAAGATTAGCCACCCGGCTACTGCTGGTTGTTAAATCAGATGTACCGGGCAAGGGTGTTTGTGTAGAGGAGGCTGAAAGAGAGAGGGATGGTAACAGTGGAGAGGGAGCGGGAGATGAAACGACACTGGGTGCATACGAAGATGGAGGAGCGGTTCCTGAAGAAGGATAGCCTGGTCTTGAATTGGTCATGCTTGAAGTGTTACCTCCAATATTCATAGCTGCCTGCAGTAAGAGTAGGAAACAGATATGCTCAGCCATCATGGGAAGCGCTAAAGAAAAACACTTTAAAAGTAACAGAAAACTAAAACAGTGTGACCCATCATTAGGTGACTTTAAACTAAAATTTCTCTCAGAGAGAAAACTTTCCTTCTCTGCACCAACCTAAACCCTATTTCAGTAAAAGATGGTTTCAACTTAATATAAGTTTGTCAAAATTTCACCTGGTTTTCACTGCAAAACTTCCTGCTATAGGTTCAAAATTGTAAATATGCCATATAAATACAAAAAGAAAATATCAGTAGTAGATATCATTCCAATCTCACTTCAACAACTGAATCTAAAATCTACAATTCTTCCTATCTATTTGGATTTGTTTCTGAAATCTGACAATATTACAAATGGCATCAAAAGAAGAATAAAACTGCATTGTAATCCCGGAATTTCCACAAGATAAAAGAAATGAAAGGAAACTTAATATTCCTGGTATTTACTAAAACCAATGCATATCTTTGAGAAAAAAGGAGTAAGCTTAAGCTTCAACAGTAAAGACTTGACTGGAACATCATCCAGACAGATTCTTCACGTGAGCCTAAGATATGATCACTACCTCACTCTTCATGAAAATCCAAAAAGCATTCAACAATGCAAATGACAGTTTAGACATAACAAACCAGATGACACATAGCTGTATAAGCAAACCAAATTCAGGAGTGCAAAAATTGACACAAACTGATAAAAGTTAGCAGATCACCAATACATTTCACTTTAAAATCCCTGAAATCATACCAAGTAGTTCATAAAGGATGTATCTTCAGGAGGTTCGCTGGCAGTATTGGCATTCAATGACGGCTCTAGTGGCCCTTCCATGACTAACATGGATGGGACTGCTTCAAGTTCTTCAAACTCACTATATTAAAATATGCAAATAATAATTAGAGATAGCATAACATATCATTGCTCCATATATTGGACGGACATAAGAGATCTCAAAACTGCATGATCATGACAATAAAAGAGGATCTACACCAAGATGATTATCTTGCATGACGAAACCTTGTCGCACCACATATATCTCTTTTTGGAGAAATAAATGATAAAAGATGTTTGTTTGTTTGTTTGTTTGTTTGTTTTTTTTTTCCCAAAAGCTTATCAGTTATCAGACTCCAAAAGTACCCTTGTTCCAATTCTATGAAGCAAAAGGCTTCCTAATGAACCAAACTTATGTCTACATCTTATTCTTCACAGAGATAAAAATGCAGAAAAGGGTTGGCAATCTAAATACAACTATTAAGGACATAATTTATAATCAAACCACAACAATAATGGTTCCAGTTTGATGCTTATAGAAGGGGAGGGGGCAAATAGACGGATAACCTTTTGCTAGAAGCTACTTTGGACTTTGGAGGAACCTTTGAGTATGCGTTAAGAATCCTGTAAAACATAACACAGTATTAGACCATGTATAGAGCACCTAACTACATGTGTATAATTGCATGAGCCTATGATACTCCAGTTATTTCAGCATCAACATTTTACTGCTTTAGATTTCATGCTATGATTTGTGTCCACCTTTATGCATGGACATGAGGCATAGTGCTGTGAACAGTTTCCAAAATTATACATGCATATTTACTTGATCTTAGAATAAATTATTCTTTTCTAATATGAACTCCAAAGTGTAAGTACGCATGTATAACTTATAAATTTGCTAATTTTAAACTCTTCTAAGCGCAAATCATACACGCACCAATTAAATTATGCCAAAAAAGAGTCTTTGATGTTGAACTGCGTGTTTACTCGGTCACTCATATTGTTCAATACAGAAAGTTTGCCATGTTGATCTGCATGTTACTTAGAAACTAATGATAGGATCTTTAAAAGCATTCACATTCATGTGAATTAAATAACAACTGAAGATAAGTTCTGTACCTAGTGAAGAGATTTGCGACTTCCTCACATTCACGTGAATTATAAAACCAAATGCCATTAACTTCTTGAGCTGCATTTCTATACAACAAATATGGAACTTGAACTTCATACTCAAAATCTCCCAAGAGATTCTCCACTAAGTTATCTGTAAAATATAAACACATAATTTAAAAAAAAAAAAAAAAAAAAAAAAACTGTAGGGACACATATAGGGACACATATAGACATATGCAGGTATATGCAGAGTATCATTCTATCAGGAAGATTATATTATTCAAGAAAAGTTAAGAAGGCATGTTACAGAGAGCAAACTTTCTGTCCGCCAAGCAAAAAAAGCGAACCCTCTGTCCGCCAATATGCTAATAAGCAAAAAAAAAAAACATTTTGTAATTTAAGAGAACAAAAATAAAAGCACTTGTGAACAAGAACCTAAAAAGTAAAAACAATTAGGCAACTGATCACTTGTGGATTTGAATTTCTCAATCTTGTTTCAATCAATTATGAGTTTCTATCGTACCAACAGAATGAGTTGATCCTGATTGAGTTTGTTATACTTTACATTACATGCATCTCTCTCTCTAAATTTTGCATAAACATCATTCCACTTTAGAGATCTGCGACATTCTTGAACCACAAATTAAGACTGATACTCTCTCTTTTTCTTTTTCTTGTATATAAGCACACTCTAGACCATTCACTCGTTTTCTTAAAGATTATCAAGCAAGCAAATAAAAGAAAAGCACAAGGTCCATTCATAAACACGCCGGAACTAAAGTAATTGCAATTGTCAATGTAGAATAATACAAACACTAAGATGACCAAAAAGTCAGATAAAGAATGGAATCAAGTAATCCTAAGAAGCTTAGTGACAATACCTGTGTTGCGGCGGTTCATCACAATGAACTGGAACCGTGGCTGAGTATTCCTAACAACAAGTAAGCCCAATTATTAATACAACTAAACATAATCACTCCCACTTCCAAATTAATACAAAGAAATCGAACTATTACCTCTTAACAACAAAGAGAGAGCCTTCAACGTCCTTGCGACTCTGCCAAAAACCCCAAAATTGAGTCAGATATTGTAAATAATCAAAAACAGGAGTAAATTAAGCGAAAAGATTTTACCCATTGGTTATTTTCGATGTTGAATTCGTAGAAGGTGACGTGTGCGGCCGTGATGAGAATCTCTTCGATGAAAGGATCGATTCTCTGGAGGACGGTGAGATTGAGCATTTTGGTGCTCTGCTGATCCAGATTCGGCATCAACTTCGACATTCTTTCTTCTCCGATAAAACCCTAGCTGCTCAGATTTTCCCGGGAAACGTGAAAAATAGAGACAGAGACGAGATACGTGGGTAAAGAAGAATAAATGACCCCGCATTCGAGAGACTTAAGGCCCAGTTTGTCAGACCCGTTATGTAAGTAAAATATGAATAAGCTTCCTCCCAATAATTAATTGGAAAAAATTCACCATTGGTACCCAAACTTACCTCGCTATATAAGAAAGGTACCCGAACTTGAAAAACGATCACCATAGTACCCAAAGTTTGAAATCTTATTATAGAGGTACCTAACGCGTTTTGACCGGCTGGCTACCCGGTTTTGGATGACGTGGCAGTTCCCAAAAAGATTCTGAGGGGCAAATGTCCATTATAACCCCAATCTCTGAGGTAAGCTGAGCTCCCAAGGCGTGCATTGCTTCCTTTAGTCAGTACTAGTTCCGGAATCTGATTCAATTCGTTTCAAAACCCCAGCTGGTTTACAGAGTGATTGAGTGGGAGAGAGAGACGTAGTGAAGGGATAATTAGAGAGATGTTGAGAGGGAACCAAAATCCTGGAATTTACTGTGCTTGTGGAAAGAAGGCGGAGATGTACATGAATTTAGGCTTGGGTGTTGATTACGGTAGACACTACTGGGGCTGTGGTGGAGGCGCAACCCAGGTATCAATCTCGAATTTATGTTTTGGAGGCAATAGAGGTATGAACATGTTTGAAACTGAAATCTGTATTATGAATGTTTATGTAGAGGCTGTGTGGTCTGTTTCATTGGATTGACCCACCTCACAACGACCGAGCCAAAGAGGTGATTAGCAATTTGCTTGCAGCAATACAAAACTTGGAGGAAGAAATTGGAAAAACAAAGGAAAGTGAAATGAAGATGAAAGAGATGAACCTGATGATCTGGGTCATTGTTGTTGTGCTATGGATTCGACTGAAGATGAAAGATATGAACCTGATGAACTGGGCCATTGTTGTTGTGCTATGGATTCGACTGTTGCGTAGTGTCGAAGAAGCTGATGATCTAGCTGCATTATGTGGTAATGCCCAAGTTGATTTGCAGCTACAAGAAAACAGAGTGATGGAGGTCGAGAGTGAATTGAATGTAATGAAAGGAAGAGTGGAAAAATTATGGATTGCTCTGTTTGTAATGATGGGCATAGTAGTGTCTGTCCTAATGGTGTAAGGCAGGTGTAATTGATGTGTTCTAACATGTTTTTAGTGAAATGAAGTTCAATTTCCTTCCTAAATTTGTAGGTGTTCTTGAGTATTGCGTTCATGTTATGTGGAATCAATGCACATAACTCCTGCAAATAACATACATTGCACATTCTAAGCACCCTGTTTTGATGAAGAAAACTGCTGTTACATATACCTGAGGCATCCTTAAAACTCCATCAACCAAGGGTGACCATTGTTCAACATATTCAAATGGTCACAAATATTGTTCAAGACTACAACATATTCAAATGGTCACAAATATTGTTCACAGGGGAGTGCTACATCAACAACAACACAAAATGGCCACAAAAGTTACAACAAAAGTTACACAAAAGTTACAACAACAACACAAAATGGCCACAAAAGTTCCAACATCTAAACAACATATCACATCTACTCTGTCTCCTTTTGTGGCTGGTTTTGGCTGGTTTTTGTTCCCACATTCTCAGCAACATATACCATGATGGCACCAGCAGCTTTTTTGGCAGCAGCAGCTTGTTCCTTAGCCAACTTATAGGTCCTTCTGGATATGATATGTTCTATTTTACCCTCCTTAGCTGCTACATCTTTCCTCCTTGGCCTTTGCTGTCTAACATATTTGGTTGTTCCTTGAGATGAAGACTAAAACAAAAGTGTCAATCACTGACACCTCATAACCACATGACAATTGTAATCAACACATTAAAATTGGAAAAGTACTTACAGCAGCATTTGCAGCAGCAGCAGCAACCTTCTCTGCTTTAGTGAGTGGACATCCCACTCTGTTATGTCCTACTGTGAAGCATCTTTGGCAGGTCATCCTGGAGTAAGTCTTTTTCAGCTTCTCATAGCCCTTTTCTCTTGATGGTGGTGCAACTCTCTCTCCATGCTCAAGTCTCCTCTTCTTTGCTGGTCTGCCTGCTTGTTTTTTGAATTTTGGTGGTGCAATGGGAAAATCAACTACCTCCCAAAACTCCTGCCCAGCAATTGGATGGAGGACATGGCCATATGCTTGCTCATACTTTGCTCGTGTGAGTGCTTCATCACAGAAAAAGTAAGGAACCAAATTTATACTCCTCAAGCAACATATACCATGATGGCACACAATTCCGCTGCATTGCCACCTCTTGCAACTGCACTCATGCTTGTTCAAATCCACAACATGCTGAGTCCCACTTTCTCCTGTTCCAAGGACTTGAAATTCATGTAAACCAGCACTGAAGCATCTGTAATTAGAAGATAAATCTATCTCCTTATTGACCAGAGCAACAATCCTAGGCCCAACAGGTTGCCTCCATCTAGTGACAGCCACACATCTATTTGCCAGCCTTACCATGATGTCCATTCTGATCTTCTCAACCAATGTGATGATTGGCTTGTCTCTTGCCTCCTTCAGTACATTATTCCAGCTCTCACAGAGGTTATTCAACAAGAGATCACACTTTATATCTGGATTGAAAAATGCCCTGCACCAATGTTTAGGGTGTCTGTCCTCTTTTTCTGAAAACCAATCATATGCAGCTGGCTTCTGCATCTTCAGATCAAGCATGTGCTTGTTGAACCATGGCACTGTGGTTGACCTTGCTGCATTCCATATGCTTTGTTTCAGTCCTTCTCCTGGATGTTTGTCCTTAAAGTTGTTGTATAGGTGTCTAACACAAAATCTGTGTTCAGCTCCAGGAAAATGATGCTTGATGGAATTCTGCAATCCTTTCTGCTTGTCTGAGATGAATGCATAGCTACTCTCCCTCTCAATCTTCAGATCAAACTTAAGCAGCTCTAAAAACCACATCCACACATCCTGGTCCTCAATCTCACAAATTGCAAAGGCTATGGGAAACATTCCATTATTGGGATCAACACCAACTGCAGTTATGATGACTCCTTTGTGGTATCTGTTGGTTATGTGAGTTCCATCAAGACCCACCAGAGGCCTACACCCATTGATCCAGCCCTCTTTGGTTGCAGCAAAACACACATACATCCTTTGAAACCTCCGGATATCACCATCCATAACTGTCTTGATCTCCACTGTAGAACCAGGGTTTCTCTTCAACAGCTCAGTCCTATAGCTGCTTAAGCTATTATACTGAGCAATGAAATGACCTTCATTCATCCTCCTTGCCTTATCCCTTCCTCTAGCTACCACTTGAATTCCTATGTCCAGCTTGTGCTTTTTCTGCAGTTGGTTTTGAATTCCAATCCTGTTCCACTTTGGATCCACCATCAAGTCATCCTTAACATCTTCTGCTACTCTGTTATAGTCAAACCAATGAGATTTGACGATGGGAGCGCAGTTGTGGAACTGATTCAAAGACTTGATGAACAATGTGTCACCACAACCTTTAATTCTTGCTGCATATAACCAGTATGGACACTCCAATTGACATCTCACCTCAACCTTCTTCTTAGTGTTCTTTTGAAACCACAACCCTTTTTGGTGGCCTATAGACTGCTCTTTTACTGCCTCCTTCAGCTGATCTGAGTTTGGGAAAGCATGACCCAACTTGAACACAGGATTCTTTAGATCTACTTCTCTATTCCAAGATATAGGTGTAAACCCTTTCTTAACTTTCTGCCTTCCTGGATCTTCTCCTACCTCTTCCTGTTCAGAATCAGAGTCCTCCACACTATTCAGATCATCTTTATCAACACCATCATCAGAGCACTCACCCTTATATCCCATGTCAACAAATTCTTCAACATTGTGTGGATCTGAGCCATGAGGTGCAAAGGATCCAGGTGCAAAACCAGCAGCTTCTTCAGCACCATCTTCATAATCTGAGTCTCCATAAAATGATCCCACTTCACTACCACTACCATCTGACTCTCCATCCCATGAGGCCTCTTCAGAATCAGTTTCTGCTTTCTCAGAATCTGCTGGATCTGCTACTGGTTCTTCATTATTCCTCTGTCTGGTGTTGTATCTTGGAGGTTTCTCTCTCCTCTCCCTTAAGTTTGGTTGCTGCACTTTGAACTTCCCCTTCTCAGCTGCACTTGGTGGATCTGCTACTGGTTCTTCATTATTCCTCTGTCTGGTGTTGTATCTTGGAGGTTTCTCTCTCCTCTCCCTCCAATTTGGTTGCTGCACAGCACACTCTTTGAATTTCCCCTTCTCAGCTGCACTTGGTTTTTCCTTTGCAGCAGTCTCCTTCTGCTTCTGCTTTGCTTTACCCCTCTTGATCAAGTTCAGATCTGCAGCCCTCCTCTTCAAATCTGCCTCTTGTTGCCTCCTAAGTATGGCTGCATTTATATCTTTGGCTCTTCTAGCAAACTCTGCATGTTGTCTTTCCTCCTCAACTCTTTCTCTCTCCTCTGCCCTCAGTCTCCTAACTATGGCTGCATTTATTTTGGCTCTTCTAGCAAACTCCTTTTTTTGTTGTCTCTCCTCCTCAACTCTTTGTCTCTCCTCTGCCCTCAGTCTTTCCTCCTCAGCCCTCTGCCTATCCTCTTCACCCTCTTCAGCCTCCTTGTCTTTAGTTGCTGGTTCCCCCTTTTCTGTCTCCTCTTCAGAATCTGAGCCAGAGCACTCATCTATAGGTATGGGAGTAGGCCCAGGCCCAAGCCCAAGCCCAAAATGGTGAACATCACCATCAGCTACTTCAACTTCACATACCTGAGGGCTTTCTTGTGTAGGTTGTGTGAAGAAGTCATGCACAATGTCATCTAAGTTTGCAAATGTTGACTGACTTTGTTGACCTTGTGCACCACAATTTAAGGATGCAGAACTACCCTCTCCAACCACTCTTGCACTACCAACATTCATCTCTGGTCTATTTAAGATGGTAGCAGCAACGTTTGCATCTTCAAACACAGTTGCCAACTCAGCAGGTGTAGACAAGGTCAATGGATTATAACCTTCTATGCTTTCCCCATTCAAATGATTCAACTCTGCCTCCTCTTTTTTTCTCCTCCCTCCACCTACTATATACAGACCAATTGTCCTGTTCTTGGGTAACAACTTCAGCATCTCCACAGCAGCTCCATCATTGGCAGCCCTAACCCATCCCTCACTAACAGATGTTCCAGGGCACTTAAAATAGAAACAAATGGGGCGCTCTCTATATCCAAGATCCCATGCTATGTTATGAAGCTCCAGCCATGAAATTTTGTCCGGATCAAGGCCATCAATGAAACACTTCCCACCATCTTTGTTCTCCCTTCCAACCTTATACTTCATAGAAATACCATCCAACTGCTTCTCAAGATAGCCTCCATGATGTACCTCGAAAGTGTAAAGTTCTTCTGGCACTGCAAAACAAACAAGGTAAACGGAGTATTACTCCGTATATATCCAGCAAGGATTCCATCCAGCAAATACAAGGAAAAGCATGTGAGCTTTTTACACCCTAAACAACAGTCCAAACACACAACTATAAACAAATCCTTCCACTGTAAACACTCAAAACCCTTTTTAATCTCTAATGAACGCATAATCACCAACACTACCAACATTAAACCCACTATATCACCCACACAAACTTCGTAACTCTCAATAAAACTCTATAAACACGATTTTAGCACTGTGCAAACTCTGCATTTTAAAGACAACACATGTGAAAAGTAAGAAACCCAGAAATTCAAGCCGTAGATAACTTACTTTTGCGCCGTGGTCCTTTCAATCTAAACAACCCCCAATATTCGGCCATGGCTGCCCAAGCTTGCCAGAGAATCGCGATTCAGCCAACTGCGAGACTTCCCCTTCTTAGGTTGGGTGTTTTCGGAGGGGTACCCAAACTTACCGAAATGGGAATTCAATGTTAGGGTTTCGCAAAAGTATTTTGGGGAAATCAGACTTCAAGGTTGGGTGTTTTCGGAGGGGTACCCAAACTTACCTCTTTCCACTCGTAGTTTGTTAGATTACAGATTTGCCCCTCGGAATCTTTTTGGGAACTGCCACGTCATCCAAAACCGGGTAGCCAGCCGGTCAAAACGCGCTAGGTACCTCTATAATAGGATTTCAAACTTTGGGTACTATGGTGATCGTTTTTCAAGTTCGGGTACCTTTCTTATATAGCGAGGTAAGTTTGGGTACCAATGGTGAATTTTTTCCTAATTAATTTATGGTCCCAAACTATGGTACAAAAACGACTACAGTAGTACATGGTCAGTCACCCTATCTAGTTTTCACCACTACATCACCACTAAATTTGAATGATCTTATACTCGTTATAATGAACGGTGGTATAATCTATCAATAGACCTAATTTCCAATTTCTTCTCTTTTGCCTTTTATTTATGGCTAAGAGTAATATTAACATGTCATCCGTCAAATTTTACAATGAGTGTATTAAATTAGACTTTATTTCTCTTTCAATTTGGAGATTGTGGTAGAGTTGGAAATAAAATGTAGTTTAGTTACATTTATGTTTATCTTTATAAATAAACTGTCGTGAATCAAACTCAAAATTATCTGTATTGGACGACAATATTGATTATTTTTTTTATTGTTCTCATATAAGATATATTTTTGAATCGGAATTCAATAAACTTTTATTCAGTAAGCAGTATAAGGATAACACACTCATAGAGTCGACAATAAAAGTTATTTCTCATAACTCACCGACCTATACCTAGGCTAATAGAGCAAAAAATACACCTACTTTTTCAACACTGTTTGAAACACATAGAATTTTAGTGTTAGAATATTTAGAAGCAATACTCTAGACACTATGAGTAGATTCAACTTAATCCAACTTAGTAGTATGAGGAGAAATCTTCTCCACCACTAGTTTGTCTGTCTCCATGACAACTTGTTCAGGTTCCACAAGAGCAACTTCCTTGTTACCCGTCCTAGCGGAAGTTTGCCCCATCAACAACTCTTTTACATGAGGTTTCGTTTCGAAGAACCTCTTCTTTGTGCCAGAACTCTCAGACTCCAAGGTTAGAGAGGTTTTAGGTTTGTTTTTACTTCCTTTCAAACGACCAAGTCTTTTCTTTTTGAAGCAAGTGCACCATTGGTGCCTCAACTTTCATGTACCGGTCAATATGATACCTAGACTTTCAATGGTATTATTGTGGTGCCTGGACTCTTATTTTCTTCTCAAAGATGTACCTAGAGCAACTTTTCCATCCTACTTAACTGTTACTTAACGGTTTTTTTTTTTTTTTTTTTTTTTTTTTAGAACTTAATTATTCACTATTTGCCTGTTTACTAAATCTTAATTCTCTTATCAATTCTAAGTCCTAACCTTCATCATGCCAATTTCACCTAACGACCATCTGTCTAAACGGCTACTGTTCTGGCGGAATCACTGTTGTCTTAGTTTTGAAAAGTTCCTTAATTTCTAGTAAAACAGATAAATAAGAAATATTTTTTTTTTTTTTTTTGTAGAAAGCAAGTAAATAACAGATAATTCTATCTCAAATACCACTCCTAGGAGGTAATCCTCCTACAACTGAGGCGGATCTAACCAACGGTTTCTAACCGCGGCTCAAAACTTTAAGAGGTTCTTGTTCTTGTTCCAAAGTTTCTTTAAGTTCTGCAATTTGCCTTTCTGCTATACGAATGCCTTGAGTAAACCTAAAAACTATATCCCAATAACCTGGTCTGCTTCTAGGGAGCCTTTCTCTGAAATTTTTTTTAGGATTTTTAATTTTTCTTTTTTTATCTTTTAATTCTTTTTCAGTAATTCTAATATCTTCTAAATAAATTAAACGTTGTGAAGAAATACTGTAATGAGTAAAATTAACTGTCTACCCTTGAGTACAGAGGATAAGTTACATATATGCAGTATATCAGATAAACAAATTCATGGGCCCACTACGCTCCGTCAAGATGCTAAATAAAAGGATTTTTTAAAAGAAAAACAAATACTAACATATACTAACGGAATATTCTAACGGAATATGCCTTAGGTATTATTTTGATACTAAATTAAGAGTTCAGGTATCATTTTGATATGTTTCAAAGTTCAGGTATCAAACTGACCTGACCACCCAAGTTCAGGTACTGTGTGTGAATTTTTCCCTTTCTTTTTTAGTGAAATCAGCAGCGTGTCATTCTTATGTTTCACCACCGTCCAGTCTGTAGCCGCCATTCATTTTAGCAAATTAATCAGAGGGAGGGACCTCCTTCGCTATAGAATCAAAAGCAAAGGAGGACTTCCCTTTTGTACTTGTTGCCGGCAAACCAGAATCAACAACTAAACGTGCAAGAGAACCATTCTTTTCCGGTGCTACCAGCGCACTCGAAACAGAAGAAAAATCAGAATCCTACAGGATGACCGGTTCTATAATCGGCAAAGAAACCACATCCTGTGTCACCATCACCTCTACCTCCGCCTTTTGATCCAGTAACTCATGAGATGCACACAACATACTCGACCTCGCAGCCCCGGTTTCCAACCTCGGAACAGGGTATGAAACTAAATTTGTTACTCCTTCCTCTCTTCTACTTGAGTTAGCATGGTCCCCTTCCTCATTAATACTTAAATTAGCAAATGCCACATCGGACCCAACTCGAGCATCTCCTCCCGTTCTTGCAGCGGAAACTTATCACAACCCATAATATCATGCATAAATAAACCATATGCACGATAAAAACCACGCACTTTCTCATAGAACTGGTTAATTTCAACAGAAACATGAGACGAAAAATCAAATTGCATCCAAGTACGTATCCTACGCCGGAAATCAAATTCCAGTTTGACTCTCTGCACCGGTTCTCTCCGATTCAAAGCAGCATAATCAAAATCAAGTATGTAACTAAGTGACTCATCGATTGCAACCAGAGCCGACTTGTTCCGGAGCTTCGGAGGCAGACCCCGAACAGCAACCCAGGCTTCCAACGAAAGGAGAGGGACCTCCTCCGCGGGACTCTTCCCATCGTATTCATTCAGCACCAGCATAGTGTTCTTGTAAAACCACGGCCCTCCATTGAGAGTCTTATTTCGAGCCGAGATGTGATCGAATTAGAACAGATATCGATCACCCACTTCATGAATTGAGAGGCCTTTCTTCATCCTCCAGATAGTCAGAATCGTACCTTTAAAGCCCGCAAATCGATGTTGCTGGCCGAGCAGACGACCAACAAGATAGACATGGCGATCAACCAGCGCCGCCTGTCCCGCCATCCTGAGGTCGACTCTCGCCGAATTGTTGCGCCTTGACGGCACGCCACTCATCTGCAAAGCACTAGAGCGGTGTCCTATCATCACTACTTGACAATGGTCGACCGATTTGGGAAGATTTGGGAAGTTTTGTTCGGCAGCTCTTCTAGGCAGCGACGGCGCTAGAGAGAGAGACAGCCGAAAAGGGTTTTTTCGATGTTTTTCATATAAAATTTATAAAATAAAACTTTGACAGGATGGATGCATATAATAACCATAATTTCATTGAGATATTTGGCATTAAACAAAGTAAAGTACATCAACTACAAACCAAATTCACACAAGACTTGAGCAGAAAACAGAAAGCAGAATCATAAACAACATTGTAATCAGTTGAAGAGCTTCTCGACTAATGCTTTCGGTTTCGGAGAGCCAAAGCAGAGAGCAGAATTAAAAACACAAAGGTGACAACAGTGATGAAGGATGCCACCACAGCCCCACTGACTTTCTGGCAGAAATCACCAAACTGGTTGCAAATGGCGAGCCAATTCGAGCTGGAATTGCCATTATGGGCTAAGTAGACGATTGATGTTGCAGCCGCAGCAGCAGAATTGGCTAGAACAAGCGCCACCTGCAAAGAGATTAATACTTTGGTGTTAAAAACTGTGAATGGAAGATACGATTAATCCTTTGAAAAGTCTATGTGTCTAAACTGTTAACAGAACATGTTTATATCTAACAAGAGAATATTAGTGTAAGGATGAAAGTAAAGCTATGAAGTAGGGAGGTTATGAAAATTACAATGTCCAAGATGAGGAGCAACAGCCTTGGTCCACCGGCATGGGGGCGAACAATGGCTACTATGGAGAAGGGAAGAGATAGCACCAGGTAGCCAGCTACAATGGACATAGCTATCAGGAAGAACCTGCATTCATACAATGGTCTGCATCAGTACTCGAGATTACCGTATAATGTTATATTGTCAGACTATGAATACATCGATAATAATGTGACATGAATCAGTAGGATGTCTCAGTTCACCGTCTTTCTTCATAGCATGATCAAATGATTGACAAGAAAACATTTCATGAGATAGAAATAGAGGTTGAGAAAGACATACTCGAAACTAGGCATGTCATCATAGCTAGCTTCAAACTGGAAGAACTGAGTGAAGAAAGGAAGGTTCTGATCACTAGTTCCCATGGTGGCTGCAGCAGCTAGAGCAGCCACCATTGCACCTATCCTTAAAACCAAGTCGATTATCCCAAGTCCTCTATTCATTCCTCCCTTCTCTTTCCTAGGAACCATCAAAATAGGTCCTTTTCCTTTGGTTGCTCCGCTTGCCTCAGGAACATCAATGGTGGTTGCTTCTCCGCTCTTCATTCTAGCTGACAGAGAAAGAGAAAGATCTTCTTAAGACTTAAGCTCTCTTGGAAATGAAGAATTGCTGAAATGGAGAGACTAAGAAGCTTGTGATGAATTCTGATTGTACATTGGAACCTTATATATTGCTACAAAGACGAGTTTAGTGGACTAAAAATAGTGACTATAGTATAACTTTGTAATTTAATCAGTTAATGGGGAGCAAGAAGAGAGTTGTTGTTTGAGTGAAAGAAATGTTTTGCTAGATGGATTAAGTACTAACCACTACAATATTAATACATTGTCAAAGAGGAGAGGATAGAAGAATTGGGTGTTGATTGGTCATACCATGAAGATGAAGAGGTTGAAATGATGTAGTTTGTTTGGTCTTCTATTACTGCCTAAGCACTTTAGCTTTTTGATGATATAATGCGGAGCAGAGAAGCTAGACTTGATATAAGAGTAATGTAGTTTAATTAAAAAGGTCAACCCTATCTTAGAAAGTTTATTCTCTTAATCACTCAACTAAACCACACTTAGCCACCCTAACACAACACGTAGAGTACGGAATCACATTATTTATCTTGCATTTTTAAGGCTTTGCATTAGATTTGTACTTAATTGCTTAACAATTTCATATTTCGGTTCTATCCTAGAAGAAAACTTTTTCTGTGCCTTTAGAGTTTAGGGTTGAGGGTAAAACTGCGATGCAATACTTCACAAAATATTCAGGTCAGACCTATGAGAGTACGAAAAACTCACTTCAGAATGATGGAGACCAGAAAAATAGATACAATATGCTCTCTAAATGTCAATAACTTCACTTCATTAGTCGAAGCTGCAAATCAACCATTCTTATACACCAAGTAAACAAATGGCTCGGCCATGTTTGACAAATTTTATTTCTAAGTAACGAATACATTCTTGATCTTCTGTTTTTTTTTTTTTAATTCACATATGGGTTACAGCTTACAGGCCCAAGTTAAACTCAGATAAATAACATTGGCGTTGACAATGCACCAAAAGTTCCTTACAAATATGTACATTGGTAAAGATAAATTTAACAAAACTGAGTCAACTCCTAAAGTACTCGATTCCAATGAGCTTTACCAGAACTTTGGCAGGAACCATGTCATTATGTAAGTATTCTCCATCCCCGCTCGGCAAGGGCCTTGTTCACCTGACTAGCAGCCTCGGCAGTGTCATTAAGTGGAACATAACTCCAACACTTGGACATCTACCAAAATAAAAGAAGAAATGGGAAACTCTCATAAATTAATGAACAAACAAAAGTAATTTTTGTTAACAAATAAATAAAAAAGGTCAATGTTCTTGTCCAACCATGATCTTTCCACATTATAAGTTGAACATATAGATCCGCGGAACGATGTAGGAGAATATGAGAGCTTTATTCACCATCATATTAAAGAGAGCTGCTCAGATCATTTCTCTCTCATTTATTAACTAAATACTAAGAAACGGCTGAAGGTTCTTTTAAACAATTGTTAGCTATGGCTAGTTACTTACATCCTCTTCACCAGTGAATGGTCGAACCACCCCCCTTTCTTCCAGACGGTTCTGGAAGTCTGCGAACTTCCACATACAGCGTTCGGCACCAATCACATAAACAGGTTTGCTGAAGTAAAAAGTATGAGAATGTCAAAACACAATTCATCAGATGGGAATTTTGAAAGGATATTTCATCAAGCTAAACCTCGCCAGCATCAAACTTGAAACATACCCGGTGCTGCAAGCCTCACTTAACATGCTGACTGAATCAGCAGTGATGATAAAAGCATCTGCCAAGGCTAGATGGCCCATATGTGGATTGCCGCCTAAGCAGTTTTACATAAACCATTAAAACTTCCCCTTATGTACACAAATAGATAGATAAATAGGTAGTTAGGTACATACACACATGTGTGTAAGTACGATGTTTTATAAGAGTGCAATAAGTACCTTCACCATCCCAAATGTAGACTTTCGGATTATTACTAAATTCGCTTATAAGAACTTTGGACACCTATCAGAAACATGAACCAGAGGAAGTGAGTTCCCGCAGGCAAAACCTCTAAGGATATATCAGGAAAAATTATTACCTTCTCAGGAGTTCTTCTAGAGAAAGAAATTCTCACACTTCCACAGCTCCACAATACATTCTGCAACATAGCTGCCAACTGTTTTGTAAGATCCGCACCATATGAACAGTTCCCTACGAAACAAATACGTATGCAAGAAATTTGATCTCCTTTCATAATAGAAAGAGAACAAGGAATAACAGCTTTATGAAAAACTACAATGGGGTTCAAGATGTAAATTCAGCATATGAAGAAATCAAGCATTTTAAGACATCATATAAAGAGTCTGACCTACTGAGTACTGACTTTACAATTAGGTTAATGAAAGATGACAGTAATGATTTCCATAAATATCGAAGTGAATTACAAACATAGAAATTGAACACAATTATATCCTTAAAAAGGACAAAATGAAAATCATAACAGATTTTCAGGTGCAAAAGTTTACCTGAAGGACCTCCTATATTGACTACAACCAAGGGCTTCGGGAGCGGTGCCAGTTCAGCATGCCAGGCGGAAGAAGCACTCCTAAGTGCAGCAGAATCAGCCTGATGAAGAGCTCCAATGGTGAGAACCTGAATCATAATAGAGAACATGCCAACAAAATTATTTTAGATGTGTATTTGTACAAATATTAATCAACCAAAATACTCACCACATTTTTTCCCGGTGGTTCACGAGGTGTAATCCACCTCCGGAGAAACCAAGGAATTAGTTTCTGTGCATGAGGAGTCAGTGGATAATAATCATGACGAGGAGCTATCACCAAATCAAATCTATTCAGCTGCAACCTAGGATGTTGTATCTGAGACATATTTTCAGGGAGAAACTGTTAAAAATCGGATATCTAGTGTTTCCATTGATCAATACGTTAGCAGTCTACCACCAAGTTACAATGTTAATAAAACATAATTAAAATAAAAGGACAATGTGACATTGATATTAAAGATCAGCTTTTGGTTGAACAAATCACATACAACGTCATTCTTATAGCTAATCAATTTATGTAACATCATCTTCATGTAACATTTTACCTAAAGCAACTATATTTATAAAAATTCCTAAGTACAAGACTATATCTATACATTACTGTGAAACAGTTTAGGAAAGATCAATACAATTGCATTAACATTGACATAATGCCTCAGTTTTGTTTATCAGTATCAATCAATAGTCACAAGCACCTCTTCTCAGGGGGAATTGAACTTTAACCTGGACAAGAAAAACATTTTCTGGAGCTAAACGTTTTATGGCGCTTGCAACAGGAATGGTATCCCGACCAGATGCAACTACCAGCAACGGCCCGTCTCTGAAGAGAAAGTAAATGTCTTTCTAAGTACCGAGGTCTTTATCACACAAGTCTCAAAATTAATACTAAAGCTCCTATCCATTAAACTGAAGTAACATCTTATATGTATATGAGCGTCTGAGCAATAAGCCCAACTACTATTCACTATTCAGTCTCATCTCCCTATCCGATCAACAAACTCAGAAACACAGTGCATACATACTTGTCAAATGTCTGACGAGCCATCTTCGCAATCCGCTTCGCATCAGCTTCCACAACACCAGATGAGAGGCCTAAGCTAGCACCAATTTCCAACAACAACAAAAAATAGAGCCATCAGTAGACTTGGGGCCTACAAAATCCAAGTGGGACCCACTTATAATCACAGTACTAAGTTACTAACAGTAGAAAGAATCTGATAACACAAAGTACCTATCTTTGTTGATCCCTCTAATCCCTGAGATGACAAAGTCTACTTTTTTATGCAGAGAAAGCGGAAGCCAAGGAAGCCATCTGTTAATTCCTCCTCTTGGTCTAGTAACTCGCTTTTAAATCCAATCAAAACCAATCAGTACTACAAAACCCAATTCAAATAACAAAGAATCTGAAAGATGCACATTACTCACATACAGAGAATGCCGATCAGATAAGCCCAGAGCACGAACCAAACCAATGCTCTGATTCTCAGCTCCGGCAAACCCATTTCCGATCACTACAGCCCTTCTAATAGCTCCCTGGGTCCCACCTTGCACCATCTCCACCATCCCCAGATTCCCTAAACCCTTCAACTCTCTTCAGTCTTCACCCACTGCACTTCTTAAACCACATTGGTAAATTAAACGACAAGTCGTACGATAAAAACGCCATGTCGTCTTTGATGGGGTTTGTATTTTAAAAACCCTTCTCAGGTTTTGGTTTTGGTCATTCTGGGTTTTGTGAAGATGTGGGCGAGTGCAGAAGGAGGGGCACCGGAGGTGACCCTAGAGACCTCCATGGGAGCATTCACCGTTGAGGTAAAGTTTCAGCAGCTTTTTTACTTTGTTACTGCGCTCGGAAAACCTAAAGTTCGTATCTTTAGATTTTTACTTGGGGACTTGTTTGTGGTTAAAAATCGCAGCTTTACTACAAGCACGCGCCCAGGACTTGCAGGAACTTCATCGAGCTCTCGCGTAGAGGCTACTACAACAATGTCAAGTTCCACAGAATCATCAAGGTTTTTTACCCGAGTTGAATTTTTAGTATTTGTTAAAAAGTTCAAAATTTTAGGTTATTTTGCTGATGGTTGATATTGGAATTGGGTTTAGGATTTCATTGTGCAAGGTGGTGATCCTACTGGGACTGGAAGGGGTGGAGAATCGATCTATGGGTATTTTTTTTTTTTTTTTTTGGTTAATTAGGTTTGAGAGTTAATTTTTTTATTATGATTTGGAGTAAAGACTGAAGATGTTGTTGTGTGGTGTTGTTCAGTGCGAAATTTGAGGATGAGATAAGACCGGAGTTGAAGCATACAGGAGCTGGAATCTTGTCCATGGCAAATGCTGGTCCGAATTCGAATGGGAGCCAGTTCTTTATCACGCTCGCTCCGTGTGCTTCGCTGGATGGTGAGTGTTTATAGTACACTGTGCTTTTGGCCTACTTATTCTGAATCAAGTTGTTGTTTAGCAATAAACATTTGTGATTCCCGTAACTTTGATAGTGTGATTGCACTTTTGGCTGTAACAGTTTTTGCCCCATTTATTTGCATGAGGCATCAGTCTGTAGACTATTGAAATCATTCACCACAGTACTGGCCGTGATAGTTTTTTGTGCTGATATTACTATCAGTAGTTTACAATTTGACTTGCACGGTCATTCTGTAGAGGGCTATGAATGTTTGTTTTGTTTTCTTTTTTCTTAAGATGAGATGGGCAACTTAGGCTTTAGACTGTTTACCTTGAATTTCTTTATTTGCAAGTATTAGTTTCTCTTAATATGAGTTATTCACCTTCAAAACTTCATGAAGGGGGAAACTTGAAAAGTAGGGAATTTTCATCAGTAAAATTTGTTTTTTTTTTTGTAATAGTGTTCTGCACTAAGAACACTTCACCTGATGCTTCTGTTTCTGTTCAGGAAAGCATACAATATTTGGAAGAGTGTGCAGTGGAATGGAAATCGTCAAAAGACTCGGTAGTGTCCAAACTGATAATAGTGATAGGTATGCCTTCCCGTCATTACATCTTTGATATTTGATTCCAATGAATGGGTGTATACTGGTTATATTACTAGTGATTGTTTGGTTATGGTTATTATACTCCTTGCAAGATTTTGGGAATTTCTCATGATTTAGACGCTGGATCCCTGAATTGCTGTTTCCGTTTGAGGATCAATTTCTCTTGAAAACTTTCTTGTTTCGTCATGGTCTTTGAGTTTTTATATTATTTAAGCCTTTTTTATAAATGTTTCATACCTCAAGTGTTAGCATCCTGTTACATTTTCTGAAAATATAGATCTTGATTTACACTCTGTAAAGATCTGAACTGCATCAGAAGACATAGGTAGATGAAGGATATAATTATACAGAAACTTTAGGTGAAACTAGGTCAGATAATGAGCTATAATTTGATCTTTCTTATTAATGTTTCATACAGTTATTTTGTCTAACAAACTGTATATCAATATTAATGATACTTACTCTTCAATCATACGAGTAAGTTATTTTCAGTGTGGATTAGTTCATTAGTAGGCAGACACACTGAAGAATTTTAACAAATTGAATCAATTAGTTACAATAATTTGGAAAGGATGGCGGATAGATACACTATTTTAGTAGGCTTTTATTTACATTTCTCACCTCTCTTTACCTGCCTCTTTCAGGCCAGTCCATGATGTGAAGATACTGCGTACATCTTGCAAGGATTGGGAATAGCAAAGCTACTGGGTAGAGATTACGATCTCTCACCTAAAGTCTGAGGTCATCGCAACAAGTTAATTAATTGTATCATAAACCGACAAAGAAACATGAATGTCTTCATTTCAGTTGGTTACAAGAACTGTAATGGTGAAAATGGAGAAGGTATTACATGGTCCGGACCTTCCTCCTTTCGACATATTATGCTGATCTGTATTGTACTGTTCAAAAAACCGACATTTAGATGATGCAGCCTATTGTGAGTATTTGCGGTAGTTTCTAGTTTTCTGTTTCACTTGCAAGATACCTCTAGCTAGTTCTATTGAGAATATGTTTAGTTGTCTTGGCTAAAGACCTCCGCACCAATCCTTATGGTGCGGATTTGATATTTTCAATAACTTTTCGATTGAATTTTTACATATCCACCGTCTAATCTTTAGGTACTCATGTATAGATCATCTCTATAAATTTTCAGCCAGTCTGATAACCATTAGTATATCAAACTAGATTAAAACAAATTAACATACTACATTTTGTCAAAACTCAATCGTTCATGTTTATGATAGAAAATTGCACTTTTGAATGACTTAATGATTATCAAATTGGCTGAAATTTTGCATACATGATCTATGTATGAGTACCTAAAGACTAGACGGTGGAGATGTAAAAATTCAATCGAAAAGTTAGTCAAAATAACAAATCCGCACCATAAAGATTGGTGCAGAGGTCCCTAGCTGAGAAAGTTCATATATATATATATATATATATAGTCCCTATTTAGAGCGAACCTTTACTCAGAAATTAACGTGCGAAATTCTTTTTTTGATACACTTTTTTGTCATGTTTTCACATCTCCACCGTTCAGATTTTGAAACATATTCGGTTTGTTCATTGATTTAATATAGTTTCGATACCTTAATGGTAACCAAATTAGATGAAATTTTGTATAAATGATCTATATATTATGTTCAAACATCTATACGGTGGAGAAGTTAATATATGACAAAAATGTGTGTAAAAAAAAAAACTTTACACTTTAATTTTATAGCGAGCCTTCGCTCTAGATGGAAACTATATATATATATATATATATATATATATATATATATATATATATTATATCCTTTAATGAAAGATCCATGTCCATGGCTACTCTGGAGGATTCTTGTTTAATCTGCAAAGATAAAATTGCCATGCAGTTGTAATGCTTTGCAACCATGAAAGCTGTTCCAAATGAAGTTTATCACCAGAGATGAGTGGGACAATGGGAGAGAAGAATCCGAAGCTCCAAAGAGAGAAGCTCTGGACTTGTAGCAAGCATTCCTGTTATGTATGCCGTAACAACGGATCAACCACCTCAGCAGAAATTAGTTTCTCATGCCTTTGTTGTCCGTACGCATTATGTGACCCTTGCTACACAGAAAATGCTACGACTACTACTAGTGCTGCTGAGTTTTCACTGATAAGAGGGATGGATAAGGCGGGCCTTTGCAATGACTGTTTAGAGGTTGTTAGGCTTGCAGAAGCAAGACTTCAAAAACCAGGACTCATTCGAATGCCGACTCACAGAGTATTGGGAAATCTTGAAGGAAAAAGAGGGCTTGACCTTAAATGATATCTATTTCCCAACCGGTGGAAACAGGAAAAGTCTAGACGAATTTATAGGCATGTCAAAACCGCTGCTTCAGTTCCGTAACTATATGAAACCTGATGCAAAGAAACTGCGGATATCTGCTGTTAGAGATCACGGGCCAAGAGAGATGAAAATGGAGAGTACTGTTGAGTGTTGGAAATTTCAGTGTTCAGACATTTGATCTCTGTTGCACTTCTGTAAAAGAACTTGCTTCCCTAGTTCTCAAGTTTATTAAAGCAAAGCAAATGTAACTAACATCTGAAACTAAGCCAAACTGAGTAAGCTCATGTCATGTATTACTGTATTATTCCTCCATACATGGATGGTAATTAGTTTCCTACTATTTTTTTAAACCAGCAAAAACTTAGATTAAGATGCATATATTTCTTAACAGTCAGAGACAAGGAGTTGGGCTTGCTATCTGCCATTTCACAAGTTAACTGCTTCAATTACATCGTATTGGTCTGAAACTCGGAATTTTACATTTACATTGGTAGAGTGTTTCTGTTTTAGACGAGTTTAGTTTTTAGCTATTAAATTTGAATTCAACAGCAGTTGAGCTTAGCTGACTGTAACACTAATTTTAAACCTGCAGTAGTCTGATTGTATGTATTACCAGCATATTGCAGAAACGCCGAGGCTAAAAAGAACCATTCGGAAAATGCACAGATGCACCAGGCAAGGTTTGCAGAATAGGCAGGGCCAGGTTAGGGGGTCAATCATTTGTCTCTAGATATTGCTACACCTTTATGATTTTGAAAACAATCTGAGTTCTCAACTGCAATAAAGATAATTCTCATCGAAAATAGGGGATTACTCTGCAAACAAAAACAGCATTATATTTAATCTGGTAAACAATGCTGTGACTTGTAAGCAGTATTCGATGCCTCCTGCAATCAAACAAACTGAATCATACAAGTCCATTGACAGTATTACAATGTAATCAAACCCAGGAAATTACCTGGAAATTTGATCAACTATGCTGTTTAAAAATAACAAGCCATCTTGCAAAAGAACAAATGATAGTCTTACAATTTACAAGTCACCACAACTCTATAGGCGGGGAAGAAACCTGGCACAGCTAGCATAACTATGTCCCTCCTTTCTAGCACAACTAAATATACTGACCCCGGATAATGCCAGGAGTTCTTACCCGAAAAATGTGATCCTACGGAAATAAATATAGTGCAGCTGCCTCAATCAGTATGATCTCAACTGCACTTGACTCCTTCGACTGAAGCAGCCATGATTAAATCCTTCGGAAAGTAAATCACCAAGAAAGCAATATGGTGCCGAATCAAACAAATCTTCATATAAAAGATCCAATGTGTGCTATCAGACTCCATGCTCCGATGTGTGCTATCAGACTTCATGCTCCAGACAAGACTTCATGCTCCAATGTGTGCTATCAGACCCCATTTTTCTCAGAAGATGAGAGATTAGGCATAGGTGCTAAAGGACTAAATCCATTGGACTTGATAGATGTAGAAGAATCTGATGTGGCAATCCTTATTGGTTCAGCGATTTTGGTACCAGGCTCTTCAGGTATTACCTCCAGTTGTAGTACTTCCATGTGCCGTTTTGATGGTACATCACCTTTGCAGTACCTGCGCCACATGTTCCTGTATGCCGACTCCAGCCCAAGGGTAAACTTTGGTCCATCACAGACAGGCGACCTGGACATGAGGTCTCTGAGACTCATCCTCAGATTTGAAAGTGCTGTTATGTCAGAGGCCAACTGCACAGCCAACTGAACATATTCTTCTTCATTTTTAGCAATGAGGTTTCCCAGTCCTGTAATTGCAGTAAAACAGAGTGTATCAGAAGACGATTTCATAGGATAGCTTAAGAGTCAGGGCAGGTGCATTAAAATCCGCCTATTAGTCCCAGATATAGAGACCTAAAGAGTTTACTAAGTGAAAAGAATTAGTCCCATTATTGTAAACAGTTTAAGGCTATAAACGTAGCTTCTTCAAGCCCTTCCTCAAGTTCTTGGAAGGTCTATCTCAGATTTCTTGGAGCTTAGAACACATCCTTTCTTAGCCATGTTTTAATACCACACTTTTGCTTGCTTAATTTATATATTTTATCGGGATAGATGAAGGCAGGTAAAGTAAGTATTGGTATTTGCCTAGCTGGTCTAAGGCTAACCATATATGGCATGCCAGATACGCATTAATCAAACAGGTAGAACAGAAAATTACTTACCAACTTTGCTGAGGATACTAACACCAACATTGTGTGCATGTACTGAACCAGCCATAGTAACACAAGGAACACCCATATATAAAGATTCGCATGTTGTGGTTGTTCCAGCATAAGGAAAAGTATCCAAACTACACAAAGAAAAGAAAACACAGGTTAAAACTTAGATCCTCCAGACCAGATCCAACAGAGAACAAGAAAAGTCCTGCTAAACTATGACCAGCATATTTGTATAAAGGAAGACTGTATTGCATGCTTATCATAAATTCTCACGCAAACCTCTAATTTCTACCCAAGTTTTTAACAAACGCCCATTTTGCAAATAATAACTGTTAAACAAAGTGACCTTTAAAAGTAGTCTCCCTGCCTCTGCAACCATGGATAGATAGAAATGACAACCATGGGGCTATGGCAAAATGCAAGTAATATCTGATGTTGCAAGAATTGCAATAGAGATCAGACATTGTTTCTTACACAGACCTTATAAGAAAATCAAGCGGAAGAATTTATATTTTAGCTCAGGAACCAACTATGAATTACTATCCGTTTTTCTTGGTAATCAATAACCTATAAGTAACCCTTCAGAGTAAGCTGTAAAACAATATATCTCCGTGTACATATTCTATAAACAACAGTGCTATTTTGAGGAATGAAAAATAGCAAACCACTGAACAGAAATATCCTGATTACATGTTATAACCACCGCTGAAGGCAATAGAGTACTCTTTCCATCTATACCATCTTTACTTTTTAAACAATATAGACCACCCTTTACATAAAAGAAGGGAAACAATGATAACAAAGGTCCTGTAATTTTTCATAAGAGAGCTGTTCCAAAAGACATTTAAAATCTTAAGTTTCATCAAGATATAGCTGAAGTTGAGATCATATATAGCGAAACAACCTTCATCAACAAAAAGATATTGATGAACATGACATGTAAACTAATGCAAGAAAAACATCAACATTTTACCTAATGTCCATGAGTGAATATGCTTGCATATGATCGTAATTGAGTAATATTAGAGGCAGAAGATCAACACGTAGTGGTTCCAACCCCAGCTGCTCCAATGTTGAAAGAAATCTCTCTCTCACACTATCGCAACTAAAGGGCTTACATTTTACTACAAGACGAGAGTTTGGAATTGCTGAGAGAATTCTTGCCCAAACTTGCAGCACTTTTGGTGTGATCTGATAAGAGACAAGAAGAGATAAGAGTGAGTAACGCATTATATGATAACTACCCTGGATGCTAATGCTTTCAGGCAAATACTTGATTACATCAAAACAGTAGGCAAAATCTACCCTACTCAATACCTTTGCGAGATTATTAAAGCTCCCAAATGTAATAAAGCCATTGGAGAGAGCTGGAGTAGGGGAAACACGCCCTGCCTCAGGGGAAGGAGTATAACAAAGGAAGCAGTCCGGTAATCGAACTAGCTCCTCAACATGCCTACAATTTTACACAAGTATTAAATTATAATAAAATAAAATAATCTTGCAGAAAAATGTGTGTATTCTTGAATGCTACAGGGAAAAAAGAGAAGTAAAAAAGAGCAAGGATAATGGTAGTAGACATACTTCTGCTCTGAATCAGGAGAATCTGCCAGTGAATCCGTGATTCTATAGTCGATCGCTGGCAAACCAGTTGTGTTTGGGTATCCGATCCAAGTAACCTGTAAATCCAGCAATAACAGGTTAGCTACCATAAGAATGCAATCCAGTACTTGCAAAAAATGCAACTATTAATGAATAATGAATTATATGCACATGGCAAGCGAAAGGCAAAGGTTTGATATGAGGCCCCTCGGCTTTTGAACTTAACAAAAGTTTCAAACCCTCGATAATAAAGTAACGTGTGATGCTATAACTCTGGGTAATGCAGCTACAGTTCCAGGATAAACAAGTTCTTTAACGTTACAAGATTTCCAGATTTGACCAGACCAACACGAAATCATTGCAATATGCTATAACATATATTTCCTTATGGCAATAAAGTTTGATATATGTTTTACATATTTCAACAAGATGCACATCACAAAAATACATTTCAAAACAAAAGCAAGATCAGAACCCCCTTCAGCGTACCTGAACAGGTGCAGGTCGGCATGCCATTGTTCCCAACTTATTGTTAGCAGTATGGCCAGTAAGTTCCACCAAGATATCAACCTTATCTTCCCTAACAAGACTTGCAACTTTTTTTTCATCAATCCCATATATATCTCTCCAGATTCCACCTTTTTTCAAGACTCTCTCCCTAAACCTGATAGTCTTGGCATCTGCCTGTGACATTGTAAAGATATCAATACTGGAATATGATATTCCCATTTTCCCATAGCATTTGCTACACAAGCAGTAATAATTTAAAAAACAACATTGAAATAAATCAAAAGACATGACTTGCTATTTCCACTGAAGATTACAAAAGTAGAAAAGAAAGACTATTGCAAAATGTTGAGTGTGAATAGGAGCCATACAAGGGGAGAGGAAGAGAGAGATGATAATTTCCCTACTAAATATATGGCTTTAGAAAAAAAATGTTAAAAGTCGAACTTGAAAGCAAACAAAATAAGATTTGCAACATGTTGAAATGAGAGATATCAAAAGCAACTTTCGAGAAGATTGGACAAAAATGACTGATGAAAATATAGAAATGAGAAAAATTACTACCTTCACAACTGCAGAATAAACGACGACGTTGTACTTTGCATATTCATGGTGGGCAAGGGGAGCTTCTATAAAATATGAAACAGAGTGAGTAAAATAATCGGGAGATACATATCCAATCACCAAGGGTCGTTCTGGATCTTTTAAATTGTCCCACGAGGTGTGCTGTGAGAATAGCCTCATAAAGCGTCTGCCCCAGTCCCTGCATATATCCAGCTGTATTAGCAAAGCTAGAATCTCTCATTTTCCGGTGCAAAATCCTAACGGAAAACAGAATATAGAAATATATTAATATGAAAAGCAATAAAAACTACATACTGTAATTGTATATGATAGTCCAATATTTTAAATTATATGATTAGAATAGAGTCTACGTTAGTGAAATAAATGTTCTACTTTATTCTAGAATACAACTCACAATATGCTAATAGCCCATCATTACATTCACTCAATAATGAGAAGGACAATCAATCATGCAAACAAAAAGAAAGCAGGCGGAATCAGTTGAAACCTGTGAGCAACAAAAAGTTTATCATCATCTCCTTCATGAATGTAGTTCATTGCAAGCAATCGGTTCTGCAAGTAAATGTTCAGCCGAAATCAATAACAAGACTTTCCAAAGTGTTCAAAAGACAAAAACACTCGTCTACAACAAGCATAAAAACATAGATACAGATTCAAATTCACAAATCCCACTACGATAAAGAGATTGAGAGAGAGGGGTCTTGATTAAGCTAATGTACTTAAAGATGATTTGTTCATAAATAGCCTGAAAAGTGTCTCGACACAGTCACTCAAGCCACTGCGTGACACTGATAATTACTTGCATACCTGGGAGAGTTTTGAAATCTTTTTTGAAATTGGGACCCCTTACATAATTGACAATAACAAGCGTGCACATCTGACATGTACCACTAATGAACTAAGGGAGAAGATTTTCATTTCAGTCAGATGTAGCATTCGCAAAACAGTGCAATGGTGTTCCCATGTCCATATGAAAAAACAAACCATTCATGGGAGTATAAATAAATAAATAAATAAATAAAAGTGGCCCTCGTGGTGTAATTCTCATGAAAGTCAAGAGCAAAAGTACCTGGCCTGCATTTCGGGAATCTGGATCTATTTTAAGGCACTGCTCATATGCATCAATAGCCATAGTAATATTGCCAGCATCTCTGTAGAGAACCCCTGTAATATAAAAATAATAAATAAATAAAAGGACAAAATAAATAGATTTACAAAAAAATTACGAGAATGGGAGGGTTCCCGCCACAATAGACAAATTGGTTAAAACTGATGGATTAGGCCCAAGTTCTTAAGAATACATTGATTGTTACTGAAAAAAAAAAGAATATGGAAAAGAGAGAAAAAACAGGACACTAAGGACTGAAGGAAATCCGAAAAACAAATTTGGTATAGTCTTTCATATAATTTAGGCCTACATTCATAAAAATTAGCATCCACGGGCCTCTGTATATTGTAGATGGCTTAAGATAGATCAAATCTAATCCCCACCCCCTTCTCTAAAACAAACCATATCATGCCATATCATGCAGTTACTTCCTAATAATAACAATCCCATCATGATACAAGATAGTCACCAAGGTCCAAATCCTTGATCAAATGTAAAGGGCAAAGCTCCAATAAAAGAAAAACCTCAGAGGACCAAAAAAAAAAAAACAGAGAGTGACCTAAGTTGTTATATGCTTCAGCATATGTGGGATTTGCAATTATAGCTTTCTCAATCATGCTTGCAGCAGCATCCATCTTACCCTGCCAATAACGGAGAAGGAAGTTGGTGACTAACTGAAACATAAACACACAAGATCTGACATCTAGAAGGGCTCGAAAGGAAACCTGAACAGTGTAGACAACTCCAAGATTGTTCAATGACTGTGAGAAGTTTGGTTTGATTGACAACGCCATCTGTAAATTAGTAATAAGAAAAACGTTATTAAAAGAGGAGATGTTATTGTCAAAGCCCGTGTCCTAGAAAGGAGAATAAAATTAACTTTTTGTATAAGTGCCAGACAAGTACCTGATAACACTCTACTGCTTTATCGAGGTTGTCTCTGTCTTTGTATATTACTCCCAAATTATTGCACGCCTCTGCACAATGGGGATTGAAGTGGAAAGCAAGTTCATAGAACACAATTGCCTGCACAGACAGATTTTGATTGCAGACACCATATCAGATTGACTCAACCAATCAAGAAAAATCCAATTGAGCAAGGTTTCAATAGCAATAATAAAAACACTCACCATGTCAAACTTAAGCATTTCACCATAAGCAACCCCGAGATTGTACATTGCGTCAGCATAATGCCAGTTATAATACAAAGCCTTTTTGTAATATGCTATGCCTTGATCAATATCTCCCTCCAATTTAACCTATATACACATATTACGGATCCAAAATCAGGTGTGGGAAGATTGAAAATTTGCTCAAACTAAGTAAAAAAGGAAAAGGAACATGGGATTATGTAGTACATGAGTTAAAATATGTTCTATCACCCAGAATGAAAAGTCAAATTTTCCAATGTAAGTACATAGAAACAATCAAGATAGAATATGGCAGCAAAAAGAAAACAAGACACCTTTGTTCCTAAATCTGTCAAGGCTATTGCCATATTATTCTTTGCAATCTCGAAGTTTGGAGAAACAGCTAGACACCTGAGACAGCATCGCAACCAAAGCAGCATACCATTAGCAAGATTTCTTCAACAATAAAATTTTCAACTACCATATTAGACCAACAAAGTGCACAAACAGCAGACTACCTCTCATAACAAGCAATAGCAGACTCCAAGTCACCACGATTTTTATAAATAACGCCCATGTTGCAATATGCTTCAGCATACATGGGTCTCTCCAATGCAGCCTTCTCATAGCAAGTAAGCGCAGTGTCAAATTGCATCATTTCAGAGTAGACAACACCAAGATTATAATATGCAGGCTGCATTGATAGAGTGAAGTACAGTATAAATATGTTAAAAAAGAAATAGAAAGGCAGAAACATCAGAACGTTGGAAAAAATAACAATTTTGAAATTACAGCATAGTGTGGATCTGTCTTCAAAGCTTCATAATACTTCTGCAATCCATCTTGAGTGTTGCCCGCAAGCTTTAAGCTAGTACCAAGATCGGTTAATACAATGGCTAGGCATTCAGCAGCAGCTTTGTATGAAGGGTCTGCATTCAGAGCCTTTTGATATGACTGTTCAAAGCAAAATTAATTGTTAAAAGGTAAACCCTCTAACTCCGAACGTAGTCAACATACAACACAATCCACTAATACATAGCATACATATGATCAAAGGTTAACAACCATAATTAAGCGTCACAAAGAAGTCATATAACCATGAATAAAAGGTAATTCATCTATAAGGGAGTAGAATATAAGGTAATAACAATCACTGAAACATTTCCATACATCTGCCATGTAACTTTACATCTTTACTGATCAAAGAGACTCTTTTTTTTCATTTTCTCAGATATAAGTAATAGAAGCATACCTCAGCAGCCTCCCTTAGGCGACCCTCATCTTTGTACAAAATACCACAATGAGTGAGTCCGCATGCATTCTCTGGGTCCAACTTAATGGCTTCCATAAAACTGTCAAAAGCAAGCCTTCCCATATTCTTCATTTGCAAGCATATTCCTTTTCCAATATGAGCTTCAACATTTCCAGCATCTTTCTCCAACACAGTCTCATATAGACTAAGAGCATCAGAAAACTTGTTCCTTGAACGAAGAATGTTGGCATAAGAAATCGTCTCATTCACTTCAAAACTCTTCATCTCCGGAGTTGCACCGGCAAGAGAACCACTGGTACTAGGAGAAGGCTGTGAACAGTTCAAGAATCCATTTTCTACAACAGGGTCCCCATCTGTCCCATTGCAAACATCTTTATCCATCCAAGCCATTTAGATTTCGATAAAACCTCCCTATTTCATGGACCCAAATTCAACCTATAAACACATTCAACATAAAGATTCAAAATTTAACCACAATTTAAAACCTAACCCGCTAAAAACATTAAAAACGTAATAGCTTATCTCATATAAACCTGATAACCCCCAAATATAAAAAAAAAATCTATACAATGCTGAATTTCCAACTTTTTAAAACTATAAATTAATATAAACCCCAACATAAAGATTCAATCTTTAACCACTAGCTTGAAACTTGACCCCCTAAAACATAAAAAAGCTAACTTTATAATGCTGGAGCTGGACTTCAATTAAGCCCCATGACTATATGAAGACATAACAAGACCACCCCACTCTAATTGCAACCCTGAACCCTAACACAGCTTGATCACAGTAGCCAACTCAACTCCAATTACAATCCTAAACCCTAACCCAGAAGCTGATCGGTCATAAATTAACGATCTTTACAACAATCAGACCCCAATTAGGCTTCAAGAACAAGAAACGAGAGTGACAAAGAGAAACCGCAAGTCCCAAAATACATGAATTAAAGAAAAACCTACACCGGGATTTGAATGAGCTCGTCCTTGGTCACCGGAAGAAGAGGCGGGTCCGGGCTCTCGGTGGTTCGGAGGCCCAGAATCCGAGTCCGAGTCCGAGTCCGTTAAGAGTTTGGGAATTGAGAGATTGAGGGGTTTGTAAATTGGTTAAAAGAGGGAGGTGGCAAAGACCGCGCAAACAGTAGCGAGAGTGAATACGGCGTGGGAATTACGGTGAGGGTCGTTGTCGGTAGGCTCTACAGACTAGACCCGGAGGGGTATAATTGGGAATTTGATCACTCTAGACTTGGTACCTGTTTAAAACCTAAAAGGACCCTCCAATGTTTTACAACTTGTTCTAAACTTCTAAAACATGGCAGTCAATGGAGAATTGGATTTGGAGATGGTTAACTTTTGGAAAGATAGGTGGTTAAAGAGTGGACCTCTTCTCAGCCATTGTCATTAGTATTGACACTAACTTGATGGTTAAGGATATACTACTGATGAAGAATGGAATGTTGATTTACTTCTCAGCATTTTACTTGAGGAAATTGTTACTCACACTAACAGAATCCCTGTTGGTTTGATTGGTGGTGGGAATGACAAGCTGGTTTGGGGAGGAACTGTGGTACATGTGGAAGTGGAGGAACTGCACCTGAGGGTACATGTGGAAGTGGAGGAACTGTGCTATTTTTTAGGGGTTTTTACCCAAAACTACAATTTTGGGTACATAATTACCAATAACAAGGTCCTCTTTTTAAATTACTATTAGCAAGGTTCCATCCAAAACTAACAGAATCAGTTAAGTCTTAAATTACACAATTACCCTCATTAAGCCTAATGCTACTGATCCTCAGAACTCAACCTAATACTACTGACCCTCAGTGAGCTTAATGCTACTGACCCTCAGAAGTCAACCTAATACACTGACCCTCAGTAGCTCCGCCGTCTTAATACTACTGACCCTCAGTAGCTCCGCCGTCTTAATACTACTGACCCTCAGTAGCTCCGCCGTCCTCCGCCGCGCTCCAATACTACTGACCCTCAATATCTCCCACTCAAAACCCTAATTCCCTCAAAAAAATTCCAGATCTCTCACCCCTCCACAAACCGGCCTCCACCGATCCAATCTCAACCACCATGGCCCTCTCCTGCCTCCAAATCCCACCACACAAAATCAATCCAACATAAAATAAAACCAACACAAACTCAAAGAGAGAGACACAGAGAGAGAGGGAGGTCGTCAATTTCATGGTGCGCCGGAGCTGAGCTTGTACAGGCCGGAGTTGTTCCTCGCTCGTTGCCTCCCAGCCTCGCCGCTCGTCGCCTCCGGCCTCGCCCAGCCTCCAGATCGGACCTCCTGCCTCGCGCCTCCTCTGCCTCGCACGCCTCCTCTGCCTCCAGCCTCGCGCCTCCAGCCTCGCACGCCTCCTCTGCCTCCAGCCTCGCACGCCTCCTCTGCCTCCAGCCTCGCACGCCTCCTCTGCCTCCGTCCACCTCGCGCCTCCTCCGCTCGCGTTGTCGTCCACCTCCCCTCGCGCCTTCGCCGGCCTCGCGCCTCCGCCTGCCTTGCGTCTCCGGGTGCCTCGCGCCTCCGCCTGCCTCGCGTCTCTGCCAGCCTCACGCACTCGCTGCCTCGCCTCGCCTCGCCTTCGCTGCCTCGCCTCGCCTCGCCTTCGCTGCCTCGCCTCGCCTCGCCTTCGCTGCCTCGCCGGCCTCGCGCCTCCGCCCGCCTCCCAGCCTCGCCGCTGGCCGCCTCTAATGTCAGATCAATTAGGTTAGGTTTTGGGTCTGGGTTTGAGGAGCAGAGAGAGATCGGGGAGAGAGATCTGAGTTTTTTTTTTTTTTTTTTTTAATATATATAGATGGCATATGTTGTAATTTTTAAATTGTCAGGGTTAATTATGTCATTTAACATTGGACGGATTAAAAGTCTGTTAGTGTTAAATCCTGCTAGTGGTATAAAAAAATCAGACCTTGTAATTGGTAATTATGAGTACAAAATTGTAGTTATTGGTAATTATCTATATTTTTTATGAAAACTTTCGACACCCTTCCCAACTTTCAATGCTACCGCCTGATCTAGTGCGCAGGGTGTTGGTAATATTGAGAAATCAAGTTGCTTTATTCAAGACAAATGGTCCAAGCCTTAACCTGGTTGGTAAAAATTTAGTGTTGATGGAGCAAAGAGTTTACACATAGAATGGAAATATACTTGACCATTATAAAAACTACTCACATAGAATGGAAAACTACTTGACGGGTGATAAAAAGCTATTCATAGGATACAAAGATACTCGATAGTAATTGAAAAATACTCGACCAATAATTAAAAGCTACTCACATAAGATGGAAAGATACTCGACCGGAAATACACATTATCTTATAGGGTGGAAAGATATTTGCCCAGTAATAAAAAGCTAAGATACAAAGATACTTAACTAGTAGTAAAAATATTACTCACGTAGGATGGAAAGTAACTCGATCAGTCATAAAAAGCTACTCACATAGGAGGAAAGATACTCGAAGCCACCGGAACTAGGCCACTTACTCAGTAAGCTACTCACATAGGTTATGTCCGCTCTCGCCTATTTGTTTTGCCTAGTCATTTGCTCGCCCTCAATTACGTTCATGTGTACGAAGTTAAGGAATGTGATAGCTCTTTTGTGGTTCAAGTTTTTCGTGTGATATATAACTTAGTTCTTTAGTTTGGTGAAATGAATATATATATATATACATATATATAAACAAAATCATGGGATGTCATTCCATTAGTGTAAATAAAATTGTACATTGCAACATCACTCATAAGCGAAAAATAACCTAAGTAAAACCTAAGTAAATAACCTAGCTTCGACCAAAATATAATGGGCTATAGTCCTGTAATTACGACACTATAGTCCAACAATGTGTATAAAAAAAAATAGTTCAGAGCCGTTTTAGCCAGCCCTTTCATCTAAAATGTTAAGTGGTACAAGAATTTGGTATTGTCTCATTACTGATTTTCGAAAAACATAGAACATTTACTATTAATAAAATGTATACTACAAATAGTAGTGGTGTAAAACATATGAGATTACTAGTAATTATGTACTTGTCTATCATCTAGTCCTCACTAGAACCCTGCTATAAATCATATGAGATTACACAATTAAAAGTTAAAACATTGAAGTTACATGAATTGACATATGAAAGGGCACATGTGAATGACTGAATGAGTGTCAACATCATATAAAAAGAAAATAATCAATCAATCAATCAATTAAATGATGTTGGGAAAAAGAAAACATAAGTATGAATGATTGGCATTATTAAGATGGGGATTTATGTTGAAACCACAAGACAATTCTTCACCGTTCATCAATGTAATTTGACATATGATAATTGATAATAACAATATTACTTTTCATACATATAGGAAACACGTCATAATGTTCATATGGAACCATCAAAGAGTGCTATAAATTTGACCAAATTATTATTATTATTTTTTTAAAATAATGGCACATCCCATACGATAAACAGTATTTTTGCTTTCTTTTACAAATAATTACTTAATTTATTTTGCTTCTGTTGAAGGAAAATACCATAAATGTGCCTTCGTCAAAGTAACTGACGATAGCGAATTAGGAAATTAGTATTAATCTAATGTAACGTTTCAATCAGTGTTTATTACCATAAATGTAATTATGTTTCCATTGTAATCGTCACCCTATATAAAGGGGTTCTCTAATGAAATGAGCAGACAGATTGCGTTTTACTTTTACACGTTATCAGCACTTTGCCTAACCATGAGTTTTTAGAGAAAAAAAAAGAGAGAAAAAAACAACACGAAAAAAACCCTAATTTTTTTTTTCTTTTCTGTTTTTCTGCCTCCGCCGCCCTAGCCCTCCAGCAGGCCGCCGCTGTCCCTCGTGTTCCTAGCCGCAGCCCCGCCCGAAGTCAACCGGATCCACCAATCGGCGTTGGCCACTCCAAACCGGATCCACCGGCCTTCCACTGCCTCGATCCGAAGCCTCGATCCCGATCCGAAGCCACTGCCTCGATCGGCGTCTCCCACTCCAAACCGGATCCCCGACGACGCTCCCGATCGGACCTCTCCGATCTCGGCCTCGCCACCACCTCACGCTCCGTTTCCGACCCAGAACCGGCCTCCGATCGGCTCGATACTCCGGTCCCGGCCCTCCGCTCGACCCCGATCCGATCCCCTTCGATCGGCGCCCCGATCTGGCCCCCCCCCCCTCGATCAGCGCCCTCGATCCGTCGCCGATCCGGTCTCCTCGACGCTAGCCCAGCCTCGATCCATCGCCGATTAGGGCCCCTTCGAACCTGCGACGCCACCCGAGCCACGCCGCAGCAGCAGCCCAGCCGGAGTCCCGATCCCGTTTCTACCGACGATAACTCGTCGGGAAAGGACTGCTCCAGAAGATTCTGCCGACAACAAATTCGTCGGCAGAGATTGTGCGACCCGACCCGGTTGTTTCCCTCGACCCGACCCGACCCGCGAACAGAAAACAAATATTTACCATTTCTGGTAAATTAAGGTTAGTTTTCTGAAAACTTACTGAAGTATAAAATAAATAATTACTGTTTACTACTACTGTTTAATGCAATTAATTGTAAATGTGAAATTTGATTGTATATTTGGTATTTTTTACTGCCTACATAAATGTTTATATATATATATGTGTGGTAAATTAAGCATTAAAATTTATAAGTGGTAGACTTTATGCAATATTTTTCATTTATATGTTATCTCGAAATTAATATGACATCGTTTTTATATGCGAATATTGTATGCTATTTTTTGTTAATTAATTATCACGCATGCTATACGTATTTTGTTAAATGTTGAATTATTCCGCATATATTATGTTTAGTATAATGCCATGATAAAGAAATTTCATGTGCGTTACAAAATAAGCACAAATTTACCATGTGATAAAGTATTTTCACAAAGCATCGAAAATGTGTGACCACTATGAATTCTGGTCTCAAAATCCAATTCACATTATTGGCAATTAATTATTGTGGATGTCTTACGACTACATAATTAATATATTCTTCACTCTTGTTTATGTAGATGACTGATCCAACTCGACCGGAATTTGAAATACTGGACTCAGAAGGAATTGAGTACCACCGATGGGTTTCGGATGTGGAAACTGCATTTATTGCAAAAGACTATACTTTCACTATCCACCCCTCCACCGACCCTAAAGACGAAGAACCGTCTGCAAAAGTCAAAGCAAATGCCTTAATGTTTCTGAGGCGACATATTGACTCCAGCTTACGCTGGGAGTACCTTCAGTTAAAATCACCCAAAGAACTGTGGGATGCCCTGAAGGGACGTTTTGGGAATATTCATGACACTTTACTCCCAGAACTGACTGCTCAATGGAATGAAATCCGTTTGCTTGACTACAAAAGGGTTAATGAATTTAACAAAGAAATGTTGCGCCTTAAAGCACGCCTTAATTTCTGTGGCAAGGAACTCACAGAAGATGATATGATCCAGAAGACTCTTTCCACTTTTCCTACTTCAGCTCTTATACTAGCGAACCAGTATAGGTTGGAGTATGACAAGAAAAATATCACAACTTTCAACAAACTGATCAATATGTTGCAAGTGGCAGAGCGACATGATCAAGTTGTTCTGAATAATAATGCCAGACCTGTTGGGACAAAGAAAATTCCTGAGGTCAACTATGGCAAAATAAAAGGTGGAAAGAACCCCAGAGAAAAGGGGGTTGGACGTGCTGAGCCCTACCCACGTGGGCACAATACACCACGTGGCAAGGCACCCATGGGCCGTGGTATGGGCCATAGGATGGGCCGTGGAGGCCCTCCTAACGTATGGCGCAGAGAGGGTGGTGCTGGTCCTAGTGGCCATGGTGGTCCTAGTGCAAAGGTGCAAAAGGCACCCAAGAACCCTGCACTCAAAAGGGATAGAGTTGGAAATGAACCTTGCTATAGGTGTGGAGCTACTGAGCATTGGTACAAGAACTGCCAGGCAAGCAACAAAGTAGCAGCCAATTACAAGAGGTATAGGGAGTCTAGAGAACAAGAGGCTCACTATATGGAAGATGGAGGCGATGACGCTGATGTCAACCTCACAATTGCAGACTTCAATGGCAACATGAACCCTGCTCAGTCTATGGATGTTCCAGACTTTGATTGATCTGCTTAATTTTAATTAGACTATGGTTTTTTGGTCTTAAAGTTTATTTGAATAATGGCCTGTTGAATTGGTTTTTGATGTCCAAGACTTTGATTTTATTATTGTTGGCTTATTAATAAATTTCGGATTTTATTCTAAAGTATTGAATTTTATTCGATTTTGTTTCCTATATATATACATGGTTCGAAAAAAGCACTATTATGATGTGAAGCAATACATCTAGCAAATAAAAGAAAATATTATGAGAATGAAAAGAATATCATACTCTAAAGAATATGAGATATACTTTTCGACTTTATATAATAATCCCATCCCATTTAATTGTAGGAATGTATCGAGGAGAAATAGAGTGCTTAGCTGATAGTGGGACTACTCACACTATCTTAAGGAATCGACAATTATTTGTTGAATTAATTCCTTATAACACATCTGTGACAATGTTAGAGGGATCATCCGAAGTAATACAGGGGCGAGGAAAGGCCTCCTTTTTGATGCCTAATGGCACAATGATAAAAGTCACAAACGCCCTATATGCACCTAGAGGCAATCGAACCTTATTAAGTTTCAAAGATATTCGTGCCAACAATTATCATTTGCAAACTTACTGTGAGAATGGAATTGAATATTTGAATATTACTTCTTATGAATGAGGAAGGAAACGCATTTTAGAGAAACTAATGCGTCAAGATAATGGATTATATTTAACTACCATCCGGATTATCGAATCTTATGCTGTCACCAACAAAGAAATTTGGGACACTGACGCATACAGGCTTTGGCATGACCGACTAGGACACCCTGGTCGGGACATGATGGTTCGTGTTTTAAAGAACTCACACGGACATCCATTCTTCCGAGGAAGAAATAAAATGGGACACAGATCCGACACAATGCAAAGTGCCGGTCGTAGTACTACTTCAACACACCCATTATCTTCTAAAGCACCAGAAGCGCTGTGTCCCTTGATGGGAGCCAAAGCTCTCATGCAATAATAACCCTACAAAAATATCGTTAGTAGTATGAGCAAGTAGGGATCGTTCTAGGCCGGGGATTAAGGGTACCTGAGATATGAAATTGTTAGACAAACATATATACATATATACAAAATCGTCACATATTGGGGTAAAAATGGTTCGGCAGCCCTAGGGCTGCCCTCTAATACTAGACACGAAAATAAAAACAGAAAAATAAACCTAAGCTATTATATACAAGTGATCATCATCTCTCACACAAAACAGTTCACATAAAAGACTCTTTAACAAGGCAAATTGCATGCAAGAAAGTAAGAAACAAGTATTTAGCATGTTCAAGACCTAAATTAGTTTCGACACAACTAGAGCCTCCAGCAGTTTTCCAATTGTTAGACTTCTTAAATTCTTATAAACTACTCCAGCGTATGACTTCTAAGGTGATGCTAATCCGGTTTTACGCGTTTTAACATTTAAGCATATGAGTCTTAATCGAAAACAAGCAAACAAGTAAGGTTGTCATTCTTCTTATTTAACTTGCAAGTTCTAAGGTTTATTAGACCTAGGTGAGCAACACAAAACAAACTACTCCAGCGTATGACTTATCCGTGTTACTCTATCACATGAAACCTAGCACTTAGAATTACATGCTAATCATAACTAGTGTGTCGGTTTATTTGCCCTAACCTTAGTTCTAACCAATTTCAAGTTTAAACATGCGAAATACCACTGCCCTAATTATCAATGCATACAAAATACACAAGTTAAAATTCAGTAAAACCATGCATAACACATCATATTCGGTTTATACAAAGTTTCAAGAAAAACCAAGAATCGAAACAAGTTCATACAAAACAACCAAACATAAATAAATACAAAAGTCATAGGGGAATGGATTACACTTTAAAGAACCTTGAAGACTCCTCAAAGGTGAATAGGTGGCTCGGCTGCTGCTCCTTGGTGTTCGGCAAGAACAGAAATCGGCAGAAACAAGGGTGGAAGGGATTCGGCAATATGGTTGTGGTGGTGATGGTTCGGCTAGGTATTTATGTGTTGGTGTTTTGGTAGACTTGGTAGAGCTTTAGGCTAGTGTATTATGATTGAGATGAGATGATTTTCAGAATGAAAAAGTGAGGATATATATATAGGATAGGGAGAGAGGCTGCCGGCAGTCCCTTAAGCCAAAAGGGATTCAGAAAACCTAGTTCATTAAGGTTTTGCAACCTTCCTTTCTTAATCCAATTAGGTTTTCTTTTCTGAATTTTTCTTCAAGGCTTGGGCTTCACATCCTCATGGACTTCTTATGTGGTCTTGGACTTCATTTGACATGTCTTGGTCCATCGAAAAATACCCCAATTGCCGGCAGCATGAAGTTGCATCCGATCTGCCTCAAATCGGCAGCTTCTCCTAGTGTGACTAGGAGACTTGATTTCTTCATGTTTTTCTTCAATGCCATGGCCTAGTGTCTTCCTCTTCCCTTCATAAAGCTTGGACCATCTTCACATATGCATTTGTACACCATTTGGTCCATCAAAAACAGAAAACACAAAAAGGGGGCAGTAGGTTCCTGGAATCGGCAGCTTTGACCTTGTCGCAGTAATTCCGGCATATCTCCTTCCGTGGAGCTCCAATTGATGCGATTCCAAGTCTCACGTAAACTAGACACATAGGGCCATCTCCTCATAAAATATCTCGGCCAAATTCCATGCAAGTCGTAGGGAATGATTTTTCGAAGTTGGGACAAAGTCCCAGGAAAATCCTGGAAGCCCCTGGATTGAAATGCTCGGACTGCCGTTTTGCAGCCAACTTTTGGGTGACTTCCCGAACTCCGATTAATCTGAAATTTTAACACAACATTCCTCAGCATATGAATATTAAGCACGCCAAATTTCATAGAATTTGGACAAGGATAGATCACAGTTTCATTTATCTCAAAATCACGAAAAAGACATATTTTGCAATATTTTCCAGATTTCTCAAACTTAGTCATTTTTCGGATTCTTAACCATTTTTCACCAAAACTCTACCAAATGGACACTAACTACATTACGACTCTATCTTAGACAAATAAGGGTTAAACAAAGCATAAACGAGGGCATAAGCATATAATATCGTCGCACATTGTGCTCCTATCAACTACCCCACACTTATCCTTTGCTAGTCCCTTAGCAAACTAAATTAAACTAAGACTCTAAACAAACTAGTGCCCCTAACAATTTGTCTCAGGCTCGTATGTACACATAGCTTTCAAGTTAATGCATGAGAATGCTAAGCGCGAAAATTCCAAGCTTCATGAACATGCGACATCAATATGAACATATAAGAGCTAAAGGTAAGCATGAAAACATGTAAAAGCTAATTCAAATCACCTCACTAGGCATACTCTCTTCTTTTCTCTCGAAGCATGGTTATTCACTCAATAGTATATGCAAGTGAAAGATAATGAATTACGAATAGTAACTTGCATATGTCATGAAACGAAAGCACTTTGTGAAATTTGTATGGAAAAACCTCATATGACAACTATATGCACCAATGAACCAAAACCATAAGCTTACTCTTGAGATAATCTCCACAAATCAAGTTTAACCATCTTAAGAATCATGAAAAAGATCAATAAAAGGGTTGTAATGGGGCTAGGCTAAGAGGTATTCGATATTTGGATAAGGAGGCTCAAAACGTCACCATGCGCTTTAGCAAAGCTCGAATCTCCTTATGTCTTCTTGCCAAAAGGGTCAAATTTCATCTTGTTGGACCCATACTTCATTCTTTTCCTCCCATAACATTACAACAATAATCTAGACAATAGCCATGCACAAAAATTTTTCTTTTCTATGCCTATGCCGTGCCCTCTTTTTCTTCTTTTTCTCTCGGCTTCTTTTCTTTTTCTTTTGTTCGAGCATTTTTTCTTTTTCTAGGTACGGCATGCATACATTTTACAAATTCATGGCTAAGCCTACCCCACACTTGTTCTTCTTTATCACACACGCGAAAACGCTTTCAAAAATCAAGCTTTGCCGGAACACACAGTAAAGGCATCACTATACTAAGTTCATGGAAAGTGTTTAAGGGTGATGAAAGAAAAGGCTCAACGTAGGCTCAAAAGGGGTTTACTAAGGTGTCCCACGACGGGCACAAATAGGCACATGCTTTATTTGGCAGTGGTGGTAAACCTAATTGATCTTTATTCAATCATATTCAAAATCAACGTATTTTATGATATAAACGTTTCGAAAATCAACAAGAGTAAGTTCTAGCATACTAGAGTTCATTAAAAAGCTATGGCACATAGTCATCGAATATGCAAAGAATTATGAGGTTTCATGCTTCCTACGAATCTATTGAATTTTATCTTTTTATCGCTCAAGAAGAAAGCAAATTGGCTCAAAAGCTCACATAGGTTATAATCGAAATAAACTAGCTAGAACATGCATGCTTAATAATCAACAAGTCCTACATGCTCCTACCAATGCACATAATCCATGAAACTTACAATTTTAAAGGTATGCACAACCATCATCTATGTATGCAAAGAGGAGAAAAAACATCATTGACATATTAGGGGCATCCTAAGACTCGAAACAAACAATTTAAACACTCTATTTTTGTAGAACAATTTTCTGAATTTTTTTCTTTTCTAAACTAAGCACACAAAAATTCAAAAACGAAAACGGAATACGTTATCCCACCCCACACTTAGAAAATTACATTGTCGTCAATGTAAGCACAAAACAATATCAATGAATTTCCTAAGCATGCAATAGTCTAACACATTCCAACAAATCATCACAAATCAAAGACAAAGAGAAGGGTTAAGAAATTTCAAACTCTCGGTGATGGCTCCTTCACTTTTCTTTGATCGACATGGGTTGCCTCCCAAGTAGCGCTTTGTGTTTATAGTCCATAGCCTAGACTTTTCACCGTGTTTTTCATGTGTTCATCGTGCTCCAAAGCATTCCAAATCGGCAAGAAGAAGTTCAAGAAGAAGATCATTACATGAAGTGTCCGATCCTGTTCTGTTTGGCGTATCCGTTTTATGGGACGTGTCGGGCTCTTCTGCCGGCGTATCCGGCGTATCCAGTTGGTGTCCGGCCTCTTGTGGCCTTGTGTCAACCCTGCCGGCAATGGCAGGTCCGGCAGGAGGTGGCGGTGCTACTGAAAACAGCGGCAGCAGTGCGGCAGGATGGTGCGTGTCCGTGGCAGCCCTCTTGGTGATGCTGCCGGCAATTGCAGGTCCGGCAGCCACTTGGTGTGGTGGTGGAATGGCTGCATCATGTGAATGTGAAGGCAACTCGGCTTGTGGTGATGATGGTGGGGCGGGGTAGACGGCGGCTTCTTCCACCGTGTGCTCTTGAAAGGGAGAATAGTAAGGCTTGAGGCGATGGCCATTTACCTTGAATGTGTTTCCCGTAACTTCATTCCGAATTTCTATGGCTCCATGAGGAAACACTTGAAGAACAATGAATGGTCCAAGCCAACGAGAGCGCAACTTTCCCGGAAAGAGTTGAAGCCGTGTATTAAACAAGAGAACTTTTTGCCCAACTTCAAACTTCTTCCCCCGAATTATCTTGTCATGGTACGCTCTTGTCTTCTCCTTATAGATCCAAGCGGCATCATAAGCTTCATTGCGAATTTCTTCAAGTTCATTGAGTTGAAGCTTTCTATGAAGACCGGCATCATCTATGCTCATGTTGAACTTTTTAACGGCCCACCAAACTTTGTGTTCTAATTCAACCGGTAAGTGACATGCTTTGCCATAAATCAACCGAAAAGGAGACATACCTATCGGTGTCTTGTACGCAGTCCTATAAGCCCACAAAGCATCATCGAGACGATCACTCCAATCCTTCCTTGAAGGTCCAACCGATTTCTCCAAAATGTTCTTGATCTCTCGATTACTCACCTCGGCCATTCCACTTGTTTGGGGGTGATATGGTGTAGAAACTTTATGCGTGACTCCATACCTCCTCAATAAGGCTTCAATAGTGCGGTTACAAAAATGGGATCCTCCATCGCTAATCAAGACCCTTGGAACTCCAAAACGTGAAAAGATGTTGGTCTTGAGAAACTTGGCTACCACCTTGGCATCGTTGGTGCGTGTAGCCTTTGCTTCGATCCACTTTGACACATAATCAACCGCAAGCAATATGTAGAGAAAGCCCTTACTTGAAGGAAACGGTCCCATGAAGTCAATCCCCCAAACATCAAAAATTTCCACCACTAGGATAGGTGTGAGCGGCATTTGATCACGCCCACTAATCTTCCCCACACGTTGGCACCGATCACAAGCCTTACAAAACATAAATGCATCTTTGAAAATTGTAGGCCAAAAGAAACCACAAGTGAGTACCTTCAATGCCGTCTTCTTAGGTCCAAAATGCCCACCACAAGCTTCACTATGACAAAAAGAAAGGATGGATCGATGCTCATTCTCCGGCACACATCTTCGAATAACTTGATCACCACATTGCTTCCATAAGTACGGATCATCCCACAAGAAGTGTCGAGCTTGCTTCTGTATTCTCTTTTGTTGGTGGCTCGGCATCTCTTTGGGAAATCGGTTTGTGGCAAGAAAATTTGCAATGTCGGCATACCAAGGCTCATGTACTTCAAGTCGAAAAAGTTGCTCATCCGGAAAGGTTTCACATAGGGGCAGCCGATCCTCCTCATGAACAAGGCGACTCAAATGATCGGCCACAACATTCTCTACTCCTTTCTTATCCTTAATCTCAATATCGAACTCTTGAAGCAAAAGAATCCATCGAATAAGCCTTGGTTTAGCATCCTTCTTTGTCATAAGATATCTTAAAGCGGCATGATCACTATAAACAATAACCTTGGAATTCAAAAGATATGATCGAAATTTTTCCAAAGCAAAGATTACCGCTAAGAGTTCCTTCTCCGTTGTTGTGTAATTGAGTTGTGCATCGTTGAGAGTCCTTGAAGCATAGTAAATGGCGCATGGCTTCTTCTCAATTCGTTGTCCAAGTACCGCTCCAAGTACATAATCACTAGCATCACACATCAACTCAAACGGCTCGTCCCAATTAGGGGAAACTAGAATCGGTGCCGTGCATAGTAGCATCTTCAAACGGCAAAATGCCTCCTCACATGCCTTTGTCCACTCAAACGTCACTTCCTTTTGTAACAAGTTGCTCAATGGCTTGGCAATTGAAGAGAAGTCTTTAATAAATCGACGATAAAACCCCGCATGGCCAAGAAAACTTCTCACATCTTTCACACACCTAGGGCTCGGCAATGCTTGAATTAGCTCCACCTTGGCTTTGTCAACCTCTAAGCCTCTTGCCGAAATTATATGCCCTAGAACAATGCCTTGCGTGACCATGAAGTGACACTTCTCCCAATTAAGCACAAGATTTGTCTCTACACACCTCTCAAGTATCTTCTCCAAGTTCCCCAAACATGCATCGAAGGTGCCTCCATACACACTAAAATCATCCATAAACACTTCGATAATGTCTTCAATAAAATCCGAGAAGATAGCATACATACATCTTTGAAAAGTGCCGGGTGCGTTGCAAAGTCCGAATGGCATCCGCCGATAAGCAAACGTGCCAAATGGACAAGTAAAAGTGGTCTTCTCTTGATCGTCCGGGTGTATCATGATTTGATTGTAGCCACTATATCCATCAAGAAAGCAATAGTAAGAATGACCGGCCAACCTCTCTAGCATTTGATCCATAAACGGCAAAGGCATGTGATCCTTCCTCGTTGTAGCGTTGAGCTTCCTATAGTCGATGCACATCCGATGACCGGTTACAAGTCTTTGTGGCACAAGCTCATTCTTCTCATTCTTGACAACCGTTACACCACTCTTCTTCGGCACTACTTGCACGGGAGATATCCACTTACTATCCGAAATTGGGTAGATCACCCCACAATCAAGCAACTTGATAATTTCTTCTTTAACAACTTTCATCATGGGAGGGTGAAGTCGACGTTGAGCTTCCTTTGTCGGCTTAGCTCCTTCTTCCAATAAGATACGATGAACACAAGTAGTAGGGCTTATTCCCTTGATATCCGCCAAGGTCCAACCTATGGCGGTCTTGTACTTCTTAAGCACTCTTATCAAATCAACCTCTTGCTTCTCACTAAGCATTGAAGACACAATAACCGGTAGTGTATCTTCTTCTCCAAGATAAGCATACTTTAAGTGACTAGGGAGTTCTTTAAGTTCTAACTTTGGGGCCTCTTCCACACTTGGTCGAAATTTTGTTGTGGCATTTGGAATTGACAAGAACGAGTTTCTTGGATACAATGTTGTGGCCTCAAGCTCGGCAACCACCTCTCTAAGGCTCGGCAACATAATGAATGACTTGGCATAAAGGGCTGCCGAGTCACTTTCTTGCTCGTCATGATTGCATGGCTCGGCCTCCTCTTGCACGGCATGGCTTGGCTTGGTTCTCTTCATAACTCGTTCTCCCCTCTTGTCAAATCCGACCCCTTGCTCAATCGCTAATTTCTATGCGTCGAGCGAGGTCGACATAACTTGCTCGACCTCCTCCAAAACATCAATGGCACAACCCTCCTTCAAATCAACATTGGGGAATCTCATGGCGTCAAACACATTGAACTTTATCACTTCACCATCGAATTCCATAGTTAGGTTGCCCTCGGCCACATCTATCTTTGTGCGCGCGGTCCTCATGAATGGTCGCCCTAAAAGCAATTGAGTGTTGTTGACCGGCGAATCCTCCATCTCAACCACATAAAAATCGGCGGGGAATATCAATTGGTTGACTTGCACCAACACATCCTCTACATAACCTTCCGGATATTTACTTGAGCGATCCGCAAGTTGAATGATGACATTATCCTTCTTGAGAGGCCCTATACTCAACGTTTGATACACATTGAGTGGCATGACATTTATCGATGCTCCCAAATCCAACATAACATCATCAAACCGTGTATTGCCTATGACACAAGGCACATTGAAGCTTCCCGGATCCTTCATCTTTGGTGGCAATTTTCTTTGAATAACGGCCGACACCGTCTCGCTCATAGTTACCACACGAGTCTCTCTAGTATGCCTCCTTGCCGTGCAAAGCTCCTTCAAGAACTTAGCATACTTTGGCACTTGCTTAATGCACTCCAACAAAGGAATGTTGACTTGCACTTTCCGGAAAATCTCCAATACCTCTTCATCGGACTTATCCTTCTTTGTTCTAGCAAAACGTGAAGGGAATGGGGCACTAGATGATAGCACTCCTCCCTTAACCTTATTGCCGGCCACATCATGCTCGGCAGATTTTCTCTCGGTTGCATTATCCCTGCCGGCTGCCCTATCTCTCTCGGCATCATCATGGCCGGCAGCATCATGGCCGGCATCATTCCTCTCGGCCTCATGCAAATGGCCGCCGGCAATGACAGGTCCGGCAGCCCTCTCATCCTCATTAATACCTTTGAAAGTCACTCGCTTCTTCTTTGGACTTGTTGGAGGAACCAACTCTCTTCCGCTTCGAGTTTGAATCACTTTGGCTTGCTCGTTCCTCGGATTTGGAATAGTATTGCTCGGCAACTTCCCTTGCTCATTAAATCTTCCCATAAAATCCACAACTTGCCCCATTTGAGTCTTGAGCTCACCAATGTCCTTTTGATGATTTTGTTGTCCCGCGAGTAATGCTTGAGTAGCACTTGACAAAGATTGAATCAAAGCATCGTAATTAGGGTTGCTTGGCGAAGCTTGGCCTTGGCCTTGGCTCGGCCCTCCTTGTGGCTGGTTCGGCAATGCATTAAAGTGACCTTGGTTCGGCATGTATGGCTGCCGAGGCACAAATGGTGGCCTCGGTGCAAATGGCGCTCCTCCCTCTCTCGGTTGCATAGGTGCTCTAAGCACGTTGTCATTATTTGCCCATCGAAAGTTCGGATGATCATTGAACCTTGGATTGAAATTTCCAAAACGTTGGCCTCCTTGAAAACCAATTGCATTGCACTCCTCAACTCCCTCATTAACTCCAAATTGAGGGCATTGTTCGGTCTCATGGCCCTCGGTGCAAATTCCACAAACACTAGCACGCTTCTTCATCAAATTACCCACCAAGTCGGTGAGCTTGTCCACTTTATCTTCTAACTTTGAGCTCGAAGATGTCTCATGCACTTTTTCATTCCTTTGCACATTCCCTCGTGCCATGCCAAATTGTTGGTTGTTCAAAGCACGAACTTCCAACAAACTTCTTGCCGCACCGGCATTCAACTCCAAAAAGCTACCTCCCGCGGCCGAGTCAAGAAACTCTCTCTCCATGACGCGCAATCCCTCATAAAAATATTGTAGCAAGAGTCCATCGCTAATGCCATGCGATGGACACAAAGAAACTAGGGACTTGAACCTCTTGTAGTAGTCGAAGAAAGTCTCATCTCCGGCTTGCTTCACACTTGTAATTTGCTTCCTCAGATCAGTGATACGTGAAGCGGGAAAGTACTTGAGCAAAAACTCATCCATCATAGTACTCCACGAAACAATGCGACCACTAGGCACCTCAAACAACCACTCCTTCGCTTGATCTTCTAAAGAAAACGGAAATGCCTTCATTTTGAAGTGTTGCAAATCGGTCCCTCTTGGGCACATAGACTCCGTGGTGAAGTTAAACCACTGTAGATGCTTGTTAGGGTCCTCACTCGGCATCCCATAAAATGACTTCAGCTTATGGAGGAATCCACTCCTCAATTCAATCTCTCCAGTCTTGTCAGTTTCCAAGGGAGGATAAGTAATATTAGAAGGAGCAACTCCAGCTCCAGCAACATGACCATTCTGTGATCTGATTGATGCCATGATCTCTTCTTCTTCTTCTAATTCGGCAAAGGCCTCAAATTCTGGGTTCTGAAGATCACACGACGACGAAACAAACGATGGTGAGCTTGGCCCTGATGATGATGAAACTGACGGCACAATAGGGGAGGATGGTACGGAGGATGCTACGGATGATGCTACGGATGAACTGGTTGGTGACGATGGTGGTAATGGCACAAAACGAGCAATAGCGAGTTCTTGGTCTAAACGTTGCAAACGGCCTTGAAGATCTCTTGTCCAAATACTAGATTCGGACATGCACTATTTCTGAAATTTGCAACATTTAAACAAGTTAGAACCTTGTAAAGAAAATAGAAGACAAGAATATACATCATTACAAGCCACGGCATTGGCGATTACACAACAAATTTCAGCAATGATACACATATGCACATTCGGCAACACATATAGTACACGGCATAGCAACAAACATTTCGGCAAAGCATACATATACAATCGGCACAAGAGAAGAAAATTTGACAAGTTCATGAGCATGTAATCGCTAAGTCTAATTTCTTTTAAATTTGTTCTAACTCTCGAAGTACGTGGAGCAGAGGAGATAACGGTGCAATGGACTGATACAGCCCCCGGTAGTATCATGCTTAATCCGATATACCTCAAGAGTTTGAACCACACAACATGTTTTATCTTTGAAGAAAATAGGCCACATATGTCAAGTTATGTTCTAGCGTCTAAAGTGAGGTGATGCTTCGGCACAAGCTGTCGACTAGGTCGTGCGGATTTTACGTTTCAAAGGTTATTAAAATCACGGAGGGCGAACCCCCTACAGGAACCAGGCAGGACTCGTTGTTGGACACCACGGAGGGCGAACCCCCTATCGACTCACTCACCGAGAGTGAACATCAATCTATGGGCCTTGAGATCCAGTTAAACAAACCTGAGAACCATATCTATGATAATAACTTCCCCATACTTTGTAAAACAAACACGGATCCCTAGCGGTCTCAAGTGTTGATTAAAACCGCCCTCAACCTCATAGAAGTAATACTATTACCGAAGAAACGCTTATATGCGTGGGGGGGAAGTATCCCGCGTTTCCCAATCTACATAGAAACGGCCTCCGACAAAGCACCATTCACATGAAGGGTTTTGGTTATGATCAACAAAAGAGGCTTCACCTACATGTTACACTTTAGAAACTACAATAAACTCCAACATACACAACATATCAACTTCCTAGAAATTAAACTAAGTGACTACCAACATACATCATTATACATCATGCAACTTTCGAAATTTAAACTCTACATGCCAAAGCATATTTCTACTTTACAAAATCCCAAAATAAAATTACAATTACAACTTTACAAATTCACAACAAAAATTTCCAGCAACATATATACACAACAATAACATAAAACAAGCTTTTATAATCCCCGGCAACGGCGCCAAAAATTGATGGGAGCCAAAGCTCTCATGCAATAATAACCCTACAAAAATATCGTTAGTAGTATGAGCAAGTAGGGATCGTTCTAGGCCGGGGATTAAGGGTACCTGAGATATGAAATTGTTAGACAAACATATATACATATATACAAAATCGTCACATATTGGGGTAAAAATGGTTCGGCAGCCCTAGGGCTGCCCTCTAATACTAGACACGAAAATAAAAACAGAAAAATAAACCTAAGCTATTATATACAAGTGATCATCATCTCTCACACAAAACAGTTCACACAAAAGACTCTTTAACAAGGCAAATTGCATGCAAGAAAGTAAGAAACAAGTATTTAGCATGTTCAAGACCTAAATTAGTTTCGACACAACTAGAGCCTCCAGCAGTTTTCCAATTGTTAGACTTCTTAAATTCTTATAAACTACTCCAGCGTATGACTTCTAAGGTGATGCTAATCCGGTTTTACGCGTTTTAACATTTAAGCATATGAGTCTTAATCGAAAACAAGCAAACAAGTAAGGTTGTCATTCTTCTTATTTAACTTGCAAGTTCTAAGGTTTATTAGACCTAGGTGAGCAACACAAAACAAACTACTCCAGCGTATGACTTATCCGTGTTACTCTATCACATGAAACCTAGCACTTAGAATTACATGCTAATCATAACTAGTGTGTCGGTTTATTTGCCCTAACCTTAGTTCTAACCAATTTCAAGTTTAAACATGCGAAATACCACTGCCCTAATTATCAATGCATACAAAATACACAAGTTAAAATTCAGTAAAACCATGCATAACACATCATATTCGGTTTATACAAAGTTTCAAGAAAAACCAAGAATCGAAACAAGTTCATACAAAACAACCAAACATAAATAAATACAAAAGCCATAGGGGAATGGATCACACTTTAAAGAACCTTGAAGACTCCTCAAAGGTGAATAGGTGGCTCGGCTGCTGCTCCTTGGTGTTCGGCAAGAACAGAAATCGGCAGAAACAAGGGTGGAAGGGATTCGGCAATATGGTTGTGGTGGTGATGGTTCGGCTAGGTATTTATGTGTTGGTGTTTTGGTAGACTTGGTAGAGCTTTAGGCTAGTGTATTATGATTGAGATGAGATGATTTTCAGAATGAAAAAGTGAGGATATATATATAGGATAGGGAGAGAGGCTGCCGGCAGTCCCTTAAGCCAAAAGGGATTCAGAAAACCTAGTTCATTAAGGTTTTGCAACCTTCCTTTCTTAATCCAATTAGGTTTTCTTTTCTGAATTTTTCTTCAAGGCTTGGGCTTCACATCCTCATGGACTTCTTATGTGGTCTTGGACTTCATTTGACATGTCTTGGTCCATCGAAAAATACCCCAATTGCCGGCAGCATGAAGTTGCATCCGATCTGCCTCAAATCGGCAGCTTCTCCTAGTGTGACTAGGAGACTTGATTTCTTCATGTTTTTCTTCAATGCCATGGCCTAGTGTCTTCCTCTTCCCTTCATAAAGCTTGGACCATCTTCACATATGCATTTGTACACCATTTGGTCCATCAAAAACAGAAAACACAAAAAGGGGGCAGTAGGTTCCTGGAATCGGCAGCTTTGACCTTGTCGCAGTAATTCCGGCATATCTCCTTCCGTGGAGCTCCAATTGATGCGATTCTAAGTCTCACGTAAACTAGACACATAGGGCCATCTCCTCATAAAATATCTCGGCCAAATTCCATGCAAGTCGTCGGGAATGATTTTTCGAAGTTGGGACAAAGTCCCAGGAAAATCCTGGAAGCCCCTGGATTGAAATGCTCGGACTGCCGTTTTGCAGCCAACTTTTGGGTGACTTCCCGAACTCCGATTAATCTGAAAATTTAACACAACATTCCTCAGCATATGAATATTAAGCACGCCAAATTTCATAGAATTTGGACAAGGATAGATCACAGTTTCATTTATCTCAAAATCACGAAAAAGACATATTTTGCAATATTTTTCAGATTTCTCAAACTTAGTCATTTTTCGGATTCTTAACCATTTTTCACCAAAACTCTACCAAATGGACACTAACTACATTACGACTCTATCTTAGACAAATAAGGGTTAAACAAAGCATAAACGAGGGCATAAGCATATAATATCGTCGCACATTGTGCTCCTATCATCCCTCTGCCTCATTGACTATTTCAACGGCACATCACTCATTTTGCAAAGCCTGCTCTTTAGCAAAAACAGGATCGAGACATTCCTATGCTAAAGACATGAAACAAAATATTCCATTCTTACAAAAGATACAAGGTGATATATGTGGACCTATCCATCCAGAATGCGGGCCATTCAAGTACTTTATGGTTCTGGTAGATGCTTCGACACGCTGGTCACATGTCGCATTATTGTCCACAAGAAATGCTGCATTTGCAAAACTCTTAGCACAAATTATACGTTTAAGGGCTCACCACCCTGATCACCCTATTAAGTCTATAAGGCTTGATAACGCTGGAGAGTTCACATCAAAAGTATTTGATGATTATTGCATGTCAATTGGGATCGATGTAGAGCATCCTGTACCCCATGTGCATACACAAAATGGTCTCGCAGAGGCCACCATCAAAAGGCTACAGATGGTGGCTAGGGCACTGGTTATGCGCACCAACATGCCTATATCTGCTTGGGGTTATGCAATATTACATGCAGCTTTACTTATTTGTTTCAGATCCACTGCTAGCCAACCATTTTCTGCGTACCAGTTGGTCACTGGATATGAGCCTGATATTTCACACTTACGCATATTTGGTTGCGCAGTATATGTGCCTATTGCGCCCCCACAGCGCACTAAAATGGGTCCTCAGAGACGATTAGGTATTTATGTTGGATATGAATCCCCAACTATTATCCGCTATTTGGAACCTTTGACAGGCGATCTCTTTACCGCTAGATTTGCGGACTGTCACTTTGATGAGACTGTCTTCCCGTCGTTAGGGGGAGATAAGAAAAAGGATTTTCTAAGGGAACGACAGGAATTGTCGTGGTCTGTCCCCACTCAGTCTCATTTTGATCCCCGCACTTCACAATGTGAAAGTGAAGTGAAAAGAATAATCAATCTTCAGAACGTAGCTGATTCGATGCCTGATGCATTTTCTGAGATTGCTAAAGTGACAAGATCACATATACCAGCTGCAAATGTGCCTGCAAGGTTAGAAGTCCCCAAACAGGGGCACAATGCCGCAGATAGAGGCATTGGAACCACACTTAGTGGAGGTGTGGTTGAGGCCGTGGCTTCCCAAAGGAAGAGGGGAAGGCCACTTGGTTCGACTGACACTCACCCAAGGAAAAAGAGGGCGAGTAAGGCACAACCCGATCCATTAATCATCAATGTAGAGAATCCCTCACATGAGATTGTCTCTGACTATAGTTATGTCCATGAATCAATACTGGAGGACGCTCCGATGTTTGAAATGATTCCAGAGAACAAAGAAATCTCAATGGATTATGAGGAGGCATACTTGATGGAAAGATCTTCCATGTACATTGATGATGTATTTGCATACACTGTTGCTCAAGGAATCATAGAGCATGATGATATCGAACCACGCTCTGTTGCAGAATGTCAACAAAGAGCAGATTGGCCTCAATGGAAAGTAGCAATCCAGGCAGAACTAGATTCTCTGACAAAGAGACAGGTATTTGGTCCGGTAGTGCTAACCCCACCAAGTGTAAAGCCTGTAGGACATAAATGGGTCTTTGTCAGAAAGCGTAATGAGAAGAATGAAGTCCTAAGGTACAAGGCTCGCCTTGTGGCGCAAGGTTTCTCACAACGCCCTGGAATTGACTATGAGGAGACGTACTCTCCCGTAATGGACGTTATAACGTTCCGCTACTTAGTTAGTTTGGTAGTTTCCGAAGGATTGGAAATGCAGCTCATGGATGTGGTTACAGCATATCTCTATGGGGATCTTGATTCAGAGATATATATGAAAGTGCCTGATGGCCTTCCATTGCCCAAATCAAGTGACTCTAAACCACGGAGTGCGTTTGCAATCAGATTGAAACGCTCACTTTACGGATTGAAACAATCCGGGCGGATGTGGTATACCCGTCTAAGTGACTACTTGATTGGGAAGGGATATAAGAATGATGAACTATGCCCCTGCGTATTCATAAAGAAAACAAGTTCCGGATTTGCAATTGTAGCTGTGTATGTCGATGATATGAACATAATAGGTACTCTTAATGAAATAAGAGAAACCGCGAGCTATTTGAAATCCGAGTTTGAGATGAAAGATCTTGGGAAAACTCGGTTTTGTCTAGGTCTTGAACTAGAACACCGAGCTTGTGGAATACTTATCCACCAGTCTGCGTATGTCCAAAAGATACTCAGGCAATTTAACATGGACAAAGCGCATCCTGTTAGCACTCCCATGATCGGTCGGAGTTTGGATATAAAGAAAGATCCATTTCGCCCAAAGGAAGATGACGAAGAGCTATTGGGAGCCGAAATTCCCTACTTGAGTGCAATAGGCGCATTATTGTACCTAGCTCAATGTACCCGACCTGATATTGCATTCTCAGTGAATTTGTTAGCTAGATTTAGCTCAGCGCCAACGCAGTGTCATTGAAATGGTATTAAGAACATATTTCGATACCTAAAAGGAACCATTGACTTGGGCCTATTCTATCCCTACACAAAGGCAAAAGGGAACACAAATGAAAATGTAATCCCTAAAGGAAATGTCGATAGAGAAGGTACCACCCCCCACACTGAAACCCCAAATAATGTATTAATTGGGTTTGCTGATGCTGGGTACCTCTCTGACCCACATAAAGGTCGTTCTCAAACTGGTTATGTATTCACCATTGGGAATACGGCGATATCTTGGAGATCAACCAAGCAAACCCTTGTGGCTACCTCCTCGAACCACTCAGAGATCATAGCTCTACATGAGGCGGTTCGTGAGTGTATATGGCTGAGATCCATCATTACACATATTCGAGGGACTAGTGGTTTAAGTACAACCACTGAAGAGCCTACCTGCATTTATGAAGACAATGCAGCTTGCATCGAACAGATGAAGCTAGGTTATATCAAGGGTGATAATACAAAACACATATCGCCAAAGTTTTTCTATAATCAGCAACAACAAGCTCTCCTCAAGATTCAAGTGAATCAAGTAAGGTCTGAGGAGAATGTAGCAGATTTGTTTACCAAATCATTACCCAAAGCAATATTCGAGGAACATGTGAAAAACATAGGAATGCGAAAGCTTTCAAAGCTTCCTTGATTAATGTAAGGATCAGGGGGGGATGTAGACTTCAGGGGGAGTCTAATCCACACATGTCATCCTCAAAGGTTAAAGGTGCGTTGTGCTCTTTTTCCCTTCGTCCAAGTTTTATTTTGTCCCACTGGGTTTTGTTACTTGGCAAGGTTTTTAATGAGGCAACGATCTATGCACCATTTCGTCTTTGACTTGGCACAAAGGGGAGTGTTGAAGGAAAATACCATAAATGTGCCTTCGTCAAAGTAACTGACGATAGCGAATTAGGAAATTAGTATTAATCTAATGTAACGTTTCAATCAGTGTTTATTACCATAAATGTAATTATGTTTCCATTGTAATCGTCACCCTATATAAAGGGGTTCTCTAATGAAATGAGCAGACAGATTGCGTTTTACTTTTACAGCTTCGACGTATAGTTTGTATTTCTCATACATCAACTATTTTTACCTTTTTAAAGACTAAATTTATGACTTTAATGACTCATTTTACGATTTAAAATTAACGCCCGTCTTAAGTAGTTTTTTTTTATACCACCTTAAGGACTTATGATCTACTTTTAGTATTATTACTTTAAGAACATTACATTTAAGATGATTCTATGCATGTCATACATTTACTGATGTACACATTGTAGAATTTTTATCTCTTTCTATATAATTAGTAAAACATGTTCCTTTCTTAAAAAAAATAATATATATAAAAAATCTCACGAGTCTGTTTTTATTTTATTTTTATGAGAGGTGAAGTGTTCACATCTTGTTTTATAATTGTGGTGACATACGAGTAAGATATGCTCGTGAGGAATCAGAAGCTACTAATACTATCATGACACGTTTACTAATTTAGAATGAAATTGATAATGGTGGAATCGATTCCTGAATAAGAGAATTCTGATAGTTATTAGTACATCAAGGAATTTGAATGATATGAGTATCACATCCGCTTCAGGAATCGAATCCTAACACACCTCTAACTTGATACTCCAAGAGGGGTATGGGTATTAAAATGAAGTTCATGTGTCAATTTTTGTTACCTCGACGAACCTCCATAATTTTAGTATCTCTAAATTACTGTAATTAATAAGGGTGTTTTAATATAGGTATTTTAGTAATCAAACTAATCATAATTATTATTCCTACCTTAATGGAAAACAACATCAATCATACATAGTTTCATTCCTCGTCTATTTCATATGATAACAACTCGATGAAATTGAAATCTCCACATACAATTCTATTTCGTTTCTCATTTCTTCCGCCTCCTATTCCTGATAGATTCCATTCAAAATAAGTAAACATGCCATCAATTTTCTCACCATGTTGCTACCGGAATACTTTAAGTTTTATCCTGCCACTAGGAGGCAACAATTATTTGACAAAGGAACTCATCACCTACCTCTATGACAGACACGACACAAAGAGTGCGCGACATAAAGCCACATCGACCCTACCAAATTAAGGTCTTTGAAAATAGAACTAGCGGGTATGAAAAACGATTTTTTTTTCTAGGAGCAAAGTGAATGAGTTTTTTTTAATAATCCAGCCCATACACTTGAAATATTGTCTGTTTTGATCTCCACCCCCACGATTTTGTTCTTGGGTTCCCAATCTAAGACGCGTCTCAATGTCTCACTTGAGATACTGTCCATATGTAACAAGCCAGTCCATACACTTGAGATATTGTCTGCTTTGGACCCCATTCTCACAGTTTTGTTCTTGGGTTCAATGCATAGTCAGAGTCAACACATACACTTGATATATTGTCCACTTTAGGCCCCGTTCTCATGATTTTATTCTTGGGTTCTCAACCCAAGACGTGTCTTAATGTCTCACTTGACCATATGTAACAACGCAGCCCATACATTTGTTCGCTTTGGTCCCTGCCCTCACCCAACCTAAGAACAAAACCGTGAGGATGGGGTCCCAAAACAGACAATATCTCAAGTGTATGGGTTGGGCTGTTACAGGTTTATTGAAAGCAACAAAAAAGCTAAAGCTAAACAGACAAAGGAAAAAACATAACCAGCCTAACGAGGTCCCAATTAAGTTGGGTCAAACATCAATGCCAGGCCCAAGAGACCAAAGTAGCCTACCTCCATCTCTCAATTTGCTCCCAAAACCATGCTTGCACCTTCACGCCGCCCCCTCTCCATTTCACCACCAACTTCCGGCCACAACCATCGCAACTCTATCATCGTTGTTGTCCGACAACAGCAACAAAAGTCATATCATTCACCATCCCAAATCGACCGAGCCTCCATCCTAGTCACAACCTCAATCAAGACAAATGGCCACCCCATCTCCGGCCTCCCCTTCTCTCCTTCAACAATATTTATGTAATACCTTGGAATTGTGGGATTTTTTTAAATGGTATTTCACCAAACCTCCATTTCATAATTAAATCTATTACAATTGTGATGCATATTTGTTAATTATTTTGTAATTTGTTACAAAAGCCGAAATTGTGAATATTGATGCACATCATCATACATTATTAATCAATCTTTTTTTTTTAACTAGAACGATAATTTTATATTAGATTAGAAATAAAAATACAGGGGGTGATGTAGATACATCGAAATAAACAAAAAGCATAGTATGTGTTAATACTTAATACCCAAAAAAACACGAGTATGTCGTACACATACTCCAAGCACAAATAAGAAAAATACGCATACAAGCTACATTATATATTAGAACAGTCATGCCACATATGTAGACCCAAGCTACAATCATGCACTTGGGGCTTGCAGATGTGGGTGTGGTGTGATAGGTTACGAAAAAGCACATGCTCATTCGTCGATTTAATATCGTTGGTAATTTCGGTTTTGGGCATGAAATTCAAACCCAGTGAGTTAGATCGATGAATGAAATGGTGAAGATGTATGAGGATATGAGATTGGGTCAGCCATTCTATTTCCTTTAAGCCCAAAAGCCGTTTTTTTGCTTAAACTTCACTGTTCTTCTTCATTTGGTTTATGCGCCTCACCTCTTTTCCTCGCAGCAAATATCTTCTTCCTCGCTGCAATCCAATACCCAAGCTTCTTCTTCCCCACAGCACCCACACACACAAACTGAAACAGAGTCCCTCGTCATCACCATCTCATCTATCCAAGAGAAACCTTCAAACCAGTCAAGAGGCTTCTCCTTCTCCCTTGAATCATGAGTTCACAATCCCTGCATCTTTTTCCAGATTTCATGGCATTGTGTTTGCAGCAATCAGCAACTATCGCATCAATTCTTTCTTTTCCAAATCTCACCTCTTAAGCAAGCTTATTTTCTCTGAATTTAGGGCATAAATCTTGGGTGAATTGAAGAGGAATCATTTTACCCAAAATGATAGAGTTTCTGTGAATCACCATGTACCACAACCCTGAGCTTATAAAAAGGGGATTTTGGGATCGATCAGTGGGGACGCATCATCAAGCATTACTGAGCCAACCTAAAAACAGCCTTATCATCTCAAGCCACCATGCCTTCAAGCTTCATGCCCTAAAACCATCCTCCCAAAACTATTACCTTTAACCTCTGTTATTCTCAGAAATCCCTTACCCAGAAAAACCCCCAAATTCTCTCACTACAGTGCGTTTCTAGCTCCCACGCCATATTTCACACTCTCAAGCTCTATTTGATTTTCCATTGATCGGATTAATCGAAAAGACCCCTCATCAGTAAGATAAACCAACGTATCTGAAAAATGAGAATAACAAGATGCACAAGTGCATTAAGGATAGTAACCATGTGATTAGATGGCGCAAGTCACCGCTTTTACACTACATAGATCACAAAAGCAGCGAAAATGTAAAAGACATCGTAACCGTAACCTTAGCCGTAGCCAATAAAAAAACCACCAATGAGGGTGTAGAATGTAGAAGAGAAATATGAACACGGAATGCCCATGCGGACTACGAAAAAATTGAACTGTGCGAAATTATCGTTGTAGAACCTAAACAATTCCAATGTTGCAAACCCTAGAGTTAAGTACCGTGGACCTCAGATTTATTGACAAGCTACGTTGAGATCGTGTTAAAATTATTTTACGATCTCGATAATTAAATGAAAGTCTTCGGAAATATTTTTCAAGATTTTTTACAAGGGGAAATCTTTGATTTAAGAGCTTAGTATCAAATTGCATGTCACGATGAGTTCGTGAGAATTTTCAGTGAATTTTTCGGATACCCAATCTATTTTATATGATTTTTTTAAATTTGAATTATTAAGAAATATTCATGGAAAATCAGAATTTCTATTTGAGTGATCTTAGCCATTAAATCTCGCAGTTAAATTCCAACCTTTCGATTCAAGTCGGTGAACACTACAAATAGAGGAGCTGACTGAGTCAACTCGTCAAGTAGAAACATCGAGCTGTCTCTCAAACTCTCACCGACTCGGCTGAAGCGCAGAGGAAGACCAAAGCAGAACATCTCCGTCCGGCCACCTCCTGATGCCGGGCTGCCTCCGTTTGGACCACCTCGACGTCACCGACCAGCTTGTATTTTTGGTTCGTCTTATCATCTCCAGAGTAGGAGGAATTGAAGGCTGAAAGCTCTTACTGTTCTGGTTTCATCGACTACCTCATAGCTGCTCCATGGCGTCTCCGGCTACTATTTGGTTTCTTCCTGGTATTGAAATTCGTCTCCTCCTCGTGTTGTACAGATCTATTCCTTTCGTTTTTCAATTGAGTAAGGTTTGACAAATTTGTTTCTGGATTTATGCTACTCATCGTTGTTCTTCGACGTCACCAATGTTTCCTGGCGTTGTATTTGACTTCAAGCCGATTAAGAGTTGATTTCCAGAGCCTCATTGAGAAAGAGCTGGGAAGGAATTCTGGTGTATTGAGTTCACCAAGAGGTAATCTACTGCTTGAGGCAATTAAAGGTAGATTTGCAGCTTTGAAAATCAAGTTTGATTCTGTATTGAGGTAGTGAAGTTATTTTGGTTAATTGAATTGTGAAGCTTGCGCAAGTTTTTGTTGAACTTGATCAATAGTTACATTTGTTATGGAGATCCTACTGTGTTGCTAATATATAGAGATTTAGTTGTGATATTTGCTTACTGTAGTTTCGTATTTGTAATTGAATTGTGGGTAAGGAAGTTCTTTTGGTTATTATTGACGTCCAGTTCATTTGAATTTGGATTGTGGAAGTGGAATTGAGTTTGGATATAATTGGTGAATGGAGTTGTTATGGTGGTGAAGTACTCGTCTTTGACGTTGGTTTCATGAATCTGTTTTTGGTTCAATTGCTTTGATTAAAGTTGGTATATTGGTGAAGAGTGGGAATGAACTGATAGGAGCATAAAATGCGACGTTCTTAATATAAAATACCCTCGTTTATACTTTATTTTAACCCTTAATGTCATAGAATCGAGTCATAATATAGAATCATGAGGTTTTGGTAGAGTTTAAATGAAAATATGCTTAAGTGTTGGAAATTTACAGAAAATCGACAAAATGCTGAAAATCGAAGTCTTTAAATGTTTCGTTGATTCTGTAAAGCTTTCATGATGCTTTTGATGAATTTTTCTTCTCTTATAAGTAGTAGATATAGTAAGCATTGAGCCTTGGAAGGAGTTCTAACAATTGGAGCGAAAGAAGCTACCGAAAAATGCTATGCAAATTCGGATCCAGCAAGTTCCAGGAATTTCCTGCGCACATCGCTCAATTTCCAGAAATTCTACAGGATGGGACACAAGGAACTAGAAGGAGTGTCATATATGCACCGAAAACTCTATGAATCTAGTTTCTACAAAACTTAGAACCGCATCGAAAGCTGTCTTGAGGAGAAAGTTATGTCAGTCGTAAAACAGCAAGGTCACTACCCTGCCGAGAAGAGGAACCTACTGCCCGTTTTCACACTTTTATATATTTGAGCTTCTAAAGGGCAACCGAATGCATCAAGTGAGAGTTTTTAAGCATAATGAAGGTTAGGAGATCCAGCCAAGCAAAAAATAAGTGAAAAAGATGAAGAAAAGAGATCTCCTGACTCGGATAGGAAAGCTTATCGATTCTAAGAAATTTCTGCCGGTTGCGCAAGGGAGGCCAATTGTTGCATATCCATGGACCATTGTCCATCAAAGAGAGTTGTTGAGTCCACTTGAGGAGTCCATGAAGCGTTGCAGCCCGATCCACAAATAAAATTAGCTGAAGAAATTTCCTAGAAGAACCAAGAAAGGAAGAAACCAAAACCTAATTGCATAAGGATTTATTTTACCAATTTGCATTAGGTTTTGTGTTCCTTTGTTTCTGCCGACTTTTCCCCTATATAAAGTCTTATTTTTCTACAGAAAAATTATCTCATCTCAAGTACAAGTATTAGCCAATAGCTCTACCAAGTCTCACAAACACTAAACAATAAATACTTAGCCGAAACCTCCACCACCACCATCCAAATTTCGTACCATTGTTCTACTTTCTGCCGTACGTCTTCCACCACAGTTTGAGGAGTCTTCAAAGGTTCTTAAAGTGTGATCCATTCCCTCTATGGCTTTTATATTTATTTATATTTACGCGTATTATATGAACTCGATTCAATTCTTGGTTTTTGCTAAACTCTTGTATGAACCGATTCCATGTTTATTAAAGTAGTTTTGTGATTTTAACTTATTTGATTCGTATGTTAGATAATTAGGGCAGTGGTATTAGATGCATGTTTAGGATTTAAATTAGTTAGTAATCTAAGGGATGTGACTTAAAAATCGAAACATTAGTATTGACTAGAAGCATGTATATCTAGATGTTAGGTTTCATCAAACTAGAGAAACATGAATAATTCATACTCGTAGTTGTCTTGATTTGTGTTCTCGCCTAGAGTAAAACCCTTAGAACTTGCATGTTAAATAAGATGATTGACAATCTTGCTTGTTTACATGTCTTCGATTTGTGATTCATATGCTTAAATGTTAAACGTGTAAAATCGGTTAGCATAACCTTAGGATTATACTCATAGTTAATCTTAAGAACTCTAGCAATCAAACAATTAGATGACCTCTTAGGCTCTAGTTGTGGTCGAAACTGGTTAAGTCTAAATTGCATCGATACTTGTTTCTTACTTTTTTGCATGCGTGTCTATATTTTAAAGAGTCTTGTGTGTTAAATGTTTTGTGTTAGATGATGATTAACTTGTAAATAGTAATTAGGTTTATTTTCGTGTCCTTAGATCTTAGGGGCAGCCTTGCTGCCGATCCAATTTCTCCCAAGGATTTCGTGTGAATATGTCTATAAATGTATATGTTTGTTCTAACATTCTCATGTTTCAGGTACCCTTAATCCCCGGCTAGAACGATCCCTACTTATCATATATGTTGACAGTAGCCACAGAGGGGCTACAGCAGGCCCACAGACCCGCGGCAAGGCCACCAGGGCCCGGCCCAGGACCCAGGATCGGATCACCAGCACCAGGCCTCGGGGCCCAGCACTCTATCCTGCCTTCAGGGGTCCTGGGACCGGGGACGCCTGCCTGCCAAAGAGGGCACCAGAATGTCCAAACAGAAGGGAACCAGTCCCACATCGAAGGGTGAGGCCAGCCCTCACCCTCAACCGCCTATATATGGGCCTCAACCACCACCATAAATGGGTAACTGATCTCACTCACCGCTTACATACGTGCTTAAGTTATATACATTCCAACTATACTGACTTAGGCATCGGAGAGGAGAAGACCGGCCCGCCCGGTATTCCCCTTAGTGAGCAGGTTTGCAGGAGATCACTTGGAGGATTCACCTGTATCTACTAGACCCCCGGGTTTAGGCAGAAACAATTGGCGCCGTCTGTGGGAAGTCTGAACAAGAAGCCGTGCAAGCAACACCGCTGGCTAAGATTGTGGGAATGAGTCAAGAGAGAGGAACCACTGAGGAGGGGCGTGTTGCAACTGTGCAAACGCTCGCCTCCACCCCTGTCATCACGCGGGAGCCGCGTGGCGAGCAGGGCAGCGATTTGGGAAGGAGCCGTGGAGGACCCTCCGGTGATCCGGAGCCCCGCCACGAGAGCTCGCACGGGAAAGACCCGATAGAGGACGAAGGCAGTCCGGTGCTTCGTGGCCTATCCCTGACGTTCTCGGATGATCTGAGTGATCAGTCTGAGAGCCAGGACCAAGACCTCACGTACAGCCCCGACCATGACGGCATGGCGGGAGAGGTACGGGCAATGGCCGCAGAGGTTAGTCGTCTCAGAGAGGAGAACGACCGGGACCGAGCCAAGTCCCAGGCCCGATACGAAGAAATGGAGGCAGTGAACGCCGCCCTGGTAGCCGCCCTAGAGAGGGGGCAGCAGCGCAGTGCCGCCATGGCCGAGGCACAAGCTGCACCCCTGCCAGTTCAACCCCGGCAGCTAGAGGCAGGGCAATCTTCGGGCGCCCGGCCCAGTGAACCTATGCAAGAGAAGTTACAAGCCGGCGAGGACCTGCCGAAGAGCACGCCCGCCTCCCACCAGCCGCACACTTCGTCCATGGATGAAGCGGATACTCCAACCGCCCGGGCGCTGCAACTGCTAGCCAACACCGTGTCGGATCTGAAGGCCCAGATGGAGGCAAACGAGAGCAGAGCAGCCCGGCCATTGGAAGGCGCCCGGTTCAACGAGCGCATGGGCCCCTTTTCACACCGAGTCATAGAGTCAGGGAGATCTGGCAACCAGAAGTCCCTCAAGCTCACCTATTCCGGGTCCGGTTGCCCGTATCAGCATCTGGACAGCTTCCGATCCCAGACCTGCGCCAAGGGCTACTCCGATGCAGTCTGCTGCAACATCTTCCAGGAGACCCTGTCCGGAGAAGCGCTCAGTTGGTTCTACGAGCTTCCTACGAATTCAATCGAGGCATTCGAGCAGCTGGCTGACCGGTTCGTAGGCCGCTTCATCCTCCGAGTCGAGGGAGCACGGACGTCCACCGTCCTCTTCAACTGCATCCAAGCCCCCGGGGAAGAGTTGAGAACCTTTGTCAACCGGTGGCAGACGGCCACGGCCGGGGTTCGGAACTTGGACAAGGGCATCGCCGAGATGGCATTCAAGCAGGGGCTGCGGGCAGGGAAGTTTTCCTACGCCGTCAGGGTAGAACTCCCTCAGGGCTACGACGAGTTGATGGCTATGGCCATCCGGCATGCCCAGGCTGATCATGAGACCTACGGGAACCACCTACTGAAGAGGAAGCGGGATGAGCAGTCTTTGGACCATCCCCGGGGGGAGAATCCCCCGCGCAGTCAAGAGAGCAAACCCGGCCAGCGAGCCGAGCACGGGAGTCGCCGACCCAGCCGGAACAACAACAACAACAACGGCAAGACCTGGCCGCAGCGGCAGCAGAGGCCCTTCTCTGACAGGCCCCAGCCTCGGGCCGAGAACAAGCCTGCACCGTTCCGCCAAGAGCGCCCCCTGGCAATTATGCCAGCACCCCCAGCTAATCAAGAAGTCTTCTCCACTCTCACCGCATCCTATGAGGACATCCTGCTGGAGAATGCGAACGTCATTGCCCCACCGCCCCAGAGAAGGTACCCCAAGGGGAAGCTTACGACGGCGCAGACAGGCAAGTACTGCTCGTACCACGATGAGGCAACTCATCGGACGAACCAGTGCTTCGCCCTCAAGACTGCAGTGCAGGGCTTGATTGATAGCGGCCAGCTCCAGAGATATGTAGGGGAGAGAAGAGCAGACCCCGACCGGGAGAGTGACCCGGCTTGGTAAACCCGCTGGGTCCAGGCGGTTAGTTTGGCATATCGCCGGTTCAACCGATTATAAAGATCAAATATATGCAAACTACTTTTGAAAACTCTGGCCCCGCAAGCTCAGATATATATTCATAATTAATTGAAGTATTCAAGCAGTAGCCGCTCCGGAGAGTTTTTTTTTTTTTACAAGCAAGAGCAAGAAAAACATCCTAAGGAGCCGCATCTCCAGCGATAGCCTCGTCGTCGACCTGGGATCCGGCTGTGGCTCCGGTAGGCTCGGCAGCGTTGGTAAAAGAATCCAAGTGCGAGCGACGCTCTGCTCCTGGTTGTTCCTCCACCGCCAGCTGCTGGACGACCGGCTCCACAGGAGCATTTCCTTCGGCAGAGGTACCCGGCATCATGGAAGTATTTAACCACCCCTTCGCCTCCCATTCCGTGTACGCATCCGAGATACCTTCTTCCCGGGCCTTCTCCAGGCAGTCCAGGAACCGATCGCTCTCCTCGTATTGAAGAACGAACCGGTTGAACTGTCCCGGGTCATCTCCCCCAGCAGCAGCAGCGGTGGCACGTGCCTGGAGCTCGTCTATCTTGGCTTCCAGCTCGGCCCTCTCAGCGTCAGCCCGCTCCCGCTCCCTCTCCATGCTCCGGTTCTGCTCCTCCAGCTCCCGGGCCTTCTCCTCCATCTTCCTGGCCTTCTCCTCCATCTTCTTGGCCCTCTCCTCCGCCCTGGCCTTCTCCCGATCCGAGCGGGACTTCTCCACCTCCAGAAGCTTCTGAGACTTGGATAACGCCTGTCTCTTCAGCTCCGGGAGCTCCTCGCTCGCATCCGGCTGGTACAGGCTGTAGAGCAGCTGCAGGGCAACAAAGGCAGTCAAGTGGCAAGGAAAGAAGGCAGGATATAAGCAGTACGGTGGTACCATGCGGTACTTACTCGGAAGATGGATTCCTTGCATTTTGGCCGGTTGCCACCCGCCAGCACGCCATTAACCCCGGGCTTGTCCAGGCCGAAGCTGGCCAGGTCCGCCATCATCTGCCGGACGAGAGCATTGTCCGGGCTTCCCCTCGCCGCCTCCGCAGGCGCAGGACTGCTCTGCCGGTCAGCTCCGGCTCCCTCCCCAGCATTGGATGGTACGCTGCTGGTTGTCCTGACCCGCTTCGCCAGGACCTCCCGGGATGACCCGCCGGTTAGCGTCACCAGCAAGGGGGACGGACCGTCCGGTCCTTTCCGCTTCTCTCCCCGCCCTTCGGGAGAAGCGGCACGTGCGTTTGCACGAGGAACAAAAGCAGCGATACTCAGGCTCGCCGCACGGTTGGGGATCCTGTTTGCTCCCCCAGGAACCCGCACCGGTCCCCCGGTGCTCTTGCCCTTCCCAGGCACCGCTGCTGCCGCAGAGTGATGGGTCTTCACCCGCTCCGGCAGGTAGGACGACTCGTCCATATCCCGGGCCCGGGGCTCCGCATGCAACGTAACCCGCCCGTCCTCTTCCACCGAGGACCGGGCGACGTTCGCACCCTTCTCCGTAAGCTGCCTCAGGAGGTCTTCCCCGTCCATCGAAAGAGTGTTTTCGGGCTTGATCACCGCCCGGGTTGACGCACCTGCAGGACAAGGAAAATGTTAAATTGTTGAGCAAAAACTAGCACAAGTCCCACCGCTAGGGTTTGTTACCCACCGGGATCCCGCCCAAGCCCACAGTGTTCCAGCACTTCTCGCCGGATGAAATTGTACGAACTTCGCTCCAGGTGGTCCCAGCAGCCGAGAATAGTCAAGACCCTCTCCTGCTCCAACTCGGAGAGCTGGAACGACTGGTCGCTTATGGGCTGGAAGGCGCCAGGCACCCGGTACATCCTCCTCTTCACCTGCCAAGCCCCGCCAGCCATCACCACCTTCTTTCTCCAGCTGTTGTCTACCCATGAAGGCATAGTGGTGATAACCGCTTGATTGTTGCGGGAGTTGAAGGATAAGCAGCCTTTGGACCCCGCCTTCCTCGAGTAGGACAACCTATACAGCGCCCGGAATTCATTGATCGTAGGCATGCTCATTCCGGACAGGTCGTATAGGCAGCCTAGACTTAGCAGCCGCCTCTACTGGAGACTGGGCAGCTGCGCGGGCGACGCTGGCAATGCACTCAATATATACTGCACGAAGTCGGGCAGCGGTAGCGACATCCCGTGCCGGAACTGGTCCGGATGCACAGCAACCCAACCCTCCTCCGGGTTGCAGGCTGACTCTCCAGGGTTCAATGGACGCAGAAAAATATCGTCCGGGATACCCCACGTTTCCCGGAACGCGGCAATCTCCGCAGGAGTCATGCTCTCCTCTGGTTCGTCACACACCACGGCAGTCCTTCCCCTACCAAGAGTGTAGCTTTCAACGGGAGCACCGGCCATGCGCACCCCGTGCGGTATCTCAGCTTCAGAGGAATCTGACCCGGAATCTGAGGACGTGGACAAAGCCCCGCTCCCGGAGCCGTCCGCGGCCTCATGCTCCGGAGCTTCAGAATCAAGCCAGTCCTGCATCCTCTCCACATCATCCACGACAGGACTTCTTGCGGCAGATTCAGAAGCCCCCTCCGAGCTCGAAGTATACATCTTAAACCTAGGGGCAGAAAGCAAGACCCTAGCGCTCGTCAGCAACAAACTACAACACCACCTTCAGCGGCCTCTCCCCAAAAGTTTGCCGCTGAGCAACCCAGTCAGCGACACAGATCCCTCCCCCCCCGCCACAAAACAACAAATCAAAAAACAAGAAAACACCGGGGCAAATAGCACAACTTACCGATTAGTATGCTCAGCCGAGGACAATCCGCCCTACGAAAGCAATGAGCAATGGTAAGAGGAGGCTTGGGAGCGCTTGAAACACCGGATCTCTTGGGGGCAAATAAACTTAGGGTTTTTTTCCGCCGGACCACCTCTTTTTCTCAGTCTCTCTTACAGTGCAAGAAGCAAAAGTGGAAAGAAGAGCAGCAGAGACCTATTTATAGAGGGGACCGGTGCCCTAGGCATTTTGAAATCCCTCCAAAAACGCAATCAGAGTAACTCAACCGCCTGCGAATCCAGGCCCTCCATCTCAAAACCGTTCCCTGATGGCACGTGTCCCAGCATTGGTAAACTGCCCACGCCATCATAACTGACGGGACTGATGGACTTCCTCCTTAAATGCATGTCAGCCACCTGTCCCACACGCTGGCGACAGGAAGGTAGGAGCAGGAACCAAGGAGTCAGGCTCCCCCACGCTTCCCCAGATTCCACGGTTGCCCGCCATCATTATTGCAAATTCAACCGCTTGAAGACCTCTCACCGGTTATGATTATCCAACCGCTTCGAGAGCATCTATCCGGGTATGACCGGGACTCGTTTCGATATGGCATGTCGCCCGTGGGCGTCCCGCCCGGTACCATGGCAGTTCGCGGTTGTGATCATTCAACCGGCTCCATGGCATCTTCGCCACATTGCACCAACGACCTCGTTTCGATATGGCATGTCGCCCGTACGAGATCGCTTGGTCTGTAGCAATTCTATCTAATTGGAGACCTCGTTTCGATATGGCATGTCGCCCGGTCGAGGTCCAATCTGCAAAGTTCAAACGGGACTCGTTTCGATATGGCAGAACGCCCGTCGATCCCCATAAACTCCGCCTCGCACCGATAGGCAGAACGCCCGGGCGAGGTCCAGCCCATCGGTTCCGTCATGTCCAACCAGCTCGAGAGTACTTTCCGGAAACATAATCACCCCGGACCCATGGCTTTTCACAGGGGGACTCGTTTCGATATGGCATGTCGCCCGTCGAGTCCGCCCGCCTCCATGGCAAACGCATGGGCTTTATAAACCGGGCGAGTTTACATCTAACACATGTACTCTTGTCCAGCAGGATAAAAACCCTGCGTCGCACTGAACCGCGATACTGTCCAGCAGGATAAAAACCCTGCATCGCACTGAACTGCGATACCTTTGGGAACACATGGGGGGAGACTCGTTATCTTTACACCATCCCACCGGGCAGGTTGTATCTCTAACACAGAACAAGTCTCCCCGCAGGCTAACAAACCTGCACATTTACCTCATCGCTTATTCAATACAAGCTGAGAAGAACTAGCAAATGTTTGCACCGCTCCGTTCTGATTTGGCAGAACGCCCGGTTCTGGCCCAGTTTGCACCGCTCCGTTCTGATTTGGCAGAACGCCCGGTTCTGGCCCAGTTTGCACCGCTCCGTTCTAATTTAGCAGAACGCCCGGTTCTGGCCTAGTCTGCTCCGCTCCCTTCCGATTTGGCAGGATGCCCGGTACGGGATCAGTGAGCTCCGCTTCATTCTGATAGGGCAGCAGGCCCAATCAGAAATCCGTGCATTACTCTCTTGCATGGCGGATTTCAACGCCTCATCATCAATCCGTGCATTACTCTCTTGCATGGCGGATTTCAACGCCTCATCATCAGTCCATGCATTAATCTCTTGCATGGCTGATTTCAATGCCTCATCATCATTCCACGCACCATCTATTGCATGGCATCATCTCATGCACTCTTCGGGTTTTCACCCCGCTCCATGCTCAAACACCACAACACTCGAGCACAGTTCTAGTTACATTACCAAACATGCTTATAAATTATTACGTGCCAGCAGTAACAGGTACTCACCTCGGTCACGCCCAATCTTTAACGCAGACTTGGGGGACTGGGGACCGATAGGTTGGTAACCCCGCGGGTCTGCGGGACAAGAGCAAGACAGATAAGTCCCCATTCAAGATTGCACTTGACCGGGAACTTGGGGGACTTGTTGACAGTAGCCACAGAGGGGCTACAGCAGGCCCACAGACCCGCGGCAAGGCCACCAGGGCCCGGCCCAGGACCCAGGATCGGATCACCAGCACCAGGCCTCGGGGCCCAGCACTCTATCCTGCCTTCAGGGGTCCTGGGACCGGGGACGCCTGCCTGCCAAAGAGGGCACCAGAATGTCCAAACAGAAGGGAACCAGTCCCACATCGAAGGGTGAGGCCAGCCCTCACCCTCAACCGCCTATATATGGGCCTCAACCACCACCATAAATGGGTAACTGATCTCACTCACCGCTTACATACGTGCTTAAGTTATATACATTCCAACTATACTGACTTAGGCATCGGAGAGGAGAAGACCGGCCCGCCCGGTATTCCCCTTAGTGAGCAGGTTTGCAGGAGATCACTTTGAGGATTCACCTGTATCTACTAGACCCCCGGGTTTAGGCAGAAACAATATACTACTAACGTTTCTTGTAGGGTTTATCATTGAAGGATTGCTTAGGCAACTCGTCATGAACTAGTTCCCTGGATATTGTAAGGTTGTTAAGAACTTAATTGAATTATTCTTTAAATGAACACATAAGAAGAAGAGAATTGTGGGATTTCGGGATACTCAAATGAGTGCATGATGTATCTTTATATATTGCATCAGTTGATGAGATTTACACAGAGATTACATTTGTAACAGAATGATAAGGATTAGTTACAATAGTATCTATCTATTATAGTTACAGATGAGAAGAGATGGTTATCTGCAAGGAGTTCTTGTAGATTGAGGACTCATAAGTGAGATAGGAGACATATTTGAATTGCGTGGCTTATCTGATCTATAACTCCCCTGCAAGATGTATGGTCGTTCAAGAACAGGCAGCTTAGAGACAAGAAAGTGGAATCGAGAAGAAGAAAGACCCTTTGTGAATATATCTACAACTTGATCAGTAGTGGAGACATAGTGAACTTGGAGTTCCTTGTTGACAACTTTCTCTCTGACATAATGATAGTCAACTTTCACATGTTTAGTTCTGGCATGGAATACTGGATTTGATGCAATGGCAATAGCAGAGATGTTGCCATACCAGATTTTGGGGAATTGCAAGAAGAGACTGAGATCACAGAACATGGAACGAAGCCAAGAGATTTCAATAGCAGTGAAGGCAATTTTTCTGTATTTTGCCTGAACACGGGACCTAGAGACCGTTCTATGTGTTTTTAAACTCCATGAGGGATCTTATAGGCGGCTAAACCAACACGGGACCTAGAGACCGTTCTCTGTTATCGGGATCTCTGGCTTAATCCGCGTCCGAATAAGCACTAAGAAACAAAGAACCAGGTTGATATTTCAAGCCATGATTGATGGAGAACTTTAAATAGCGTAAAATACCCTTCACAGCAGTCCAATGAACATAGGTAGGAGAATGCATAAATTTACACACTTGGTTAACATAATAGGGGATGTCCGGTCTAGTGAGAGTGGGGTATTGAAGAGCTCCAATTGTACTTCGGTATTCAGTTGGATCATCAAGTTTGTTGCCATCATGCATGCTTAGATTCTGCCCGGAAACAACTGAGGTGGAGCATGGCTTGACATCGAGCATCTTGGTTCTGTGTAAAAGATCCATAATGTATTTCTTCTATGTTAAGTAAAGAGCCGGACCATCATATGAAACTTCTATTCCCAGAAAATAGTGAATATCTCCGAGGTCCATCATTAAGAATTGCTTGGCAAGATCATGAATGAGCTGAGACAAATGCAGAGGATTGTTGCCTATAATCAATATGTCATCAACATAGATTAGTAACACAAGGAAAATGTCATTTTGTGTATAAATGAACATGGAATAATCATATAACGATTCTTGAAAACCAAGGCCTTCCAAGTAGTCTGCAAAACATTGAAACCAGGCTCGTGGAGCTTGTTTAAGGTCATACAGAGAAAGTTTGAGCTTGCACACACGCTTAGGATACTTTGGATCAATAAAACTAGTTGGTTGTCGTATATATACTTCTTCTTGTAAGTGGCCATGTAAGAAAGCATTATGAACATCAAGTTGTCTGACAAACCATCTGTTGCTTACAGCCAATACTAAAATCAATTGAATAGTAGAGTGTTTGACAACTGGACTAAATGTTTTATGAAATTCCACACCTTCTTGTTGATAAAAGTCATTGGCTACTAAGCGTGCTTTGTAGCGCTAAATTAATCCATCTGCTCTCTTTTTTATCTTCTAAATTCACTTATTTGGCAGTTTATTCATTGAGGCATGAAAAGGGAAAAGTTCCCATGTATTGTTCTTGTGGAGGGCAGTGTGTTCTTCCTACATAGCCTGCTGCCAACATGCTTGTTTCACGGCTTTGGTATAAGATGTAGGTTATGTGACATCATAGAGTACTGCAGCATGTAATCCATATTTAGGATTAGGTTTCCAGACACCAACTTTTAGTCGAGTAACCATTGGATGATCATTAGAGGTAGGTTCCACATTTGAATCACCAGGACATCCAAGAATTGAGGGGATGTTGTTGTGGCAGTGGTAGAATTAGGTAGAGAAGAGGAAGATGGTTGAGAGGTGTTAGGAGGAGCCATATGTGAAGGTGGAGTGTCGGATGCATGTGGTGTAGATGTGGTATTAGATAGGGCTGGAAATGTGGTGTTGTGAGTCATATTTGGAGTATGTGATGAATTTTAGACTATGGTAGGAGGGCTCGGTGGAGATGGAGGGGAGTGGGAAGGAGTTGTAAGTGAGAAGAATTGTAGAGGAGTATTAGTATGAGTGGACTTACTTATGGGAGATGAGAGAATGGTCTTATGAAAAGGAAATAACTCCTCGTCAAAGAGCACATGCCTGGAGAGATAAACACGACCAGTAGAAATATCTAGACATTTACAACCTACATGATTTAGTGAGTAGCCGAGAAAAACACATTGTGTGGAACGTTGTTATAGTTTAGATTTATTATATGGACGAAGATAAGGGAAGCATGCACAACCAAACGTACGTAGGAAAGTATAATCAGGAGATCGATAAAACTTTTTTTCATATGGAGTTTGATTTTGAATTACAAGAGAAGGAAGTCTATTGATGATGTATACTGCAGCAAGAAAAGCCTCAGTCCAATAGGAAGAAGGCATATGTGCATGTGCCAGCAAAGTGAGACATGTATCAACTATATGTCTGTGTTTGCGTTCTGCCAAACCATTTTATTCGGGATGCTTAGGGCAAGAAAATCGATGATGAATGCCATAAATTTGAAAACATTTGATTTATATTCACCTCCTTCGTCAGATTGAAATTGTTTTAAGGTACTTGAGAGTTGTTTTCAGCATATGTTTTAAATTGAACAAATAGATTAAAAACTTCATGTTTGTGTTTCATTGGGAAGAGTTAAGTATAACGTGAATAGTCATCAACAAACAAAACATAATACTGAAAACCTTGAGTACATAAGGTGGAACAAGACCATACATCAGAATGAATTAAATCGCGAGGTTTATTCGAAATTGAAGAAGACAGTACAAAAGGTAACTTGGTGATTTTTCCTAATGGACAAGAATGACAAAAACTAATAGAACTACTACGGCAAGAGGCACGGCCTTATTAGATAAAATTTTGGAAAGAGTTTTGAACGACGTATGCCCTAGTCTGGAATGCCAAAGTTGTGCTGACACTCATGTGCCTACAAGTGTAAAATGTTTCGGAGGATCAAGACTACGTTGTGGATGAAGATGCAGAGGATACAAACCATTCTCACTGAGTCCTCTATAGAGGATTCTCCCCGTATGGATGTCTTTAATAAGAAAGAAATCAGGATAGATTAGAAGATATAAATTATTATCATAAGTGAGTTGATGAATAGATAGAAGATTGGTTGAAGCATTAAGGTAGAGGAAAATGTTTTTCAAAAGAAGAGTTTGGTTATTTATACGAATACAATTAGAACCAGTATGAGATATGGAGAGGGCGTTTGTACCTATGCCATTGATTTGATCATTTCCATTGTAAGGTGTAGGATATTGTAGGTTGTTCAAGTCAACAGTGACATGCGAGTTGGCTCCTGTGTCAAGTAACCAAGTGGACGAGGCCGGAGTGGATGTTGAGGCAGCCATAACACTGAGTTTCTTTGATGGAACCCTTTCTTCATAAGCCAGGTTGAGCCTATTATAACAATCAAGAGCAGTGTGTCCTGGTCTGACACAAATTTGACAAACAGGTCAAGTGGAGAAAGAATTGCTAGAGAACTTTGTTGTTGCAGGAGGAGGACCAAGAATGGAGGTGGCTCTACCTCGTGGAACATTGAAGCCACGACCAAAGCTTGGAGAAGATTCTCGATTGTTGTATGAAGTAACTCTGCCGCGACCACGACCCGGTTGGAGATGTGAGTGGCCTGTAGAGCTGTGGTGACATAGTTAATATCAAGGGCTGCTTGCTGCTGGTCCTTGAGTCGTTGTTCAGCAGAGAGTAACAGAGCTTCAAGAGTGTCATACGTTATTGGCATATCTCTCACTTGAGCAGAATTCGCAATTGTCTCATAGATAGGGGCAACATTGTTCATGATGATTGCTACCAAATCAGTTTCACACATAGGACTGCCTGCAAGTACAAAGTTGTCAGCAATGGCATTAATTTTGTCAAGAAAAGTTGATATGGTCATTGTCCCACGCATGGTGCATAGTAGTTCTCCTCTAAGTTGAAGAATTCTGTTTTGGGATTGGCTGACAAATCGCTTAGCAAGAGAAGACCAAGTAAAGAACGAGTTGGTCGATCTTGCCACTGTGGCTATGACAGGAGAGGTAAGAGAGTTGTTTATCCAGCCGAGCACCATCTGATCTTGTGCTATCCATTGTTCATAAGCTGGATTGATCTCAGTAGTGAGCTAACCATCTTCAGTGGTGATGAAACAAGAAGGGCAAGACTTTGTGCCTTCAACAAAACCCATCAGACCGCGACTCTTCAGTAGGGGGTGAATCTGTGCGAGCCATATGGGGTAATTTGTTCAATCGAGTTTGATAGAAAGATAGTTGGTGATGTTTGGACTCTAATAGGAAGATGTGCAAGTGGTGGAAGATATAGTGGAGGTGGTGGAGGATTGGGCGGAGGTGGTGGAGTTGATGGTAGACGAATCATTAGCAGCTGCAGAGGCCATTTTGAGAGAGAGAAAAAAATTATCATTGGACATTTAGGCTCTGGATACCATAAACGAACACAGAAGAAGAAGAGAATTGTGGGATTTCAGGATACTCAAATGAGTGCCTGATGTATATTTATATAGTGCATCAGTTGATGAGATTTACACAGAGATTACATTTGTAACAGAATGATAAGGATTAGTTACAAGAGTATCTATCTATTATAGTTACAAATGAGAAGAGATGATTATGTTCAAGGAGTTCTTGTAGATTGAGGACTCCTAAGTGAGATAGGAGATAGATTTGAATTGTGTGGCTTATCTGATCTATTAGTCTTTCCTAGTCTACGGGAAGATTAATTTATTTAAGTGGTGGTTTTGAGTTGATGCTCAGTATGCTATAAGCTTAAATTTTAAGTTTTTATAGTTGAGTTTTGGTGGTAGTAATCCAGAAGCTAGTGGGAGCTGCTGGTGTAAACTTAGACTTGCTAATGTTGCAATTTGAGTGGTGATGTTAATATCAGATTGTGAATTCACCTTTTTGGTGGAAGTTGTGTCCTTGTTTCATTTTCTACTGCATTGGTAATGAATTGAGTGTCCATAGTAATTTAGCTAAAATTAATATGCGACGGAATCTTAAATTAAAAGTATATATTTGAGGTTTGTTCAACGTGGTCAATTCTCGTTTGATTGGGAAATGTTGATTCAGACGATTTATTAATTGTCGTGATCGCATATGTGTGTTGATTATTTATTAACGACTGTTATGTCGAAAGTGGAAAGCTCGTGACTCGCAGGATATGCGAGGAACAACATCGGAATCCAGGTAGGGGATTCAAGACTTTACTTGATTAGAGATTTCCGTATTTTATTTACAAAATAGTGCATGTTATGGTTTGGTTATTTTATATGCAAATCCGTACTAACTAAACAATTAAAGATTGTGATGGCTTGAGGGCGAAGGGTAGAACTGACTTCCTTGGGTTCGATCCCCTTAACTTCGGAGGGTTTAGTTACATTAGTCGTGCGAGATTTTAGTCATGATGACAAACTCATAACGTTTGTGTAGGTAGGTAGCGGACGCTCTCGCTACACTTACCTGGTGATCTATATATTTTGAGGTAAGGTCGTGTAGTGGGTCTATTAGACTGGCCATCAAGTAATATTTGGACTTGGGTCCGTATTTATTTGATATTTATGCACCGATTTTTGAATCTGAATTATTTTATAAAGTTTGTCATTTAATATTTGATTTAAGCATGTTTTCGTATTTGGATCCCAAATCTTTAATTGGTTTTCAAATCTAGTCGAGTTTAAGTTCTATGAGCAGAGGTGTGTAATTTAGTAGAATATTCTATGATATTTACTTTCCTTGTATATATAGGCAAATTAATTAGTGTAATATTTAAATATATATTTTCCTTATAGATATAGGTTTGTATACCTATATATACCTCTTCTATTGAGAAGAATAAATTATTGAAGCATTAAACCCAAATCATATTCTTATTTTCTACTTGGTATCAAAGCTACCCCAAAGCAAAACCTCAAACCCTACACAAATTTCCACTGCAAACTACCATCACAAAGATAAAACCCAAATTCAAATAGCAAACACAAAAAAAGAGAGAAAAAAACCCAAATCCCACAAAGCTATCTAAATCCCACAACTAGCTCCCTTCAGATTTTCATTGTGACACTTGTGAACTGGCTAAGAGCCACCGCGTTTCATATTCAACAAGTCTTCACAAAGTCCGGTTCCTTTTACGAAGATCCACTCCGATGGATGGGGCCCTACATTAATCCCGTTACTATGTGACACTCGTTATTTCGTCATTTTTATTGATGACTGTACCCGAATGACTTGGGTATCTCTCTTGAAGAACAATAGTGACTTTTGTTCTAGGTTAAAAGAGTTTCAGAAGATGGTGTCTCCACGATATCAACAGATCATTCATGTTTTCCAATATGACAATGGTGGAGAATATGTTAATGACCTTATGGAAGAGTACACACAATCTCATGGAATTCGACATCAAACTTCAAATTCCTATACTCCTCAGCAAAATGGATTTGCAGAACGGAAGAATCGGTAGTTACTTGAAGTTGTTCGTGCCTCGTTGTTTGGCATGAATGTGCTTCGTGAATATTGGGGAGAAGTTGTGAAGTCTGCTGCATATCTCATCACTCGTACTCCTTCTCAAGTGATTGAGTTTCAAGACCCCCAGAAACAACTTCACACGCTTCTTTCAGTTCCATCAATGTCTAACTTAGAGCCGTGCTTATTTGGCTGCACAGTGTATGTTCATATTCCCAAGCCTTAACGAAGTAAACTCGATCATCGTGCAAGAAAGTGTATTTTTATAGGTTACGCAGAGTTTCAGAAGAGTTACAGATGTTATGAACTCCACACTAACACAATATATACATCGTTTGATGTTTCTTTTCGGGAATCTGAGTCTTATTTCTCAAGCGGAGTTTCAGCGTCTTCCCTTCAGGGGAGAAAGCTAATAAAGGAAATCCTCAAAATTCGTTCGAATTTAAAGAATTAGAGGCATTAGAATCAAGGTTTGAAGTCAGAGAAGAGAAAACTCATACCATAACACAAGAGACAGAAAATCATATGGAGGCAGACAAACACACAGAGGCTAGGCCCAACTGCTTTAAGCAGCTACATGGAGCTGCTGAGCTGACACCATGTGGGGAAGAATCAGAAGAGCCTAGCCTGACATCATCACATGGTCCACGTGGACCACAAATTGAGGCTGAACAAATGCAAGCCATCGAGTCGCTGAGCCTTCAATCGATCAAAGTCCACTGCCGAGCCGTCTGACATGCACACTTGTGGAAGAGAAGAGCGACACGTGTCGTTCTCTAAATGGCTCACTGATTTTGAGGAGTAGAATATGTCTCCTACTGCAGAGACCAACACCAGACAAATCAATTATTCAGAAACTACTGTACCAACAACTGAAAGTCCTCTTTCGTCATAATTTTATCCTCATTCTACACATTCGACTCAAGAATCTGCTGCGAATGTTGCTCTTTAGGTATCCTTAAATTCAAATAATATTGAACTTCAAAAATCACAGAGACCTACCAAGGGTATTCCGGAAAAAAATTATGAACCAAATGTCAAAGCCAAAGAAAAATACCTTATAGCCAATTATATGTCTAATCATAGGTTATCTGGGCCACATGCACTTGCTGTCAATCAATTGTCTTTCATATCTATTCCGAATAGTGTACAAGATGCATTGGCTTATCCCAAGTGGAAACAAGTTATGAATGAGGAACTTGAAGCCTTGCAGAAAAACGCAACTTGGGATATTGTGACTATGCCACCTGGAAAGAAGACTGTTGGATGCTTTTGGGTGTATACAGTGAAATTCAAAGCATATGAGAATATTCACAAATATAAAGCCAGATTAGTTGTCAAAAGATACACCAAGCGCTATGGAATTGATTATGAAGAGACTTTGGCACCTGTCGCGAAAATCAACACTATTCGAATATTAATCTCACTAGCAGTAACTAGAGATTGGCCTCTTCGCCAATTTGATGTGAAGAACGCATTCCTCAATGGAAACTTAGAGGAAGAAGTGTACATAGACATACTACAAGGAGTTGGAAATAAACATTGTGATGCTGGCAAGGTTTGCAGATTGAAAAAGTCTATATAGCTTCAAACAATCTCTTAGAGCATGGTTTGTGAGATTTTCCAAATTAATGAAGGTGTTTGGTTAAAAATAGGGTAACTCAGATCATACTTTGTTTATTAAGCGTAGTCAGGATAAGATTACTGCTATGATTGTATATGTTGATAATATAATTGTCACATGAGATAACCCGAAAGAGATGGAGGGCCTACAAAAATAAATTTCAAAGGAGTTTGAGATTAAAGGCCTTAGGAAATTTAAATACTTTCTTTGTATTGAAATTGCAAGAGCTATGAAAGGAATTTCTTTATCCCAGCGAAAGTATGTACTCGACTTGTTAACTGAGACATGGATGCTTGATTGCAAACCAGTTGAGACACTGATTTAGATGAACCACAACCTCACCATCTATCCGAAAGAGATGGAGGCCCTACAGAAATATATTTCAAATGAGTTCGAGATGAAAGACCTTGGGCAATTGAAATACTTTCTTTGTATTTAAGTTGCAAGATCTATGAAAGGAATTTCTTCATCCCAGCGAAAGTATGCACTCGACTTGTTAACTGAGACATGAATGCTTGATTGCAAACCAGTTGAGACACCGATTTAGATGAACCACAACCTCACCATCTATCCGAAAGAGATTGAGGCCCTACATAAATATATTTCAAAAGAGTTCAAGATGAAAGACCTTGGGCAATTGAAATACTTTCTTTGTACTGAAGTTGCAAGACCTATGAAAGGAATGTCTTTATCCCAGCGAAAGTATGTACTCCACTTGTTAACTAAGACATGGTTGCTTGATTGAAAACCAGTTGAGACTGACGAGTCGCTGAAGCAATACGCAAAAATAATAACCCAACAAAACATCGTTAGTAGTATAAGCAAGTATGGATCGTTCTAGCCGGGGATTAATGGTACCTGAAACATGAGAATGTTAGACGAAACACACATATTTACATCATTGAAACGTCACTTATGGGGAATGCAAAGGATCAGCAGCAAGCTGCTGCTAAATTCCTAGGCACGAAATTAAACCTATTTTACTATGTACAAGTGATCATAATCTTTCACACAAAGCATTTAGCACATAAGACTCTTTAACATGTAAGAAACGCATGCAAGAAAGTAATGAACAAGTATTTAGCACGTTTTAGACTCAAATTAGTTTCGATCCTAACTAGAGCTTCCGCTCTGTACCTAGTTACAAGACTTCTTAAGTTCTTTAGAACAAACTTCAGCTCTAGTCCTAAAGATTTATGTTAATCCGGTCAAGACTTAATATTAAAGCACGAGAGTCTTAAATCGAAAACATGTAAACAAATAAGGTTGTCAATCATCTTATTTAGCATACAAGTTCTAAGATTAATAGCCCTAAGTGAGCAACACAAATCAAATCAACAGTCACGTTTAGCAAATTTTTTTATTACTCTAGCCGATTAAACCTAATACCTAGATCATGTTCAAAGACAACACCAAGTATCGATTTGCATGCCCTCACCTTAGATTACTAACCAATTTGAAGTTCTAAACATACATCTAATACCACTGTCTTAATTATCTATGCATACGAAATTTTCAAGTTAAAAATATGAAAAACTATATTACAAACATAGTAGAATCGATTCATACATAGTTTCAAGAAAAACTAAGAATCGAAACAAGTTCTTACAAACTACGTAAACATAAAAGAATACAATAGCCATAGAGGGAGTGGATCACACTTTAAGAACCTTGAGAAGCTTCAATCGGTGTGGTGGAAGACGCACGATAGTAGGCAGAATTTTGGTACGGTTTTGTGATGGTGATGGAATCGGGCTTGGCTATGTATTTTTAGTGTTTGAGAGACTTGGTAGAGGTTTTGGCTAATACTTGTGCTTGAGACGAGATGATTTTTCTGTAGAAAATCGACTTCTATATATAGGGGACAGCTAGGGCAAAACCGGTCTCAATAAGGAATGCAAAAACCTAAACCGAGTAGGTTTAGGTATCTTGCCGGCCACTCCTCAAATATTCATGAATCTTCCGTGCGTTTCCTTCTTGGACCGGCTGCATCTCTTCATGGCCTCCCTTCATGGATCGGCAACTACTTTTCTAATGGATTAAAAAGCCTAAGATCGGTCGCAGCCTTCCCTAGATCACCCGGGAACACTAATCCTTCTCTCGGCAGGATTCCTTATTGTGCGCGCATGCTGTATGCATGCTTGCGTGTGGGTGTGCATGAAGGTTCTCGGCAGCAGCGGTAAGGATGTAGTGTAGCGGTTAGGATGGCATTGTACTAGGCGTGCACAGAATATGTGCCCGTATCAGATACGAGATGCCAGTATCTGATTCGGCATATCATAGGTCAAGGCTTCACCGAATACGTCTCGGATACGCCATTAGATAAGTCTGGTTTTGTCTTGGATACGAGTCAGACACGTGATACCCGTATCTGATACGTCTCGGCGTGCTTGGTGCCTTGGCTGTGCTACGCTGCTGCGCGCAAGTGCTCGTGAGTGTCTGATACTTGCTTCTCTTCTCGGCATATTTGACTTTTGCATCTTCAATCGAGCATAACTTTCTTTAGAGAATAACTATTGATGCGATTCTAAATTCTGTGGAAATTAGACTCAGAGATCTTTCCAGGCATATATGGCACGCCATCTAGTTCTAAACCAGCTGTTCTGGGAAAATTATGGAAGTTGAGTGATGTGCCCAGGAAATTCCTGGAACCTACTGTATCCGAATTTGCATAGCAATTTCCGGCTATTCTGGGAAAATTCTGGAAGTTGAGTGATGTGCCCAGGAAATTCCTGGAACCTACTGTATCCAAATTTACATAGCAATTTCCGGCAGATTCTTTAGCTCTAATTACTCAAACTCTTTCCATTGCTCGATCATATATATATGTACTGCTCATAAGAGAAGAAAAACCCATCAAAACCAACATGGAAGCTTTACAGAATCAACGAAACATATAATGACTTCGATTTTCAGCACTTTGTTAATTTTCTGTAAATTTCCAACTTTTAAGCACATTTTCGCAAAACTCTACCAAATATTCACTAATCTGTATTATGACTCGATTTTAGATAAATAACGGTTAAACAAAGCATAAAAGAGGGCATAAACGAGGGCATGAACATATTAAAATCGTAGCACTTTCTGCTCCTATCAGAGACACCGATTGAGATGAACTACAACCTCGACATCTATCCTGATTAGTTTCTAACAGATAAAAGAAAGTACCAACGTCTAGTAGGAAGACTTATTTATCTCTCTCATACTAGACCTGATATTGCTTATGTTGTGAGTGTGGTTAGCCAATTTATGCATTGTCCTAGGGAAGAAGATATGGATGCAGTATTTCGTATTCTCAAGTATCTCAAGAAGGCACCTGGAAAAAGTTTGTTGTTTGAAAAAAAAAAAATGAATTAGAAGTCGTGGGTGATAGGAGCACAAAGTGCTACGTTCTTGAGGTGTTTATACTTACATTTATGCTTTGCTTAGCCCTTATTTATCTAAAATCGAGTCATAATTTAGAATAGTGAATATTTGGTAAAGTTTTATAAAAATGTGCTTAAAAGCTGGAAATTTACAGAAAATTGACAAAGTATTGAAAATCTAAGTCATTATATGTTTCGTTGATTCTGTAAAGCTTCCATGTTGCTTTTGATGGAATTTTCTTCTCTTATGAGTAGTAGATATATTGATGATTGAGCAATGGAAAGAGTTAAAGTAATTAGAGCTAAAGAAGTTGTTGAGAATTGCTACGCAAATTCAGATTCAGCAAGTTCCAGGAATTTTCTGGGCACTTTACTCAACTTTCAGAATTTCTCCAGAACAACTCATTTGGAACTAAATGGCGTGCCATACATTCATGGAAAGATCTCTGAGTCTAGTTTCCACAGAATTTAGAATCGCATCAATAATCACATAAATAGCTATTTTCTGAAGGAATTTATGCTCGATTGAAGACACAAAAGTCAAATCTGCTGAGAAGAAACCAAGTATCGGACACTCAGCAAGCAAGCATGCGCAACAACGCAGCGCAGCCTTGCAGCAAAGGCACCAAGCCGCTGAGGCGTATTGGACACAGACATCTTGTGTCCGACCCGTATCCAAGATAGGCCCAGACGCATCTAAAGACGTATCCCAGGCGTATCTGCTGAGGCTTTGGCCTATGACACCCTGTATCGGATACCGGCATCTTGTATCCGATACTGGCACCCATGACGTCGAGGAATGTCGACGCTGGCACACCATTGCTGCCCAGAAGCCCATGCGCCCGCCTGCCCGCTAGCCTGCATACTGCCTTGCGCGTGTCCTGCCGAGGAGTGCCTAGTGTCCGATACTTGCCAAGAATTTGCCGAAACCGAGAGAGCTGCCTTTTGCCAATATTGCTTCTGAGAGCCTACGATGCTTCCAAGCTTCTTTCCAAGCGGCTGGAAGTGACTCACACATGTCCTAGGGGTACTAGAAAGAGAGGAAAGCATGAGAAGATCAAGACCAAGTCAAGCAGCCGCAAGGAAGAACTAATCCTATAAAGAAAGGGAAACCTTGCGGTTCTAGAGAAATAGTTCCTAGTGTGACTAGGGAAGCTTGCAGCCAGTCCATTGGACTTTAATCCATCAAGCAAACGTTGCTAATCCATTAAGGAGTCCATAAAGGTTGTGATTCAAGAAGGAAATCGGCTGAAGAAGAATCTAGAAGAAGGAAAACTTGGCCGGCAAGGAATCCTAAACTTAATTGGTTTAGGATTTCTGTTTCCTAGTTGCTGCCGACCTTGTGCAATTTTCCCCTATAAATAGCCACTGATTTCCCACTAATACACAGATGCTGATTGGGCAAGTGATAAGACCGAGATCTACATCTGCATACTTCACTTTTGTTAGAGGAAATCTAGTGACTTGGCGTAGTAAGAAACAAAAAGTTGTTGCTAGATCAAGTGCTGAAGCAGAATTTCGAGGTATGGCACATGCCTTATGTGTATTGTTATGGATCCGAAATGTGTTAAAGAGCTTAGGTGTCAAACTTAAGAAGCCTATGGTTCCATTGTGATAATACATCAACAATTGAAATTGCACATAATCCAACTCAACATGATCAAACTAAGCATGTGGATGTAGATCGATTCTTTATCAAAGAGAACTTAGACATGAAAGTCATTCAATCCCCTTTTGTATATACAGAAAACCAGTTGACAAATGTTCTTACAAAAGGAGTGTCAGAGGAAAGTATTTGATGACTCAATTGACAAGTTGGGCATGATTGATATCTATGCGCCAAATTGAGGGGGAGTGTAGAATATTCTAGGTTATTTACCTTCCTTGTATATATAGGTAAATTAATTAGTGTAATCTTAGAATATATTTTCTTTGTAGATGTATGTTTGTATTCCTATATATACCTCATCTATGGAGAAGAATAAATTATTGAAGCATTAAACCAAAATCATATTCTTATTTTCTACTAGGAGAGATCCCACATTAGAAAAGTAACAAATAACATACAACTTATAAGTGGGTGGATAATACCCAATTATACCGAGATCTTTTGTGATTAAAACCCAACACTTTAAAGGTGATTAAGTTGGGACAGTATTGGTACAATGAGGATCCACATGTCACGCTTGTCACCGTTTGACATGGTATCAGAGCAAGTCCCTCTCCAATTACTTCCCCAAGCATAGTGGACCTAAATTTGAGTTCATTACACATACCAAGTGTCCGCAGTGGGCTTTAGACCGCATATACCAATTTTTGATGTCGGAATTAGACCAAATAAATTACACGTGCAAACTTCCAAATAAAATTAGGTTGCACGTGAGGGGGAGTGTTGAAGAGGAGAGATCCCACATCAGAAAAGTGACAAATAACATACAACTTATAAATGGGTGGATAATACTCAATTGTACCGAGCCCTTTGTGATTAAAAGCCAACACCTTAAATGTGGTTAGGTTGTGACAATATCGGTACAATGGGGATCCACGGGCAACGTTTGTCACCGTTTGACAAATTCACGTTTGGTAAACTATTTTACGATTTTTTATTTTAAATTTAATCTTGAACTCCAAAATTATGTTGATGTTTGTTGCTAAGCTTGATTGAATTTCCATTTACTCTTTAATTTGAGTGTCAATTGTATCAAGTTTCCGCTGTGTTTATTAAAGAATATTTTATATAAAATGTCTTGTGTTTCTAGTTTATGTTTTAGAGACTCGCGACACTCTAATGTGCTCAAACTGGTGAGGTATAATTTGGGGGGGTTACAAATACCACTAGTAACCAAGTAACCAAAACCGTATATTTGAGTTTCCAATCCAACAAAGAATACAAGCCCAAATCAGCAAAAACCAACCCCCTGGGTCCCATATCTGAGCCCAGCAGTGAGCAGACTTGAAATTCGAAGTCCAATACACCACAACCAGGCCCACATCAGCCCGGGCCCGAACATGGCCACCCAAATCTACACTTGGCACCCGACACAAGTCTGTCAACACCCACCGCCGTCTTCCGCCGGAAAGAGTCCAGCCTAGCCTCTTTCGAGCCCACACAGATACGTCGTCGATCTGAATGATCTAACACCACCACCGAGAAGCCGATCTGGTTAAGAACCATCTTGCAAAGCAACCCGATCTTTGTGCCGGAGAAGAAACGAATCCAGGATCCCAAATTCAGATCCTTTGATTCATACCCAAATCGGAATCTGAAGACGCTCGTACTCACGAAGATTCTTCAACCACAGACCAAGTATTCCACCACCAGATCCGGTAAGATAACCCTTCTAAAAGATAGAGTGGGTGCACGTCTTTTTTATTGAGCCATATAATTTATCCCCATTTCAATGTACTAGTCATTGATATGACTAGTACCATACATTCTTTTTTAGGTAAATAACAACCATACATTCTCTTTTACGAATTTACACTTGAGATCCGTCGTCTCTTTAAACGTCTTCCAAACATTAGATTCCATAAATGTGGTTCTTCCCTCATCACAAGATCTAAACAAGTACATAGAGACAATCATCTTCTGCAATTTTGGTGTAAGAAATTCGGACACCACACTATCATCTGCACCTACAGGCTACACCACACTATCATATGTACAGTAAATATCATATGCTTGTGTGAAGCCAAGTAATGAGATGAGAAATAAGATATATAGTACCACGTGCTTGAAAGAGTCGCTTTAAATAGTTTGCACCACCCCCTTTGCAAGTTGGAAGCAGAGGCTGGCGTCCATCTGATGAAACAGTATATGATCGAGAACCAACTTTCTTCTCGATGACCATTAGCTCATCACACCTTCACCTTCCCTTCTCCATCTCGATCATGTTTGAAATATCACACTGCCAGTACTCTTACATTTGTATACGCAAGCTATAGCTTTTGCTGTCTTCCAACTACCTCATATAATATTAACCCGTGCCAATTCGATCTCCATAACTTTCAGGCACCCATTTTAATGACCTCCTTATAGTTATAGCTTCCCCTCTACTTGAAAGTGATAAGAAATGTCACATGTTCTGGAAGAAGCTACTGCAACTTCCTTCCTTTGAACAATGTAAGCTCTCTCTCTCTCTCTCTCTCTCTCTCTCTCTCTCTCTCTCTCTCTCTCTCTCTCTCTCGTGTTTTCTGAGTCATTGTCGTTGTTAAAACTTAAAAAACTTCCACAGCTCAGTTATAACTTTTATGCATACAAGAAAACTAGTCGCTACAGAGGCACAGATGACAGATGCATGCTGCGCGCTGATGAGAGTTCATCCTTGCTGCTTAAGTTCATGATGAATGATTTCCCAGAAAATCAATATATGGGTACAAATGAGTCGCGGCATATCCTTGATTAAATATGTAAATTGTAGAATATTATGATGATAATCCAGCTGGCCGAGGACCATATCTTAATATACTAATGTGTTTTTCTTTATAGTAGAGGTAATAATATTTGGTGCAGATAGTAGATACGATGCCATAGATTTTATTATGTATACTATTATTAAGCAAACAAGTCTTGTTCAGCTCTTAGATTACTCTTTAAAAAATAGTTTTATAAAAAGTTCATATTAAACATTTAAATTCTTAATATTCTACCACTAGAGAGTCTTCAATGCACGGCGTGTAAATACACAATTCACTTTATGGATAATTAAAATTAGTGACTTTAATATAAATACACGGTAGTCAAAGTATATAAATAACTAAGATTACCTCGTGTACGTATACAACCGTGCATAGAAATTTTGTTGCTCTATTGCATTATAATAAAATTAGATAAGCGAAGGTATATATATATATATATATATATATATATATATATATATATTGTACGTTACTTGTACATTATCAACAAATACTTGAACATACCATGCAGAAAGGTCGTCACAAATTTGATTGGAATATTTGTGGAGTTCACTATCATGCAAAGTCCAGCAGAGAAAAAACCAGGCGTGTACACCTACGTGAGTCAATGGCCAATCTATTCCTTGGCCTGGTCAGTTCGCCATGACAAGCCTTCACGCCTCGCCATAGGAAGCTTTATCGAAGACTACAGCAACAAGGTCGAACTCGTCCAGTTCAACTCTTCCACCTCCGACTTCACCACAGATAACCGCCTCATTTTCGACCACCCTTATGCCCCCACGAACCTAATGTTCTTCCCTTCCGAGGCGGCCTCCAATCCCGACCTCATAGCCACCTCCGGTGACTACTTACGCATTTGGGAGATCCATGACGACCGAATCGAGCTCAAGTCGCTGCTCAATAGCAATCAGAGGAGCGACTTCAACTCGGCCATAACATCATTCGATTGGGCCGAGTTTGACACTAGACGAGTGGCAACGTCGAGTGTCGACACAACGTGTACGATTTGGGACATTGAGAAGGAGGCCGTGGACACCCAACTGGTGGCTCATGACAAAGAAGTTTATGACATTTCTTGGGGTGGATTCAATGTGTTTGCTTCTGCTTCTGGGGATGGCACTGTTAGGGTGTTTGACTTGAGAGACAAAGAGAGGTAAGCTCCTAATTGCTATTCGATCTATTGTAGTTGGCGAGTTTCTAAACTCCCTGTAAATTAGCTGAGATATTAATATATGTGCATTTCTCACAATTTTCCAACAGGTCAACAATAGTATACGAAAATCCTGCTCAAGATGGGTCGTTGTTGAGGCTAGAATGGAACAAACATGACCCGAGGTTCATAGCCACGGTTGGAGTGGACAGCAACAAGGTGGTGATATTGGATATTAGGTTTCCCACAGCACCAATGATGGAGCTAAAGAAGCATAGAGCCAGTGTAAATGCCATTTCATGGTCGCCACGCATGGGGCACCAGCTATGTTCTGTGAGTGATGATTCAATGGCTATGATATGGGAGGTGGTGAGAACCGGGTTTGGATCCGATGGGGCGGACGTGGAGCCGGAGATGTGGTACAGTACGACGGCTCAGATTAACCAAGTGCGGTGGTCACCTGTGGAGTTGGATTGGATTGCCATTGCTTTCATGAACAAGTTGCAGCTATTGAAGGTTTAGGATATCTATAATTGTTACACTGTATGGTAAAGGTTTGACTAGTGCTATTTCCAATTAAGTTACATGGTAACGCTAGCTAGCTAGCTAGAGTTGTGGAATTCAAAATGAAAATGGAAAGGTGATTAATTTGACTAAGCAATTTGTAAAATTATATATATAATGTTATAGCTAGTTAGTTAAATTTTTCTTCAAAATTTACACGTGTATGTCACAGATATGAGGCCAGCCTGATCTATGATTGATAAAAAATTAACGATTTAAGACAACTATATATTTTTTTCTAACAAATGAATAGAAAAGAAAAAAAAAACTCTAAACTCTTTGAATCTACGTGAATTGGAGCAATGCCTTGAGCTATCATATTAAATGGTAAACAGGAGAGTGTGGCACTGGATGTACAAAACCAATAAGAAAAGGTGATGATGATGGACAATGATATCAAGTTCGGGTGGGATAAAACTATAAGCCAACATCTTTTTCTGCTAAAAGCGCACACAACACAAAAAACTTAATTATAACTAAGTGATAGACATTTTATCAATTAACATTAAGTTGTACCAATTATTAAAACTTAAAAATAGATAAATGCAGCTCACCACGCTACTAGATATGAAATGGAACTTGTTTCTGCTCAAACCCGGGGGCCTGGCAGAACCACAATAATAAAGCTATAAAGGACACTGCGAGTATAGTGGTTCACCGTGCCATCGGAGGGCACGGCTACGTCCACTTGGAATCCAGTAGGCGTGGCCAATAAGCCATGGGGTTACAAGGATGGAGTGCCTTGGATCCAAGATCCCTAATACTAAGGGGGAAACCTCCTATTTATAGGGAAGGAAGGCTCCCTCCTTTACCATGTTTCCAATGTGGGATGCTCACTATACTATTACATATTTCCCCACTCATGAAGCTACTTCAGGCGCCCGGTGGCACTGCTTCCGAGTGCGGCACCGGTGATGTGGAACCATGGAGATGTAGCCGGGGTGCTGGACTACTCGCTAGATGCCCGAAGTAGGACCCCCGATGCCGGTTGCACGGTCCACGAGGTCGCCGGATGTGCTTGGCGGTGTACTATATGTACTGTCAACAAGTCCCCCAAGTTCCCGAGTAAGAGTGCAATCTTACTTGGGGAGTTAATCACCATGTGCCGCCAAGCGTAGGTGGTGACCGAGTCACCCCTACTACCTCCAGTCCCCCAAGTCCCTAAGTGAGATTGGGCTCTTCTCGAGGTGTTCGACTTTCGAGTCCCCCAAGTTCGTGTTGGAGATGTGACTTGGCCGGGAGTGTTGGGGTGGTGGACGGCCAGGGAGGATCCGGGTTTGACCGGCCCTGACGCGCTGAAGCCTGATCGGGCAGTGCTGGCGGAGCCGCTGCTGAACAGGACTGGGCCGGCTGAATCCTGGGCGACCCGCTGGCTGGGGTGACCCGCCGGATAGGACCGGTCGGCTGAATCCGGGGCGACCCGCCGGAGGGGGTGGCTCGCCGGATAGGACCGGTCGGAGAGCTAGCGCTTCCGTCCGGGCGTTCCACCATCGGACGGATCGGAGAGCTGGCGATGCCGTCCGGGCGGATCGGAGAGCTGGCGATTCCGTCCGGGCGGATCAGAGAGCTGGCGATTCCGTCCGGGCGTTCCGCCGTCAGACGGATCGGTGTGCTCGGCGATTCCGTCCCGGCGTCAAGCCATCGGACGGATCGGTGAGCTGGCGATACCGTCGGGGCGTTCCGCCGTCAGACGGATCGGTGTGCTCGGCGATTCCGTCCGGGCGTCAAGCCATCGGACGGATCGGTGAGCTGGCGATTCCGTCCGGGCGTCAAGCCATCGGACGGATCGGGGAGCTGGCGATTCCGTCCGGGCGTCAAGCCATCGGACTGATCGGTGAGCTGGCGATGCGGTCCGGGCGTTCCGCCGTCGGACGGATCGGTGTGCTCGGCGATTCTGTCCGGGCGTCAAGCCATCGGACGGATCGGTGAGCTGGCGATTCCGTCCGGGCGTCAAGCCATCGGACGGATCGGGGAGCTGGCGATTCAGTCCGGGCGTTCCGCCGTCGGACGGATCGGTGTGCTCGGCGATTCCGTCCGGGCGTCAAGCCATCGGACGGATCGGTGAGCTGGCGATGCCGTCCGGGCGGATCAGAGAGCTGGCGATTCCGTCAGGGCGTTCCGCCGTCGGACGAATCGGTGTGCTCGGCGATTCCGTCCGGGCGTCAAGCCATCGGACGGATCGGTGAGCTGGCGATACCGTCGGGGCGTTCCGCCGTCAGACGGATCGGTGTGCTCGGCGATTCCGTCCGGGCGTCAAGCCATCGGACGGATCGGTGAGCTGGCGATTCCGTCCGGGCGTCAAGCCATCGGACGGATCGGGGAGCTGGCGATTCCGTCCGGGCGTCAAGCCATCGGACGGATCGGTGAGCTGGCGATGCGGTCCGGGCGTTCCGCCGTCGGACGGATCGGTGTGCTCGGCGATTCCGTCCGGGCGTTAAGCCATCGGACGGATCGGTGAGCTGGCGATTCCTTCCGGGCGTCAAGCCATCGGACTGATCGGGGAGCTGGCGATTCCGTCCGGACCTTCCGCCGTCGGACGGATCGGTGTGCTCGGCGATTCCGTCCGGGCGTCAAGCCATCAGACGGATCGGTGAGCTGGCGATTCCGTCCGGGCGTCAAGCCACCGGACGGATCGGGGAGCTGGCGATTCCGTCCGGGCGCCAAGCCATCGGACGGATCGGTGAGCTGGCGATGCCGTCCGGGCGTCAAGCCATCGGACGGATCGGGGAGCTGGCGATTCCGTCCGGGCGTCAAGCCATCGGACGGATCGGGGAGCTGGCGATTCCGTCCGGGCGTCAAGCCATCGGACGGATCGGGGAGCTGGCGATTCCGTCCGGGCGTCAAGCCATCGGACGGATTGGTGAGCTGGCGATGCCGTCCGGGCGTCAAGCCATCGGACGGATCGGGGAGCTGGCGATTCCGTCCGGGCGTTCCGCCGTCGGACGGATCGGTGTGCTCGGCGATTCCGTCCTGGCGTCAAGCCATCGGACGGATCGGTGAGCTTCAGTACTGGACCTCGACCTGGCGTTCTGCCATATCGAGACGAGTCCAGGAGTATGGGAACTCGACCGGGCGACATGCCATATTGAGACGAGTTCCCCAAGTTAGATGTAGCTGGGTGGACCTCGACCGGTGCCCGGACGTAATGCCATTTCGAGACGAGGTCCCCAGTGAAATGCAGCGAAGAGCAAGGCGATTCCGTCCGGGCGTTCTACGATCGGACGGATCTACCGTAAATCGATGCATTGAAATGCGTACACCGTAGTGCGATGCATTGTAATGCGATGCATAATGATATGAGCAGCATGGGATGATGATGTGAGGACTCGACCGCTATGGAGGCGAGTCCCATATTGCTAGACTGCGGGGAGATTACCCCGGTGTTGCGGGCTGTTTTAAAGCGCCGGTAAACACTTGCTAGTTCTTCTCAGCTTGTGTTGGATAAGCGATGAGGTAAATGTGCAGGTTTGTTAGCCTGCGGGGAGACTTGTTCTGTGTTAAAGAAACAATCTGCCCGGTGGGGTGGCGCTGAGATAACGAGTCTCGCCAAGTATCCCCAAATGTATCGCAGTTCAGTGCAATGCAGGGTTTTTATCCTGCTGGACAAGAGTACATGTGTTAGATGTAAACTCGCCCGGGTTTATAAAGCCCATGCGTTTGCCATGGAACCGGGCAGACTCGACCGGGCGACATGCCATATCGAGACGAGTCCCCCAGTGAAATGTCATGGAGCCGGGTGGATTATGCTTCCCGGAAAATGCTCTCGATTCGGTTGGATGCGACGGAACCGGTGGGCGGAACTCGACCGGGCGTTCTGCCATATCGAGACGAGTCCCCCAAGAGAGATTCGATTGGACGGACCTCGACCGGTGTTCGGACGTAATGCCATATCCGGACGAGGTCTCCAGTAACGTGATGCGTTGATGCGATGCATTGGAATGCGTGCACCGTAGTGCGATGCATTGTAATGCGATGCATACCGATGCATAATGATGGCGATGCATACCGATGCGATGCACTCATGCATAATGATGGCGATGCATACCGATGCGATGCACTCTGATATGATCGTGCAATGCTGAAATGATCAACCGATGCATAATGATATGCGCAGCACTGATAAGCGCATAATGATATGCGTGTAACGGTGCATACTGATATGCGATGCATTGCAATGCTGAGATGATCAATCGATGCATAATGATATGAGCAGCACTGATATCACACGTCTAATTATCAATATTTCCCAACAGATTATGCACAGGTGAAGCACGCGTTGAGTAATAATAGATAAGTTTAGAATACATAGCTTTGGAGAAAGTCGCCGGGTGTTGGAATAGCATGCGAGAATGGTTCCCGATTTGCCCGGTGAATGTCTATGGGCGTAGAGAGCAGCTTGATCTTGCTGCTTGGAGCAGTGGGTGTCCAGAGTAGATGCTTGGGTGCCAATAGAAGACTGCTGCAGCCCAATCTGCTGGAATCCGGCCCAAGATGCTGCCAACCACTGATGCAGCCCAAACTGCTGCAACTGAACCAGCCCACTAGCCGACCCGCCCCAGCAACCCAATCCGGCCCAACTCGGCCTTTGACCGGGTCAGACCATTTCAAATCAGCCTCTTTCCCGCCATTTCTTTTTTTTTTCTTCTGCCTGCTTCTGCTTTTCTTTCTCTTCTCGGCCGGCGCATCTCTCGGCCGGGGACTCTCGTCCGGCCCTTCCCGGCCGGTGATGAAGACCACTGTATCGTTCCGCCCGGGAGGAGGGAGGCGAGTGCCGTACCGGAGGTGGTCACACGGCCGGGGTTGACGAAACCGCATTGCACCGGAAGGGAGGAGCCGGCCATCTAGATAGGGCGAAACTACACCGGAAGGGAGATGTCGCCATCGGTGAGGAGACCCATCGGCCGGGGAGGGTGACCCAACGGCGAGGAGCCGAACCGGAGGAGGATGACGCAAAGGGGCCAGAGCCGGAGGAGGAGTCCGGCGATGCGCCGCTGGCCGAACCGGAGGAGGCTGCGCATCGGAGCCCGGGGAGGAAGCCACCGGAGGTGCTGGGGCCGATCCGGGGTGCTAGCTCCGGGCGGTGCCATGGGCGCCGGTGTTGAAGCTGTAGGACTTCGCCGGACTGCCGAACGGGCCGACGCGGGTGAGTTGCTGGCTTCGCCGACCGTGGCTTGCCGCGGTGCGAGGCGGAGGGAGATGGCTGGAGACGGCGGTGGCCCGAGTTGACTGCATCGGGTGAGTTGACCCGTGTTGACCGCACCACGATTGGGCCGGACTTGCTGTTGGATGAACCCGGCCCGGCCCATCTTGCATGGGATGCTGTTGACCGGATTTGGACCTTTTTTTTTTTTTTTTTGAACTTGCTTCTTCCCGCCAATTTCTTTCTCTTCTTCTTCTGCTTTCTGGCTTCTTGCTTTTCGGCCGGTACCCTGCTCGGCCGGCTTCCCTGCCCGGCCGGTTGCTCACTCGGTCGGCGTGCCTTCCTCGGCCGGTACCCTCCTCGGCCGGCGTCGCCTCTCCTGCCCGGGTTTTCCTCCTTCCCGCCGTCCGGTGTGCCTCGTCCGGGGTTCCTCATCTCTCTCGGCCGAGGACACTCGTCCGGCCTGGTCCAGGTCCGGAGACGAGCTGCACCGCACCAGTTGCCCCGGAAGACGAAGCCGGGCCGGACCTGCCGCCATCGGACCCGCCGCGCCGGAGCCTCGCGCGAGAACCACGTCTGGCTGGGCTGCATGGGCTGCATGCCGGGTGATGCTGTCCGGGAGGCCTGACGGCCGGGTGTTGCATGTCGGGCCGGAGAGGAGTTGCTGGATGACGCCGGGAGATGCTCGGTGAATGTGCTGCACCGGAGAACGAACCGGAGCCGGAGCCGGAGCCGTGGAGAGGACGACCGCACCGGATAGCGACGTACGGCCGTGGGTGCCCAAAGGAGTCAGCCGTTGACCCGCACGGGGTTGTTGACCTTGTCCGGGCCATGATTGGGCTGCTGGCCGGTTGTCCCCTGCTGACCCTGCTGGGCTGGGCTGGCTAAACTTCTGCTGACTTATACTGGGCGGGCAAGCTGGGCTGCCTGCTGGCCGGGGCTGGGCTGTCAGCCTGGTTGACCTGTTGTCCGGGCAGTAACTTGCCGGCAGAGCAACGCAGCTTTTGTAAGTATTCCCACAGACGGCGCCAATTGTTTCTGCTCAAACCCGGGGGCCTAGCAGAACCACAATAATAAAGCTATAAAGGACACTGCGAGTATAGTGGTTCACCGTGCCATCGGAGGGCACGGCTACGTCCACTTGGAATCCAGTAGGCGTGGTCAATAAGCCATGGGGTTACAAGGATGGAGTGTCTTGGATCCAAGATCCCTAATACTAAGGGGGAAACCTCCTATTTATAGGGAAGGAAGGCTCCCTCCTTTACCATGTTTCCAATGTGGGATGCTCACTATACTATTACATATTTCCCCACTCATGAAGCTACTTCAGGCGCCCGGTGGCACTGCTTCCGAGTGCGGCACCGGTGATGTGGAACCATGGAGATGTAGCCGGGGTGCTGGACTACTCGCTAGATGCCCGAAGTAGGACCCCCGATGCCGGTTGCACGGTCCACGAGGTCGCCGGATGTGCTTGGCGGTGTACTATATGTACTGTCAACAGAACTATTTTGAGAAAGAAGAGAGGTGAATGTGATGGTCCGTTATGAACTAGAACACTGAAAATAGTGCGCATAAGGCAATGTGATCTGAATCTGTTCATTAGTCCATGTGAAGTGTGCATTACCGCTCGTAGTCGTTTGTTAGGTTATGATCATAGTTCCGGCAATTACCTAGCTGCGAGTCTATGGCTTGAAATGAAGAATTTTCGATCCAAGTTTCAGTGTTTAGACACATAACAATTTTTAAGAAATTAAAATTTACCGGAAATTAAAGAGTTCCGAGTGCCGCAAAATTCAGTGATTAAAAGACTAAAACACCCCTGGAATTTATAGTGCTCGTTTTTAACCCAAGAAAATCGTAAGCTACTTTCCTTTCGGAAACGTATCAAACTCCCTAGCTTCTTCTTAACTTTGTTTCTCCTCTGTAACCCGCAACAAAGAGACCTCTCTTCTCTTCTCTCCGATGGCGATGACCATAGAAGGTACGATTCTCGATACACACACAGATAGTCTTCTTCTTGGATTCGAACTCGATCATTCTCATTCGTAATTGACAATTTTGTCCTGAATTGGACTAGGCCAATATGCCCAACGCGTTTTTAAAAATTCGTCAGAAGTTGAATTGAGCTATTCATGGATTTTGTTGTAAAACTGTAATAACTGTATGGATTGTGCTGAAAGTTTTCGAACTGGGGTCAATTAGAGTGAAAAGGGATGGGTCTTGGTTTAGGGTTTCATTGTATTTGGGTAATATTGCTCTTTTGGTTATTGGAAAGGTTTAAGGAGAGAAAATTGAGCAAAAGGGCATTTATTTTTAATCAAAGTTTTCGACTTTATGGCTGATCATGTCAAGTATATGGCAGTTGCAATTTACTTGCAAAGTGGTCGAGTTAAGAGGGGAGTTCTAGGTTAGAGTTTGATTATGTAAGTAAGACACTTTGGCTCAGAACGAAAAGGGTTCCATTGCTCGAATTTTTTATTGTGATGAAAATCATTCATGTGAACATATTTAAGAAATGTGTAGTCGCATTGTTACTCAATCTTGAGTAGTATTTTGATGACATTGGTTACTAACTATTTTCTGTTTTGGTGCATTGTTGCTCCACAAATTATTGACGTTTCGTGCTCTTTGCAGTGTAAGTGAAAATCTGTTTTTTTTTTATTTTTTTTATTTTGGGTGTGTTTTCCCAGCTCTTCTAAAGCATTTTTCTGAAGTCACTTTCTTAATGTGCAGGCTTGCAGGACTTGCTTTTATGTTTTCGGCGAGCATTTTGCTACAGGTCCTGGTAAGTAAACTATTAAGGTTAGGTACTACAACTACCTATGCCTTACACTAGTTACATTTGTTTGGGAGAATTGTATTCATATTTTATCTGTTACCTTTTGTTGGTATTTAGTACTGTTGATGTTGGTAAACATATAGAAGATTCTATATAGATAGATTTATTTGTTTTCTTCAAGCCTTCAATTGTAGTTATTTCCAATCATTGTGGACATACGTTAATCATATTTGGAAATATGCTAGATGGATTCACCTTCTTTTATGAATTCTATGATCGCTATTCTGTTTTGTGGTGTATGTTGGACTGTTGGAGTACCTCCACAAACATAATTATAATTATCTTTTAAAAGCGCCTTATGGAAAAAATCTTAGGAGAAGTAAGAAACTTAGGAGTATTTGACAGATTTTCTCCAGATTTATTTCGTATATCTGTTTAGCTGAATTTGTCATCAAGTGATTTTAGTGTTTTCTGTGGATGGTAATCTAACAACCTGATTGTTCATTCTTTACTTGATCCTTTGTTCCTTACACTTTTGGTTGTGTTATGTAGATCCTCATTGAGATGGGTTTTGCCTTTTTTGTTTTTCAACAAATTTTTTCAACTAAACAAAAAAAATTGAAAGATTGTCAATGTGATGAAACTAAACATGCCATATGATCATTCCATACTCTAGTATTTCAAGTTCTAGTTAGGCCTTTGAACGGTAGAGTTCCTGGAGCAATGAAAATGATATGATCATTCTTTTACATTAAACTAAAGTTAAGATTGAAGTTGGGAGTTGGGACTGCCAGAAAGTTAGGCCTCTGTCTGAATGAGCTTTATGATGATCACCAGTCCATATAGGAATTGGGATGATCTTTGTGAGAAATAACTTCATTCTCATTTAAGACATCTAAATGCAAAAGGATTAGATTATCTCCCCCTTCCCGCAAATCCTACAACTCCTGTGGTCTGTGGTGCGATATATCACCTTTGATACAAGTGATTGGAGAGAGTATTTTTGTACAGTTGGTGTTACCGCACACTCTTTCATTCGTCTTTTACTCTTGCTGTTGGGCTACTTTCCTTTATTCCTCCTCTCCTATGTTGAAGTGGTTGACCCAGAGAGAAGTTTATTTTACTGTACAATAATTGCCTATTTTGTAGTGCTAAAATCTTTACCGGAAAGCAAGCAAGACCCAAAATATGCTAGAAATTTTTACCATGAATTTGAGTGTGGTTGATTCTGTTCTACAGCCCAAGGATGTGGGCACAAGTTTTGTTATTTCCCTTGCCTGAAGTGATTTTTAAAAATTTAACCCTATTTTATGGATCATGGAATTTCTTGGTGGCCTTTCTAACGCATCAGGATCAGAGTCTATTACTATCCACCTCCTAAAATAAAACCACTGATGCAATACAATTAGTAGAAATGAAAAAAGCTAAGCAGCCTGGGGACAGATGAATTATATATTAGAAACCATTATCGGAGAAGTAGACTAATAGAGGGTAACACAAGTACCTCTTCTCTAAATTACCTTTTTCTGAAAGTCCACAGAACCCTCAAAACCACGCGCTAGCCTTTAATGACTAAAAGAGTTCAGAAGAGGGAAAAACATTCTGTTTGGACAAAGCTTGTGGAAAGCTCAACATCATGGAAGATGTTTCTCAAATTTGAATAGGTGCGCAAGATTGACTTCTGTGATATTGCATCAACCAGTACTCACAACTAATAATCATTATCGTTTTGTGTCTATTCAACCTTCGGATGTAGGACTGAATATGCTTTCTGTTGAGCGCCCAAAATGTAGTAGGCATGGGACTTCCACGCGCTTACATATAATGCGTTTGTTCTACGGATTTTACTGTTTAATGATATTGAAGCTAGTGAAACGTCATAATTATGGATGGGCAGGGTAGCTTATCACCAATAGAAAGGCTAGAACTCTACTCATTCAAATCACCTGCGTCTGAAAGGAGATTTGTATTCTTTTGTAAATTTAATGCTTAGAGCAACATCACCAATTGACTATGTGTCTGAGGGAAAGGTTTTAGAACTTGGCTTATTTTTTCCTGAAAAACTTAACTGCTAGTTGCATTTCAAATATCTTGTGTGCTTACTCATTTACTGTGTTATTCATTTTTTTAATGTGCCGCAGGCCTGTGCATTATACAACAACTGGTGGCCTATGTTGTCTGGTGAGAGTGGATATTTTTAGTTCTTTATACTTGGGACCTACAGTTGCATTGAGAATTCAAAAAATGTGACTATCTGATTGTTGTTGTAGCTCTCATGTACGTCCTGGTACCTATGCCTTGTTTATTCTTTGGTGGTGGTTCTACTCAGATTTTATTCACAAGGGAGAGTGATGGGTGAGTCTCTCTAAATATTATACTTTGAAAATTTCTTCCTTACACATGCACATGTATATGTATATATATACCTATGATATTGTTGCAACTTTGCCCTTGTATATAGATCCGATAGTTGATTTTTAACTCTTTTTACATCAACCTTCTGTTTCTCCTGCCCCCCCACATATATACTTTCTGGGTGTTCTCTGGGGTGTTTTATTGAACTAAACGAAATAAACTAGGGCTAGGAGATCCTATGGCCTAAACATTTTCGCTTATTATTGTGTACTTTTTGCTCAACCTTACTAGTTACATACAACTAGCTCATATAAAATGTATATCCACTGTCCCAGGCATGGATATTCTGATAAGCACCATGAGGCGACTGGTTGAATTGGCTTGAGTTAAAAAGTGCAGTCAATTGTAGCGTTTCCTAAAGTCACTGTTTGCAACTGAAAGCATCATAATCGCTTTTTCCATTTGACATATATTTTGGGTCAGTCAGTACATTTTGATTTTAAATCTGATTTGTGTGACTTATTGTACAGCAGACAAAACTCTTAAGATCAAACATGCTGTTATAGTCCTAATTATCTTACGGCATAATTAACATATGTGAGGACAGAATGTGGTATTTTTGCCAACTATAAGTGTTGTTTTTTCTTTTCAAACTACTTAGGCAAATAAGGTTCATTCTATAAGTTTCATATTGGATAGAATGTTATATTCTGGGATTATTTGTTGTGTTTTGTTAAACTGCTGATTGCAATATAGTTCATTGTAGACATATAATGTCTAGCTCTTACAATGAGTGACAGCCCTCAAGTGAAAGCTACTACTATTGTAACTCTGAGCTCTGATTATGGAAAATAACCATTAGCCAATATCCTGTAATAGCCCCTTGCTGTTTCTTTTTTCCTCTCTGTTTTTGGGTGATAGTAATAAATCACTTCCTTATATTGCAGGTGGATAAATGCTGCTAAGTTTTTGACTGGGGCATCAACTGTGGGCAGCCTAGCCATTCCTATAATTCTTAGGCATGCTCATATGATTGAGACATCTGCTATGTGGATTGAATTCTTTTCATTCTTCATATTTGTGTGTACTGTCATGTGCTTCCACCGTGCTAGCCTCGAAGACGAGTGGTGATGACATACAAACATTGAAGTGTTAAACGATGGCTCGCAATAATCGGGGCCAACAGCGATGCAGTCTTAACAACTGCAAGAAGTATGATATGCATACAATCAGAAAGCAATATAATTTCCCCTTTTGTAAATCTGTTTTTATGTATATGTCCGAAGGCATTATGACCAGTTTCTTCTTTCACTAGATTTTGGGAACAGTATTAGGTTCTTGTTTACTGTGGGATTTTTGTGTATCATGTATAGCTTTTGGAACTAAGCATTCATATACATAACATAATTTACCAAGCAATACGTATATCCATTTATAAGTTAAAAATGGTCGAGACTAAACGGAAGGGAAAGGAAAAGTCAGCCTGCGGGGAATTTGGTTATGGTCTGGATTTGATTGAAAACAAAGGGTTTCATAGATGTGCTATTGGGTTGTGTGGACCTTGTTAATTGTTATGACTGCGGCCTCTCTCCTGTGAAATCAAGAGTTCAGATTTTACCAGCTGGAAAAGTGGAAATTGGTCACCAATGTTTGCATATGAAGTACGACACCTTTCATTGGTATGTTGATCACGGGTTTGGGGTTTACTGTTTGGCTTAAACTTCCTAACGGTCATACACTGGAGCAAGATACATCAGCTCGTGTTTTGTTGGATCCTGGAGAGTTCAAGATTCAGGGTTTAGAGACTGAGGACTCTATTGTCGGTTTAATGTTCTGCCGTATGCTGTTAATGTGAACTGGAGTCCTTGATAAGTCCCTAAGTCTAAACCCTAAATCTTGAAATCTCCAATATTCAACTAATTAAACAAGTGCTGTTGTATCTTTCATAGGTTCAAAGTCCTAGCGTATGCTGTTAATGTGAAATGAACTGGAGTTCAATTCACCGGAATGATGATGGTTTGGACTTTGGACTAAAGCTGATTATACTTCTTGCTAGATCCTGCATGAAGTCATGCACGGACCGGAATCTGAATTCTCTGTTTATTCAGAATTAGACAGATTTGAATCATTTGTACAATGTGAATATATACTAGAAAATCATTTCCAAGTTTCTAGAGTTTATATACTCCATCAATATTGATCAATATACGCAATAATATTCGATCTTAACCATAGAAAAATTTATGCTCTACCACCATTAAATGTATCATGCATGTAACTAAATTCAATGGTAGAATAATTAGTTTGTTTTCTTTTCACCAGTGTAAATTATCTAATGGTAACTGAGCATAATTAGTATTGACAAGATGAACACAACTTCTGTAAATCAATAATGTGCACATTTTCATAGACGAATGAATAAAATTATAATAGTCATAGACGTTCTCCAACATTATTAGTCCAAACGAACCCGGTGAAAATTAACTTTTTATACTCTAATAACTAGTAAACAACGATTCTTCTTGTTCTTTAATTTCTTCAATCTTGTTCGAAACCCCTTAGTTGAACCAATCCAGTTGATCCAGATCCCACAGAGGTTCACCATTGTGAACTGCCATTGGCAAGCTTCCAGTGCTTTGTCCAGATTGAGAGGGTTGGCCATGGTTTTCTGAGGATGAACTCCCAGACGAGCGGAAAGTACATCTTCTCTCTACTTCCATATCATATGAATTTGGAGCAGCTGGGATGATGTTCTGAGCATGAGATATCGCCGTTGGATAAGTAGAAGCCTCCTGATATTCTGCACCTAACTGCGGCGCATTTGGTAAAGGGATTGTAACTGTAGGTCTGCGCATGATGAAATCCCCAGCGCCTGAAGGTCGTCTGTCAAATGCCCTTAAGCATTTCGATTTCTTGTACACTCGGCATAAGCTAAATTCTTGCCTTGGCTGCATCCATATATACCAATGTATATCCTGATTAAGTTTGATATTTCTGATATATTCTAATTCAACTTGGTACAACTAAATTCTGTAACCTTGTATACACATGATCGAGATGTGATCGATCCAACGATACAAATAGAGAATTATAGTTTTCAATAACCATATGTATATTTTTATTTTCTTTCTCTATCTATTATTAATTTGCAGAAATGATTTTGATAGAAGAATAACAGAATGCATGACTAGTGTTCCCTGTTAATTACGTACATATACGTGTAGAAGATTAACTAGCTAGTAAGCTAGTCGATCAGATGAAGTTGAGAGGTCTTGATATTGGTAGTTTGGTATTATATATATTTATGTAAAAGATCAAGTTAGTACGTACCGTAGGAGCATGACCGGCGTTTGATGACGAAGTAGGTTCTGGAAGTTCATTGTCTTCTTCAATGGATTTGTACTCATTCATCTTCCACTCGGTTTTATTTCCACTGGGAGCTCTACCGGTGTAGAAGACCATGGTTCTTTTGAGGCCGATGGCACCATGATTTGTGTTGGAACTGGAAGAGAAAACATAACTTGGAGAACCAGTTGCCTTCCAATATCCAGTAGTAGTGAGTCGTTTAGGTCTCCCTCCCCGTGCTTCACTCTCTTGTCTTGGGATGAAGAAGAACCACTGCTCTTGATCTCCATGGCATATTTCTCCTGAATTTCCTAATTAGTTACAACCAAAGCATGAATGCATTAAGTGCTAAAGAAAACCAAATTAATTAATTATATGTATATCGAGTCAAATGCATCATGCATGTATCTATGCTTGAGAGTTGAGACTCCATGTATAGTAAAAAATTGTGGAGCTTAAGTGCAACTCTATCTATAAAAGTGCACATATATATATAAACGTACTGTAAACTCAATCTAAAAGAAATGGATAAACATAATATGAGAGAAAGAGAATTACGTGGGAGATCGCAAGGATTATACTTATATATGTCAAGCTCAGGTATGATCCGATCCATTACCCGGTTCAGGTCTTTGTTCCTTCCATCTAGTTTGTGGGGCAAATAAAATGAAACTAGTTCTTCCTCTGTAGGGTAGAATCTAAACCCAGGTGGAAAATCTTCCATTACTTCTCTCTCTGAGTTCTCTCTCTAGCTAGCCCTCTCACTCGCTCCCTTTCTAGAGCTATGGAAACAGCAAGAGCTAGTTCAAGACTTGCTGGAGTTTCTTAATTAGCTGGTGTATATAGTAAACAAGTATATATAATGTTTCTCAGTGACGTTCTCGATTATATATATAGAGGGTTTGAGAAAAGGAAGTGAAGTTAGGCAAACGAGCAAAGATCGATGTTGAGAGTGTCCGAGTGAAAGGAGAAAAAGGATCCACGTTCGACAGATTTAATTTGCTTTGAAACTTCCAAGCACGCGGTTGTGTAGCTAGGAGGAAGAAAGTGCTAGCTCCATTGACCTCTGGGAACAAGAGTCGATATATATTTGGCATTTTTCTGTGTTCCATTCCACGGGAATAAGTCTGCCCTCTCATGCATGCTATTATATTTGTTACTTTAACTGACCGAATGGTGAAAACAAAGTCTTCGACATATTTTATTTTTTATAACGTGGTCGATGGATGATGGTGTCTGAGGGTAGAATTATAACTGTGAGTGGCAAATTTAGCAATTTAGGAACCCAGGCACTGATATGAAGCCTTAATGAGACTTTAGATTTGTGTCATCAATCCTATTTGGCATGTCATGTCATTAGGACACATCACCAATTAGAAAAATCATGCTAAATCATTTTTAAGTAAATGAACAATCATATCTATATCGATCCAACAATTCTAAATCATTTTTGGTAAATTTTATTGTTGTCAATTATTGTAGAATAACTTATTTTTTAAATTAAGAAAATTAATTTATTATATAATGATTTAGTTGATAAGGATTGTACGATATTTATCATAAAAAAAAATTTCGCTTTAGTTTATCAATGAGGAAGTTATAATTCTTGACTTTTAATTCTTGACTTTTAATACAATTAATTCCTTAATTCCGTCTCCATCAATACTTTAATGCGTTAGCTATGATGTATATATATATACCATATGTTCTCTATCAAATTATTTTTTCTAATTAAAAAAAAAAGAAGGTAAATCTAAATCGAATTTGTTTTGGACGAATTATATATATGTATATATTTGATTTTATTAGACGAATTTATTTTTTCTTGGAACCAAATATATATATATATATATATATTTAAATATATTTTCAGTTTACATAAAAAATATATATACTTTCAAAAATATTTAATATTCAAATTATATCTTGAAGTTTAAATATAAATATTATTGCGATAAAGAAACAAAAGAGAAAAAAATATAAATATAATTTTTTATTAAAAATTTATAATAATGGAAAATCGTTTGATCGAAAGGAATATGATTGTCTAGCTATATGCTTAAAAATAATTTGGCATAGGTTTTTTAATTAGTGATGTGTCATAATGACATTGCATACCACATAAGATTAATGTCACAAATCCAAAGCCTCATTGAGGCCCAAATCATTTTCCTTGCAAACCCTAACTACCTACTCGATCTTCCCACTTCAATTAATTAAGGTCGGCAATTCTGTATATATAGTTGAGTGACACAATACCCTAAACACCTAAAAGACTCTGTGCACTGTATTTATTATATATACAACTATATATGTATATGATGATATATAGAATGCGTTAGTAGTCAAACACATACTGTGTCATCTGCCTTGCCCTCCTTGACTCTTCCTTTACAGAAAGAAGATGAGCACCACTTCGACTCAATCATACCCAAGATGTAAGTGTCGGTAAATTTCCACCAAAATTATGATCCCTATTTCCTTCTATCTATATATATATATATATATATATATATATATAATAAGACTTGAGATCTATTCCCTATATATGATAGCAGACAGCTAGGGGCACGAAGTCTTATGGTCTCGGTCTCTCGGACTATTTAAGAGTGAACTGCTTCATTGGAGGCCATTACATGCAATTTAAAGGTCTTCAAATTATATATGAACGCAGTGAAGCTCGTTAATTTGGAAGTCAAAGTCGATCTTTTGTTTTCCTTAATTAACCGGTACTACGGGTTAAATTTCAAGTCTAGTGAGTTAGTGAGTGCGTGTAAATGTGTAATGTATTGACTCTCAAGTTAGAATAGATTTTGCGACACACACATTCCATATTAATTTTCAAAACACAAGTGATCAAATAATCTAACTTCTTAGATGTTTTGAACTTTTGATTGTTTTCCATGATTTTTTTTTTTTTAAAAAGGCCATTTAACAAACATACATATGTCCCTCATTTGGAAATTTTCTTCCCTCATTTTAATTTGGACAACAAATTTAAGAGCAAATACATATATATTTATTTTTTTAAAAAAGCATAGGCCTTTAAAAAATTTGGTCAGTTTTGATTTTCAAGTGGAAAACTTGCATAACGTCTTGTATTTAATTTATGGATGACTCACTCCTATCTTAAAAAAAAAAAATTAAATAAAAAAATAAAAGAATCACTTATGTCATTGTCGCTAGAACAAAATAAGAATGTTCTTCCAACTACAAATTATTTAATTTATACCGTGATTATCGAGCATATATAGAGGAGAAAAGAAAAACAAGCTGAAAACAGCACAAGTAGTAGTTCTTCTCATTGCTGGTCTCTATATACACATATGTATTGGATCTGCCTTTAACCTCATGCACAAGTATGCACGTACGGTGTTTATGGACTGCTTCAGCAATCGACATGCATGCATGTCGATTGATCATCATCAGGGACCTGCAATTGTTTCAAAATAGATCGAGACAACTTTACGCGGTCCTCAGCCAATTCCAATTGACCAATTTAGGAAATTAAGGACTTATATATTGAATCGTAAGAAAAGGTTGGGAAATTAAGAATAATGTAATGTCAACTAATTTTAGTCATCTTCAAGTCAACATAAAGCTTGGAACTAAATTACTTCACGCGCAAAACAAGCTCATGATCGGTCTGAAGGAATCTCAGCAAATCCTTTTTTCCTGGAGACTACGCTGAAATGTCTTCACAGAATGGACAGCAGTGAATCAATTTGAAAAAATAGAAATAAATCATGCATATATTTCTCGGGGTTGTCTAGAGTACGTACTTTGAGATAAATAATACTCTTATTTTTTTCAATTTCTTTTAATAATATAGTAAAAATCTATTGAATAGATTAACAAATTACCCAATTAAATATCGACATGTGTCAATTTTATAAATAAAATTCACCATATCCACAACAAATTAATTCTTAATAAATAATATCTTTCAAAATTATATACATAACTAATATGGTCAGAATAATAAATTACACATGATAGAACTACAATTACGACTTATGACAACACTTGATGTGGTAACTGTATTTGAGTTGTCAAAAATGTAAATATTATATTTGGACAACTATCAAATGGAGAACCTTGATTATCAAGTGGAAAACCATATTACGTACACCAACAATGTGAATTTATATATCTTTTAGTCAAATTTCAATTTTACTATGTACACAATGTAAATGTTGTAGAAAACGTAAAATGGTCGATAATCGTTGAAAATGATATAGTTTTAAAATAATTTCCACAAATAGAATAAAAATTACCGTTTTCACATCAATATATAAGTGTAAATTGTACGTGCTAAAACGTGTAGTCATTGTAGTAATCATTTCATTAATGATAAAAGCATAAAGATTTACTAGTGTGACAACAAATCTGTTCTTGCACTTGTTAAAATGTTTATAAACTATTACATTATAATTAGTTTAGATAGAGTACTTAGAGCATCCGCACCCATAAATTGGGTTTGCTCAAACAATAATTTACTAGTGTGACAACAAATTTGTTCTCGCACTTGTTAAAATGTTTATAAACTATTACATTAGTTTAGGTAGAATACTTAGAGCATCCGCACCCATAAATTGAGTTTGCTCAAGCAGTAGGTGGGCCATAAGTAAATTTTGTTCTAAGCAAATCAATTTCATATTTTGCTCAAACAAATCGATATTTGCACAAACCCATTCACAATTTACTTTAGCAATCCAATTTTGTCTTGTTGTGAAATGATATAATTTTTTTACCAGATATATTTACAACTAATAATAATGTGCCACGTGTCGTTATCGATTCGATATTATACAAGATTTCCGATAATATTTTCGACTAATAGAGAATTGACACGTGGCACGTGCCATTGTCGGTAAAATAATTAGACTAGATTTCCGTTGAAATTTTCGACCAATTGGCTATAAAACGTCTAATATCACTCATTCTATACTCACACCATTGTGAAGAATCCGAGCAGATAACTCATTCATCAATCTAAACACTTAGCAACATTTCTTTGTTCATCCGCACCAATGAATCCTTTCAGCTTCCACAATTTTTTCAGGCAGAGACAACGTCAACAAGAAGAAGATGACCATATGGAGCAATCATTCTGATGAAAGTCGAAACTCACACTAATTTATTACCCTGCAAAATATCATCGTTAGTATGGATAAGTAAGGATCGTTCTATCCGGGGAAATCAAGGGTGTTCAATCACAAGAAGTATTACACAATCAATGGGGGTTATAAACGTTGGATCATATAGACAAAGACATTTACAAAATAAAAACAGAAAAATAAAAACCTAAATTAACTATATACACATGATCATCATCTTTCACACATATCATATCACACAAAACTCACATAATACATAACAAATCACACAAGGGATCAAAGTATCAAATCGGCATGCTCACTAATCCAATTTTAGTTCCAATTTAATTAGAGCCTTCGCGGTTATTCTAATTATTCAAAACTCAACAATTATTTAGAAACATCTTCCCATTTGATCCTAAACATAATGCTAATTAGTTCAAAAATACTTCGCGTAGAAATTAAATCAAGAAATACATAAGCACAATGAGTCAAATTGGAGACATATTAGTAAGTATGGCGTCACCTCATCTCACATCGATATGTAAATTTTCAGAATTACTCTACCCCAAAGAATCAACACACAAGATCAATCAACTTTGCGTATAATAAACCTCATGTGGTATTTGGCAAGTGAAACCAATTACACAAGGAACGGTCATGGCCATGGCTGCCCTCATACATCGATTTATATGCATATGAATTCAGAAAATAAACCAAAATATGAACATGCGAATTCAATACAACAAAACCCTGATTAATTCGTTACATGCTATGTTTAGAAATTAAACAAATAGAAAACCAAAACACATAACAGAATTTCGGAAGTCTAAAGTAAAATTAAGGCATAATAGCCAAAATGCACCCTGAACTTGGCTCAAATTGTCAATTTGCACCCTGAACTTGTAATTGCGAAATTTTACCTCCTCAACTTTTAGAAAATTGCCAATTTGCACCCCCTCCGTTAAATCTAACGGTTTCCATCCAATTAAGAGTCACATGCCTAGCACATGAGGGGTATTTTCGTTATTTATATTTATTTCATTTTTTAAATAAATTACAAAAGGAATTTATTTTTTGTACAATTATGTCTACTTAATTACTCATAATATTTTTTTCTTCTTTTTTTTTTCACTTTTTTTATTTTAAAATAACGCATACCTTACGTGATATAATTTGTCAATAAGAAAAATTATGTGGTTAACTAAATTTGAATTGTCGAACCACTATTTTAATTAATAAGAAACATGATATAATTTGTCTAAGACTAAATAACTCAAATATCTCAATAAAAGTAGTCTTTAGGTCACAAATACAATGATATAATTGTATAAAATATTGTACAAAAATAAATTTCTTGTGTATGTTTATTAATAAAATGAAATAAATATAAAATAATGAAAATACCCCTCATGTGCAAGGCATGTGACTCTTAATTGGATGGAAACCGTTAAATTTGACGGATGGGGTGCAAATCGGCAGTTTTTGACAAGTTGAGGAGGCAAAATTTCGCAATTACAAGTTCGGGGGTGCAAATTGACAATTTAAGCCAAGTTCAGGGTGCATTTTGGCTATTATGCCTAAAATTAATAAAACCAACAAAACATCCACAAATTCTTACAAACTTCATAGACAAAGTTGAGTAATTATACAGAAAAATAAAAGTCATGAGAGATGAGTGAATCACACTTTGATGAACCTTGAAGAAGCTTCGACAATGGTGTGGATTTGGTGGAAGAGATGGTGCGATCTTGATGTATGACGGTGGAGGATTCGGCTAGTATTTTTCTTTGGAAGTGTGGTGCTATTTTGATAGAGTTTTGGCTTTGTAAAAGGGAGAGAGAAGAGATGATATTTTCTGTATAAAACCGTGCTATATATAGGAAAACAAAGGGTGAGGGGTTCGGCAGTAACTAGGGTTCACAAAACCTAGTTTTTCTCAAACTTATCCTGCTGGCAGATTTGACCTTCGAGTGAAGATTACAGAATATCTCTCTCTAGAAACTAGCTATTGAAGTGATTCCAATTGGGTTAGAAATTAGACTCTCGTAGCTTTCTAGCCATATATGGCACGTCATCTGGTTCGAAGTGAGATGTCCAGGAGAGTTCGTGGAAGTTGGATGACGTGCACAGGAATTCTGCCGAATTTAATCAGGATTTGCTGCGATTTTCTTTCTATTTTTCTGAATTATCTCTTCCGGTTTTCTTCATATCTCATTACTTCATAGACTTCTTGATGGACTCAGCTCATCCCTTATTGGATAAATAATCCATGAAGCAACCGAAAGTTCTCCTTGGTGGACCGGGAAAGCTTTTGTCTTTCGGCAGGAAATATGTTTTCCTTCTCGGCAGATTGACCTTCGTGTGTTCCGATCGGCATAACTCCTTTCTCAGGAGAGCTTTTGCTGCGATTCTAATTGTATTAGAAACTAGACTCATAGAGCTTTCTAAAAATATGTGATTCGCCTCCTGATTCCTTGTAAATCGTCAGAAATAAATTCAGGAAGTTGGGTAATGTGCACTGAAATCTTCTGAACTTTTTGGATTTGCATTCGATTAGAACATTCGATTCTTGGCATCTTATTTTGCTTCCAATTTAGTGACTCCTTCCTATGGTCAATCCTTAATATGTCAACTGCATATGAGAGAAGAAAAATTCATCAAAAGCAAAGTTTATGTTTTATAGATTCAACAAATTATCTCTGAAACTTGCAATTTGGCTTTTGACAATTTTTCTGCCTTTTCTTCTATGTTTAGCACATTCTCACATATAACTCAACCAAAACCCATGACTCAATTACATGACTCTATATTACAACAATAAGGGTTAAGCATTAGATAAATGGGGGTAAAAATACATTAAGAACGTCGCATATTATGCTCCTATCACATTCGTCAATCAGGTGGTCATGGCGGAAGCACAACACTACGATGAACCAACACGACCAAGCGGTTCACGTCGCGGTAAAAAACCGAATAAGCCACGTCAGAGGCTATCTAGGGGATGCAATCTCATGGAAGATTACTTCATCAAACGTCCAATCTTAGACGCGCAAGACCTTCGCCGGAGGTACAAGATGAGCAGAGACCGATTCAACATTATCATGATGGAACTCTACAACCACGACCAATCTTGGCACCAAATAGAAGACGCCACTGGTTTTAGGGCTACTTCCCCACTCTAGAAATGTTGGCGTACAGGTCAGCCGCGGATCAATGTACTGAAATTACAAGGATGGGGGAATCAACTACCCTCCAATGTATGAAGGAGTTTTGCAGGCAAGTGGTTCACCTCTATGGTCCAAGATACTTCCGCAGTCCAACACCGGCAGACCTCACGCGACTACTAGCTAAAGGCGAACGCCGAGGCTTTCCAGGTATGATTGGAAGCATCGACTGCATGCACTAGGAGTGGAAGAACTTCCCAACCGCCTATCAAGGGGCATACTCGGGGCAAAAAGGTCGTCCAACCATTATCCTAGAGGCGGTTGCCTCGTATGATACGTCGATATGGCACCGTTTGTTTGGGTGTCCTGGAGCTAAAAATGATATTAACATGATCTACCTATCGAATGTGTTCTCAGAGATCCTTGTCGGAAGAGGCCCAAGTACCGTCTACGAAGTCCACGGACAGAGGTACTTGACAACTTATTATCTGGCTGACGGAATATATCCAAGGTACTCTACATTTGTCAAAATAATTCACAATCCCCAGATGCCGCAAGATAAGCTTTTCTCAAAGAAACAGTAGGCATACCGGAAAGATGTGGAGAGGGCCTTTGGCATGTTGCAATCTCGATAGGCAATTATACGTCATAGTTGTACAATACACCACAAATCTGTAATGACTACCATCATGTTAGCTTGCATTATATTGCATAATATGATTATTGAGGAAGAGTACGTGGATGATGAGGAAGAAGAAAACTTGCAAAACCCATCGAGGGCTTTCCAGGTTTATGATGGGCTGGTGGATATATAAGGGAATCGAATTCGTTTTGAGCCAATCAGTAGAGATGAAGCCAATATACAACGGTTTCACGACCGTGTTGCCGATCTCGAATCTGTTTACATCCATAGAGTTCCAGAGAGACTTGGTGAACACATTTGGAGGGTAGAAAATTGTGAAATACTCTAAATATGTTTTATTATGTATTTTCATTATGTTTGTGTCTAATTATAAAGCTTGTGTTTAATTTAAGTATGTGTTTTAATTTAATGTGTATTTCAATTTCATCTTAATAAATAAATTGCATTTTTATTTCTCGAAAATTTAAATTACATCAAATTTAAATTACATAAAATTGAAATTTAGTACAATATAACTATCATGGAAATAGGAAAAGGAGTTGGGTGACTTGGGTGATAACAATCCGAATATGTTTCATCGGTAGGTTGATCTTGACTAGCTCCTCCTTCATTAAGGATTTCTAGTTTCCTCTTCGTAAAATACCTTTTCGAGATTGGGGTCATAGCTTCCAAATCCATTGTCATGATCCTTGTGTCATTCTCTTGTTTCTTCAATCGTAACTCTTCTTTCGCCCTTGCTTCCGCCCTTGCTTCCTTCCGCTTTTGAATGTCTATGTACTCCGCATAATAATTAAGCTCACTTTCATTATGCGCTAGCTTCTTCACGTGCCATGATGCTTGGCCACTTGCAATGGTATGCAAAACGTCAACTCGTTGCTCAATAGGAGTCTTACCCTGTTTGTTTTGACGCCTAACTTCCTTTGCCACCTTGGTTCCAATTGGTCTAGGCGGACTCGAGGAAGTTGCCGTGTTGCTTTCAGGTGTCTCATTCACTTGATCGTCATCCAAATTGATGGTTGGAGATGATTCGGTTGCGGAAGGAGTAGCGTGGTAAGTACTTGCATATGGAGATGGAGTAGTAAGTAGCATCGCAACGAAAGATGGATGATCCTTAACCACTTCCCAACATTCAAAGTGTGTAAACTTTTTCTTCTTGGCATTATAGTAACATGATTGAGCTTGTCTTTCCTAATGAAAAACTTATATTAGGTACATATTTAATTACATAATTTAAACAAATTGGATAAAATAAATAATGTAACCAAATTATACATATTAAAACAAATAATGTAAAAAATGCTACATATTTAAACAAATTAGATATATAAATTACATAATTTACTTAGATATATAATCGAATAAAAAATATAATATATGATAAAAAAATGTAAACTTACTTCGTCCACTAACGAAGTGCCGCTAGCTATACGTTGCCGTGGTGCCGCCAAATATTTGGCCCATTTTTTCAAGAGTAGCTAGAACTTGTTGTAGTAAGAAGCGAGCGCAATTCGGGTCCTCAGCTCCTTCGGAGGTTTCTCACCTAGTACTACCTTCCAATTTTGCATATAATCAGCATGAATTGTCTCCCACAATTTTTTCCTCTTTTGTTTATTACCGTCGTATTCATCAACGCTATGATGGACAAAAGAGATGCACATTTGTAAATCTTTAGAAGGAAGCCAATGGGAGTCCATTATTTTGGAAAAAAAATGTAAACTAAATGAGAGAGAAGATGGAGAAAGATGTGAAATTTGTTGTGCACAAATTGGTGTGAGTTGATAAAAATTTGAAGTAGTATTTATAGGCAAATTTTTGGGAGAGTTTTGAAATTTTTGGGATTTTTTTTACTATTTTTAGGGTTTGTTTCCGTGTTGATCAAATAGTAGCCATTGTCTATGAATTCTGACCATTTGTTCGAAATTTATGATTCAAATAGAAGGCCCAGATCTATTAAACCGTTCGAGTTTGAATGGCCCAGCCAGTAATCTACGTGTCAGCCATTCATTGGTCCGTAATATTTTTTTTTACTCTTATACTAGCTGACAGAAAAAAAAACCCGCTGACGTCACCCACGTGCTGTGGGCTCCGCCAAGCGGTCGAGCAACAGATCGAGCAAATTTTGCTCAAGCGGAGGGGCGAGCAAAATTTTCCGGTTGACTGGGCGAGCAACCTTCGTCCATTGCCGCCAGTGCGAGTTCCAAACTGGGTTTGCTCGAGCAAACTCGAGCGGTCCCACCTCCTGCTTGAGCACATCTCCTCCTCCTGCTCGCTTGTGCAAATGCTCTTACTATGACTAGAACAAGATTTACCACTGTAGTATCAATTGTTGTGGGTTGTGGTAAAATATCTAGTCGTTGTAGTCAGCATTTGATTAATAATAAAAACATAAAGATTTACCACTTTGATAACAAATATGTTGTCACATCTGTAAATTGTGCATATATTAGTAAATAGATTGTAGGTAAAGTAAATAGTAAGATTAGAACAAAAATATCATTTTTTACATCAGTTGTTATAATTTTCAGTAAATTTCGTTGATTAAATGTAATTACTACATTGACAACATATTTGATAACAAATATGTTGTCACATCTGTAAATTATGCATATATTAGTAAATAGGTTGTAGGTAAAGTAAATACTTAGATTAAAACAAAAATATTGTTGAAGGAAAAACGTATTATGTGCCTTCGTCAATGTAGCTGACGATAGATAATTATGTAGTCATTATTGTCATTAATGTATTTTCTATTACCGTTGTAATACTCACCCTATATAAAGGGGATTATCAATGAAATGAGTAGACCAATTCCCATTTTCCTACAACACGTTATCAGCACGTAGCTTTACTCGCTGAGAAAGAAAAAACCCTAGCAGCAATAGCCAAAGAAAAAAAACCCTAGGTTTTGTTCCTGAAAAAAATTTCCGCCGCGGGCAGCAGAGCAGAGAACCCCCAGCAAACACCTTATGCCGGCAACCTCTTTGTCGGCAATGAAAGAGGCTTGTCGGCAGAACATCAAAAACATCTGATTGTACCCAGAATTTTCTCTGGGCACCCATTGTCGATCCCGATCCAACCCCGACGCCGGCTCCGCCCTGCTCCGACACGCGCTGCAGATCGGACCTCCTTAACGCCCCCTGCTCCTCCGCTCGCCTAGCCACTCGCCTTGCGCGTCTGCCTCGCTTTCAGCCGCCCCAACTCGCCCAGCCGATCTTCGACGACGTCGATTTCATTCTCAATCCGACGAGATCGGCAACGCCTCCGATCCGACGCAATCTGCAACGTCTGCTCCACCCGCTCCAGCTTCTCCTCCGATCGGACAACCTCAAAAATCCAGATTGGACAAAGCTTTTGACCCCGCTCCTGCTACCCCTCCAATCGGACAAGCTCGAAATTTTCTGGGTGCCATCTTTACCGACAAAGCTTCGTCGGCAGAAATTGTTTCCGACCCGACCCGCGGCTCCTTGAGCCTGACCCGACCCACGAAAAAAAAGGGAATTTTTATTTTTTTGGGTAAATTTTAAAGGTAATTTTCTAAATTTACTACACAGTAATTTAAATCTACTGATTAACTATTTACCGTACAGTTATTTACTGTTTTACGAACTTAATGGTAAATATGAAATTGCTTAATTTATATGATTAAAGTGACTAATCATATGAATATTGTTTGTTTTTATGTGACTTATCAATTACGATGCGGCGATTAATATGTGACGACTATTTGGAGTCGGAGATCGAGCAATCGCTTAATATGCAGTTAATTTGGCAAACTAACAAGTAAGATCTAATTAAAGCCATCATTTTCATTAAATCGTTAATGATATAATGCTCAAACTTATCTTATTATATCATGACATATATTTATGAAATTTGAGCATCATTATATGTCTATTTTATTATGTTAAATAATTATTTTTATTTAACATGTTATTTAGTTTGAGCATTGCCATGATAATGTAATTTCATGAGCATTGTAATATAAAGAAACATGGACAAACCTATACTGTGAAAAAGTATTTTCACGAAGTAAGAAAAAGTATTTTCACGAAGTAAGAAAAATATGACCATTACAAGTTTCGGTCTTGAAATCCAATTTTTTTTATTTCTTGAAAATTTTTCAAGATGGATATCTTATTAATTGTGTAAAAAGTAACGATAATGCAATTTCATTAACTTCACATGCAATGAAAATGGAGAAACTAAAATTTTACTGTGATAACGTAATTTCACAAAGCATCGGATTTACCATAATGTATATTGGTTTATTTTAGTTGTCGTGAATGTCATAGACCGCGAAACTAATATATTTTATTCTTCCTATATTTTACAGATGGTTTAACCATCACAGTTTGACTTTGACACATTGGGCTCTGAAGAACTTGAGTACCAAATTCCCCTATTGAGCCAACAAAGGCTTGAGCATGGTATATTTATACGAACTGCTTTATGTAAATAGCTAAATATATAATTTCAATATCTTGAATGACAACGTAAGGTCTGAAAAGAAATTCCCTGGAACAAATTATGCAAAGTAATGCAACAACCCTAAACCAAAGGGCAATGACAATGTAAGGTATGAGAAAAAGAAATTTCCTGTAACACATGTTGTAAAATAATGCAACAACCCTAAATCAAAAGGCAATGACGATGTAAGGTCTTAGAAAAATATATATATATTCTTGAACAAATTGGGCAAAGTAATGCAACGACCCTAAAACAAAGGGTAATTACCATGGACGTAAAATTCATATAATCATCCAAAAGTAAGTGGAAACAATGTAACATTTAAAAGATGACATAGGGGACATGTCATGTGCAGTAAAGCACTCTGCCATTGTTGTAATTCAATAAACTATTGATACGTACATTATAAGCTAACAAAGAATTAGCTACGACTTTCAATAAATATGAAGAATCATATGAGTACGCGGATTTTAGAAAAGTATCTTCAATATCTAACAATAACATTGAAAATAAGTTTACAACTAAAGGCATACCGTATGGGAAGAAGATGTCAATGACATATCTCATCATTGCAGCTATTAAAAGAGCAAAAAGGATTTGGCTCCATCCAAGATAGACTTTGATTAGTCTATTTTTAAATTTTTAAGATATCCTTATAAAGGCTATCACGCCTAAATTAGACTTTTAGTCTTAAAGTTTCTATCTCTAAATTGGACAAGACTAAATATAATCGTTGGCATGTTAATTTTTGAATTTTCTCTCAACGAATTGAGATTATTCAAATTTTATTCATAATATACATGATTCAATTTTCTACATCTAACTTTGCAAAGTATTGCATAAAGTAAAACAACATATCATAATATAGGCATGACATAAAGAACTGTGTGCAATGACATAACATAGGCATGACACAAAGAACTGTGTGCAATGACATAATATAGGCATGACACAACGGACTGTGTGCAAAGAAATGCACCTTGTACTCCCTAAAATAATAGTACTGAAGGACAATAGTACTAATATATCACAAAAATAGCACAATAGTACTGAAGAACTGTAGTACTATAATGAAAGTGATAAGGATCTAAATATCTGTTCCTTTGGGATTCATAATGCACTTGTCTAACTGGGATTACAATACCTTTTTATTACAATCCCCATCGACTTACTCTAAAGAACTTGAGTTACATTTTGATGTATATATTGAGCATATGTCAAATTGACAATTTATGCGATAAGAGAAAATTGAATTTGTTCAACATTTTAAAGAAATTTATGCCACGATGTTCATGTAAAAAGACAGAAGTGAGAATTCATTTGAGCTCCTTTGCATTACCTCTAATGACTACGGATGTAAACGCGTATTAGAGAAATTTATATGTCAACTTAGTGGGTTATATGTAACCACTAATTGCACCCAAAGTCAAAAGAAAATGATATTTTTAGAAATCTGACATACATTGGCTTTGATCTGGTGATCCGAACATTAAAGAAATTACTATGGACACCCATATTTTGGATGAATAGAAGCAAACACCAGAAGAATATGGTTCACACACGAAACTGAGGACGATCAAAGAACATTTTATCCTCAAATATTATTTCGATACAATCCATGTAGGGTTGAAGACGTGTGTTCAAACCCTAGATTCCACTGCTTCCCTAAGGTGGCATTATGATTGATGCACAAAGTACATGCACTTATACCCTATTATGCTTCTGATATCCATCGTGACTTTATGAATAAAAGTACATCATTCAAAGCCTACTCATAAAATTATGATTGACACCATCATATGCAAAGGAAACATGTGTTCTCATTATGTACTTATATTGAATCCAAAGATGATTCAGTGGACTGATTCAACCAACTTGCGGACACCTTAGATATTTTATGGTGTTGGTTGTAGTGTCGACACGCTGGTCACGTGTCATGACACCATCCACAATTAAAATTTCTGCTGCTTATGCTAGAAAGTCAAAGCACCTAGGCCGGGTTAATTTCCGTAGGTGTGATGATTTTATGGCTTATTATATGAGATTTGTAATGGACATCATATTCTTATATAAGAACCCAATTGGTCTCACGGAGAACGACTACAGTAATTGTCTTAATATTGGTAAAGCACACCAATACTTCCGTTTTGGGTTATGCAATTTTTGCATGTAGCGTTACTTTTTCATCTATGACCATCATCATTGAACCAATTTACACCATAGCTAGTGACTATGTGTGAGGATTTTTAAGGATTTCAAACGAACTTGTAATCCTTGAGCTCTTTTGGATTGACACGGATCTACAATCCTTGAGCTCTATTAAATGTTTTATGTGCCAAAATTGCGCCGCCACAGCGCACAATGATGGGTTACTTGAGATGAATAAATATTTATGCTGGATATGAACTTCCAGCTATAGTCCGCTATGTCGAAACCTTGACAGGCGATCTCCTCACCGCTAGATTTGCGGTGTGTCACTTTGATGAGACAGTCTTCCCGTCGTTAGGGGGAGATAAGAACAAGCATGTTCAAGTGGAACGACAGGAATTGTCGTGGTTTGTCCCCACTGTGTCTCATCTCGATCCCCAAAAATCACACAAAGTAAGGTGTGTAGATATCTTATACATTAAAGTGACGAGATCATATAAAACTGCTGCAAATATACCTGCAAGGATTGTGTTTTATCAAAAGGACATGGTACCACCCAAGAGGAATTGGGTATTGCACTGCCACCATGGATAGTGGCATGGTGACACCATAAGTGGCATAAATGGTGTCACAGGCCGTGGCTCTCCAAGGAAGAGGGGGAGGCCACCTTAGGTTCGATACATACTTGTGTAAAGGAAGAAAACAAGTTTGGCACAACCTGATCTATTGATCAGTGATACTCAAATCCGTCTCATGAGAATATTTATGGATTGTGGTTATCATTGGGGGACGCCTCAAATGTTAGAACCAATCCTTAAAGTATAGAGATCTCTACAAACACATTACACTAGTGTACATGAGGACGTGGAATAATGAGTCTACTATCGAACCATACTTCGTTGAAAAATGTCAACTTAGTAAACTGGCCTAATGGAAAGAAGCGATCCAGTATAAACAAAGAGATAGGTCTTTTGGGCAGGTGACGCCGACACCGCAAATATAAACCCTATCAAATATATCTTTGTTAGAATGCGTAATGAGAATAAGAGTATGCAAACTCACCTTATGGCGCAAGGTCTCTCAAAAACGCACTGGAATCGACTACGAGGGGATATTCTCTCGTAATGGACTACGATGAGACAAACTCTCGTAATGGATGTCATTGCACTCCACTACCTTGTCAGTTTGGTAGTTTCCGAAAAACTGAACATGCAGCTTACGAAAAGTGATCAAAACATATATCTCTATGGGGATCTAAATTAAGAGATATACATGAGGATCCTAAACGGACTTGATCCACCCAAATCAAGTGACTCTAGATCACATGAGTACGTTTGCAAAAGAAATCGAAACGTTCACTAAAGTGACTACTTGATTGGAAAGGGATTGATGAATTATGCCCTTGCGTTTTCATTATGGATATATATGAACTCTAAATGAAATAAGAGAAACTCAATGTATTGTAAATCCTAAGTTGAGAATGAAAAAGATTTTGGGAATACACAGTCTTGAAATGGAACTCAAGGACTGTAATAATGGTGATCATCCATCAATCGGCTTAGGCACTCTAAAGAATAAAGTGAGGCCTACAGATATTCCCATGATCAGTCGAAGTCTTTACTCTAACAATAGATCCGTTTTTCATCTAAAGGAAGATGACGAAGAAGTATTGGGAAATGAAATTCCTATACAAGTGCAATGACGCATGATTGTACTTAAACATAATATGTAAGACTCGACCTCTCATTCGATGTAAATTTGTAAAGCTATATTTAGCTCTGCGCTTACACAACGCAAATCGTTCTTTCATTAAAGATATGAAAGATTTGGGCTTATTCAATCTCTACATAGAATGTGACATGATAAAGAAATTATCCACGTCATAGCTAACTATGCGTAAAGAAAAACGCATTAAAGGTGAAATAAGAAAATCTGTTGTCACAGATCAATTTCAAATCTCTTAATGGTTCACTCATACTCTAGACGAAGTTATGACTATTTTGTTATATGAAGGTCATACCATGAGTGAACCTGATGTTCAATATGAACCTATGTGTTCGGTTCATGAACAACCTTATCCTCAAGATCAAAGTAAATCAAGTTGGATCTGAGGACGATGTGGCAAGATTTAGTTACTAAATCATTGCTCAAAGTCATATTTGGAAAAACATGTGAAAATGCATAACTATGCTAATGTTACTGAAGCTCCCTTGATCAAATGAAAGAATTAGGGAGAATCCCATGATTAATGTAAAAATCAGGGGGAGGTGCAGACATCAGGGGGAGTCTAGCACATACATGTTGTTTTCAAATGTAATAGGTGCGTTGCGCTCTTTTTGTCCTTCGACCAAAGTTTTATTTTCTCCCATTGGGTTTTTGTTACTTGGCAAGGTTTTTAATGAGGCAACACCACATGCACCATTTTATCTCTGACTCGGCACAAGGGGGAGTGTTGAAGGAAAAACGTATTATGTGCCTTCGTCAATGTAACTGACGATAGATAATTATGTAGTCATTATTGTCATTAATGTATTTTCTATTACCGTTGTAATACTCACCCTATATAAAGGGGATTATCAATGAAATGAGTAGACCAATTCCCATTTTCCTACAACAAATATCATTTTTTACATCAGTTGTTATAATTTTCAGTAAATTTCGTTGATTAAATATAATTACTACATTGACAATGAAAATTACACAAAATATTACTTATTTACATAATTAAGGGATAACTTCATTACACTAATTAAGTCATTAATTACCTATATTTAGTCAAAACATAATAGTTTACCAATTAGAGATTCGGCAGGGGTATGCCTGGGTTCCTTTCGTCGCCATATATCGGCTTCCAGTTCGGCTAGACATGGAGAACTCCTAGCTCTCTTAGAAGGGTACAACTGACATTGCAGGTTGGTTTTTCGCCTCTTATTACTGAAACGGATTGTCAGGTCTTAGCGAATGCTTTGGGGAGCAGGGCTCTGGATTGGTTAGATCTAGGTTTTCTAATGGATGATCTTAGAGAGATGTTATTGCAGGTTATATCAATACGGTTTCTATATGTCTGCCGAGAAGCTAATAGAGTTGCTCATAGGTTGGCAACTAATGCCTTAAATTCAGGGCTTAGTGAGTTTACATTATTCCTTCCTCCTTTTGTCCTGGAGTTGATAAATGCTGATTGTAATGACGTTTAGTCAACGAAGTTATTCATTCCCCTAAAAAAAAAAATAATAGTTTACCAATTTGATAACTTACTGTGGTAACACGTATAAATTAATTCAAAAAACAGTAATTATAGGTTGTACGTAAAGTAGTTACTACAGTGCATTTAAAAAAAATATTATCTATTATATACTCTAATTTAGGGGTGGACACGTGTCACTTCGGTTCGGGTTTGGACAAAACCCATGACCCAACCCAAATTTAAAATTCGGTTCGGTTCGGTTCGGTTTTTTAATTTTTGAGTCAGTGACCCATAACCCGACCCAACCCGCACGGTTCGGTTCGGTTCGGTTTTTTTTTTCTGTTTTACCCACTTTTCAAGTTCGAATAAAAAAATATAAATTTCATAGTTTATAAGTCAAAAATTTCAAACTACAAAGTTCAGCTTGAGTCCATACTCCATAATTCAACAATTTCAAGTCCATCAAAATAAAGTCAAAGTCCAAAGTTTAATATTTAAACATAACTAAATAAGGAAGAGAAAAATAGAACAATATGAGAGTCCATGCATGATTGGCAATTTGGCATCATCACAATTCTCAACTCTCCCTCAAGCTCGCATGAATGAGTTTGATCTTGGAGGTAGCATCCCACTTGATCCACTCTCGGCACGATCGTCTCTAATGCCATGCTGCAAGTTTTTCACCAACTCATCTACATGCATAGTTGCATACAATTAGAAAAATAGAAATAAAATATAATTATGCATAACACAAAACCAAATCACATTAAGCAATTCAAATATTCAATAAGAAAAAAACAAAACTATTACCTATTTCCGCATCTTCACAAATCTCCATCTCCTCAATAGTAGGCACATGGTGCAAAGCAATATGTTCACCCCTAAGCCAACTTTGAGTACATATCAATGCTTCCACCATTTTAGGACTTAGAGAGCTACGATGTGGATTAATTACTCTCCCACTAGTGCTAAAACAAGACTAGGAAGATATAGTTGAAACCGGAATAGCTAGAATGTCTCTTGCAATGCGGGCCAATGTAGGGTATTTAGACATCCCAAACACTCTCCACCAAGTCAACAATTCAAACCTTCCATGAGTTCCATCATCTCCTTCAACGGGATCACTAATATATCAATCCACATCATCATAAATCACCTCGGCCTTCTTTGCCTTTCTCTTCAACTTCCTTTGAAATTCGGTAAGGCCTTTTTCCAAAGGGACCACTTCAATAGTTTGATTAGAATCTTGAGAAACACTAACACTTTGCCCTAAATTTGCCTCTTCCACATACACCTTAAAGAGATCATACAATAAAACGACGTCGTTTTGAATTCGGGTCAGTTTGGGTCAGTTCGGTTTGGTTCGGGTTTTGCCAGACTGAAACCGAAACCCAACCCGAACTACTTCGGTTCGGTTCGGTTTTTTTTTTTCGGTTCGGTTTTTTCGGTTACGGTTCGGTTTCGGGCTCGGTTTTTTTCAGTTTTCGGGTCCGCGTGTCCACCCCTACTCTAATTATTGTGGTTGTTGTAAAATGCACGTTGAATGAATTATATTTAGTTAAAGAAACTATAAATGCTATAACTAATTTATGATAAGGGAAAATGCCCATTTAGTACTAATTTGGCCCCCCTCATTGTCCATTCCAATGACCATATTATTTTTCTCCTCTATTGAACATAAGATTACAACTCTATTGCCCATTTGAACAAATCTTTTTCAACCCTAGTACAATTTTAATTTTTTTTCTTCATTTTTTGTCTTTTTGTCTTATCTAACCTATTTTCAATTATAATGTGCTGAAAAAGTGGAAGATAAATAAACTTTGCCGAAATGTCACCCAACTCCGCCGCCCTCCCATGGCCGGTAGCCGGAGTCGCTGGAGTTCGGTCGCTGAAGCCGCCGGATTCCGGTCACCAAATTTTTTTCGCCGATTTTTTTTTTTTTTATAATCATATTTTTTTAGGGTTATTGACCCCCAGTAATCAGATTTTCCCAATCGGATTTTTTAGCCATAATTTTTTTTCTTTTGCCGGAATTTTTTTTTTCAATATTACTTTAGTGGCCGGATTCCAATAATAGATTAGTGAGTGTCTTTAATGTGATTACTGGGGGTCAGTAATGTGATTATTGAGGGTTAGTAATGTGATTACACTAGGGGTCAATAATGTGATTACTGAGGGTCAGTAATAGATTAGTGAATGTCTTTAATGTGATTACTGGGGGTCAGTAATGTGATTATTGAGGTCAGTAATGTGATTACTGTGGATCAGTAATATTTGAATATGAATGATAATCCTTTTGTTTTTGTTCTTTTACAGATTAGACGTGTGAAAATAGCAAAGAGCAAACCAGAAACAACATCTTTGAAGGAGCAGATAGCATGACTGTAAAAATTTTACTCTGGGTACCCAGAAACCTAATCAAGGCACCTAGAAATATACTCTGGGCACCCCACCTTTCTCCGGTCTGGCTTGATCTGTATGGACCACCTGCATGGGCCACCTGCCTGGGCCACATGCGCCCCACAGCCAGATCGATGCCGCCCCAAAGTCGGATCTGATCGACGCTGCCCCAGAGCCTCTTCATCCCCGTCGACCTGTATGGACCACCTGCCTGGGCCACCTGCACCAATCCAGTCGTCACCCTCGACCAAGTCAACCCTCGATGCAGTCGATCGGCGTCTGCTCCTCCACACAGTAGCCCAAGGTTGATGACACGCCCGCTGCAGTCCAGATCGGACCTTGATCCGAAGCCTCTTGACAGGACCCGCCCCGGATTTCACCCTGAAACCCGGATAAGGCCCTGCGGGGACCACCTTAAGACTAACTCTATCGATAAATCGATAAGTCAATCTTAAGATGGACAACCCTAAAACCTGCAACAACCAAAAACACTACTAAATTCCAGTTCCAACCTCAGCACCTGGAGCCACCTGCTCCCCAAATCACAACAACCGCCACAATAAACCCAAAATCAAACTCAATTTACTCACAAGTAATCAGAGCAATCTAATACAATGAGCTGGAATTACAAAACAAGAAATAGAATATAAAGACAAAAGAGTAAGGGATCACAGATCCCACCTAGCGGAAGCAACAAAGATGACAGCTATGCCTCAACTCCGAGTACTCTTGACCTCCGACTATTACTCTGCACACTGGGCGATTTAAAACGAAGGGCCCAGGGGAAAGTAATTTAAAAACGTTAGAGTGAGTGGATAAAATAAAATAATTTCAACTAATACTACTTTTAGTTAAAGACATTATATCACTTTCCCACAGTTTCATACTAATCGGAAAATCACAATGCATGCATATGTATATATAAACGTACCACATTTTATAAAAAAACTCTATTAAAACAACTCAGCCTCGCTGACAACTCAAATAAACAAAACTCCTTTGTTTATATATATATATATATATATATATATATATATATAAAAAAAATCATAACCATTTGAAAATCAACTTATAATACATCTCGATCAATCTCTTTGGTCATATAAAATCCCTGTTCCACTGGTTCGGGAATCTATGAAATACCGAAAGCCTCATAGAGGAAATATTCCCGAAACTAGATAATATAAAAATATAGAAATCTTAATCCACTGCTTCGGGAATCTATCAAAAGCTGAAAGTCTCATAAATGAAATATTCCCGATGCCACATCATATAATCGTATAAAAATCTCAATCACGTCATATAATAATATAAAAATCTCAATCAACTGATGCGGGAATTTATTAAAAACTGAAAGCTTCACAGAGGAAATATTCCCGCAATCACAGTGAAAACATCCTCATGACCAAATCCCATTGGCCATGCAATAGGGAAATGTCTACCCACCACTGGAGCCTCGTCAGACTCTGGTCCGAGAGTCCTATTGACTCCCCCCGTGTCTAAATCTACTACCTAGACACGTCACCACCTCAATATATACCACCCTACGTCGACCACCGAGCGTGAATCTGACCTATATGGTCAAGTCGTCACCTCACGTGGGATGAGGCTCCGCTAGCTAGCATCAATATAATAATAACGTGGACCCTCGTGTGGTGAAAACAAATCTCGAAATACATTTCCCCTGATAAATCATCAATCATCTGAGGCTCATAATCATATAACAATATTCTAGCCTCCAGATATAACCATGAATCCCCGGCAAATCAACATGCCGTAACATAAGTACCCGACAATCACCATGCCGTAAAATCAGAAATACCCAACAAATCACCATGCCGTAAAATCAAATCAAATATACGTAAATCCCATCGACATGCCTCGCATGTTAGAAAAATCATAAATAATAAAATCACAAAAATCCCCGAAATTTCATTCCGGTCTACTGATTAACATACTCAAAATATTTCGAAAATATAAAACCACATGGAAATCTCATTTCCCAAGGAAATAGCAAAATCCAATATAAATATCATTACTGTCGATAAAACGAAACCATATATTCCTTAACATATCTTTTTCTTTTTCTCATATAATCTTTCATACTTCAAAATCATTTAATCAAAATAAATTTCATTTTTAAAAGAAATTTCATTTCGATAAAATAATCATGCATGCATTTGTTTAAAAATAAAAATCCACTCACAGTACTGCCGAGCGCGCCGCTAATCTGATCTCTCGTCCCGTCGAATAACCTCTCGACCTGTAACAGGGACGGAATTCTAAATATTACGAAACTCGGAATTTAATTAAAATCGATAAATCTACGGACGTCCTCACTCGTCCGAAACTTCCAATTTTTCCTTTTTCACTTATCAGTATAGGAATTTCGCCTCAATACCGAATAATCTAAGTCCGCAATTACTTAAGACACCCACTTCGTGTCTGATTAATTCTTTTCCCAGTTATTCTGTCGTAAAACCCTTTTTATCAGCTTTTAACCTTTTTACTGTAAGTCAACAGTAATAATCCAAGGTCAAACAGTAATTCTGAAAGTCAAATAGTAAATGGTTAAAATCCAATTACTATTTACCATTTACTGTTTTACCATTTACTTTTCACCTTTTACCGGTTACTGTTCATCATCTTCAACATTTTTCTGCCGGAACAGTGGCGCCGCCGCCACCGTCGCCAGAACAGCAGCGCCGCCGCCGGCGCCGCAGCCACAGGAGGCCGAAACCACTTCCAATCGACGCCAAATTCATCCAACACCATCGCCACCACCTCGGGGACTTGTCTCCGCCGCCAAAAACAGCCCCAGCCGCCGAAACCCCCAACGTCCAATTTCTCCAAAAATCCACAAATTCAACACCAAATTATACTAAAACGACTCCAATCAACATCCTAAACCCGAATTCAACCTCCAAATACACCAAAAACAACAAATACACAACCTCCACCAATTTCACAAAAACCCTAGAATTTTGAAATCCAAAATTCTCCTTACCTGTCACGAATTGGTGCAATTCCTTTGGTGGAGAAGGTGTGCGGATCGAGACCTTCGTTTCCCCTCTTGGAATCGGGCCAAACCGTGGCCGGAAGAGGGAGTTCCGACCAATCGGGGGCGGCGCTTCCCGAGTTGCGCACGGCCAAACGACGGCGAACCACGCCGTGCCGCCGCCACAGGGAAGACGAGGAGGCCGAGCCGGTCCGAATGGGACCCGTGCGCCGGCCCAGTTCGGCCGGACGGCGGAGATTCGGCCGGAGGCCGAGCCGAGTCGGGGGAGAGGAGAGAGAAAGAGAAGAGAAGAAAAGGGAGAAAAGAAAAGAAAAAAAAGAAAAAGAAAGTTTCCCTTTCGGGAAATTTTCCATTCCCGCTATTTATACTCGTCCAAAAACGGCAAAATCCCGTTTCTACATCACAACTTTTTCATACAAACTCCAAATTGGGCGTGCTACGTGTCCACGAACTCGTTTCAACGTCCTCTACCTTACCATGCAACAAAAACCTCGGTCGGGTCAACTTATTTAAAAGTCAACATTTAGAACTTCCGATTCGTAAAAACAATTCCCGAGGAGTAAAAGTATAAATAAACCAGTTAAAAGGAAATTCGAGGTTCGGGTCGTATCACCTCTAGACCTGGATTCCTGCCCCTCGACCTCCGTCCCAGCCTCAGACGGACGCTCTGTACAGCGGTGTGGATTTCAAGGCGGCGGCGGAGGAGAATGAGGTAGGGTTAGGAGTTAGTAGAAATCGTTTGAGGAGGAGGAGGAGGAGTTGGCGGGGGAGGAGGAGGAGGAGCAGGTCGATTTTGGTTAGGTGGAGGCGGTGGAGGCCGAGTTGGTGGAGCAGATGACGGCGGAGGTTGTGGTTTCCGGCGGTGAGGTGGCGGTGGAGGAGGGTGAGGTTAGTGAGGATGGGAGAGTGATTGAGAAAAGTGTAGCCCTAACTTGAGAGAGAGAGAGAGAGAGAGAGAGAGAGAGAGAGAGATATATATATATATATATATATATATATATATATAGTTTTAGTATATGGTAATTATGTATTTCTGCCAAGATTCATTAAAATGGGTAGGTAACATTGGAATGGGTAAGTTTTTCACATTTTTTGTGCAAATGATCTTTTTCCCTTATGATAAAGACTATTTAACTAATACCCATAAATTGAGCGTCTATCATATAATATTTGTATTTCAAAAAAAAATGACGTAATAATTGTCAATGGTGCAATTGTCCACTGTTAGAAATAGTAATTAGTTAGTGATAAATTAATTAGTAGGAAATACTATTTAACTGATTGTGTTTTGATGATGTTAGGATATAATTTTTTTTAAAGGAACATGGAGTTTCTATTCATACCTCTAAAAACGATACTTGGAACTCCCTATTTTTTCAAGTTAGTATTGAATTTGTCAAACCATTTTAAATTACCCTTTTGTTATATTTTTAAAAATATTTTGAAAAATATTTTTCACAAATGGGAAGGAGAAAACAGATTATATATTTCCATATTCATTCTATTTTTTATATTTAATATTTATTTCCAATCTGATCATGAGGAGAAACAAAGAAAATATTTTTTAATTAAGAGCAAACGTACAATGGAGAACTCAAAACTAATTGTATAGGTTGTCAAATTCACGAGTAAATTCACGACACTACTGTAGGAAAAGTTTGAAGCGACAAAGAATGAAAAGAGAAAAAAAAACTTCATCACTTCAACACATCCAAGCGATAAATATTGGACTCGTCGCTTGGATGTGTTGAAGCGAAGCATTTTTCTTTCAATTCGTCGCTTACAAATTATTGAAGCGACGAATATTGGTGGTTTGTCGCCTCCATTTTTCAAAAAACCAGGTTTTAAAAAATTAACCGACGAACATTCAATCTTCGTCGCTAGATAATTATTGAAGCGATAAAGCTCATAGACTTCGTCGTTGTATTATAAACGAAGCGACGAATGTTGGGAAATCTTTGTCGCTTAGTTTTTTTTTTCATCAATCATTATACTTCGTCTTAAATGACAGATGTATACATAGGTAAAAACATTTGAGAAAGGCAGAACTCGGGTTTCTGCATCTGTTCTTGGAGGAGAAGAATGAGAAGAGGGAGAAATTAGAAGAAAGTGTACATTGTTGGACTTGTGTTGCCAATTATTTGATTCTTAAGTAAAATTAGTGCAATTTCCTTATATTTATCCCTCTGTGTGAGCATATTATGTATTAATTCATGAGAAATGGTTGTTTATGTTGGTTAATGGAAGTTGGATTTAGCGAGTTTATTGAAAATATTAGAATTTTGGTGAAATTTAGTGAAATTGAGATTATGTTAGTTTGTGAAATTGTGAAATTTAGTGAAATTGGGAAATTTAGTGAAAATGAAATTTGGTGAAATAGTGAAATTTAGTGAAATTAGAGTTTTATGGTAGATTAGGTTGAAATTATTAATTAATGATGTAATTGTTTTGTGTTGTGTGTGGATTGTGGTAGTTAGGGTTTCTGAAACATGCGAGTGACTTAGTGAGGAGGTGTCGTGCCGTGTGTAAATTTATGGTTTCATATTATATATAATTTTGGTGTTTATCAGCTTAGAACTCTCGTTTGAGAATCAACAACTCAACTAGTTGATCGAGATGAGTTGTCGATTCTCGAATTGTCCCATTTTTGGACACTTTAGGCGAACACGACTTTGTTAATCCTTTTACTATTCATGTGGTTTCAGTTTCAGTTTTGGGATGTAGTTTCGACAGTGTCTCTCTACAATATTCATAAAGTGCAAATTAAGTTGTTTAGATTTTTGTGCACTTGAGGAACTGTAGGGAGATGCTGCAGAAATTTCCCAAAACTGTAGCAGAAACCACATGAATAGTAAAAGGATCAACAAAGTCGTGTTCGCCTAAAGGGGATAGGACCCAACCTGGAGGAATAAGGAGAAAAAGTGACAGGACCCGTCCCGAAAATTCCCTCGGAAAATTCGAAACAGATCCTAAATAATCCCAAAAACTAAATAAAATTTTCTTTGCTCCCAAACCGCCAACACCCACCCAATGGGAACAAAGTCGATCAATTCTTTGGTCGCAAATTTTTAGCATAAGAACTTTTATTTATTTATTTTATTATTTATTTATTTATTTAAATTTTTTTTTTTCGGAAGTCGCCAGTAACAGTAAAAGTCAAAGTCAAAATCAAAAGTCAAAGTCAAAAGTCAGATTTACTATTCAAAGTTATTGTTTAACATTTTTACTGTTACTATTTACCTTTTTACTGAGTTATTATTTACTGTTTACTGATTTACCGATTTACAGTTTACCGATTTACCGTTTTACCTTTTCACTATTTACCCTAACACTGTTCATCTTCTTCCCCAAACGCCGGCAGCCGCAGCGCCGCCGCCCGCCGCCGGAGGTGAAAACACCTCCGATTCACGCCAAAATCACCCAAAGGGACCACCACCACCTCGGGGACTCATCCCCGACGCCAAAACAGCCCCCAGCCGCCGCAAACGGCGGCCGGTACGGCGGCCCCGAAACCTCAAATTCCCAATCCTTTAAAAATCGACCAATCCAACACAAAATTTCACCTAATTAACTCTAATCACCGTCCTAAACATGAATCCAACCTCTAATTACATCAATTTCAACAAAATCATCCAAAATCGCAAAATCCCAAATCGGGTTCAAAAACCCTAGAAATTTCAAACCGAAATTTCTACTTACCTTGGCCGAACCGGATCAAATCCTCTTGAGGAGAGGTTGCACGGGTCGAGATGCTCCTTTCCCCCCCAAGAATCAGCCCGATCGGTGGCCGGAAGTGGGAGTTCCGGCCTCACCACCTCCCTCGGTTCTTGGGCCGAATCGGGCCAACGGCGGTGCTGCGCGCCACGCCGTCACCGCAGCGAGGGAGAGACGGAGGAGCCGAACCGATCGGCACCGGTGGCGCGCCGATCGGTGGCCGGACGGCGAGGAGCCGAGAGCGGTGCCACTGTGCTCGGGCTCGGGCCGATCGGGGGAGGGGGGGGGGGGGGAGAGAGTAAAGAGAGAGAAAGAAAAATAAAAACTCCCTCATGGAATATTCCCTTTATTCTCAGAATATTCCAAATCTGGAATTTTCCACCCGTTTCCGCAATTTCTGAAATCCTCTCACGATTTTTACGTCATAACTTTTTCCTATGACGTCCGTTTCACGCGTGCCGAGTGTCTACGAACTCGTACCGTCGTGCTCTACAACTTTCATGAAGAAAACTTTTCAAAAATAACAACGGATCGCCAAGTCAACTTTTTAAAGGGGTATTTAAGGTTCGGGTCGTTTCAATCTACCCCCCTTAAAGAAATTTCGTCCACGAAATTTTCAAAGCCACTAAATTCACAGGTAGGGTACAATTATCTCATTGCCCCTTTCTAAACTGGCACACAACTTGCCAACGTTGAAAAAATTAAACAACTCAACATTTCTAATTACAAAGAGACAATCAAATGAACAAATGTTTACAAATTTCAAATTTCTAAACCGAATACAAATTCTTATTGATCTCGTGGGCTCCATCTTAAGGAGATACTATGTCTAAGATTTTGACATAACCTCCCCTTAAATTTGGATAGCCCTACCTGCATAAGATTCAATAAAACACTCCTTATCGCCGACCATCACATACAAAATACAATTTCACAAAATAATAGACTAATTCAATTCCAAAACTGAAACAAATAACCGATTAAAGATAAAATCAATACTCAAAATAATTAATCCAAATAACTATCACCAGTCAACCTCATTAGTCTATTCTCAAATATTTCCACGGGTTCAAGAAATTATTAAATTATAAACCTTTACAGATTCAAAGCATAAAATTTTGTTTTTCAACTTTGAAAACCACCATACATGCATATTTATATATAAAATGTAGATATGTTTTATGAAAATCTCATTTAAAACACATCAGCCTCGTAGATAACTCAAATAAACAATATTCCTTTGTTTGAAATATATATTCAAAATCAAATACGTTTGAAATCAATTCATAAAACCTCTTGACCATCCTCATTGGTCATATAAAAATCTCAACTCGCTGGTTCGGGAATCTATTAAAAAACCGAAAGCCTCGTAGAGGAAATATTCCCGAAACTAGATCATAATATAAAAATATATCAATCTTAATCCACTGCTTCGGGAATCTATCAAAAGCTGAAAACCTCATAACTGAAATATTCCCGAAGCCACCTCATATAATCGTATAAAAATCTTACATCACGTCATATAATAATATAAAAATCTCAATCGACTGATGCGGAAATTTATTAAAACTGAAAGCCTCACTGAGGAAATATTCCCTCCATCACAGTGAAAACATCCTCATGACCAAACCCCGTTGGCCATGCAACAGGGAAATGTCTAACCACCACTGGAGCCTCGTCAGACTCCGGTCCGAGAACCCTAATGGCTCCCCCCGTGTCTAAGTCTACTACCTAGACACGTCACCGCCTCAATATACACAACCCTACGTCGACCACCGAGCGTGAATCTGACCTATATGGTCAAGTCGTCACCTCGCGTGGGATGAGGCACTGCTAGCTAGCATCCATATCAATATCATAATCACGTGGACCATCGTGTGGTGAAAAACAAATCTCGAAATACATTTCTCTGTTAAATCGACATGCCGAAATCCAAAAATACCCGGCAATCCACCATGCCGTCAAATCACAAATACCCGGCAATCTCCATGCCGTCAAATCACAAATACTCGGCAATCATCATGCCGTCAAATCAAATATACCCGGCAATCACTATGCCGTCAAATCAGAAATACGTAAATTCCCCAAAATAATATCGAAATAAATAATCAAAGTCGGCATGTCAAGAAATTCGAATTCATAAACTCAACAAAATTCCCGGAAACTTCAGTTCCGGTCTACCGAGTAAATACTCAAATAATTTGAAATTATGAAATCTCATGGGGAAACTCATTTTCCAGAGAAATATCAAAATCCAAATAAAACAGAACTGCTGTCAAAATCAAATCAAAACTAGATGTCAAAATCAATTCAAATCAAAATCCAGAGAAATATCTCATAAAATTCAAAAATTCATAAATTCAAATATCTCATAAAATTCAAATATCTCATAAAATTCAAAAATTCCTCATATAGCTTTTCGTTTCAATAAAATACTTTCTCATTTAATCACCAAATTTCTTATGCCTTTCAAATCATGCAATTAAAACAATTCAATTTCATTAAAATAATTATGCATGCATTCATTTTAAAATGAAACAGATCTAATCATTACTATCCGACATACATAATCTCTAACATATAGGCCACTAAGGATTTATTATTATTTATTTAATCCCCAAGAAACATATCCCCGATCAAAGCACAATATACTGATTATAGATAAAGCATGCATATAACAATATTTAAAATAGAGTAATTTCAACACAACTATTAGAGTATTCGAAATTCAAGAAAACCCGTCAGAGTCATGGTCCGAGAGTTGAACCGGCTCTGATACCATTTGAGAGGACCCGTCCCGAAAATTCCCTCGGAAAATTCGAAACAGGTCCTAAATAATCCCAAAAACTAAATAAAATTTTCTTTGCTCCCAAACCGCCAACACCCACCCACTGGGAACAAAGTCGATCAATTCTTTGGTCGCAAATTTTTAGCATAAGAACTTTTATTTATTTATTTATTTATTTTATTATTTATTTATTTATTTTTATTTTTTCGAAAGTCAACAGTAACAGTAAAAGTCAAAGTCAAAATCAAAAGTCAAAGTCAAAAGTCAGATTTACTATTCAAAGTACTGTTACTATTTACCTTTTTACTGAGTTATTATTTACTGTTTACTGATTTACCGATTTACAGTTTACCGATTTACCGTTTTACCTTTTCACTATTTACCCTAACACTGTTCATCTTCTTCCCCAAACGCCGGCAGCCGCAGCGCCGCCGCCGCCAGCTCCGCCACCGGAGGTGAAAACACCTCCGATTCACGCCAAAATCACCCAAAGGGACCACCACCACCTCGGGGACTCATCCCCGACGCCAAAACAGCCCCCAGCCGCAGCAAACGGCGGCCCCGAAACCTCAAATTCCCAATCCTTTAAAAATCGACCAATCCAACACAAAATTTCACCTAATTAACTCTAATCACCGTCCTAAACATGAATCCAACCTCTAATTACATCAATTTCAACAAAATCATCCAAAATCGCAAAATCCCAAATCGGGTTCAAAAACCCTAGAAATTTCAAACCGAAATTTCTACTTACCTTGGCCGAACCGGATCAAATCCTCTTGAGGAGAGGTTGCACGGGTCGAGATGCTCCTTTCCCCCCCAAGAATCAGCCCGATCGGTGGCCGGAAGTGGGAGTTCCGGCCTCACCACCTCCCTCGGTTCTTGGGCCGAATCGGGCCAACGGCGGCGCTGCGCGCCACGCCGTCACCGCAGCGAGGGAGAGACGGAGGAGCCGAACCGATCGGCGACGGCGAGGAGCCGAGAGCGGTGCCACTGTGCTCGGGCTCGGGCCGATCGGGGGGGGGGGGAGAGAGAGTAAAGAGAGAGAAAGAAAAATAAAAACTCCCTCATGGAATATTCCCTTTATTCTCAGAATATTCCAAATCTGGAATTTTCCACCCGTTTCCGCAATTTCAGAAATCCTCTCACGATTTTTACGTCATAACTTTTTCCTATGACGTCCGTTTCACGCGTGCCGCGTGTCTACGAACTCGTACCGTCGTGCTCTACAACTTTCATGAAGAAAACTTTTCAAAAATAACAACGGATCGCCAAGTCAACTTTTTAAAGGGGTATTTAAGGTTCGGGTCGTTTCAAAAAGTGTTGGAATAGCTTTTGATTGTATCATAAATGTTGTATGCTAACCTTATACATATTGTCTGTTTATGTTATGACAGGAAACATTGATGATGTCCCCGACAAATCTTTTATGAATTATCATTATACACACCCTGACTACAGAACAAGCGTAGTTAACTTCATCAATTTTGTGAAGACTCACAGTATTGGAACCATTTATCTCCCTTGCCCGTGGGTAATTTGCAAAAATTTTCCTTATTATAAGGAACTCGTAGAGATTTATCATCACTGCATGCACTGTGGTTTGTATCCGACTTACACAGTTTGACACCTATACAGGGAAGTTTTTGGTCAACCCGCAATGATCAGTCGACGGAGACAATGGCTTCAAGACAGAGTCGAGGGTTCTAGTGTTGTCGGTCCTTCAGTGATCCCGCATGTAGAGATTATACAAGATATATTTTCATACTATCTTGGATACCATGGAGATACACCGCATAATGTTGTCGAAGAAAATGCTGAAGTTGTTGAAGAAAATGTTGAAGTTCACTTTAATGACATGGTTGATGATGATTATGCTAAATATGAAAGGTTTCAATGACATTAGGGTATAGAACCCTGTTTTAGACAAACTTTGAGGCAAGCATTACCCGAACGATGCACGATCCTGTTGAGCAGGATGCGTGACTCACCAGGGATTTTCTTTTTATGTGTACACATGGTTTATGTGACTCTTTCGCTGTACACAGTATGGTGTATGTTTTATTCTGTAGATAATCAGGATTGTACTTTCTTACATCAGTGACACGTTTCTACTTGATCCCAAGTAAATATGGCATACTTTCTGGTCTGGCAAGATAATTTTTTTTTTTTTTACTATAAGTTAATGTTTACTGTTTTGGATAATATTGATTGATATACAGAACTATTTGATAGAGTTAAGTATTTGCCGTGGTTGCCAAAAAAAATTTGATAAGAGAAACGACTCATTTTGGTCATTCTTTCCCATGGTTGATAATGTTGATGGATATGTCAACTATTTGATAAGTGAAACTTACTTATTTTTTTCGTTCATAAAGTCTACCTGCCTACCTTTTTTGGTGCCTGCATATGTATACTATGCCGCTGATTTTATCATCTTCTTTAAGCTTGGTGAAGGGGTAATGTTCAATTTTGATTGATGCAAGCTATGCACATGCAAAGACAAGGCCTTATACATTGGCATTGTAACATTAAAATTTCTTGCATACTTTGTATATGGAAATAGGAGATGAGCTTAATTAATATCTTCTAATTGCATTTGTTGAACATAGATCAATAGTTGATCTGCCCTCAACGAGTTTAACTTGATTTGGAATTATTTGTTGAAATGTATATGCATGATTTTCACATGCTTTTCATTTACTATATTTATTAACCTTGGATCAAATTAGTATAACAAAATGTATTGACCAATATTTGATTCTTACTGCTTGCTCCTCATATGGCAAAGGTTAGCAACGGGAAAGAAGCTGAAAGGGCGGAACCCTGAGAACCTTGGCATAGTAACGGGCACAAAGACCCAATATTTGAATATGATGAACAACAACCAGCCTCTGAAGGTTGAGTACGCAGAAGAGCACAAGGGTTCGCGCCTCTTGAAGTCGAGGACTTTGATGTCCCGAGATATCGGGAGCGCAGTTCGGAGCAAAGTGTCGATGCTTGCGCCTTCCTTTGCTGAGCTGGATGAGGAGCACCAAGATGCATTGACCACTTTATATGGAGGTAAAACATCGCTTCATTCATAATTTCGTAAAACTATTTTTCAGTTACATTACATTGAAATATGATCTTTTTGATGATTTTTTTGAATGGTTTTTTACTAGATGTTCTATGACCTCCCTCCCACCGAGACATGCATGTGAAAATATATCGATGAGACGGCTGTAAAGATTAACAAGGATTGGAAATACGACTGCCATACTCACTACATTGAAGTATCAAAGGCGACGCCTGCAGAGTTCATCCACCGGCTTGAGTAGTGGGAGTATCTGAAACTTCACTTTGAGGTCGATGATTATAAGGTAATGTAAATTAATTAGAGATTTTTGCATTTCATATAATAGCTTCTTATTCTCATATTCGTACTTCTTTTTACAGAGGATGTGTGTCCGGAACAAGGGAAAGGAGAAGGGGTATGCAATCAACCATCATTCTGGCACTATTCCCTACAACTACCGGGTCGCTGCGAATGAGGAGAAAGGACATCTAGCGCCTATACAGCAGACAGTCTTCGATGTTTATCAACCATAGCGGAATGCGGAGGAGAAAGTGGTGAGTGACTTCTCTATTGGTCCAACGATTTCGGTTTTTTAGAATTAAAAAGTATAATAACACAAATCAATGGACTTTTTTTTTGCAGGCAGCAGTGAAGAGGAAGATGGATGAGCTATGTGCTTCTCGAGTGAGTGATGAAACGGATGGCAGTCACGTGACGGGCCCCGTTACCGTCGAGGAGCAGATGACTGTAGTCGAGAAGGAGCTGGGTGGGAAGCCGGGTACGAGGGTCCGAAGTATATTTTTTTTAAACATCTTTTATATTTTTTTTTATGTTGTGTTTTCTTATTTTAAATACGAAATGGTTTTTAATTTGACTTTTTTTTTTTACCATTTTTGCAGGGCTAAGGGGTGTATTAAGACGTCCGCCAAAACCAAGAAGCGGTGCACGCGTGTCCTGCAATAATTTGGAGGTTGAGGATTTGAGGAGCCAACTAGCAGCCGTCACTGAGCGGAGCAGAATCGAGAAAGAAGAGATGCAGCAACGTCTGGTAAGGATGGAGGCTACCCTCAATAATTTCATCTCGGCCCAAGGCAATCCATGTGTCAATGTCGTCGCAACAACTCCGATACTCGCCGATAAATCCTCATGTGCTTTATTAGGTATTCCCGAGGAAGACCTTGATTATGACCATTTTGTTTTTCCTTGTAATTGGAACACATGTACATTGTTGTTAGGGAACATATTGTAGTTTTGGATGAAATCTACGTATTTATAAAATGTAGTGTGCTTGTGTTATGTTGGATATGTGTGATATGTGATTTGAATGCAGGTTTTATGTTATTTGGATGCGAATGAAATTGGTTCAAACCAGACCAAGAATATGTTTTTCTTCTCTGTAACAAAGTATGAAGGGACGAATATTGATCAATGTTTCGTCACTTCAATTTTATTTTCCCATATTTTCTTATATGTAACGCTCAGTGAAGCGACGAACATTAAACCAAAGTTTGTCGCTGAAAATATAAAACGACGACCCAAACTTTGTCGCCCAAAACTGTAAGAGACGACCCAAAATTGGTCGCTAGAAACACGACGTGACGACTCAAACTTCATCGCCTAGAATTCGAAGAGACGACCCAAACTTCGTCGCTCAGTATTTGGCGACGAACTTTAATGTCGTCGCTTGAAATATCCAACCGACGATTATTGTAGCAAAAGTCGTCGTCTAGAATTGAAGCGACGACTTCCAAGCGACGACTTTTTGTCTCTTAGATACTGAAGCGACGAGTTTTTTGCTGAACCGACCAAAAAAAGTCGTTGCTTCATTCATGATCTGCAGTGGTGCGAGCAACCAAAACAAAGTGACAAATTATGTAATCAACCAAAAAACTCAGATTTCCTCAACAAAAAAGTAAAAATAAAATAAAAAATCATATGATAATATTTGTCTATTGAAAATAATTGAAATTTCATATTATTAAAGTAATAGATTTACCTTGAAATGAATTTCCAAAATAAAATTTAATTAATAAATGTTAAAAAATTGAAGTATGTTTAATCACCGATTTTGGAGGTGTGAACTGAATATTCTATAAGGAAATTTTTTAATTGATTTAATTAGATTTTTGGTATTTTGTAAAAATTATAAAGGTGTAAATAACATTTTGGTTTTTATAAAAAGTAAATTGGACGTTCATTAAGCAAAGAGGTCCAACACATTTTTTGAGGTATAAATAGAAGCTCGCAGAGGAAAAACTTTCGTAATTATGTATGGTCAATTGATAATCAAATATTGAAAAGGTTAAATACTATATTGGTTATCAAATTTTGTATATCCAGAATTATTAGATATATATATATATATATATATATTATTAATTTAAAGACCTAAAATATTTGTCAAAATAGGATATATTTCTCTTCTCTTTTAATTTTAATGATTCATGTTTATGGATTTGTTTGTCTGTACTGTTTATAGTTTCTCTGTACGTAAGACGATGAATTAGTTATCTCGTACCACTACCAGAAAAAAGGCAAAGCCGACGAAAAAAAAAACGGCCGACGAAACCAATTTTCGTCAGCTATTCTCAATAATGGCCGACGAAAATTGTTTTCGTCACTAAAAAGAAAAAAATCGTCGGCTATTCCCCTAGAATGGCCGACGATTTTTTTTTTCGTCCCTAAAAAAAAAGTCGTCGGCTATTCCCACTGAATGGCCAACGATTTTTTCTTTCGTCGCTAAAAAAATTATTTCGTCGCCTATACCCCCTAGAATGGCCGACGATTTAAAAATTTCGTCGCCTATTCTCTGAAAGTATAGCCGACGAAAACTTTAGTAAGTTTGGCCGACGAAATTGTCATTTTCGTCGGCTATAAGTTTATATATTTTCAGAGTGTGTGTGCCTTTTCGGGCTTTCGAGTTCGTTTAGGGCCCCAAAACGGCAGTTTAATATGTTTTCAAGAATTAAGTTTTCTAATTTATTTTGTTTTAAACCATTGCTTCATCCTTCAAATGCAAAAATGTTGTGAAATAAGATATGACCGAAATAATGAAATACGTCTACGGTTGAAAAATGACAAGATTCTGATAAAATCTGAGTGTCGAAAGATGCGGTCAAAGGTTTTATTCTTTCGTTTCCCTAATGGTAGCGTTACCTTCCGTAAATATTTTGAGGAAAATTTTTATACGATTAGTTGCATCTCATCGATTTGAAACTATTATCTGTTGAAGGTCAGGCAAAAAAACGTCATTTAGACAGTCCAATTACCATTTTTAAGCGTTTAGAGGTTTGACTCACCCGGTTGACCGTTCCGATCGAGCCTTTAACGTTGTCAGCTGAAGTTGTATTTTTTTCCATACATGTATTTGATCTAAACGGTGATATCTGACGGTTGAAATAGATTTTCTAAACTTTTACATTCAAAATCAGAACATATGCACTAATGTTCCTTAACTTGTTTACTAAGTGTTTAAGTGAATGTATAGTTTCAAATAGTTACTATACGTACACTCTTCAAATGCAAATATGTCGTCAAATAAGATATGACCGAAATAATGAAATACGTCTACGGTTGAAAAATGATAAGATTCCGATAAAATCTGTGTGCTGAAATAATGAAATAAGTCAAAACCCGGTTTACTGCAGATTTGGCGTCCGGCGTCCGAATGGTGATTGTGATACCATTCCGGAAAAGGAACGATGCCAGGAATCAAACTCGTTGCTTTGCCACGACGTGTGGGCATTTTCGGGCTTTCGAGTTCGTTTAGGGCCTCAAAACGGCAGTTTAGTATGTTTTCATAGAATAGCCGACGAAACATTGTAAATCGTCGGCTATTCTCTAAGTTTAGCCGACGAAAATTAGATTTCGTCGGCTAAACTCTTGTGATCCGCGCCTTTTTATTGTCCGCCGTTGGATGGCTCAGATCCGACGATGTTCATAGAATAGCCGACGAAATATTGTAAATCGTCGGCTATTCTCTAAGTTTAGCCGACGAAAATTATATTTCGTCGGCTAAACTCTTGCGATCCGCGCCTTTTTATTGTCCGCCGTTGGATGGCTCAGATCCAACGGCTGTTGATTTTCCAAAGGATAGCCGACGAAATATATTAAATCGTCGGCTATTCTCTAAGTATAGCCGACGAAATATATTAAATCGTCGGCTATTCTCCTTCTAAATCTTTTAAATCGCTTCCTCCCGCATTTTTTCTCTCCTCCTTCCCCCCCTCCTCCGGCCTCCTCCTCCTCCTTCCCCTCCTCCTCCTCCTCCGATCCGGTATTTTTTTTTTGCCCAAAATGCAGTTATAGCCGACGAAATTGACATTATTTCGTCGGCTATAACTTTAAAATATTAATATATTCCGATGAAATAGCCGACGAAATAGCCCAAATCGTCGGCTATACTTCAGAACAAATAGCCGATGAAACCAAATTTCGTCGGCTATAACTTTAAAATATTAATATATTCCGACGAAATCGTCGGCCATACTCGAAAATAGCCGACGAATTTCGTCGGATATTTGACCAAGCTTTGGTCTACGAAATCATTTTCGTCGGCCATAATTCGTCGGCCAAGGTTGGAATGGCCGACGATGTCGTTTTTTTCGTCGGCCATTACTTTTACCGACGGGCTTTTACCGACGAATTATAGCCGACGAAATTTTCGTCGGTAGAAGGAATAGCCGACGAAAATTTGGAATAGCTGACGAAAAAAATTTCGTCGGCTATTCTGTCAAAGCTGGTAGTGTACGTGTTAACTAATCACATCATGATCGACAGGTAATTAATAGACTCTTGACAATTGGTTTCCTTTCCTTCCTAGCTGGCCAACAAGTTCATTTTTGGTTCTTCTTTTTTGGTCAAGATCGAATTTATATACAAGCTAATATGCATGCAGCATATCGTTTCTGTGTGTGTGTATATATATATATTGAAATTTCTAGGGCACTACTTGATCAACTTCAAGTCTTCAACCAAGAAATATCATCCTAGCTAGCTGCTAATAAGCATGCATGCATGCATTTTGAAACAGTTAATCATTCATATGCTCCGGCCCCTCGATCACTCCCTCCCCTAGCCTATATATTGTTTTTTTCTTTTTAGTCTTCGTCGTCTATGTCTAGGTATTGCCAGGAAAAGTACCTGAACCAAATTAAACATTGTGATCGAGACGGATTGATTGTAGAAATTCAGGACTTCGTTTTGAGAATGATTGAAAGCAATACTAAGGAGGGAAGGAACAAGTCCCAAATAAAACACATGGAAACTGTACCACTCAGAAAGAAATAATGTTGGTACGTGGAACGTACTTCGCTCATTCTCAAAGGACGAACTTGAAAGCAGTTTTTTTTTTTTTTTTTTCATTTGTGAAAAACTTGAAAGCAGTTTTTAAGTGCAACATTATGCAGGCATTCAATGCTGTAGCGAAAAATATCACTTAGAAAGGTCGAATTTTATTAAACAATGTTAAAAATCTCACTTAGAAATGTCAATTTTATTAAAAATCTCACTTAGATACCTTGTCCCTGTTGATCTTATTATTGGACAATTTGCTTACGTTATTCCAAAGAGAATAATCCACCTAGCTCAGAGAAGACGACTTTATATTTCTCTATGTCAATAACACTCATTTACCTCCCAGTTCTGCCTTGATATTTGAAATTTATGCGGTACAAGGTCCAATATATACACTTGATATATATGTTTGATGAACCCAAATTTGGGTCGACTAGGATTGGAAAAATCTCATATATATACTGAGGAAGCAATTGGAGAGAGACTCGCTCTCATACCATGTTAAACTACAACAAACGTGGCAACAAACGGCAACAAAGGTTTCGATACAGTTGGATATTATCCTTCCAGTTATGAAATTGCATTTGAGACTGCCTCTCATGACTGTCTCATTGAAACTCTCGCCACCGGCAATAGCCATATCAGGGGAAACTTCAAGGGAAACTATAAGCGCCAACATTCACCGGAGGCAAGGCGAGCCGAAACAGAACACGTCATGGAGAAGCATCCCGATAGAATACCTGTGGTAGTGGAGAAGGCTATGCCTACTGACATAACTGACTTGAGCAAGAGTAAATACCTTGTCCCTACCAATATTACTCTCGGACAGTTTCATTATGTTATTCGAAAGAAGATAATCCACCTCAAAGAAGACGTACGAGGAAGTGTTTCTCTACGTCAACAACACTTTACCTCGCGCAGCTACCTTGATGTCTGAAATTTATGCAGCAAACGCTGATGAAGATGGATATCTTTACACGGTTTAATTACTTTCCAGAGTCTGCACTCGAGTCCCTGCTTTAAGAAGAAGCTTGTACAACCTGAGGAAGAGTGTGGTTTAATTAGGACATTACAAAAGTAAATAATCAAGAATGCACCTCGATCCCTGCTTGTTTATGGTCATTAAATTATTTGTTGTTAATTGTTATCTCAATCCCTTGTTGATATATTTGGTTTTCTCCCACTGTCTGGGTACAATTTTTTTTTTCTTTTTTCTTTCATTGTTTGGTTGAGTAGAGGTTTTGTTCTCTCACAGTATAGTATACCTCTATTCGATTCTCTCCCATTGTTTGGGTTGAACTTTTTTTTTTTTTTTTTTTGTAATTTTAGAATGCATGAAAGCATAATGCTAAAAGCAAAGGAACAAAACACACTTGGGCAGAAACCCAACCAATCTGAAAGAAACAATGTTAATTAGTACGCACAACTTAAAATAATTTGAAAACGATTTATAAGCACAGCTTTCTGCAGGAATTCAGTGCAGTAGCTAAAAATCTCAAAGGATTATTTTTACTCATTCTAGGAATCAAACCATTCTTTGCTCCCCATTCAGTAACTCTCTCTCCTTGCTTATTACGACTACCTGGCCAATCAATTTCCAAGACCCTAATCGATCAATCATCTCTTGGTGTTTAAATATGTCCCAATCGAGAATCTGGTTACTGTCCCACTGAAACTCCCATCACCGGCAATAGTCATACCAGGTAACCAGGGGAAACTTCAAGCGCAAACGTTCTCTGGAGGCAAGGCGAGCCGAAGCAGTACGTATCAGGGAGATGTATCCCTTAAAATACCTGTGATAGTGGAGAAGCTAGGATATATTTACTGACACCGCTGACATTAGCAAGAATAAATACATTATCCCTCATGATATTACTATTGGACAATTTCTTTATGTTATTCGAAAGATGATAATCCACCTAAGAGATGATGAGGCTATGTTTCTCCTCGTCAACAACACTTTACCTCGCACTACTACCTTGATGTCTGAAATTTATGCAGCAAACGTGGATGAAGATGGATTCCTTTACATGGTCTACAATGGAGAGCCTGCATAAAGGAATGAAGAAGCTTATACAAAACATGAAGAAGAGTGTGATTCAGGAATTTACAAAGTACATAGTTAGTCAAGCATGCATGCACTTCGATTCAAGGTTGTTTTTGGTCATTATTTTTTTGTTAATTTTTTTTTAGAAGGGTCATTATTTTTTGTTAATAACTTCTCTCAACTTGTTGTTTCTCCCCATTGGTTTGGCCGGCCAGAGGTTTTGTTCTCTCATATATAGTAGAGAGTTATGCTCTTCTCTCCCATTGATTGGGTAGGAGTTTGAGTTATTCTTTTACCATGATATATGTAGAGAACTATAACATGTATGGTTGATGATCAACCATGGCGGCCTCCTACGCCCTCGAGAGACCGAGGAAGAAATCCCGGAGTCGGAGAACAAAACTGTGCCTCCAGCATCCGCCTACAATGATTTTTAGGGCCAATATTCAGCCAAGTCTGGTGACCCCATCGATACAGATCCCTCCTCTTCCTAAGGAGAAGCGACAAGTCCATGTCCGTGAGCATGGCGCGTTTTCCTCCCCTCCCAAGATCTCGGGTGGGAGGCGCCGATATGAGGATGGAGATGGATACACAGGAAAGAAAAGCAAGCACAACCTAAACCTAGGGTCGGGAAACTCACGCCAACCAAGCTCGGGTTGAAAGCTACGGCGTCTGGTGTTCTGGGCATCAAGAAACCCTGAGGCTCTGGCGGAGCTTAAGTTGACTTTGGTGGAGTTGGTGACGTAGAACAAATCCGGGTTGGGGCATGCAGTGGTTGGGCAAGAGATGAATTCGTATCCGGGTTTGGCAGGTGATGTGGTCAGCCTCGGTACGAGGTAAGCGACGAGTAATCTCCTAGGTGGACTAGGCTAAATCTCTTTCATGCTCGAACTAGATCAACTTATCGATGAAAGGTACACCAATTGATGTGCTTAGACTTGATTTGAGGAATGAGTTTTCTAGTTTGGCCATGGAACGTTATTTGCTTTGTTGCATTTTATTCCTTCGATTAATTTTGTTCACTTGCTTTTGGACATCTTTAAACTTTTTAAGTTTGAATAAGCGCTTTTTGTGCGCATTTACTTTCCTGTTAGTAGCTTTAACTTGTATTTGAAAAGTTGTGTCATCTCATTTGTTTAATCATTATGGTCGTTATGACAGTTAGTCAATGTATCTGTCTCATTTTCCCTAAAATAAATTTAAAAAATAAAATAAATAAATAACAATAACATGCATGGTTTATCTCGACAATTGTTGTTGTTTTGCTATTTTGCTGATCTTGTTTGGCATAGTTTTGTTACCCATGTATCTGAGATGAGCATTATTCAAAATTCATTGATGATATTTCTATCTAATCATTTAATTAACAAATCTGATTATTTATTTACTAATGATCTGATGATTAAGCTTTTGGAGAAGCTTGTGGCTCATGATTTGTTTTGTTTGTATAGTTGATACTCTTTGCTCAGTTCATTATTTTGTCCCACTAAGTTTTATCCAAATAAGGTTTTAATGTGTCGCTTTTAGAGTAGCTAGGTTTGAGAAGAAGTGAATGGTCATTCACAACTTCTTTCGATTTTGGTTATAAGTACTTTAAGAAGGTTGCATGTAGCACAATGTGCACTTTTAATCTTGACTTTCATATTAGGTTTTGGATTATCATTGTTGGCTCTCCCGGCCAGTTGTTATATCCTATGTATTTGTACTTATTTTGACGCTTGTCCTAATGAAACTGTTGGAAAAAGATTGGCCGTTTCTGCACAATAATTGGTATCAAAGGTTAAGTTACACTTGAGACATGGTGTCTCGTAACATCGAGATTGGGATCACAAGATCTAGAATTGGACGCTTTTGGCCAAGGTGGAGCTGTTGGTATTCGCATTGTCTGAGATGCGAACAAGAGATTTTGGACTTTTAGCCTTACAAATGCTGCTCCCATAGGCCATGGATATGGTTACTGAACTATGCTGTGAAGTATGGCAGTTTTGGAGGCTAATGACGGTGTTGCAAGTCCTCTTCCTTCTCCGCTCTTCTTCAATGAGATTAGCAGTACGGTTGTCTAGGATATAAGGGGTACCAAGGGCTAGCGTTGGAAGTCCTCCTCTTCCTTCTCCGCTCTTCTTCATCTAAGAAGCTACATAGACATGGTCCCTAAACCTATAGGTTTTCTCAATCCATGCATTGCTGTAGTTTTGCATTAGTACAACAACAGCTGTAGCTTCAATGTTCATATGAGATTAGTTTTCACACATCCGACTCCAAATCCTTTCTGTGTTTCCCCTTCCTTGATATTTGTGGTAAAATAACTCTCCATATCCTAACAACAAAATTTCAAAACTATGAGCATCAATTAATGAATATATTATTATTAATCAGTGCTGAAAAGAAAGCTGAAATATGAATAAATTACACTTCAAATAAAAATATCGTGAAAACCAGGCACCCCCGGCCGCTTGGTAAGTGGTACTTGCCCACATTATGAATAGAACAAAAACAATGACAGCAATTCATAGATTCTCACCCGTGTAGAGAAAACTTTTTGAAGTTATAACTATCGATCTCACAACTTCAACCTGGAAATAGAACAAAAAGTAATTAAATTTCCATAGGTCACAAAGAGAATATAAACAAAAAAGAACAGATAACAGACATTGAAGACCAACCTTTTGTGCTCCACCAGTGGCTTGATCAGTCTCATCTATCATTTGGTAAACCTGAACAAACAATAATTTCAGTTTTGTAGAAGGAGGCTAACCTGAGAGAACATTCCAATATCATGCAGTAGAATCTTTGCAACGATCAATCATTTGACGCTTGCAGGGCCATAGCATTAAGGGTCTAGTTTCTTCTTGGGTTAGATGAAGAATTTACCATTACGCGATGCCCAGTCAAACAATCAATCTAATATAGTGGAGTTAATACATAAACAGAATTTATCAGATTGAATCTGACAAACTTCAAATTAAGTTCCATGATTACTCGCACATATTTCAAACAGAAACAGTGGGATGGAATGCGAAGATTGGGAACAATAGTAACAGAGGGGGTACTCAAATAGACTAACAGCATATGAAATTTAACGACTGATACTGAATACAAAATGTTACAGTGCTCTAAAAGAACACAGCCATGAAAGGAACCTTTCTTTTAGGCTGTTTTCATCACCCCGAACAAATCTCACTATAATATATAATATATATGATCTTTTTCAACACAAATATATTTCAAACAACATACCACCCTGTAAAATATTGAAGTCCTTCATCACTATGTCTTGCTCCTTATCTCTCCCTAGCTATCTTTTACTAATTTTGTTTGAAATAGTTCAAACCTCAATCACTGTTCCTTATCGATGATTAAGGCTTCAATAATTGCTCCCCAAGTCAAAAGAGCTCAGCACACTCCTTAGTATCATTTTGTTTGGTAACGAAACTCCTTACGATCCTTCTTCACAGCGGAAACAAGAGGTGGTCTCCAACAGAAGGACTTGTTACTGCTACTGCATTTCAATATCAAAATTGAATTATACCTGCTTTCCATTCGTCTCACAAAAACAAAAAGAAAGCAGAGAAAACCCCAAATTTAACTAACCTTGACCAATCTGAGATCAGAAACGACACCAGCGCGGTTCACCTATCAGTTCCATCGGAAATACAACCAATCGAAAAAGGGCTAAAACTTTAAATCAACGAAAGAAAAAAAGAAAAAAAGAAAAAAACATGAACAAAAAAACTCACAATAGAACTTGCCTGTGTTCTTCCTCTCTCTCTCTCTTGATTAAGTTGTTTCAGTTTTCAGATTAAAAATCATACAGTAACCAAAACAAAAAACAAGACCATACAACAGATCAAATTGAGAAAAAGAAAAATAGAGTTTAAACAAAATGAGACGGAGGAGAGACAGATCAAACTGAGACAAGAAGACCTCTCAAGCAACCACGTGTCTAAGCCAGAAACACGCGTCAATTTCCTAGCTCTATGAAAAAGAAATAAGAAATAGAAAGAAAAAACAATTATTTTTCATTTTCAGGGCCTTGGCAAAGTAGCAGCGTAGTGGCCCAAAGCCCAAACTCAGCGATGCATAGGTAGGAAGTGACAAGGGCAAAACCGTCACTGAGAAAAGCAGAGGGCAACTATAAAGCTTACTCATCCTCAACTCGCCCCCAGTGTCCATTGAGTCACTAGGGTTCGGCTTCTCCCATTCCAAAATCTCTCTTGGTTTTTATTTTTGTTTTACGCGTGGCCCTTAAGATCGCCTTCCCATACAACCATGGAAGCGTTTCGAGTCATAGCTGCGCAACAGCAAAACACTATATCAAGGAGGGTCTCTTTAGGGTTTCCTTCTGAACCTTCCCCCTCTCCCACCTGGGTTTTCTTATTGAGGCGTTTCTCCTTTTCCTTTGGGTATTTGTGGCTCATTTTCTCATTATCTGGAACCGGAACCCAATGGCAATTAGCTTTCATGCTATTTGATTCTGGGTGTTTCAGATAATGAAGAGCCCCTCTGCCCACTGGAACCTTGTGAGTGTCTCAGGCTTGGTTGGGCAACAACTGTAGTGTCCGTACACCCCATTTGTTAATTTTGTTGATAAAAGTTTTGATTTCTGTGTAGTTTTGTTATACTTGAAATGGGCTTGGCAAGAGTGATGATTCAATTAGATGTGTGAAAAGAGAACATCCTTTTTTTGTGAACTTAATTGTTTGAGGCATAACATGTCTGACTTGCCTGCTATTGTAGCCTTTTCGTGTACTGCTTGTAATTTTGACTTAATATGGTGGTTGTCTGAACTTGTTGTGTTTTAATGGACTTGGCAAGAATGATGATTCAATTAGATGTGTGAAATGGGACACCCTTTTTGTGAACTTATTTGTTTGAGGCATAACATGTCTGACTTGCCTTTCATCACACTCTGTTTAGATTGCAGTTATTTACCAGTCTGTATTGTAGGTGCATTTGTTATGTTTGAATTGTGCTTAGGAAATGATCTCTTTAGATTAATGTAATTTGATTGCGTTTGGCAAGAGTGATGATTCAATTAGATGTGTGAAAAGGGACTTCCTTTTTATGAACTTCAATTTTTTGAGGCATAAATATTCTGATTTGCCCACCAATTGAATCTATATATATGTAGTTCTGTTAGTTGTTTGCTATGTTTGTACAATGGCTATCTTTTTCCTGGAAAGAATGTATGGTATCTAGTAAATGATTGAAATGAGCTTGGCAAGAGTGATGATTCAATTAGATGTGTGAAAAAGGGAATTCCTTTTTATGAACTCAATTGTTTGAGGCATAACATGTCTGACTTGCCTGGCGTCATTTATCAATCAACTAAATTTTGTTTTTTGGTATCTGTGCTATTAAATTCTGTATGGCTTATCATAGGTTATTGTGCTGTCTTTCTAGATGCCCCAATCTATACATAAAGTTGTTCATCATAATGTGATTTGAGCTATGTTGCATGGACACGGACACGGCGACACGGCAAATCTCAAAAATCGATTTTCCGACACGGTTTGGACACGGTAAATAAATTATAATTTATATATTTTTAATACATAAAATAAATTGATAATATTACTAAAAGTTGATAATATTACATAAAATAGATTTCCTAACTCAGTTGATTCAACACAGGTTCGGTAGATGCAGCACTTGAACTCATCTTATTCAACAATCAAATTTTATTCATTAATCATCCTATTCAACAATCCTATTGAACTCATTACTATTCATGAATCATTATTCAACAATCAAATACTCACAATAAGACAATGAAAAGCACTAATAGGCCAAACTGATAATGAAAGGAAAAATTAATTGATCTGAGTATGCATTGTTGACAGTTCAATAAAACTCACATTGCTTTATCCAAGATCCTTGGCTAGTCCTAATATATGAACCTTTAATAAATCAAGTAGAACCTTTAACCTATTAAGAACTCCAATAAAACCAAAACGAACTCTGTACAGCATCAGCTTCAAAGGTCTAGTATCCAATTAAAAGCTGTTGGCCTGAACTTAGCTACAGATGTCATCTTTTAATCCGAATCAAAAGGTCTTGTTTAGTACAATCAGGGCCCTTTTCTAATCTAAAACCCAGTTTTGGGGCTATATGTCACAATAACTCTGCTATGGTTCTGTCAAAAATTGCTCACAATAAGACATCACAATAACCCAATCAATCAAATACTCACAGGAAGAGGAGGGCGGGAGGGAGGGAGGGAGGGCTGAGCAGCGGAGTAGCGGAGGAAGGACGAGTAGCGGAGGAGGAGAGGCAGGGCTTGGGTCTAGGGAGGGAGAAGAAGAGGAAGAAGATCTGCTGAACTTGATGGAAGAAGAAGAAGAATCGGCAGAAGGAGAGGTGAGTTAGGGTTTTTCCAACTTTTTTTTTTCTGACGTGGCGTGTCCGAAAATAAGGATACGTGTCGGTCAAAGTGTCTAAAAAGTCAACATTGGCCGATACGCCAGATGGCGTGTCCGACACGTATTTTCCCGTGTCGTGTCGTGTCGCCGTGTCCGGCCGTGTCGGACGCGCGGATTCGGCTGTTTTTGCCGTGTCCGTGCAACAGAGGACTTGAGCAAGAATATTCTAGTGTTTTTAGCTGAAGTATTGAGTGAACCTGACTTTCAATCGTACTCAGCTAGGTGATCCTTGTAGATGAAAATCCTGTATATGCTGCAGTCCTGCTAGTTTGCTAGTTTGAAGGCAGTTCTTAACTTTGGTGTAATCCTTGTTCGTAACTTTGGATTGGTCCTGAATTGTGAACTACCTACTGGAGTTGGCGAGTTGCACACAAGCTAAGACTGAACCGCAATCATAGTATTTGGTACTGAATTTGAATGATAAGGTTTGCTGAGATGTTCATTTTCTGCACAAAATTGCTTTATTTGGCTGATTCATTTTCAGAGAGTTTAGTTTGGGTGTGAACCTAAGTGACCTAACACATGTGTCTTGGAAGCATACTGAACTACCAATAATGTACATTGAGCTAGTACTCTGTTTGTATCTTTACCAATAAAATTACTCTTTTACTTTCCTAAACTTTGTTTTATATCTTCTGTATCTTTCGCATTATAGCCCAGCGAAAGAGGTTGGTAAATTTCAATTGTAAAAAATATCAATTTGCTGGAACATGTTAAAGAAGCTGATGAATGGGCGATGATCATGTAACAACTAACCTAGCATTATATTGATCTCCGCAATGCCAAATCATAGAACATAACTATCCATTCTTCAAATTTCAAAACTGACAATTAGGTATTCCAAAACCCTCAATTTTTGATTAAAAAAGCAGAGAAAAAAAAACACTTCCCCACTAAACCTTAGAATCATCTTCTTGTTCTTCAATTGTTGTGACTAGTCGAGAAAGCCAGTCTTGCGCCAAATGGCATTCCTGACCTGACGCAAGTCTCTACCCTTGAGAGTCCTCCCAACGCCTTCCAGCACCGAAAACGCGGTCCTCGCCGACACCTCCGAGCCCCTCGCCACCAGCTCATGCGGCGGCAGCATCTCCTCCTCCCCGCCTACGTCATCATCATCCGCCACGTCAGCCAGGTCTCCTCCGTTGTAGTTGTTCCTGCGCCGCTCCATCATCATGGCCTTGGACAGCACTGGGACCTTCATCGGCGCTGAGTGCTGCTGGAACCTTCTGGAAGGCACCGACTGTGTTTGACCGCCACCGTCGGAGTAGGGTTGACTCTGCGGAGACGGCCGCGGAATCGAGGGGATTGGCTTGGAGGGGGAGGAAAGTGAGGGCTTTCGGTAGAGGACCTGGGCCGGCCGATCGGAGTCGGGTAGGACCGCGAGAATTCCGGAGTTTTTGAAGGTTTGGTGGTGGCTGGTGGCGGTGGTGGAGTCATCGGGATCGGTGAAGTCGTCGGCGTTGGTGGTCCAGAAGACCTCGGCCTCGTGGAGCTCCTCGCCGGCTGAGGAGGACGGCGGGTAGAAGGAGAAGAGGCCGAGGAAGCGGTCCGACGACGGCGATCGGCGGTGGCAGAAGCTGGCGGAGTCCATTGGAAAAGTGAGAGAGAGAGAGAGAGAGAGGAGTTTGATGTGGCGGACAGACGCGGTGAGTGTGAGAAGAGAGAGAGAGAGAGAGGAAGAATATTAGAAAGAAAAAGAAAGAGAAGTGTGGGGCACCTGGAAATTTGTTGAGAGGGAGCGGGGCCCACGTGGGGCGGAGGGCGTTAGAAATGCTATTTGGGCTTTTTGGGGGACCCGCTGGAGGTGTATTATAGAGAGCAAGTCGTGTTGGAGTCCAAATCGTGTGAGTTAGTTGTGACTCGTGAGTCCTCCTCTCTGTTTAGGACGTGACTTTGGTCTATTGAGTACTTACTTAATAAGATTTTTTTTTTTGGTGAAATACTTCTTAGTTAGATCGGGTATGGATGGATTTTGTATTGATTGGGAACTGTTGAGTTACTAGGATGCTCGATATATAATACATTTTTTTTTTATGTATAAGACCACATATTCATATTGTATACATTCCCAATAATTTAATCCAATTAACAGTTTATTTGACAGGTTGGAAGACGTTTCTAGTTTATACCCTAAATTTTATACTCTAAATTTTGTCTATTAAGACGATAGGCGGATGAGATTAAAGATAAATTATTAATTTTTTAATAAATAAAATTTATAATGTTGTATCAGATTATTATTCATAAACATTTTTCAGGATTTAAGAGTAATCATCACAGCGTGCGCTCCAATAAGTACGGAACTATTAGATTCCCACCACTACCCTAACACACATTGTTGACAGTAGCCAGAGAGAGGCTACAGCAGGCCCACAGACCCGCAGCAAGCGCACCAGGGCCCGGTCCAAGGGTCGGGACCGGATCACCAGCACCCGGCCTCGGGGCCTGGCACTCTATCCTGCCTCCAGGGACCCAGGGGCCGGGGGCGCCAGCCTGCCTAAGAGGGCACCAGAAGGTATAAGCAGAAGGGAACCAGTCCCACATCGAAGAGTAAGGCCAGCCTTTACCCCCAACCACCTATATATGGGCCCCAACTACCCTCTTTATGAGGTAACTCGTCTCTCTCCCCGCTTACATACGTGTCTTGGTTATATATATTTCAACTATACTAACTTAGGCATCGGAGAGGAGAAGACCGGCCCGCCCGGTATTCCCCTTAGTGAGCAGGATTGCAGGAGATAGAGGTGGATTCATCAAGTATCTACTAGACCTCCGGGTTTAGGCAGAAACAATTGGCGCCGTCTGTGGGAAATCGTACAAAAAGTTGTGTTGCTTTATCAATCCTTTGGAAAGGCAGTTGCATCCTTCAGTCCGGAAACAATGGAGGGGAGGAAGATAAAAGCCAGTGGGGAAAAGCCGAAAGCGCGAATTCAGTTCCCCGACCCAGCCCGTAACATAAAGGCTGAGGTCGGTACGAGGTTCGCCCTTTCTTCCGTCAGTGATAGAACTCATGATCACCGGAAACCAGAAAGCACCGACTAGAAGGGTCCGGAAGAAATTAAAAAAATGAAGGCAAAGGTCGAGCGCTTGCGAGCGGAGGGCGATCAGGATCGGCTAAGAGCGGAGGCCCGATGCCAAGAATTGGAGGCAGTCAACATCGCCCTAGTGGCGGCCCTGGAGCGAGAGGGTCAGCAGAGCACTCCTCGAGCAACACCGCGGTCAGCAGGCAAGGCTAGCGAGTTCCCGCACCTTGAGGTAGGACAGGCCACGGGAAGAAGAAAGACCGTGCATATGGACACGCCGCTCTTTTCGGAAGCTTTAAAGAACTCCGGCCCGGCCGAGCCCGCGTACCGCACGGGCCAGACGTCAACCGAACAGGAAGGCACTACCGCTCGAGCGCTCGAAGCGCTCTCTGCCTCGGTAGCAGACATGAAGGGCCGCATGGAGGCCAGCGAGAGAATGGCAGGGCTGCAGCAGGGTGGCGCGCGGTTCAACGAGCGTATTGGACCTTTCCCGCGCCGAATCAGGGAGTCGGGAAGATCTGGAAGCCAAAGGCCTCTAAAGTTGACCTATTCCGGGGCGGGCTATCCGTACCAGCACCTGGACAACTTCAAGTCACAAGCAGGGGTGAGGGGCTACTCGGACGCCACGTGCTGCAACGTATTTCAAGAAACGCTCTCGGGAGAGGCGTTGAATTGGTTCTACGAGCTACCAATTAATTCAGTCGAAACCTTCGAGCGGTTGGCGGATAAGTTCGTCGGCCGGTTCATTCTCAGAGCCAGGACAGCCCAGGCATCCACAATCCTTTTTGACTGCATGCAAACAGACAACGAGCCCCTACGTGCCTTCGTTAACCGGTGGCAGATTGCCACGGCCGGGGTCAGGAACTTGGACAAGCAGATCGCAGGGATGGCCTTCAAGCAGGGGTTAAGACCCGGGGAACTTTCGTACGACTTGCTAGTACAGGAGCCGCTGGGGTACGACGAGCTGATGACTGTGGCCGTTAGACACGCTCAGGCAGAGCATGACACATATGGGGACAAGGCGCCCAAGCGAATAGCGGACGACCTGCAGCCGTCCCATGGAGGCAAAGCCGGATGGCTAGATCGTAGCCGAGCGCCCGAAGTCACCAGGAAAGCGGACACACGGGAGGAATGGCAACCCCGGCGGAGCAATGGCGACGGTTCCCGGTCAGGGAGAAGACAGCCGTTTGTGCGTTCGGCGCGGCCTCTAGCTGCTGCGCCAGCGGAGCGACCATCACGGGCCCTGGCTAGTTTGCCAGCCGGAAAGCCCAAAGATCTAGCCCTTCGGACCGATGACCGAAAGGCCCAGATAGCGGTCGTAATCGACCGGACCAGCCAGAAGGACCCCAACAACGAGCAACCGCGGCCTCGGCAGGTGGGAACTATAAACACCCGCACTCCCGGGGGCATCGAGGTGCACGGGAGCATTAACATGATACACGGCGGGGATTATATAGATCGACTTACCCGGAGCTCGAAGAAGCGGTGCCTAAGATCGGTCCGGGGGAAGGAGGTATACGCCTTCGGCGAAAGAAGCGGCCAGGCCGCTAAAACCGGATGGAGATCAATCACCTTTTACGAGGGGGAAGAACCGGAGGATTTGATCCAACCGCACAACGACCCCTTCCTCATTACGGTCCAAATAGACCACTGGATAACCAGTCGTATGCTGATAGATACCGGAGCCTCAGTCAACGTAATGTTCCGGGATGCATACAAGGGATTGCAGAAACAATTGGCGCCGTCTGTGGGAACTCGTACAAAAAGTTGTGTTGCTCTATCAAACCTTTAAAAAAGTAGCTGCGTCCTTCAGTCCGGAAACAATGGAGGGGAGGAAGGTAAAAGCCAGCGGGGAAAAACCGAAAGCGCGAATTCAGTTCCCCGACCCAGCCTGTAGCATAAAGGCCGAGATCGGTACGAGGTTCACCCTTTCTTCCGTCAGTGATAGGACTCATGATCACCGGAAGCCAGAGAGCACCGACCAGAGGGGTCCGGAAGAGATTAGAAAAATGAAGGCAAAGGTCGAGCGCTTGCGAGCGGAGGGTGATCAAGATCGGCTGAGAGCGGAGGCCCGGTGCCGAGAATTGGAGGCAGTCAACGTCGCCCTGGAGGCGGCCCTGGAGCGAGAGGGTCAGCAGAGCACTCCTCAAGCAGCACCGCGATCATCAGGCAAGGCTAGCGAATTCCCGCATCTTGAGGTAGGACAGGCCACGGGAAGAAGAAAGACCGTGCATATGGACACGCCACTCTTTTCGGAAGCTTTATAAAACTCCGGCCCGGCCGAGCCCCCGTACCGCACGGGCCAGGCGTCAACCGATCAGGAAAGCACTACCGCTCGAGCGCTCGAGGCACTCTCCGCCTCGGTAGCGGACATGGAGGGCCGCATGGCGGCCAGCGAGAGAATGGCAGGGTGGCAGCAGAGTGTATTGGACCTTTCCCGCGCCGAATCAGGGAATCGGGAAGATCTGGAAGCCAAAGGCCTCTAAAGTTGACCTATTCCGGGGCGGGCTGTCCTTACCAGCACCTGGACAGCTTCAAATCACAAGCGGGGGTGAGGGGCTACTCGGACGCCACGTGCTGCAACGTATTTCAAGAAACGCTCTCAGGAGAGGCGTTGAATTGGTTCTACGGGCTGCCAATTAACTCAGTCGAAACCTTCGAGCGGTTGGCGGATCAGTTCGTCGGCCGGTTCATTCTAAGAGCCAGGACAGCCCAGACATCCACAATCCTTTTTGACTGCATGCAAACAGACAACAAGCCCCTACGTGCCTTCGTTAACCGGTGGCAGATTGCCACAGCCGGGGTCAGGAACCTGGACAAGCAGATCGCAGGGATGGCCTTCAAGCAGGGTTTAAGACCCGGGGAACTTTCGTACGACTTGCTACTACAGGAGCCGCTGGGGTACGACGAGCTGATGACTGTGGCTGTTAGGCACGCTCAGGCAGAGCACGACACATATGGGGACAAGGCGCCCAAGCGGATAGCGGACGACCTGCAGCCGTCCCATGGGGGCAAAGCCGGATGGCTAGATCGTAGCCGAGCGCCCGCAGCCACTAGGAAAGCAGACCCACGGGAGGAATGGCAACCCCGGCGGAGCGATGGCGACGGTTCCCGGCCAGCAAGAAAACAGCCATTTGTGCGTTCGGCGCGGCTAGTTGCTGCGCCAGCAGAGCGACCATCGCGGCCCTTGGCTATTTTGCCAGCCGGAAAGCCCAAGGATCTAGCCCTTCGAACCGATGATCGGAAGGCCCAGATAGCGGTCGTAATCAACCGGACCTGCCAGAAGGACCCCAACGACGAGCAACCGAGGCCTCGGCAGGTGGGAACTATAAACACCCGTATTCCTGGGGGGATCGAGGTACACGGGAGCATTAACATGATACACGGCGGGGATCGTATAGATCGGCTTACCCGGAGCTTGAAGAAGCGGTGTCTAAGATCGGTCCGAGGGAAGGAAGTATACGCCTTCGGCGAAAGAAGCGGCCAGACCGCTAAAACCGGATGGAGATCGATCACCTTTTACGAGGGGGAAGAGCCGGAGGATCTGATCCAACCGCACACCGACCCCTTCCTCATTACGGTACAAATAGACCACTGGATGACCAGTCGTATGCTGATTGATACCGGGGCCTCAGTCAACGTAATGTTCTGGGATGCATACAAGGGGTTGCAGAGAGGAAGGAACAAGTTATCCCAGGATAACGAGCCGCTCATAAGCTTCTCCGGTGAGGTCGTCCAGCCCCTGGGATCATATTACCTACCGATCATCTTCAGCGAGGGAGACAGAACGAGAAAGGAGCATTTGGAGTTCATCATTGTCGACTGCCTATCGTCGTACAATGGCATAATCGGTCGGCCAGGATTATGGAGGCTTAAAACGTTCATTGCCGGCCATATGTTAATGATGAAGATGCCTTCACCGGCCGGAGTCATTACCATACGCGGGGACCAAAGGATCGCCCGCAAGTATTACACAGAAGCCGTGACCCACGGGAGGAAGCGGACCGAGGTCTTCACAACCGCTCAGCAGGCGCCCGCGCCGGATCTGAACATTGACCCACGTGATGACGTCAAGACAAAGAGAGTCGGGCGGTTCATCGAGAAACTGGAGCCACCTACGGCCGTGGAACAAACCGAAGCAATCTGCATTTCGGTAGACCATCCGGAGCGAACTGTCGTAATAGGGACGCGGCTCGATCCGGTTGTCAGGCAAGAGCTCATAGCCTTCCTCCAGGACAACGGTTCGGTCTTCGCATGGTCCTATGAGGACATGCCAGGCATATCCCCGGAGATAGCCGTGCATGAGCTAAATTTATTACCCAACGTTCCCCCGGTAAGGCAGAAGAGGAGATCTTTCAGTCCCGCAAAGTATGAGGCAATCATCCGGGAAGTTCAGTACCCTCGCTGGCTCGCTAACGTAGTTATGGTACCGAAGAAGGGAACCGGCCAATGGCGTATGTGCGTGGACTTCACTAACCTGATCCGGGCGTGTCCAAAGGACAGCTTCCCGCTCCCCCGGATTGACCAGCTTATAGATTCCACGTCCGGTTTTAAGATGCTCAGCTTCATGGACGCCTACGCCGGGTACAATCAAATTAGGATGCACCCGGACGATGAGGAGCACACGTCTTTCACAACCGACCGAGGTACCTACTGTTATAAGAGGATGCCGTACGGTCTGAAGAATGCCGGGGCCACCTACCAACGAACGGTCAACCAAATGCTGGAGCAAGAAATGGGTAAAACCGTAGAGGTTTACGTGGATGACATGCTGGTCAAGAGCTTGACTGCAGGGACCCACGTCCAGGATCTAGCCGTAGTCATCGGCAAGATGCTCAAGTTCGGAATGCGCTTAAACCCAAAGAAGTGTATTTTCGGAATTTCAGAGGGCCTATTTCTAGACCACATCATCAGCCAGCGAGGGATAGAGGCCAACCCGCTGAAGGTCCAGGTGATTTTAGATATGGAAACGCCAGAAGAGAGAAACCAGGTCCAGATGTTGACCGGCCGGTTAGCCGCCCTCGCCAGATTTATCTCCCGCCTAACCGACAAATGCACCCCGTTCTTCAAATTGCTCAAGGCGCAGCAGACCAGGAAAATCCATTGGGCAGCGGAGCATGAAGCAGCGTTCCAGTCTATCAAGGCGTATCTGTCAGCAGTGCCTCTCCTATCCAAACCAGTGCCAGGCGAAATGCTATACCTTTACATAGCTGCATCCGCGACGGCCGTCTCCGCGGCTCTCATTAGGAAGGAAGAAACGCTCGAACTCCCGGTATACTATGCGGGAAAGGGACTCACTGGAGCAGAGGGCCGGTACCCCGACATAGAGAGATTGGCTTTGGCCCTGATTGTTAGTGCCAGGAAGCTCCAGCATTATTTCCAGGCTCACTCCATCACCTTGTATACCAATCACCCTCTGCGACAGATCCTACAAAGGCCGGAGACCAGTGGTAGGCTCGTACGGTGGGCAGTTAAACTGGGAGAATTCGACATCATCTACGCCTCGCGAACGGCCATCAAAGGGTAGGCAGCTGCGGACTTCATATGCGAGCTCACCCCAATGGCGGTAGAAGCACACCCCGACCGGTGCGAGGCCACCGAGGCAGTACAAACCAAGGCCGCGCCAGGCCTCCCCACCGGTTGGAAGCTTTACGTGGATGGCTCCGTGACGGCCAGGCGGAGCGGTGCTGGTGTCATGATAACCTCGCCCGATGGCCAGTCATACGAATATGCATTACGTTTCCTTTTTAGCACCTCCAACAACGCCGCCGAGTATGAGGCCCTCATAGCCGGTCTGCAACTGGCCAAGGAGTTGGGAATTTCGTCCATGGAGATATACAGCGACTCTAGCCTAGTGGTGAACCAGATGAACGGGGTGTTCGAGGTCAAGGACCCCCAGCTTTCCTCTTACCAGGCTCTGGCCAAAACCTTGATCGAGCCATTCGAGGGCGCCACGATCCAGCACATTCCCCGAGAGGAAAATAGACATGCGGATGCCCTCACAAGGCTGGCAACCGGAAACTACCCTCCAGAGTACCGGAGGGCAAAAATGGAAACTCTCTAGCAGCCAAGTATAAACAAAACCATCTCTGAGATATTTGCGGTAGAAGAAGAGCCGCCAAGCTGGATGGATCCAATAGTCAAGTATTTGACTGACAAAACCAGCCCCCAGGATGTGGTAGAGGCCAGAAGACTACACCTCCGGTGCGCCCGGTACGGTCTCCTCAACGGCCAGTTATACCGAAGGGGGCACAGCTTCCCCCAGCTGAGGTGCGTGACAAAAGAAGCAGGCGAGGCTATCATGCGAGAGATCCACGAGGGGGTATGCGGTAATCACTCCGGCGCAAGATCATTGTCCCACAAATCGCTCCGGGCGGGGTATTTCTGGCCAGAAATGGCGGCAATGTCAAGGAAGATATCAGGCGGCTGCCACAAGTGCCACATGTACGCCTCTGTACCTCATGCCCCGGCAATCGCGTTATCAATCCTGTTGGCACCGTGGCCATTTGCACAATGGGGATTGGACATCATCGGCCCTTTCCCAACGGCTATAGGACAGTACAAGTATGCCATCGTGGCGGTAGACTATCAGACCAAGTGGGTCGAGGCAGAACCCATGATAAAAATCACTGAGGAACGGGTTAAAAAGTTCCTATGGAAGAACATCTACTGCCGATTTGGGGTACCACAGACTATTGTCACGGATAATGGGACACAGTTCAATAATGCTGATCTTATCCAGTACACAGCCTCTATGGGGACTCGGATGTTGTTCGCTTCAGTGGCGCACCCACAGACCAACGGCCAGGTAGAAGCGGTCAATAAGATTATCAACCCGCCCTTCCCGCGAAGCAGCTTGTCGATCTTGCTGCAGGTCACGACACAACCGACCGGTTAGCTCTTTCTCTCGCACGAGCTCGGTGCCCAACCGACCAACTTTCTCTCTCTCCTCTGCAAGCTTGGCTTCGGCCACGTCCGCCCGCACGCTCAGCTCCTCCACCCGCTCCTCCAAAACAGCAGCAACCTCCCCTCTGGGCTCGGCGGTGCAAAGGCTATGAACCAGCTGCGAGGCATAAATCAACCAACATTAGCTCGTACCACTCCAAGAGAAGCGGAAGCACAAGAACACTTACCCGAACGGCTAGTTCCACGGGCTTCATCTGGTTCTCACCCGATCGACCACTCTCCGGGATGTCTCGGTCGAGTCCCAGGGCTTCGAGGTAGCAACCACGAACCTGCCAGTTCCACCAGCAGAGCCGCGAGTGGCTTCCGGCACCCGAGCCCTTCGATCAACCGCCTCCACGACGGGCGTCACCGCCCGCCCAGCTGGCCCGGCCGAGCTGGACGCCCCAGCGTCAAGGGTTCTCGCCCTCTTGGCCGGAGTTTCACCATGGCCGCTTCGACGGTAACCGGACACTTCTGCCGTTTCTCTCTCCCGCGAGGTCCGAACGGCCATCGGTCGCGCCACGGGTCCTGGACCAGGAGGTCTCACAGACCACCCTTCCCGAATAAGGAGTGGAGAGTTATACCCACCACCCGGTAGCCTTCCATAGTAAGCATCCGGAAACACAAGCGGCACTGCCTTATCATGCTCCCCGCGTCTCTTGGTAGCCGTATCAATAACGGTCTTCGCGGCCACCTCCCCCGTCTCCGCCAATCTCGAGACTACAAGCTCCTCATCCGGTTCGATAGTCTCCTCAACTTTAAGCGCGAGCCGGGGAGGGTTAGCTACAACCGATAAGTCCAGCAGTCAGAACACAAGCAACCACGCAAAAGGATGAAATTATGCAAGGCACCTTACCAGGTTTTCTCCCCATCTCGCATACCTCCAGCACGTTCCATCGGATGAAATTGTAGGAACTCCGACTCAGATGGTCCCAGCCCTGGAACAGCCGATATATCCGTTGCTTCTCCAACTCCTCCAGCCAGTACGACTGATCCCCGATCGGCTGATAGGCCCCGGGCACCTGATGACCCCTCCAGTTACGCTGCCACCTCCCGCCGGCCAGCACCACCGCCTTCCTCCAGGTATCGGAAACCGATGACGGCAGGTGCGTGATAGCAGCAGCATGCTCCCGCGTGGCAAAGTTCACACAGCCGCTGCATTGGGCCTTTCGGCAGTAAGAAATCTTGTACAGCGCCCGAAACTCATTAATCGTGGGCCAGTTCATGTGACTCAGGCTGAATAGGCACCCAAGCCCAAGCAACTGCCTCCACTGGTTGCTCGGAAGCTGGGCCGGGGAAAGATTTAGTGAGCTCAGCATATACTGAACAAATTCCGGTAGCGGCAGCGATAGCCCGTGTCGGAACTGATCGTCGAAAACAGCAACCCAGCCCAGTTCCGGGTTACACGCCAGTTCTCCGGGACGCAGCCCTCGAAGTTTAACAGAATGATCGATGTCCCACTTCGCTCGAAACTCCCTGATCTCTTTCTCATCCATACTTCTAATTGGTTCATCGCAGAAAATCGTCTTGTCACCATCCAGCAGCTCGTGCCTTCTGGGCCCACGGCTGGCGCCGCCATGATGCGCAGGTCTCCCAGATGCCATAATCCTAACACAAAATAAGTCAGATCTGCAGCAAGGTGGACGAGGAGAGTAGAAGACAAAGGGTCTAGGCAAACTGTGGAGGGGGGCGAGCAGAGTGAACAATAAATAGGGCAACAAGAAAGGCAACGAAACCCCAGCCGTGGATTCCCTCCATCTCAGACCGCTCTCTATCGACACGTGTCCCAGCATGGATAAGGGATCCCATCTACCATAACTGATGGGACTGATGGGCTTTCCCCTTTATCGCATGTCCGCCACCTGTCCCACTTATCAGCAGCATTTAGGGAGAAGGAGCGAATAACGAGACGTCCATTCCCCTCGTTTCCCCAGAAACTCAACTCCGACTCAATCCGGTACCAGGACGGGCCACAACTATGATCATTCAACCGGCTGCATTGCTTTTCCTCCTTGTATATCTTAAAAACCTCTCACCGCTTGTGATTTTTTCCAGCTACTTCGAGAGCGTTTGTCCAGGTATGCACCCCCCCCCCCTTTTTTAACACCACCTTCGTTGCATATCACTGGGGAACTCGTCTTGACATGGCATATCGCCCGGTCAAGATCCACCCAGCACTATGACATTCCACCGGCTTTGGGACATTTAACCCACTCCAAGGCATTCTGCCGGTTGTCACCTTCATTCGCCTACGGGCAGGAACGAGCCAACAACAAAGGCTTCTAAACGCATGGGCTTTATAAACCCGGGCGAGCTTACATCTAACACATGTACTCTTGTCCAGCAGGATAAAAACCCTGCATCACACTGAACTGTGATACATTTGGGGATACATGGCGAGACTCGTTATCTCAACGCCACTCCACTGGGCAGATTGTTTCTCTAAAAAAGAACAAGTCTCCCTGCAGGCTAACAAACCTGCACATTACCTCAACGCTTAACCAATAAAAGCTGAGAAGAACTAGCAAGTGTTAACCAATGCCTCAGTACGGCCGTAACACTCTCCGGGATGTCTGTTGGCCTAGTCCACGCACCAACAGGCCCTCCCGTAGGCTAGCATTTTCGGGACTCGTCTCGATATGGCAGGACGCCCGGTCGAGCTCCCGAGAACCGAGGAACTTCGAGGAAGTCTAAACTGGGGGACTCGCCGAAATGGCATTGCGTCCGGGCACCGGTCGAGGTCCACCCAGCTGTATCTCATTTCCGGGACTCGTCTCGATATGGCAGGACGCCCGGTCGAGCTCCTGAGAACCGAGGAACTTTGAGGAAGTCTAAACTGGGGGACTCGCCGAAATGGCATTGCGTCCGGGCACCGGTCGAGGTCCACCCAGCTGCATCTCATTTCCGGGACTCGTCTCGATATGGCAGGACGCCCGGTCGAGCTCCCGAGAACCGAGGAACTTCGAGGAAGTCTAAACTGGGGGACTCGCCGAAATGGCATTGCGTCCGGGCACCGGTCGAGGTCCACCCAGCTGTATCTCATTTCCGGGACTCGTCTCGATATGGCAGGACGCCCGGTCGAGCTCCCGAGAACTGAGGAACTTCGAGGAAGTCTAAACTGGGGGACTCGCCGAAATGGCATTGCGTCCGGGCACCGGTCGAGGTCCACCCAGCTGCATCTCATTTCCGGGACTCGTCTCGATATGGCAGAACGCCCGGTCGAGCTCCCGAGAACCGAGGAACTTTGAGAAAGTCTAAACTGGGGGACTCGCCGAAATGGCATTGCGTCCGGGCACCGGTCGAGGTCCACCCAGCTAAATATACTTAATAAAAATTTTGCTTACCATCAACGACGGCCACTCACCTCGGTCATGCCCAATCTTTAACGCGGACTTGGGGGACTGGGCACCGGTAGGTTGGTAACCCTGCGGGTCTGCAGGGCGACAGTAAGACAGTTAAGTCCCCATTCAAGATTGCACTTGACCGGGAACTTGGGGGACTTGTTGACAGTAGCCAAAGAGAGGCTACAGCAGGCCCACAGACCCGCAGCAAGCGCACCAGGGCCCGGTCCAAGGGTCGGGACCGGATCACCAGCACCCGGCCTCGGGGCCTGGCACTCTATCCTGCCTCCAGGGACCCAGGGGCCGGGGGCGCCAGCCTGCCTAAGAGGGCACCAGAAGGTATAAGCAGAAGGGCCCCAACTACCCTCTTTATGAGGTAACTCGTCTCTCTCCCCGCTTACATACGTGTCTTGGTTATATATATTCCAACTATACTAACTTAGGCATCGGAGAGGAGAAGACCGGCCCGCCCGGTATTCCCCTTAGTGAGCAGGATTGCAGGAGATAGAGGTGGATTCATCAAGTATCTACTAGACCTCCGAGTTTAGGCAGAAACACACATTAAATGCCCAATGCACGTTAAACATAAGTCGATGCATATACACGCCTCTAAAACACTCGTAATTGCTAAATTATGAACGGCCCGCAGATCATCAGTTTCCAACCAATGATAATATAACAGCCACAGTAACCGATGGGGACTTTAAGGTCATTGGCAACACTTGCTCTAGGTGGGCACTCGTACTCTCGGTAAAGCAGAAACTCCCCACCCAAAAACTCTTTATTGAATGGGAACTAGGACTGGGCACAGGCCGGGCAGGGCCGATTTTTTTGTGAACCCGACCCAAAGCCTGAAATATCAGGCTCGGGCCGGTTTGTGCTTTTAGAACCTCAGGGACCGACCCAAAGCCCGTTCGGGCCGGGTTCGGGCTTTTTCGGGCCTAAAACAGTGGCGAGGCTGGCAGCGAGGGGTTGCCGAGGTGAGGCTGAGGCGAAGCAGATCGGCGAGGTAGATCGGCGAGGCGAGGCGAGGCTGGGCGAGGCAGAGGAGCGACGAGGCGAGGAGGCTGGGCGCGACGAGGCGAGGTGGCTGGGCGCGGTGAGGCCGAGGCTGGGCTGGACGAGGCAAGGCAAGGCTGGGCTGATGGTGATTGAGATGGTGAACAGAGGAAGAAGAGGAAGAAGAGGTGAGGTCTGTGACTCTGTGCGGCTGAGGAAGAAGAGGATTGAGGGTTTGAAGAAAAACAAACACGTCTAGGGTTGGAATATATATATATATATATATCGGGCCAGGTCGGGCTTTCGGGCCACAGAAAAACAGGGCCCGAGCCCGTTCGGGCCTGCACACTTTCGGTTCGGGCTTTTTCGGGTTCGGACTTTCAAAAATCAAGGCCCGGCCCGTTTCGGGTTTTTTCCCGTTTCTCGGGCCGGGCTTTCGGGCCCTCGGGCTAAAACGCCCACCCCTACTTGTTGTACCTCTTTGGGGGTTACTTTATGGGGAATTCTCTCATACCTAGAGGAAGCTTGCAATCAATTCCACAAGACAGAAACCCAAGCTTCACAACTCGCGCCTCATGAACGGACCCGGATCCTCTCCTATCTTCTTTTTCTACCTAACCTTACCTGACCTCGATCCGACGGTGGAGGAAGCCTTGCAGGGGGTGGGGCCTGTTGTGAGGTGGGGTCTGGGCTGTTGGATCATATCCTCTCCCAATAAAAGCTAAGAGAGGATCCTCTTCCCTCATGAACACCTTCGCCTGGACCAGGAAGGTCACCAATATGACCTCATATCTTTTCCTAAGAGCATATGCACCGGTTGGTGTCCATCACCTCAATTCAACTGCTGTGCTGCTGGATTGATGGAGAAGTGGAATGCAGCGAGAAAAAGAGAAGGAAGAAAAGCACGTGGAGCCCGCAAGAGAAGTAGCAAGAATCAGAGAGGCAATCTGTGATTGCCTGCCTCTGTGATGGAGGCAGAATATGTGGGACCCACGCACGTGGGAGCAGCTAGCAGCAACATTTTTTTTTTATTCTGGCGTGTGCAATACAAGCGCTTATTAAAAAAAACAAAAAAGGCGGCAGACTTTTCAAAACCGTTGGCCAGTCACTGGCTGTCACGTGGCCAGTGCTGTCCAACGGATATATTCCATTCTGAATGGTCATTTTTTAGTTTTTTACTTATTTTTATACCTCCTTTTTTTCACTATAAATACCCCAACTCTATTCTTCACAATTTACACCACTTCTCATACACTTCTCCTCAATCTTCTCTCATCTCTTTCCCTCTCCCCTCAATAATTTTTTTCTTCAGTGTTCTTAGAAAATGAGTACTTGGCTTCCTTCCGAAGACTTGCAACTATGTGTTTCTTGGGTACGACAATCCACTTGCAACATCACCGCCCGATATCAATGCAAAGACAATTTGTGGAAGAAAGTCTATGACGATTAAGCCAAGAATTGGTGTGGCAATCCCGACGATATTTCACAACAACCTCGTTCCAAAATTGTGCTTGAATCACGTTTTCCACGCTTGAAGAAGATGCTTAAGAAGTGGCATACATGTGTCGCAAAAGCAAGAACTCGTGCGGCTAGCGGGACGAATTTGGTTGATGAGGTATGTGTAATCGATTTTTCATGTACGATTTTGTCATGGACTTAATATTTCGATTAATAAATTCTTCATAATCGTTTTATCATTTTTTTTCCTTAATTATTTGTTTGTTTAGATTTAATTTACATATAGGTCTAAATTTAATTATTATTTTTTGTTTTAGGAAACTCAAGCTCAGTCATTATATTACAAAGATTTTAAAAAAGAATTTACGAAGAAAGATTGTTATGAAGCGATCAAAGATCATCCTCATTTTGTGACGGTTGAGAGTAGTACTCCTTCTCCGTGGGAGCGAAATTTTCCATCCCCTACCGTTGACATGGATGAGCATATCGACACGGATGAGCATATTGACTTGGATGATGATGATGGATACACAACTCCACCACCTAACCAAGAGAGACATCGTCCCTTGAACCCGGTTAGACCTATGGGAATAAAGGCGACAAAGGAAGCAAAAAAGAAAGGTAAAAAAGGTATGACGGAGAAAGAAGAGATGTCTTTAGTGGTTTTTCATAATATGCAATGCAATCTGTTTCTGCCTAAACCCGGGGGTCTAGTAGATACTTGATGAATCCAACTCGATCTCCTGCAATCCTGCTTACTAAGGGGAATACCAGGCGGGCCGGCCTTCACCTCTCCGATGCCTAAGTTAGTATAGTTGGAATGTATATAACCAAGACACGTATGTAAGCGGGGAGAGAGACAAGTTACCTCATAAAGAGGGTAGTTGGGGCCCATATATAGGTGGTTGGGGGTAAGGATTGGCCTTACTCTTCTATGTGGGACTGGTTCCCTTCTGTTTATACTTTCTGGTGCCCTCTTAGGCAGGCTGGCGCCCCCGGCCCCTGGGTCCCTGGAGGCAGGATAGAGTGCCAGGCCCCGAGGCTGGGTGCTGGTGATCCGGTCCCGACCCTTGGGCCGGGCCCTGGTGAGCTTGCTGCGGGTCTGTGGGCCTGCTGTAGCCTCTCTGCGGCTACTGTCAACAAGTCCCCCAAGTTCCCGGTCAAGTGCAATCTTGAATGGGGACTTAAATCTGTCTTGCTCTTGTCCCGCAGACCCGCAGGGCTACTAACCTACCGGTGCCCAGTCCCCCAAGTCCGCGTTAAAGATTAGGCGTGACCGAGGTGAGTACCTGTTACCGATGGGAAGCAATAGTTTATAAGTACACTTGCAATATAAGCAGCAATATGCTCAAGTGCTGTGGTGTTATAAGCATGGAGCCAAGATGATAATGTTGATGCCATGCAATAGATGTGTGCATGGAATGATAATGAGGTGTTAAAATCCGCCATGCAGGAGATTTTGTGCATGGGATGATAATGAGGCGTTGAAATCCGCCATGCAAGGAATGTGCACGGAATTTCGGCAGGGCACTCTGCCCTATCGGTACGAAGCGGAGCTTCACTGGGCCTCAACTGGGCGATCTGCCAAAACGGGATTCACTGAGCCTCTACCGGGCGATCCGCCGAAACGGACGGGGTGAAGTTCATGGGACCTCGACCGGGCGTTCTGCCATATCGAGACGGGTCCCAGGTGAACTTCAGTACTGGACCTCGACCGGGCGTTCTGCCATATCGAGACGAGTCCCCCAGTGAAGTGCCATGGGGCCGGGTGGATCCTATTCCCGGGATATGCTCTCGAGCCGGTCGGATGCGTCGTAACCGGTGGGCGGAACTCGACCGGGCGTCCTGCCATATCGAGACGAGTCCCCCAAGAGAGATGCGACTGGACGGACCTCGACCGGGCGACATGCCATATCGAGACGAGGTCTCCAGTAATATGCGATGAAGAAGCCATGCAGCCGGTTGAATGATCATAACCGCGAACTGCCATGGTGCCGGGCGATCCTCGACCGGGCGTCCTGCCATAGCGAGACGAGGCTTCATACCCGGATGGGTGCTCTCCAAGCGGTTGGACGATCATAACCGCGAGAGAGGTCTTCGAGATATGCAGCGAAGAAGCCATGCAGCCGGTTGAATGATCATAACCGCGAACTACCATGGTGCCGGGCGATCCTCGACCGGGCGTCCTGCCATAGCGAGACGAGGCTTCATACCCGGATGGGTGCTCTCCAAGCGGTTGGACGATCATAACCGCGAGAGAGGTCTTCGAGATATGCAGCGAAGAAGCCATGCAGCCGGTTGAATGATCATAACCGCGAACTGCCATGGTGCCGGGCGATCCTCGATCGGGCGTCCTGCCACAGCGAGATGAGGCTTCATACCCGGATGGGTGCTCTCCAAGCGGTTGGACGATCATAACCGCGAGAGAGGTCTTCGAGATATGCAGCGAAGATTGTCGTGCAAGCGTGGAATCTGGGGAAGTGGGAGGGCCTGACTCCTTGATTTCCGCTCCTACCTTCCTATCGCAAGCGTGTGGGACAAGTGGCTGACATGCATTTAAGGAGGAAGTCCATCAGTCCCGTCAGTTATGATGGCATGGGGAGGTTACCAATGCTGGGACACGTGCCAGCGCGGGGCGGTCTTGAGATGTAGGGCGTGGATTCACAGGCGTTTTGAGTTGCTCTGATTACTTGTTTTTGGAGGGATTTCGATTACCTAGGGCACTGGTCCCTTCTATAAAAAGGCATCTTCTGCTCTTCTTTCTGTTGTTGCTTCTTGCTTTGGAGAAACTAAGAGAAAGAGAGAAATCCGGTGACCACCCTGAGCCCTTCTTGCCCTACGAGATCTGTTTTCTTGAACGCTCCCTACCATTGCGCGCTGCTTTCCCAGGGCCGATTGTCCTCGGTTGAGCATACTAATCGGTAAGTTTGTTTGATTTCTTTGCCCCAGCGTTATTCTTGTTTTTGGCTTTGCTGTTTTGCGGCGGGGGGGGGGGGGGGGGGGGGGGGGGGGGGGGAGGGATCTCTACCGCTGACGGAGCTGCTTTGCGGCGAACTTGGGGAGAGGCCGTAGAAGGCGTTGTTGTAGCCTGTTGCTGACGAGCGCTAGGGTTTTGTGTTCTTCCCCTAGGTTAAGATGTCGTCTTCAGGTTCTGACCGGGCTTCCGAATCGGCTGCCAGAGGTCCCCTCGTGGACGATGCGCAGAGGCTGGACGACTGGCTCAGTTCGGAATCTCCGGAGACCGAAGTCGCTGACTGCTCCGGGAGCAGGGTTTCAACTCCGTCCTCCTCTTCGTCTTCCAAGGCTGAATCCTTGGAAACTGAAATACCGCACGGGGTGCGTCTTGCAAATGCTCCGGTTGCGAGCTACACCATGGGGAGAGGGAAGCACGCTGTGGTGTGTGACGAACCAGAGGAGAGCATGACCCCGGAAGAGATTGAGGCGTTGCGGGAAGCGTGGGGTATCCCGGATAACGTTCTGCTACGGCCCTTGAATCCTGAAGAGTCAGCCTGCAACCCGGAAAAAGGTTGGGTTGCCGCGCATCAGGATCAGTTCCGGCATGGACTCTCGTTCCCGCTGCCACACTATGTGCAGTACATGCTCAGTGCGCTGCAAGTGTCACCCGCGCAGCTTCCTGGGCTCCAGTGGAGACGACTACTGAGCCTCGGCTGCTTGTACGAGTTCTCTGGGATGAATATACCAACGGTAAACGAGTTCCGGGCCTTGTACAGGCTGTCGTACTCCCGGAAGCAGGGGTCCCGTGGTTGCCTGTCCTTCAACACCCGGAAGCCTCCACCGATTGTTACCAATATGCCTTCATGGGTAGACAACAGCTGGAGGAAGAAAGTGGTGATGGTGGGCGGGAAGTGGCAGGCGAGGAATAGAATGTACTGTGTTCCTGGCGCCTTCCAACCCATTGGCGACCAGTCGTACGAGCTGTCCGGTCTGGAGCGTGAGAGGATCTCGACCATAACCGGATGTTGGGACGATCTGGAACGGAGTTCTTACAACTTCATCCGAAGAGAAGTGTTGGAATACTGCTAGCTTGGGCGGGGTCCCGGTGCGTAGGAAGCGCTTGAGCGGTGATACTTTGTGCTAGCTTTGCAAAATACTAATTGTTTGCTTTCCTTGCAGGTGCATCTTCCCGGGCGATTATCAAGCCCGAAACCACTCTCTCCATGGACGGGGAAGATCTCCTCAACCAGCTAAAGGAGAAGGCCGAGATCGCCTCGCGGACGTCGGTGAACGACGGTGAACGACGGGTCCGGCCGACTTACGACTCTTGCGGAGCCGAGGGCCATGGACGTCGATGAGGATGCCTATGTCCTGAGGCGGGTGAAGACCCATCACTCCACAGGCCTGCTGGCGCCTGGAAAGGGCAAGAGCACCGGGGGGGGGCAGTAAGGATTCCCGGTGGGATGAACAGGATTCCCAACCGGCCGGTGTCTGTGCCGTACGTGGCCCGTGTGGCCCCCGCAAGCGCACGATCTTCTTCTCCTGAGGGCCGGGGAGAGAAACGGAAGGTTGGGGACGTTCCTTCCTCCGCGCTGGTGACGCTGACCGGTGGGTCGGCATGGGAGAACCTGGCCAAACGGTTCAGGATTACCAGCGGTGCGTAGACCAACGCTGCCGGGGAGAATGCTGCTGCTGCTGCTCGGCAGAGTAGTCCAGCGCCTGCGGATGCATCAAGGGGAAACCCGGATGGTGCAATCGCCCGGCAAGTGGCTGCGGACTTGGCCGGCCTTGGTCTGGACAGACTCGGGGTTGCTGGAGCCTTGGCGGGCGGGAATCGTCCAAAATGCAAGGAATCCGTCCTCCGGGTAAAAACCACATGGTACCACTGTACTGCCTATAGCTTGTTTTTCTTTTGCTGCTTGACTAACTCTTTGGTGTTGCGCAGTTGTTGTACAGTTTGTACGAACCGGATGCGAGCGAGGGGCTGTCGGAGCTGCAGAGACAGATAACTGCTTTATCCGAGACCCGGCAGCGCCTGGAGGTGGAGAAGTCTCGCTCGGACTGGGAGAAGGCCAGATCGGAGGAGAGGGCCAAGAAGCTGGAGGAGCAGAACCGGACCCTGGAGAAGGAGAGGGCCGAACTGGCGGAGCAGAACCGGCTCCTGGAGAGGGAGAGGGCCGAACTGGAGTCCAAGGTGGACGAGTTCCAAGTGGGAGCTGCTGCTCTGCGCGCCGCCTCTGCTGCTCCTGCCGGGGAAGATGACCCGGAACTCTTCGAGCGGGTCGTTCTCAAATACCGCGAGAGCGATCAGTTCCTGGAGTTTCTGGTGAAGGCCAGGGAAGAGGGCATCTCGGATGCGTACACGGAATGGGCGAGGAAGGGATGGTTAGACACTTCCCTGATGTCGATTGCTGCTGAAGGAGATATCCATGAGCAGTCGGACATCCATCAGGGGCCGGTGGAGGGGCAGCCGGGTGAAGTGATTCGCTCGGACTTGGATTCTTTTACCAACGGGTGCCGAGTCTGCCCGCGCCAAAGTCCACGCCGGAACTGACGTCGACGACGAGGGTACCGCAGGAGAGGCTGGCGGATTGCCTGCCGAAGGCGGAGTCGTAGCTCCTTAGGATTTTCTTGCCCTTTTCCTTGTAATCTTTCCGGATCGGTTACTGCTTGTATACTTGCTTGAATATGAATATACTGGAACTGGCAGAGCCGGTGAAATTTTCTCAAAAGTAGCTTGCATATATATCTGTTTTTACAGCGGTTGAACCGCGAACTATGCCAAACTAACCGCTCAGACTAGCGGGTTTTACCAAGACTGGTCATGTTCCCGGTCGGGGTCTGTCCCTCTTTTCCCCACGTACTGCTGGAGCTGGCCATTATCAATCAAAACCTGCACCGCTGCCCTGAGAGCGTAGCACTTGTTCGTTCGATGAGTGGCCTCATCATGGTAAGAACAGTACTTGCCCGTCTGCGCCGTTGTAAGTTTCCCCTTCGGGAACCTTCTCGGGGGCGGTGGGGGAATGACACTCCCGTTCTCAAGTAGGATATCATCGTAGGAAGTGGTGAGAGCGGTGAAGACTTCTTGACCGGTCGGTTGTGGTGCTGGCATGATTGCTAGGGGGCGCTCTTGGCGGAACGGCGCCGGCTTGTGCTCATTTTGAGGCTTATCAGAATAGGACCTCTGCTGCCGCGGTGGCCAGTTTCTGTTGTTGGCGTTCCGGCTGGGCCGAGGGGTGCGGTTATCGGTCCGCTGATTGGGCTTGGCTTCCTGGGCGGGTGGGGGGTTCTCTTCCCGGGGATGGTCCTCCTGCTGCTCATCCCGCTTTCTCTTCTGCAGGTGGTGCTCGTAGGTCTCATGATCGGCCTGAGCATGCCGGATGGCCATAGCCATCAACTCGTCGTACCCCTGCGGGAGTTCTACCCGGACGGTGTAGGAAAACTTGCCCGCTCGGAGCCCTTGTTTAAACGCCATCTCGGCGATGCCCTTGTCCAGGTTCCGAACTCCGGCCGTAGCCGTCTGCCAACAGTTGACAAAGGTTCTCAGCTCCTCTCCGGGGGCTTGCCTGCAATTGAAGAGGATGGTCGATGTCCGGGCTCCCTCGACTCGGAGGATGAAGCGACCTACGAACCGGTCGGCTAACTGCTCGAACGCCTCGATCGAGTTTGCCGGAAACTCGTAAAACCAGCTGAGTGCTTCTCCGGACAAAGTCTCCTGGAAGATGTTGCAGCAGACTGCATCGGAGTATCCCTTGGCGCAAGTTTGAGACCGGAAGCTGTCCAGATGCTGATACGGGCAGCCGGATCCTGAGTAGGTGAGCTTCAGGGACTTCTGGTTGCCAGATCTTCCCGACTCCATGACCCGGTGCGAAAAGGGACCCATGCGCTCATTAAACCAGGCGCCCTCCATCGGCCGCGCGACTCTTCTCTCGGTGGCCTCCATTTGGGCCTTTAAGTCCGACACGGTGCTGGCCAGCATCCGCAGCGCTCGTGCGGTCGGAGTCTCAGCTTCATCCACTAATGAAGCGCTGGGTTGGCGGGAGGTTGTCGCGCTCTTTGGCGGGCCTGCGCCTGCTGGCGACTTCTGCCGTACGGGGTCACCGGTCCGACCTCCCGAAGATGGCCCAGCTTCGGCGTGTGGAGGTGGGGTCGGCGGGAGTGTCGCCTGTGCCTCGGCCATGGCGTCATTGCGCTGCTGCCCCCTCTCCAGGGCGGCTACCAGGGCAGTATTCACCGCCTCCATCTCTTCGTACCGAGCGTTGGACTTAGCTCTGTCTCGGTCGCTCTCCTCTTTCAGACGACTGACCTCTGCGGCCATCGCCCGAAGTTCTCCCGCCATACTGCTATGGCCGGGGCTCCCGGTCCGGGCTCTCAGATCGATCGCTTGAATCATCTGAGAAAGTCAAGGCGAAGTCTCGTCGCTCTGGACTGTCTTCCTCCTCTGCCGGGCCCTTACCTCGCGAGTTGTCGCGATGGGGATCCGGCACGCCGGATGGTCCCCCATGGCTCTCTCCATCCAGACCGTTGCTTCGATCGCCGCGCGGCTCCCGCGTGACGGCTGGGGTGGAGGTGAGCGTCTGTACTACTGCGGAATATCCCCCCTCGGTAGTTCCTTTCTCTTGACTCATTTCCAATCTCCTTCCCAACGGTGTTGCTTACACGGCTTTTCGTTCAAGATTCCCACAGACGGCGCCAATTGTTTCTGCCTAAACCCGGGGGTCTAGTAGATACTTGATGAATCCAACTCGATCTCCTGCAATCCTGCTTACTAAGGGGAATACCGGGCGGGCCGGCCTTCACCTCTCCGATGCCTAAGTTAGTATAGTTGGAATGTATATAACCAAGGCACGTATGTAAGCGGGGAGAGAGACAAGTTACCTCATAAAGAGGGTAGTTGGGGCCCATATATAGGTGGTTGGGGGTAAGGACTGGCCTTACTCTTCGATGTGGGACTGGTTCCCTTCTGTTTATACTTTCTGGTGCCCTCTTAGGCAGGCTGGCGCCCCCGGCCCCTGGGTCCCTGGAGGCAGGATAGAGTGCCAGGCCCCGAGGCCGGGTGCTGGTGATCCGGTCCCGACCCTTGGGTGGGCCTGCTGTAGCCTCTCTGCGTCTACTGTCAACACAATCAAAAAACATTTATGGAGGCTAGCATGAGAAGAGATGAGGAGAATCTTCGGTTGGCTAGGGAGGCCTTAGAACTTGAAAAACAAAAAGAAGCAAGGTTGGCTCGACGTGGTGCTAATTTGGAGTTAGAAGAAGAAACAAAAATTATGATAATGGATACGAGTACGATGACCCCTGGAAAGTTGACGTGACACACAAATAGGAAAGCGGCGATCATGAGAAAAATGAATGAGAGTAGTAGCACTAGTGATGCTTAATTATTATGTTCATTTTGATGAAGAGTGATATTATGTTGTTGTAATATTTTAAAGTTATTTTATGTTCCTCAATTTCAAGTTATTATATATGAAATAATTTTATGTTCTAATACTAGTAATTTATGTTTCTCATTTTCAAGTTATTTTTTATACGAAATAAAACAATATAAATATAATAATAATGCCAAATAAAATTACAATGTCAAATAAAATTACAATACTAAATTAAAATACAATACCAAATTAAAATACAATACCTAGCCAAATCCACAATTGATTATTGTTGGTTGGCTTCTAAAGCCCAATTGTGCTCCACTAAATCATTGTGAAGAATGTTGTGGATATAAGTTGACTCGAGGTGGTCAATACGGTCCCAAAATGCATGTTGGTTTCGTGCATCTCTTCCCACTGGTAAAAAAGGAATTCGAACCCCTTCATCATCCACCGGCCCATCATAAACTCTTGCAGCTAGTGGGTTTAGTAGATCTTCTTCTTCCGGCTCGACAAATTCATCCTCCACAAATTCATCCTCTACAACCATGTTATGCAATATAATACAAGTCATCATTATGCTTCTAAGTGTCGACCTCTTGTGTAACTGATCTCCATGCCGAATGATCGCCCAACTAGATTGCAGGATGCCGAAACACCTCTCTACATCTTTGCGGTATGCTTCTTGTTTCTTTGTAAATAGTTTTTGTGTTTGGGATTCAGGGTTTGGCATAGTTTTAACAAATGTTGAGTACCTTGGATATATTCCGTCAGCCAGATAATAAGCATTGCTATATCTCCTTCCGTTGACGTGAAACGTCACAGACGGGGTGTTTCCGGCTATGAGCCCTTCAAAAACCGGTGATTGATCGAGCACGTTAATATCATTTTGAGCTTCTGGCACATCGAAGAAAGCATGTCATACCCTTGTGTCATAGGAGGCTAGGCCACTGCCTGAAGAATAATTGTGGGACGTCCCTTCCGTCCAGTGTAAGCCCCATGCCATCCGGTTTGACAGTTCTTCCACTCTCAATGCATGCAATCGATGCTTCCGATCATACCTGGAAATCCCCGAAAATCTATACAATTATTTTGGTGATAAAAAATAACGAAATGCCACATGTCATTTGACTATTGGTTGATTATCATGTACAAAAAAATTTAAATAAAAAATTTAATTGATGAATAGTGATTGCAAGAGTGATGGAGCTGTATGGGTGTATAAAAATTGACCCAGAAAAGCAATTTGCAGTGAATAGTATATGATGGAGGCAATTAAATTGATGGATTGATGGATTGATGGAGAAGTATGGGTGCATATGCTCTAATGAGGAGGTGATCACTCCCACATTGATGGGATTAAACACAAACATAATTAAGTTTAATCCACCGAATCAAGCATTGCAAGGTTATAGGCCAGTAACCGCAGTCTATTTTTGACGTTTGTATTACTGTAGGATCGAAGTGTTCTTAGTCCCTGGGTACCCGTTCTATGATGGTACCTAGAAACAAAAAGAAGACATACGAGTGGTTAAATTGAGACACTATCGATACACTAATTTACCATGTGCTGTTTAACATTTAGAAAAAACTATAGAGAATCTCAATTTATTTTTACTTTTATTTTTGTATTCAGTAAACAATTCATCACAATTCACACTTTGTCTCTTAGCCAAATGCTACTTTAAAATTCTTAGTAGCTTTTCCGATTAGGACTTTCGACCATAAATTAATTTTGAAAAAAGACACTATAATAAAAGAAGTACTTTTCCTTTTTAAATGAAATTCCAATTAATGGTATAAAAGAAAAATAAATCCAACTAAAATTCAACATTACTTGGTTTCGACTCCATTTTTGGTCAGACTTGGTTGTGAGTTGCGACTCAGTTTGCGTACGAAGAAACAGCAGCAGCAGCGGCTTTGGATCAACTCCTGCTTCCCCAGCACACCCGGCGCATTCTAGCGCACCACACCTGTCCACTTCCACCCGGCGCATCTGGTAAAAATATAATCCCAGTTCCAATTCCTCCCCAGAGCCACCATGCTTGCCACGGTAATTACGAATATGTCCCTCCTCTCCTCCCCAATTCGGCCTTGATTTTATGAATTGGTTTGTAATTATTGAATTTTGAGCTTATCTGAATTGTAATTTGGGTTGAATGGAGCAGCAGAGAAGCATATCGGGGTCGTCGCAGAGCCCTAGATCGCCGTCGTCGCAGCCGTTCCTGTCAGTTTCGGTCACCGATCCTGTCAAATTGGGAAATGGCGTCCAGGCCTACATCTCCTACCGAGTCATCACCAAGGTGATTTCACTTGATTTCGTCATTGAATTGTTGTTAATGCTAGATTTTATTGGATTTGGGCTAGGGTTTACGGCTCGATTTGGTTCTTTCGTGGGCTCATTATCATCTTAGAGTATGAAGTTCCTATCTTTTGTGCCATTATTGTCTTTTTAGAAACGGAATTTGTGTTGAGAATTTGGTGCATTTTGTTACAAAAATTTCGAACATTAGATATGGGATAATGTAGGATAGGTTTTGCAAATAAGGAAACCAAGAAAGGAAGAAAGAGAGAATAAGAATTGGTGCTTTTCTTTATCTAGTTAAGATGAAAGAAGGTAACATGAATGTGGACGATAGTTTTCTATTTATGGTTTGTCTTTAACTATGATGAAAGAGTGATTTAGGGTCAATGCTTTCTGTATGACATATGATTGCCTCAAGTTATTACTTGTACTTATATGAGTTGTGTTTGTTGTGGGAGTTTTTGAACTTGGAGTATACAGCTATACATTGATTAACAAGATTGGTGGCTGATTTTTTTTGTTGACTGAGCATGCATTCTGTAAATCCTTACCAATTAAGCAATATATATTTAATATTCTCACAGAAAATTCTTTGTGCCAATCTTGTTTTCTTATACACTTAACATTTTCAAGCTTTGACATATGCTATGTCTGTATTACACTTATTGAATGATGGATCCTTTTGTTTTGCAGACAAACTTTCCAGAGTACCAAGGCCCTGAGAAGATTGTCATCCGACGTTATAGTGATTTTGTTTGGCTGCGAGATCGTCTTTTTGAAAAGTATAAAGGAATTTTTATTCCTCCTATCCCAGAAAAGAGTGCTGTAGGTAACGACCTAGCTCTAGCCCTCTGTTTCGCAACTGTTTGTTTGGCGTACTTTTAAAGGTTCAAAATGCATTTATTGGTTGCATCCTTAAGTGTGCCTTAAAATTCTCTGTTACATATCTCGGTTATGGTTAAATATCCTTAGAAGGCATTGTGGTAGTGACAAGTGGTCACACCCTGCTCACCTTAATCTTGTAGGTTTATACCCTGCTTGGAGTGATTTTAGGTTATCATGTTTTACCATTCTACACAATTTTTTTAACCACTTTGAAGAAGGTTTAGAGGCTGGAACAGTTGAATTTCAGCAAAGCCGGCCCATTTGTGCAAGAGGTGCATTCGTACATTTTTTCTTATTGGTCAGACAAAATTTTGTATGTGGGATAATGCAATGATCACATGTTGATTGTGTCCATAATCTTTTCCATGGAAATATGCAAGTTGATACATCTCTGTCGTTAGTGTATATGCTGACTTCTTGATTCTGTATTGGTGCTTATTGCACTGGAGACTCGAGCAAGATCTGAAAGCATATATAATTTCACGCGCACTAACTCCAGTTAGTTATAATGCAGAAAAATTCCGTTTCAGTGCTGAGTTCATTGAGATGAGACGCCAAGCGTTGGATGTATTTGTCAATCGTATAGCTTCGCATCATGAGCTTCAACAAAGTGAAGATCTTAAAACATTCCTACAGGCAGATGAAGAGGTGAATTTTTATTTTTATTTTATTATTTTATTATTATTATTATTATTGTTTTTTACTTTGAACTTATTTTTTGTTATTGTTTAGGCTTCAGAATATTTAACTTGTTCATATTACTTATTCAGACAATGGAGAGGTTAAGGTTTCACGAGACTGGTATCTTCAAGAAGAAGCCATCAGATTTGATGCAGATATTCAAGGTAACATATTGTGCTCCCTGCTTGTAGAACAGTAGCTGCAGTTGTTGGTACATATAGTTTCAATGAGATATTTGTGAGCCTTCTGTTACTTTTAGGTTTCAATGAGATATGCTAGACACTCCTCTTTTAACAAAAGATGATAAGTAGATTAAAAGGTAGAAGGCATGTACTCAAATTCTATAAAAAATTAATCATTATGTTTGTAGTGGCAAATAATACAGTGTTTTTTTTATCCACTGAGGAAGAGATTTATTTAGCATGCCTGTCTTTTGGCATAGGAATTTACCCAATTTTAATGGATTGCGTGAAAGTGGGTTCTGCTCGCGACAGATCTAAGTTTTGTAACCTCTTTCACCATTTTTGATTTTATACAAATGTGTGGTCAAGTGCAAGCAGAAGGAGCAGTCCTTTCCACTGCACAATTTATGGGCTTCTGCATTTTATAACTTATATTGGCTGAATTAGCTTTTTAACTAACTAATTATTTATTTATTTACTTAATTTTTTTTTTTGAGGGGTGTGGGGAGATAATCTGATGGAGCACTAACTTGCCTAACTGTCTGACAGGATGTACAATCCAAAGTGAGTGATGTTGTCCTCGGGAAGGAGAAACCAGTTGAAGAGTCCAATCCTGAATATGAGAAGTTGAAACACTACATTTTTGAGCTAGAAAACCATTTGGCTGAAGCCCAGAAGCATGCGTACCGTCTTGTAAAGAGGCACCGAGGTGATAATGATCTCTTCTAAGGTTCTTTTTTTTTTTTTTTGGTTATTATGTCTTTATGGGGTGTGCACTCATCATAACAATTCAGAAAATGTTTATAGGATAAAGTCAGATTCATTTTACTATATTTTTGCAGAGCTGGGACAGTCTCTAGCAGATTTCGGGAAAGCAGCCAAGCTTCTTGGAGCTTGTGAAGGTAATGCTCTTGGGAAGGCGTTTTCCGAGCTTGGGGCAAAATCAGAGGCACTTTCATTTAAGCTGCAAAAAGAGGTAGGCTTAAATTGAGGATTGAGCTGTTCATAATTGGTATATCGTGTATGATGTTTTGACTTGTTTCCAAATTTGGTTGTGATAAATTTCCTGCTTTTAGTTTTTAAAGACCTTATAGTGTCCCATTATAGGACTCTGATCCTTGTATTCCTATTTAGGCCCACCAACTGTTGATGAATTTCGAAGAACCCTTGAAAGATTATGTTCGGGCTGTTCAATCTATTAAGGTGAGTATGACTTGACATTACGACCATTTGATTTAACTGAAGTAGGACTTTCTTCATGTGGTAAAGTTCGATGTGCGATATGGATTAATTGTATTTATTCATCCCCCTTCTGGGAATCTGTATGTATTGGCCACAAAGGGGTTGATTTTTATTTGTCATAGATTATAGTAGCTGATCGAGTTGCTTTTGTGTGTTGATACAGGCCACCATAGCTGAGAGGGCAAATGCCTTCAGGCAACAGTGTGAGCTTGCTGAGACAATGAAGTTGAAGGAGATAAATCTGTATGCATCTGGCCAATTTTGTTTTATTTCTTTTCTGTCTAAAACTGCTCATAGGCTGGTGTATATGTATGTGAACAATAGACAAAAAGAGGCTGTAGTCATCTTTAATTGTCAGTAAATCAAACAAATTGGTTAAGAAAAGAAAGAAAGAAAGAAAGAGAATTGCAAATTACTGTAGATGACAACCATTTGATTTAACTGAAGTTGGACTTTCGTCACTACATTGATGATTCTTTATAGATACTCTTCGATGTATTTGTTGTTTGGCCCATTAATTATTTAATCCCTTTCCTTAATTGGCATGCAGTGACAAGCTCATGCTAACCAGATCAGACAAGGTGGGAGAAGCTGAGCACGAGTACAAGGAGGCAAGTCACTTGATGCATGCAATCATAGTGTGTGAACATTATATATGGATCTTTTGTATTTGACTAGAATTGTTTTTGTGATGCAGTTGAAGGCTGATAGTGAGGAAGCAACCAGAAGATTCGAAACTATTGTACGACTGATGAATGAAGAGATTGTACGTTTTCAGGAACAAAAGACAATAGATATGGGAGTTGCTTTCCACGAATTTGCCAAAGGGCAGGCACGGCTGGCAAATAGTATTGCAGATGCTTGGCGAAGTCTCCTGCCTAAACTTGAAAGTTGTTCACCTGCTCAGTGAATGAACATAATGACCAGAGCATATACTTCACTTGGTTTATAGAGATGGCAGGGCAGCTCTTTCTTTGTAAAAACTATCGACCTTCAGGAGTTTGTTCTGCTCTTCTGGTGTTATATGAGTGGCGGTTGTTTATTGATGCATGCTATTTTCTTTTTAACTTATTACTTGTACAAATTCAGAGCTAATTGAAAAACGCTTTAATTTTAATTTCATGTCTACCTCTAACGCTCGCATGAAATATAATGTTCAAAATTTTAACGCTTTTAGATAATAAAAGCGTAAAATTTGACTGAAGATAGGTTATATTTTGATTTGAAGATTGGTCAAAGATGATTTTTGAGTTTGGCTGAAGGCTGAAGGGTGGACCTTGTTAAGAGTTACCAGAACGACTTCGTTTTAACTCGAGTTCAGAAAAAACTAAGAGGGCCGCACTATAAAGAGCCCTCCCTTCATTTCCATCTCTTTCTCCTCTGCCAGCTTCTCTGTTTCATCCGTTATATCTTTCTTCTCCGCCGCTCTGGCCCCTCAAGATCATCAAGGACAGCGCCCACATCAGCCCTCCTCTTAAGATGCATCTTTCGATTACTGTTGCTTATATAGAACTATAGAAGAAAAGGAATTCACCATCAAAATCCCCCAACGGTTTCTGTTCAAACTGCATATTCTAGGTTAGGAAACATATATGCCAGGTATTATAATTAATATGTTGCTACTAGTTACTTAGTTATTTGGTGTTCTATTCATGGCTAGCTGTAAAACAAGAGTACTGTATCAGCAACTCTGATAATGTTGATTTCTTCTGGAGTTGAATGGTCATGGAGTTTTCACCACCATGGTTAAGGATTTCACTGAGGATGATGTGCGCTATTGCTTTGATTGCCTGTTTTTCAGAAGGTTTGTTAACTACTTGCACCAAATTTGATAATACATATGATTACTAGTAATCTTGACAAAATGCTAGGTTGCTTCAAGCACAAGGAAACTTGCATTTTCTCTAAAACATATGAACTATATATATTGAACTATAGAAGTCGCACGTTTACATTGCAGTTACAGTGAATGCTGAGATGAAGTTCCAGGCATCAAACCCGAAAGAATTGAATGTGAAGTGGTCAGACTTCGCCAACGATTTTGTATTTGGAGTCAGCACTGCTGCTGCACAGGTTCGTTTTTGTAATTCTAAAATTCTATATAAATTTCAAGATATATACATGACTTGTATCTTTGCATCCATGAAATTTACCTATTAATGGTTACAATGTGCAGATTGAAGGATCAGCAAATAAAGCAGGATGAGGACCAAGTGTTTAGGACGAGTTTGTTCAGACATTTCCAGGTTCATTTCTTGATTAGCATAGTTACTACTGTGGCTTTCTTTTACCAACTATACATCATGCTCATTTTCTTTTTTCCATGAATTTCCTGTTTATTTAGAAAGAATTTCAGACCATTCTACCATGTCAATGACAATCGATTCATACAAGCGATACAAGGTGAGTTGAGAGCTAGCTAGCGCTGCATATATATTTTTCCATCTAGTATCATTGTATAGAAATTAGCCCTTCTTTGGGTCCTTTATATTGGCTGGTAAGTAGTTGTTTGTAATGGCAGGAAGATGTGAAGGCAATAAAAGCCCTTGGAGTTGATTCTTATAGATTTTCCATCTCATGGACCAGGATTCTCCCCAGTAAGCTTCTTAACTATTTCTTAATCCCAATAGAAACTTCAGTGGATCTATTACAGAACAATATGAGTCTAATCTATTCTAAAAACTCTGCACATTTCCAAAATCTTTGATATGTAGAGGGAACCTTGAGTGGAGGAATAAATCAAGAGGGTATTGATCACTACAGCAACTTGAATTATGAACTAATCAAGAATGGTAAGAATTGTTTCTCACCTAATAATGTAATTTCCTTTTATACTACTTCTCACCAACTTCTGGTGTTTTTATTCATCGGCCAATAGCTCAAATACTATCTGTTCCATTGGTCTAATATTGATATTTATGTTCATGCTGATATTAGTTAATTGAAATTTCAATGCAGGCATCACACCCTATGTAACCATATTACATTTTGATGCACCACAAGCCTTGACAGTGAAGTACGGAGGCATTCTCAATCGCTCCTTTGTGTAAGTTCTTTTACTATCATCAAAATTTATAACCAATCCCCCACAAGACTGAGTGTTTCTATTCATTGTCACTTTTGCTCAGGGATGATTTTAAGGATTACAGTGAACTTTGCTTTAAGATCTACGGAGATAGAGTCAAAAATTGGATTACAATCAATGAGCCTTTTATTATAGCCAGAATGGGTTATGATCTTGGGGTTGCTCCACCAGGCAGATGTTCCATACAAGCAGGCGGCGATTTCAATTATTGCACAGCTGGAAATTCATCTACTGAACCTTACATTGTGGCTCATAACCTTCTCCTTGCCCATGCCACTGTTGTTAAGCTTTATAGAGAGAAGTTTCAGGTGAGTTAACCTCTCTGGTTCCTTTGTACCATTAAATTTGTAAGATTTAGGATCACATATTTATGAGACTTTATATTCTCTTGGTTAATAATATTGTTTTGAATATTAGATAATACAAGGTGGACAAATTGGATGGAGCCTTGCAGGTTTGTATGTTGAGCCTTATTCAAAGTCAGCAAAGGATAAAGCTGCAGCCAAAAGAGTATTGGACTTTGAAATTGGATGGTTAGTCACATATCCGCTATGAATTACTATAAATCGTTCTCCTGCTTATATACTCATGGTGTTTCTTTTTACTAGGTTCGTGGAACCAATCGTATATGGACATTATCCAAAGAGTATGAGGCGCTTGGTTAAGAAAAGGCTCCCCCGTTTTACCAAAGAAGAGAAGAAATTGATTAAGGGATCCTTTGATTTCATTGGCATCAACTATTATACCTCCAGATTTGGTAGAAACATTCGACTAGATCCACAAATGCCACGCCTCAGCCGCATTGATTCTTTTGCGTCATCAGAGCTTATAAGTAGGCTTCACACTACCTTTCTGATTTGTCTGTGTTGTTTGCGCATGTTTTCCCTAACTTCGTTGAATAGTTGCAGATGACAATGGACTCCAAATTGGTCCTCTGGTAAGAAAATTATTAGTTCAAAAAAATTTGACACCTTCTTTTGATAAATGTAGCATTACTTAGCCATGCTGCTGATTACCTTGCAGGCCAACGGCAGCACATACATCTATTCTTATCCACAAGGTCTCAAGAAACTTTTGAAGTTCATGAAGCGAAAATACAAGAGTCCTAAGATCTACATTTCTGAAAATGGAATTACAGAAGCAAAGGACAATAAGCATGGCCTAAATGTAGCACTGAAGGATCCACATAGAATTGAATGCATTCTTCGGCATTTGTACATGATCAAGCAAGCCATGAAGTAACCGTCTATCGACCTTATGAACTGACAATCCTGATTTGTAGGCTTTAGGGTTTAGGGGATCCCTGCCTATAAAAAAATGTAACAAAGTCTGAGGTGAGAATCCATGTGTTCTTCTAGATAGCTTTGTGAAATGTTCTATGTATTGCTCCATTGTTCCATTTTGATTTAATCTTCCAAGAGCAGCTTGATAATCACCCAACCCATAACTACTAAATTCGCTCATGAGAAAGTCAGCTAATCCCTGCCAATTCTGTGGAAATTCATGCCTAAACATAAACCATGTCTGCAGCCTTGTCAGTCAGATGCATCATTGCGATAGCTAACTTCTTTTCTTCTGGGGCTTGATAAAAAGCAAAGAACTGTTCAGCTTTATTCAACCACTTAGTAGGATCCCCACCACTAAAACAATGAAAGTCCAACTTCATTTGTTTCATAGTTGGTAAGCTTGGGTCTCCATGAAACTGGTTGTGACAGTAATGGTGGAACTGTTGTTGAGGTAGATTTTGAAAATGTGTGGTATTAGGGAGTGGTTGGAAGATATAGGGTAAATTCCTCCTATGGTACCTCATGTATTCCCAATTGGACACTTTAGTACATAGAGTTTCAAAAAGGACAGTTTAGTACCTCAAGTTAGGTTTGTAAGACATTTTGATACTTCTGTTTCTGATAAAACTCAGGGTAAAATTGACATGTAAGTATATATTGAAAAAAAAAAAAAAACAAAATAAGGAGTTTTATGAGTTCAAATTAGTGTTTTAGGTTTAAATTAGTGTTTTCGGGTCATAATAAAAATATAAGTGAATATTATGTTTAAGAAATTCAATCATGGTGATGTGAACACTCACTAAACTAATCCGTGAAGCTATATATAATCAACAAAAAATATTCTGGTAGATGTTCAAATTACGAATACTAGATTTTCTAAACATAAATCTAATTATTTTCATCATCAACTGAACCCAAAAAATATGTTCATATTTATTTTCTCTAAGAAGAAATAAAAAAATTCTAGATACTAAGGTGATAGCTAGTAGTATTATTAATCATGGTGATGTAAACACTCACTAGATTAATCCGCGAAACTATATATAATCAACGAAAAACATTCTGGTAGATGTTCAAATTACGAATACTAGAATTTATAAACATAAATCTAATTATTTTCATCATCAACAAACCCTAAAAAATACATTCATCTTTATTTTCTCTTAGAAGAAATAAAAAAAAATTATAGATACCAAGGTGATATCCAATAGTGTTATTTTAATTTTAATTTTATAAATATAAATTTATTTAAAATTTTAATTTTATAAATACCCATAAAACTCATGTTTTTAATTTTTTTTTAAATTATATCCAAATTTCAATTTTACCCTCAATTTATTAGAAAAGTCAACATAAGTACCAAAATGTCTCACAAAACCTAACTGCAGGTACTAAACTGTCATCTTTAAAACTCTAGGTACCAAAGTGTCTAATTGGGCATACATGAGGTACCATAGGAGAAATTTACCCTTAATGTTATGTGCTTGGTTTGTACGTAGAGGAGTAGCTGGACTATTGATCCCTGCAGTAGCCTAAGCACGGGTTTGGTGTTGTGTGCCAATGAGGTTTGAGATTGATGTGATCCAATGACATGTGAAAATTGAGAAACAGCAAAATGTAAGTTTTGTGGTGGTGTATTCATAGATAACTGTGTTTAAGAACCAACATGATGTCCAATACAAGGGTCCCATCACTAATATGTGCAGTAGGAGTAGATTTATATAATGAATAACTCTCATTGAACATATGCATCATAAAAGGACCAGCAAACCTATTAAAAGGATGAGGACCAGCAAAGCTATTAAAAGGATGTGAACCATAATCTGAATACTGATAATACTGTGTACCCAACAATCCAAACTGATTACTACATCCACCATTTAAATTTGAAGCCACATGCTTACTCAATGCATTTGTACCAGCAGACACAGTAATATTTTGGCTTTCAATTTCACTCACATAACCCAATAATACCTTACTATCAGAGAGACTACGATAAGGTAAATTTGGGGTAGATGTAGAGATAGTTCCCTCACCCAAGTGTTAAGTCTAATTCATCACAACCTTGGAAGAAGAAGTCAAGTCCAAAGTTCTATTAACCCCTTCCCTCGGCGTTTTCTTCTGCAGATCTATCAGCTTACGAAATTCTCCCATGATCTCAGATCGAAAGCTAGTAAATGATTCATGCATTTCATTAAATGGTGTTGCAGTTTGGTCCTTGTAAATTTGGAATTCAGACTCCAAATTACTTTGATCACCAGCATCGTTGGTGGGAGGTCCACCCGCCTCGATTTTGACCATTGTTGGTCTCTGATACCAGATTGTTAAGGTACTGACCCTAACGCCTTGGATCTCAAAAAGAAAAAGAGGGACAAGAGAGAATTCTAGCTAAGAAATGTAAATTCATTATTTCATTTGATGCCTTACAACTGGAAAATACCAACTAATATAGCAGAATAGTCACCAACTCTGCCACGTGTTGGCTAGACATAGGACAAGCCAGCTCACTACTACTGACTCAGTCACCAACGAAATTGAACGTACAAGTAAATGAAATGCTGCATTTCAACATATTAACTAGTAGCTAAACCTAGTCAATGCAGGAAAAGACATAAAGACTACATAAAGGCTGGGTTGGAGGAGGAAGAACGCAATGCAACATGTAAAGAAAAAGGCAAAATGGTAACTTATGTGAGAGTTTTGAAGTGGAGGTATATATATTAAATGTGGAGGTATGAATAAAATTTCTCTTTCTTTCTTTAAGCCATATGCGTTGCAAATTATGTTTTTTTTATTTTTTATTTTTAGAATGAGTTGCAAAATATGATTAAACAAGTGGATGTATGGGTGGATAATCAAAGACTCGTTTCTCAGTTTATATTTTTGTTGACTTTATTCGGTTTATATTTATGTTGACTCTATTGAGTATTATATATATAAACCTACCCAAAGTGAGACTTCACTTCCTGCAATGTTTTTTTTTTTTTTTTGAAAGAATAAGACATATATAGTCAATGTATTGATATCAAAAGCTAAAAAGAGTAATTATATATATCCTCCCTCTACCAACATGTGGTAGATAAATAGTTTGTGGTAGTAGCACAAACGATACATAGGTCCAAACACTAGACTCGATGACTGCAAAGTGCTTACGTTCCTAACAAAGACTTTATCTACCTATATGTATTAGATAAATAGTTTGTGATAGTAGCACAAACGATACATAGGCCGAGACACTAGACTAGGAAGTCGGCGTTGTTCCTTCTCGACTACTCACCCAATTGTTATGTATTCTGTCACATCCCGAACCCAATTTAACTAAATTATGAGTATTGGAATTTCGTACGCCTTATTTTATTTGTCACGCGATGTCGGAAGTATTTTCGGAGGTTAAACTTGAAAATTGTTTTAAGTTTTAATGGGGGGAAAAGTCGACTTTGTGATTTTTCGTAATTTTGGAAAAATTTCCTTCATGAAAGTTGTGGAGCGCGATGATGCGAGTTCGTGGACACGCGGCACGCATGAAACGGAAATCGTATGAGGAAGTTATGACCAGAGGAAGTTATTTACTGTTCATAAAATTTACTATATAAAGGGAAAGATTTCCGGAAAATGGTAACTTTCCATTTCGGGATTTTACTAATCACTGTAGCATTTTACTGTAGCTCTTCAGCTACTGTTCATCCCCTCTCCCCGATTTACTGTTCACTATGAACTTAGCCCCGATCTCCGTTGTCCGGCCACGGCGTCACGCGAGCCACCCCGCATCGGGCTCAGCTCCCTCTCCTCTTCCTTTCGAGCCAAGGATCGGCACCGGTAGAGCACGGAGGAGGGAGCGGCGGCGACTCGAAGATCGGCCACCGTGGGAGGCGGCGCTGCAGGCGACGCCCGGAGGTGCGCCACCCACCGATCGGTAGGGTTTCTCACGGCGATCCTTTCTGGTGTGGGGGCGACAGCCAATTCCGGCAGAGACGGGCGGATCGAGGCCGAGAAGAATCGACCCCGATCGGGTTGATTCGACCCGGTTTCAGCGAATCCGAACCGGCCCAGCATGCTTCGACCCGACCCGGCCCGGCCCGAATCCAGTTCTGACCAGTCAACGTTGACCGACCGTTGACCAGTCAACGTTGACCGTTGACCGCGTTGACCGATGCCGGCGTTGACCGCGTTGACCAGTGACGGCGTTGACCGGCATTGACCGGCGTTGACCCGATTCCGGAACTGGGATGATTTGATCCGACGCGATCCTCCAGCGGTCCGGCTCGATCTCGAATGGATATTTACCATTTCTGGTAAATTAAGGTGAGTAAATCTCCTGTTATTATTATAAACTATGAGTATAAGTGTGAGTATAATTATCGTTATATTTAGAATGCGTTATACGGAAAATTGGGTATTTAGCGAGTAGAATTTATTAACAAAAAAAAAAAATTGCGATCAAAGAATTGATTGAACTTTGTTCCCAGTGGGTGGGTGTTGGCGGTTTGGGAGCAAAGTGATTTTCTTTTGTTTTGAGTTACTTAGGAGCTGTTTCGGAAGTTTCCGAGGGGAATTTCCGGGACGGGTCCTCTCAAATGGTATCAGAGCATGATCCTTTGACCTGTGTGTTTTACTGTGTGTGTCATTGGGGAGATTTTATATACTTTAAATATGTGATGATGTTGTCTAGAACTCTTAAAGATTTCTTATTTACATTTCCTTCAATATTTCTCTGGCCGAATTATTGATTGAGAATTTTAGACAGTGTTTTGTGTGTGAGTGTGAATTGTGATCAAGACCTTATGAGAGTTTATCATGGCCAGAGTAATGTAAACTGTTGTTTATCTTGGTTGAGCGATGAACCGACTTTGGGAACTTTAAATTTTCTTGATTTTTATTTGCTATGAAGTATGAATAATTATATGCTCAATAAGTATGATTTGAGGAGTGTTTTATTGAAATGAAAGTGAAATGAGTAAAACAGAGATTCAGTTTTGGGGATTTTTATATATTCCTTGAATCATTTTGAGAATGATTTTTATTATCAAAGATTGATGATTTCTTTCGAATATATTTTATTGATTTATTGTTAAACTGATTTGATTGACAGTAATGCTGTCTTTATGGATTTTGATATCTCTTTGAGAAACGAGATTTCCATGGGATTTCATATCTTCAAAAATTTTGGGTACTTAATCAGTAGACCGGAATGAAGTTCCGGGGATTTTGTTGGTTTATTATTTATGATTTTTCTGACATGCGAGGCATGTCGATGGAAATTATGTATATTTGATTTGATTTGACAGCATGGTGATTGCCGGGTATCTGTGATTTGACGGCATGGTGATTGTCGGGTATCTGTGATTTGACGGCATGGTGATTTGCCAGGTATTTTTGATTTTCGGCATGTCGGTTTATTCAGGGAAATGTATTTCGAGATTTGTTTTTCACCACACTATGGTCCACGTGATTATTATATTGGTGCTAACTAGCGGTGCCTCATCCCACGCGAGGTGACGACTTGACCGTATGGGTCAGATTCACGCTCGGTGGTCGACGCAGGGCCCTTGTATATATTGAGGCGATGACGTGTCTAGGTAGTAGACTTAGACACGGGGGGAGTCAATAGGGCTCTCGGACCATAGCCTGACGAGGCTTTGGTTGACATCATTATTATGATTGATGCTAGCTAGCGAGGCCTCATCCCACGCGAGGTGACGACTTGACCATATAGATCAGATTCACGCTCGGTGGTCGACGTAGGGTGGTGTATATTGAGGCGGTGACGTGTCTAGGTAGTAGATTTAGACACGGGGGGAGTCAATAGGACTCTCGGACCAGGGCCTGACGAGGTCCAGTGGTGGGTAGACATTTCCCTGTTGCATGGCCAATGAGATTTGGTCATGATGATGTTTTTCACTGTGAGGGCGGGAATATTTCATTTGTGAAGCTTTCAGTTTTAATAAATTCCTGCATCAGTCGATTGCTATTTTTATATGACGTGATTAAGATTCTTGTACGATTATGTGATGTGGCTTCGGGAATATTTCATTTACGAGACTTTCAGCTTTTGATAGATTCCCGAAGCAGTGGATTAAGATTTTCATATTTTTATATTATCTAGTTTCGGGAATATTTCCTCTATGAGGCTTTCGGTTTTTAATAGATTCCCGAACCAGTGGATTTGAAATTTTTATATGACCAATGAGAATGGTCAAGAGATTTTATGAATTGATTTCAAACGTATACGATTTTGAATATATATTTCAAACAAAGGAATATTTGTTTATTTGAGTTATCATCGAGGCTGATGTGTTTCAAGTGAGATTTTTATAAAACATGCCTACGTTTTATATATAAATATGCATGTATTGTGGTTTTTAAAGTTGAAAAACAAAATTTTATGCTTTGAACCCGAGAATGTTTATAATTAAATAATTTCATGGACCCGTGGAAATATTTGAGAATAGACTAAAGGGGGTTAGCCGGTGATGGCTATTTGGATTATTTATTTTGAGTATTGATCTTATCTTTAATTGATTATTTGTTTCAGTTCTGAAATTGATTTAATCTATTATTTTAGAAATTATGAAATTGTTGGATTTGAGTTATGATTTAAATAGCTGCCTTGAGTGTCGGGATATAATTCTGGTAAGGCGGGGATGGATTTGATTTGGAATCAGACTTCTTTTTGGTTAAATTTTTGATGGAATTGTTTCCCAATGTTTATACAATTGGTGTGGAGAATTTGTGTTGTTTGGTAAAGTTTTAAGTGTTCATAGCAAAAAAAAAAAAAAAATCATAGCTATGTCGATAGAGCATCAGTTTTTAATATCAATTGGATGGTGATATTATTCTATGAGTGTACTGTTGATCAGGAAATTTCCATGCATTTGGTAAGGTTACTTATTTATCGATATTTTCTGAAGTTAAAAGTGCAGTTCTAAAATCTTTTGGATATTTTACTCGTGTGACGAGTAGGATTATTTTAATTTGAACTCAATCGATGGGTACGAGAATGCCATTTGATTTGAACTCGTAAAACGTGTACGAGTGATTATTATAATATTATATTTTTGTCACGCGGTGACACAGTGATATTATATTATTATTGATTTAGCGATTTTATCGCTATCAGTTAGTCTCGAGATTTCTTCGATATACAACATTTGTTTATTATTGTGGTTTTAGTATAGAGTATAATTGTTTACGGATTGTTCCGTAATGATTTATTTTCAGGATATGAGTTCCTGAATTTGTTTATATTGAGTATTTCATTGATATGCGTTGGTAAAGAAATCCGGACGAGCAGTGGTGGCTCGCGGTATAGGTTGGAAATTCTATTGTGGTTATAGAAGTGTATTTTGAATACTTGCAGGTTTTGGGTTTCCTAGTTATAGAGGAAACTCTGTCCGATTTTCCGCAGAATTTTCTGCGATTTTGCACTACCAGAAAAGGCCTTATAGCCGACGAGGCCATCTCGTCGGCCGTTACCATTAATTCGTCGGCTATAGTCATAGCCGACAAAGTATCGTCGACTATAGTCTCGTCGGGACTGCTCCGTCGGCTATACTATAGCCGACGACACGAGGCGTAAGTCGTCGGCTTATAAACCGCGGGGTATAGCCGACGAATAAAGCGTCGTCGGCTATACTTCGAACATTGCCGACGACAAGATGGTCGGCTTCAACAATTACGTAATTGCCCCTAAACCGAAGTATAGCCGACGACACTATCGTCGGCTATACGTCCAATATAGCCGACGACACTATCGTCGGCCATAACAATCGCCGGTACCAGGAACGGCTTTTTTTTTGCCTGAAGCCGGGAGGGTATAGCCGAAGACATATGGTAAACATCGTCGGCTATAGCCATTATAGCCGACGAAATAATGACAATATCGTCGGCTATAGCTATTATAGCCGACGAAATAAAACAATATCGTCGGCTATAACCCCTAAATATTTTAAAAAATTTAAAAATTTAACTCGGGCCCAATTTCACTTCGTCTTCGGTTTGGCTGCAGAAAATGCACAAACAAACATCCAAATATCCAACAAATATCCACATCAATCCATCCCTAATATCCTACATACTGTACAAATTAACCCACTATCTACTCATCATCACCCCCTAAACGCGTAGCGTCGTCGACCGGATTGTTCGAGTTCCGGTGGCTATGGCTGTCTTGATCGGCTGGCGTACTCCGATGCGGGGGGGGGGGAGTGGGGACGACGAACTGGGGCATCTGTGGCGGAGGCGGGGGCTGGAGTCCAGCCTGCTGGGCCTCCCAAGACTGCTGCATCCATCGGTACATCTCCGCCACAGATGCGTCTCTGGCCTGCTGCGCCGAAGCCTCCACGGCCCTCGCCAACTCTGCCTGCTGGAGCGCCTCCACCGCCCTCGCCAACTCCGCCTGAGTCCTCTGCAGCTGCGTCTGCAAGTCTCCTCTCGTCGAAGCCGCACGCTGCGTGCTGGGATTGGCCGGCGTGTACTTGAGAACCCCATCTCCCGCCGCGCCTAGGCCTCTCTGGTAGAAGTAGTTGTTCCCCGTCCCTACCGCCGCGTGCATGATCTGAGAGGCCAAGCGCGGCTCAAGGGTGTCGATCGTGGAGGCAAACTCCGCGATCGCCTCGTCGGACGCCCCGTCTCCCAGGGTGTCTCGCGCGATCCCAAAGGTGATCGCGTCGGTCTCCGCATCGATTTCCGCCTAATTGACAAGAAAATATAATAAACGAATTAAAAAAAATTTATATAAATTAATTTAATGAAACACTTTTATTGAAGATGGGCGAAAACTTACCACTTGGTCGGGACGCCCCGGATACATCTGCACATGAATCCACGACAACGGCCTCAGCGGTCGGTCCCTCCTCGCCATCTCTGCCCACTGCCTCCAGGAGCGGGCGCCGCCGTGGTGGGGGTGCTCGTTCCTCCTGCGGTTGTCGCTGTTCGTCCGCGAGATTTTCTGTATTATAAGAACGAATATATAAACGCAAATATAAATTAGTAACTAAATTAAAATATTACGAACTAACCAAAATAAAATTATTAACTAATTTAGTTACTAACTAATTTAATTTAATTAGTAACTACTTAACTAACTAATTTAATTTAGTAACTAACTAACTTACTAACTACCTAATTTAATTTAATTTAATTTAATTTAGTAACGAACTAACTAACTACGTAACTAACCAACTAACTTAATTTAATAACTAATAACTAACTAACTAACTAATTAATTTAATTAAGTAACTACGTAATTTAATTATTAAATAACATTAAAAAGTTATATACTAGCAGACTAAATTTTCTTACCGAGACCCTGTCGCTCCCGAAGTAGGCTACCAGCCATAGCCACTCGTACTCCCTGTACCGGAACTCGTGGGGGGTTGCACCTCGCCCCAAGCGCTGCTCCACATGGTACGTCCTGTAGTGCGTGGACAGCTCGTTCTTCCACTCGGAGTACCTATATTAACAAAACACAACTGTTAGATATATTCGTACACTGCCAATAAATATATTTATACAAAAAAAAGCAAAACACATAACCTGTTCTTCAGCTGCTCGTCTCTCCACCAGTCCAAGGTAGGATGGACTCTAAACCATTGCTGCAATATTATAAATTAATTAGAAAATATTTTTATATAGTTATAAGGACTGAATTCATAAATATTTATTTTCTATAATGAAAATCATATTTAACTCACCGACAGTGCATTGTACACTCGCGCCTTGATCTCATCGGGCACAGAGCCCCAGTCGGGCCACAACAGTGGGACCCTGTCCCGCACGAGCATGCCCGTCGCGTTGATGTACTTGGTGGTGGTGTCTCTCCGCTCAATCGGGCGTCCATCCTCACCGGGACCGGGCAGGATCTCTCTGATCCCACCGGCCAGCTCCCTCTCCAGGGTCGACATGTTCGCTGGCCCTCTAGTCCGTCTCGTCCCCGCGGGTTTATTGACGAGGACGCCTGTTTCATAATTAAAATGAATACATAGTTAAATAATTATTTAAACTAACTAATTAAATAATTAATTAAACAATATAAATAATTAATTAAACTAACCAATTACCTGCGTCGTTGTACTGCTTGTCCTTCTCACGAACGGCCCACAGGCCGCGGCAGTCCTCTGAGTCGAAAGGACTGTAGAAGTAGGCCTCCTCCCAGGGAATCTCGTGGGGCCGGTCGTGCCTCCAAATCTGCCTCCCCCTGGCGTCGTACTCAGGGATGGCAGGGAGGAACTGGACCATGTACATCCCCGATGGCGGAGACATACGGGGCGTGGACCCTGAGGGGCCTGCTCCCCCTGACGGTGGGCCCCGTAGCTGTGGACGCTGTCGCTGTGGGGGGACAGGGAGCATCTCTGGAGGGTCCAGATCGGAGCGCGGTGGGGTCGGCTGCCGATCCTGGAACAGTGCTGAAGTGCACTGGGGTCTGGTGGCTCTGCGTCCTCCTCCGACACTCGAGTCAGGGCCCGCTCCCGTCGACTCATACGAGGAGCCCCCACGTGGATCGCTCGGAGTCAATCCCATCAACGTCTCCTCTCGTCGACTCATAGGCCGGCCTAGGCCCCGACGACCGCTGGATCCGCTCCCCCCACGGCTGGATCCTGCCTGAGCGTCGGGGTCGCTCTCGGTCCGTCTGCCAAGCCATCGGTCTACAAAGCGCCGGTTTCCTGCACAATTAGTATATAAATTCCATAAATTACACAAAAATTCCACAAAAAAATTAAAAACTTCATTCAATGTATATATACCTAATTATATATATACGTACCTAAATATATTTATACCTAATTATATATATACATAACTATATTTATACCTAATTATATATATATATATATATATATATATATATTCCGAAATATATATATATATATATATATATATATATATATCGTCCTAAAAATTACACAAAATATTTATACCTAATTATATATAAATTAGTATATAAATTAGTATACTAATATATAAATTCAACAAAATTCCACAATTAGTATATAAAAACCGTAAATTTAGCAAAAAATCCACAAAATTAGTATATAAATTCCACAAAATTAACAAATTTAACAAAAAATCCACACAATTCCATAAATTTCACAAAAACCCTAAATTCCCCAAAAAATTCAGAAAAACCCTAAAATTCACAAAATTCGACAAAATTAATAAAAACCCTAAATGAGGCTCGATCGGGACTACCTGACATGGTGGTGCAGTCTGAACGAGGACCGGTGGTGCGGTGCGGCGGCGACGGCGGCGCACGGCGGCAGGGGCGGCGGCGGCAGGGAGTTTCGGGTCGGCTAGGGGCGGTTGCGGCTAGGGGCGGCTGCAGCAGGGGCGGCTGCGGCAGGGGCGGCTACGGCGGCTCGGGGCGGCGGCGGCAGGGGGTTTCGGGTCGGGGAGGGCTCGGGCAGGACGGGGAGGGGGCGGGGAGGGGGAGGGTAGGGAGGGGGAGGGTCGGTCGGGGTCGGTGGTGGTCGGTCGGCGTCGGGGAGGGACGGGCCTGGAAAATGAGGGAGGCGCCCTCTGTTTCGGTTTAAATCGAAGGACTATAGCCGACGATGTAATTTTAATTCGTCGGCTATAGTCATAGCCGACGAAATTCGTCGGCTAAACTCTGACGGGCCGGGCCGAAATCCGGGCCGGGCCGAAGTTGGGCTTTGCGGGCCGATTATAGCCGACGAATTTAAGTATATCGTCGGCTATAATATGAATCTCGTCGGCTATACTTCACGCTCTCAGCAGCCGTCAGATCTCGCCCATCCAACGGCGGACAATGAAACGGCGCGGATCGCTAGAGTTTAGCCGACGAAGTTAAGTATTTCGTCGGCTATTCCTTGGTCAACTTTTGGTCAAACCTCTAAACGCTTTAAAACGGCACTTGCCCCGTCTAAATGACGTTTTTTGGCCTCACCTTCAACAGAGAATAGTTTCAGATCGATGAGACGCAACTAATCGTATAAAAACTTTCCTCAAAATATTTACCGACCGTCAGGCTACCCATAGGAAATCGGAAGTAAAAAACACCTAACAGCAACATTCGGCACACAGATTTTGTCGGAATCTTCCCATTTTTCAACCGTAAACGTATTTCAATATTTCGGTCGTATCTTATTTCACGACACTTTTGCATTTGAAGGGTCTACGTATAGTAACTATTTGAAACTATACATTCACTTAAACACTTAGTAAACAAGTTAAGGAATATTAGTGCATATGTTCCGATTTCGAATCTAAAAGTTTGGAAAATCTATTCCAACCGTCAGATATCACCGTTAAGATTAAATACATGTATGAAAAAAAATCCAACTACATCTGACAACGTTGAAGGCTCGATCGGGACGGTCAAACCGCAAAGTCAAACCTCTAAACGCTTTAAAACGGAAATTGGCCCGTCTAAATGACGTTTTTTTGCCTGACCTTCAACAGAGAATAGTTTCAGATCGATGCGACGCATCTAATCGTATAAAAATTTCCCCCAAAATATTTACCGACCGTCAGGCTACCCATAGGAAAACGGGAGTAAAAAACAGAAACCCGCAACATTCGGCACACAGATTTTGTCGGAATCTTCCCATTTTTCAACCGTAGTCGTATTTCAATATTTCGGTCATATCTTATTTCACGACACTTTTGCATTTGAACGGTCTACGTATGGTAACTATTTGAAACTATACATTCACTTAAACACTTAGTAAATAAGTTAAGGAACATTAGTGCATATGTTCCGATTTCGAATCTAAAAGTTTGGAAAATCTATTCCAACCGTCAGATATCACCGTTAAGATTAAATACATGTATGAAAAAAAATCCAACTACATCTGACAACGTTGAAGGCTCGATCGGGACGGTCAAACCGCAAAGTCAAACCTCTAAACGCTTTAAAACGGAAATTGGCCCGTCTAAATGACGTGTTTTGGCCTGACCTTCAACAGAGAATAGTTTCAAATCGATGCGACGCAACTAACCGTATAAAAATTTTCCTCCAAATATTTACCGACCGTCAGGCTACCCGTAGGAAAACGGAAGTAAAAAACACCTAACCGCAACATTCGGCACACAGATTTTGTCGGAATCTTCCCATTTTTCAACCGTAGTCGTATTTCAATATTTCGGTCGTATCTTATTTCACGACACTTTTGCATTTGAACGGTCTACGTATGGTTTCGGTCAATATACTTTAGCCGACGACTTGCAAGTCGTCGGCTACAGTATAGCCGACGAATTGTAAGTCGTCGGCTACAGTATGGGCATTATAGCCGACGAATTATGGTCCATTTCGTCGGCTATAATGCTGATGTTTCTGAAAATTTGCCATTTAGGGCCTGAAAATTGCCTATTTCACCTGATAAATTCCTGAATATCGCACAAACAATTCAATACAATTTCCCAAAAATTCGGAAAACGGTAATTAAGGACAAAATTTTTTTTCATACATGCATGCACCTTTGTACACAAATACATACATAAATAGTATACTAAGGATGATAATCAGAATCATCCTCATCACTTGAGTCAGACGTAGTATAGTAGTTAATATCTGGCAACCGGTGCTCGTACTCGTCGTCTGAGTCATCGTCTGCCTGATATAGACGATTCGGATTAACATCATACATGGGCACCTGACCCCTAGGAAGTCGAACCACTCTGCCCGGCGTCACATTATTATCGCGGATGGTGGAGGATTCTGGAATGTCGCCGGCGTCCGGCTCTTGGTATGCGGTCGCTTCTTGACACTCTGTGCTCACACCAAGTGTGGTAGCACTGTATATGTCTCGCTGAGACACATGGTTAACTACCTTCCACGTGCCTTTGTTCAAAGGATCGTCAAGATAAAAGACCTTTTTGGCCGCTGTGGCGAAAACAAAGGGGTCGTCTTCATACACACTAGTGGCGGTATTCACCGAAAGTATGCCGTACTGATCGATCCGTATGCGGTGCGGCCTAGTATCAAACCATCGACACTTGAACAAGTGGACTTTCATGCGGTTCCCATAAATGAGTTCAACAACTGACTGTAGGACACCGTAAAAATCCACGCCCCCCTCTGCACCATCGACCATCACCCCACAATTCTGTGTTTTGCGTTCCCCGTCTCTAGCTTCACATATATACTTAACGCCGTTGACATCACACATTGGGCGGACTGTGGAAGATATCGGCTTCATCGACAACAGCCTCAATTCCTCTGAGTAATTTGTATGACCACCACTCGCAGCCACTTGCATCAGCTGAAAAATATAACTCAAATCACTCGGTGTGTTTATGATTAAAGAATAGGGAACTGTAAAAGAAAGCCATCTAATATATATATTTATACACTTACCCATTGTGGAAAATAGTCTGCAAACGTCGTGTTGTGGTAGTCGACATCACCGCGAACTTCCTTGCAGTGAAGATGGTGACGTTTCCAATATTGTACCTCCGGACAGTTTATTAGAACCCACCAGTGGGCAATCCCTACCTCATGGTCAGGCAACTTGTCCACACCCTTTTTCTTGAAGCTTCCGTATGGTACAACAGAGTTGGCGACGATAGATAGGTTGAACTCGGGGTCATCTCGACTTGGATGTTGTGGGGGGTCCTCCATCGCTCCCAAGTACAACTTGGCGTACGTTACACACTCATGCGCAATGTAAGCTTCAGCAATACACCCCTCAGGCGCAGATTTATTGTGCACATATTTCTTGTAGTCTCCAAGTTGTCTGCAAGGTTAACAAGTGCATGTTAAGAGCATGCAACTTTTATTTAAAAACATGTATAAATCAAATTTATGAATAACATGTACCTTTCGATGGGATACATCCAAGTGTAGTGTACGGGACCGGTAAGCAACAATTGTTGGGGAAGATGGATCATCAGGTGAGGCATGATGTCAAAGAAGTTTGGGGGAAATATCCTCTCGAACTTGCACAAGATAAAAACGATTTCCTCATGCATTCTCATGAGGTCTGATTTTCTAACTTCTCTAGCGCATAACTTCTGGAAGAATCTTGACAACGCCACCAACGGCTCAACCACTTCATCCTCCAAGTACGCTCGAATGAAAATAGGGAAGAGGCGTTGAAGCAGTACATGGCAGTCGTGACTCTTCAATCCGTACATCTTGTTGTCTCGGTAGTTAACACACTTGCTTATGTTACCCGCATAGCCATAAGGATACCTGCATGGCCATTAACAACAATTAGATTTCATGCATATATAGTCGTCCAACAACAGATGGCGGATTCTTTAGGGAATACATGCCTAATAAAAAGTTACCTGACATTACTCAGCCATCCAAAGATTTCATGTTTCTGGTCCCTGGTGACGGTGTAAGGAGCTTGGGGCATTTTGCTCCTGCCCTCTCTCAACCACAAATGGTCCCGCAGTCCCATATTTCTCAGATCAACGCGTGCCTTGGGGGTGTCTTTTGTTTTCTTCTCCCAATTCAAAACTGTGCCAACCACGGCTTCACCCACGTTCTTCTCTATATGCATGACATCCAGGTTGTATCTGGTAGCCAACCTGGCCCAATAAGGAAGTTCCCATAAGATGCTCTTGTGTGACCAGAACCTATACCGATCCGGCCTCTCTGGAATCGTGCGCAACACATCGGGATGATTGCTAAGCGGACCAAAGTCATACTCATTCAACACTGCCAATATTTCCTCCCCTTTCCATTGCTCGGGTGCCCAGCCCCTTTCTTCAGTCCCATCAAAAGCCTGTGCATCGTCCCTAAATGGATGGTCATGCGGAAGCCAACGACGGTGACGCATCTGGACAATCTTGCTGCAATGAGGACTGGAGCAATCAACAGTCATGCACTCTGAACAAGCCCTGTAACCCCTGGTGACGCTGCCCGACAACATACCCCTCCCAGGAAAGTCACTGATCGTGCCAACAAGCATGGCATGCATCCGGAACATCTCATTTTTGAACCGGTCGTAGACCAGGTGGCCGTTCAGACTCAAGTACCGAAGCTCCTCAATTACGGGTCTCAAATACACATCGAGACACTTTCCCGGATAACCTGGGCCTGGAATCAACAATGTGAGCATGTTATATTCCTTCTTCATGCACATCCACGGTGGAAAGTTGTACGGAATCAAAATAACTGGCCACACACTGTACTGAAGCTCTTTCTTGCCAAAAGGGTTGAAACCGTCGGATGATAGCCCTAGCCAAACATTTCGAACCTCTGATGCAAATTCAGGAAACTCCAACACGTTCTTCTTCCAAGCCTCTCCGTCGGCGGGATGTCTAAGGGTGTCATCGTCAGGCACATTCCTCTCAGCCCACCATCTCATAGCTTCGGCCGTGAAAGCACACATGAACAACCGCTCAAGCCTATCAATCAGCGGGAAGTACCGAAGTATCTTCACAGCTTTCTTGTTCCCTTTAGGAGTGAACTTATACCGCTCTGTATTGCATAATGGGCAGTATTCAAGATCTGCAAGTCCTTCCCCGTAAAACAGAACGCAATCGTATCTGCATGCATGAATCTTGATGTAGGAAAGGCCGAGATCTTTAAGGATATGTCGCACCTTATGATGACTGGTAGGAAGCCGATGTCCGGGGGGCATCGCCCCACCCCATAGCCGAAGCCAATCATCAACCGATTTGACAGTGCCTTTGTTCTCCGTTTTGATCTTCATCACTCCCATGACAGATTCAAGGACAGTCTTACTGCATCCGGGGTACAACGGAGTCTGTTGCAATGCGATCAGGTTGTTATACTTTTCCATACCACTTGTGTTGACCGGAGATCGGGGTAATGGCTCGAGTGGCTCAATATCAGGGAAACACTCCATCTCCGGAGGTGGGAGTTGCACATCTGGTGCTTCCTCAAAGACACCGCTCTCACGAGGAAACATATCGTTGATCCAGTTCGTTGTCGGATCATTGGAGGAACTCCCTCTCTCGGCAAATTGTCCATGATCATGACGACCCGCAAACTCTGGTTCACCGTGATAAATCCAATTAGTGTATAGGACCCAAAATCCATATCTAGCCAGGTGTTGCTCCACTGTCTCTATGGAAAACCGGTGTCGTGGGGTGGCACACTTGCACTTTTTACACGGACAATAATGAAGTGTAGTGTCTCCACAGTTAGCCATCACAAAATCCAGGAAACTCCTAACTCCATCATGATACGCCTGATCCCATCTTCCAAGGGTAATCCAACTCTTGTCCATCCTGTAAATTCAAGAAATAAATATAGCTATATATAGATATGTATATATGCACGTACTACGTACGTACGCACGTACTAATTAATTAAAAAATTCATCATTACACACACACACACATATATATATATACACATGCATCCCTAAATTAATTAAAACATCGTCAATCTCCCTAATTAATTAAACACAATGTATTTTTTATATATACCAACAATATATTTTTAATTACAATTAAATTAATTAATATATATATACATTTTTTCATCAAATTCATCTAAAATCACCTATAAATCAACAATCAATCACTAATCTTCAACAAAACTTCAATTCTATCTAACCAATACAACATATATATCAACCCATTAATAATCTCATCTCAACACACATATATATATATATATATATATATATCAAATTAATCACACATTTATTCTAATTAAACTCTAAATTAACACACCTCTGCATATAACCAACTAAATCAACACACACAGCAATATACGTACCTTTCAAGCTTATGGCCGAGGTTTTGGACGATTTCAGAGCGTTTTGGATGATTTCATCGACGAATGAGCTCCCTGATGCAGAAGGTCGATCTGATATAAGAGTTATAGCCGACGAATACCCTCCTCGTCGGCTATAACCAAAAACTTTTCGTCGGCTATAACTCTTATAGCCGACGAATACCATCCTCGTCGGCTATAACAAAAACATTTCGTCGGCTATAGTTATAGCCGACGAGTTGTCGGCAGTCGTCGGCTATAATATTATAGCCGACGATGTGGCCGACGAAATAGTAATTCGTCGGCTATAAGGGGTTATAGCCGACGAGATACTATTTCGTCGGCCGTTTTTTCCCATATCGTCGGCTATAACCCCTTTTCTGGTAGTGTTGGTTACGTAAATTTCGAGGACGAAATTTTATAAGGGGGGAGGAATTGTCACATCCCGAACCCAATTTCACTAAATTATGAGTATTGGAATTTCGTACGCCTTATTTTATTTGTCACGCGATGTCGGAAGTATTTTCGGAGGTTAAACTTGAAAATTGTTTTAAGTTTTAATGGGGGGAAAAGTCGACTTTGTGATTTTTCGTAATTTTGGAAAAATTTCCTTCATGAAAGTTGTGGAGCGCGACGATGCGAGTTCGTACACGCGGCACGCATGAAACGGAAATCGTATGAGGAAGTTATGACCAGAGGAAGTTATTTACTGTTCATAAAATTTACTATATAAAGGGAAAGATTTCCGAAAAATGGTAACTTTCCATTTCGGGATTTTACTAATCACTGTAGCATTTTACTGTAGCTCTTCAGCTACTGTTCATCCCATCTCCCCGATTTACTGTTCACTATGAACTTAGCCCCGATCTCCGTTGTCCGGCCACGGCGTCACGCGAGCCACCCCGCATCGGGCTCAGCTCCCTCTCCTCTTCCTTTCGAGCCAAGGATCGGCACCGGTAGAGCACGGAGGAGGGAGCGGCGGCGACTCGAAGATCGGCCACCGTGGGAGGCGGCGCTGCAGGCGACGCCCGGAGGTGCGCCACCCACCGATCGGTAGGGTTTCTCACGGCGATCCTTTCTGGTGTGGGGGCGACAGCCAATTCCGGCAGAGATGGGCGGATCGAGGCCGAGAAGAATCGACCCCGATCGGGTCGATTCGACCCGGTTTCAGCGAATCCGAACTGGCCCAGCATGCTTCGACCCGACCCGGCCCGGCCCGAATCCAGTTCTGACCAGTCAACGTTGACCGACCGTTGACCAGTCAACGTGGACCGTTGACCGCGTTGACCGATGCCGGCGTTGACCGGCGTTGACCCGATTCCGGAACTCGGACGATTTGATCCGACGCGATCCTCCAGCGGTCCGGCTCGATGTCGAATGGATATTTACCATTTCTAGTAAATTAAGGTGAGTAAATCTCCTGTTATTATTATAAACTATGAGTATAAGTGTGAGTATAATTATCGTTATATTTAGAATGCGTTATACGGAAAATTGGGTATTTAGCGAGTAGAATTTATTAACAAAAAAAAAAAATTGCGATCAAAGAATTGATCGAACTTTGTTCCCAGTGGGTGGGTGTTGGCGGTTTGCGAGCAAAGTGATTTTCTTTTGTTTTGAGTTACTTAGGAGCTGTTTCGGAAGTTTCCGAGGGGAATTTCCGGGACGGGTCCTCTCATATTCACTCGTGAAAGAATACCACGTATTGGTCTTGTCATCTTCACATGTTGAAGATAAATATTTAATTTCTTTTGAATAAATAATATTAATTTAAGGGCAAACGTTTGTTTAGTCCTTTTAGTTCTGGTCGGTCATCTATTTAGTCCCTGAAGTTTCAATTTCATCTAGATAGTCGTTCAAGTTACAACTTTTAATCTGAAAAGTCAATTCCGTCAATTTCTCCGTTAGTGTGATGAGGTGGCAGTGAATAACCTATAAAAAAATATAAAATTACCAAGATATCCTTATATAAGTTTTACTTTTTATTTTCTTCAATATATATTTTTTTAATAGATTTCATTTTTTTTAGAGATGTGAATGTTTTTACAAGGCAAAGTCCAAATCTATTTATTTCTTTATATCCGCAATTTTTTTTTTGTAATATAACATGAATAATATATTTATAAATAATTAAAGATTATAAAAGGGAAAACTAATCTATGAGTATTTTGGTCATTTTACAACTTTTTTGGAAACTCTTTAACTGCCACCTCATCACTTTAATAGAAAAATTGACGGAATAGACTTTTCAAAATTAACAGTTGCAACTTCAAGAACTTTTTAGATGAAACTGAAATTTCATGAACTAAATAAATGACCAACCAAGAATACATGGACTAAATAAATGTTAGCCCTTAATTTATTAACAAAATTTAACTTCAATTATTTATATCAATATATACTAGCCTTTCTGCAAGCGCAGGCCGCCCGAGCCGGTTCTATTTTGGCTTTTGGGATATCTGTTGATCATAGTTTTCTTTCTCTTACTATTTTGGCTTTTGGGATATACGTTGATCATAACTTTTGGGATATAAATGTCGCTCATGAGTGCCTATATATATCTAATTTACAAATTACGTATCTAACTCATATTCATTAGTACAAATATACGCGCGTGCAAAAGGACGGCAATCACACGTGCCTATTATGGTTTTTGAAAGTGGTATAGCACAACATCCATCGTTAGTAAAAGCCAAGATTTTTGATACACTTTATATTATGTTCAGCTTCTTCATTTCCTTACTTCTGTTTGGTTTCTTCGTCCACCTCTACTTTTCCTTCCTCTTTAGCTCTTTTATATTTTCTTCAA